>CM028380.1:102029838-102078232 GCA_013146195.2 Codonopsis lanceolata | reverse complement strand
GTCATCAATAAACACCACTACAAAGCAATCGAGATACTCATGAAAAACCCTATTCATCAGGTCCATAAAATCCGCGTTGGTCAACTAAACGGCATCACAACAAACTCATAGTGACCGTAACGCGCATTGGAAGGCGCTTCGGACATCCTCCGCTCTAACCCTCAACCGATGATAACCACTCCTCAAGTCAAACTTGGAATAGACAATCGAACTGAGTTGATCAAAAAGATCATCGATGTGTGCAAGGGATACCTATTCTTAATAAGAGTCGTTCAACTGTCGATAGTCTATACAAAGTCGCAAACTACCATCCTTCTTTCATTAAAATAACACTTGCACCCCCAAGGAGATACACTCGGTTTAATGAACTCCCTATCTAGAAGTTCCCCGCACCGATCCTTCAACTCTCGCAATTCGGCCGAGCCATACTAAGGTGCCCTAGAAATAGGCGAAGTCCCCGGCAATAGTTCATCATTTAACTCTAGTTCTCTGGGAGAGGCAAAGGATACTCTAAGAAAAAAGACATCGGTGAACTCATTAACTACCGAATATCCTCTAGCTTTATAAGACATGCCCAAGTATCAAGAACACAAGCTAAATACCTGCATACACCCGCTGGAGCAAGAGTTGTCTAGCCCGCAAAGCGTAAATAATATTAACCTCATAAGACGATCACCCGAACACAAACTCCTAATACCGGCATGGCAAAAGTTACTTTCTTACTACGGCAATAATTCAAGCATTGTACATAGCCAATCCATACCAAGAATCACATCAAAGTCTCTAATGTATTACTACCAAAGACGATTAAAGACTCTCATGAACAACAAATTGTCTTAGATTCGATCAATTGCATGACACCTCACACAAGCAATCACAAAACATAAATGTGAAATTGCCATGCAAAGAATCCTCGAAAGTACGATGACCAAGACCGAAAGAAAGACTCTCCGATCACTAGAAGACTTGAACACCCCTCGCCCGCGCTCTTAGGACGCCCATCGCTATCCCTCTTGGACCCAGATCTCATAACTCAGGCCCCTCAGGATCGAGGCGTCAGTTTAGACTTAGGATGGCTTTGAAATGATGACTGTAATCTCCCACAAATAAGACAAGTACTAAGCTCCGGTCCTCACTTCTCACTAGTATGTCCAATCTTATAGACGATTTAACAAGTGGGCCGAGTTCGCCCGAGGAGAAGCTAGCACTACTACCACGACTACTGATCGAGGCCTATTCGGCCACTACCATCGATGATTTGCCGGGCTCTTGATACCCCGATCGATTCCGTATAATCTAATCTCACCGGCCGCCTCATGAAGATCATTTATGCTCTCTCAATGTCTCGCTGATTCATTTATCTGCCTGATCTAGAATCAGTAGTGACAATAATCAAGTTTCCTCAGATTTCTTATTTTTCAACCTTTATACGAACCTCACGTCTCTGGTCTCTATCTTGCACCAAAGTACGTATGAATCAGTGACAAATCTGAATTTAGAAGAATCTTGAGCTATAGTCATGGAACCCCTCTCAAATCCACGGAATTCTTTCTCCCTTATTTGTCTAACCACGGTAGGCACATAAGTAGCCTTAAACTGCGCCTCAAAAGCGTGAGGCCTGGCCACCCGATTGACCTCCCAACTAGCATGTAGAACCTCCCACCAATGATTGGCGGCTCTCAAAGCTTATCTGCGACTAAGACCACTTCTCTTCATCCAGGTGCAATCTAGTCTTTGCAAAGATCTTCTTCACGTCCTCGAGCCAAAGCTCGGCCATACTAGCCTCTCCTCAAAAGATGGAGGCTTCATCTTCAAGAATCTCTCTAGCCAGACATTATTCGTGCCCCCAGCACTGGGGTACAAGCCTCGCGGTGGCGACACCCCTCGCCTCCGGTTACAGGGGTGGTGGTGGAGGTACATTCGACCACGGGGCTGGGCCATCTCGGTCATAAATTACGTCATGCGGCGATACAAATCCGCCATTTGAGCATTCATGCCCACTGGGTTCGGTGGTGGAGGAGGCAACTCCACTTCGGTTCCTCGGGGAACTCTCCGAATTCGGCCTCGGCCTACACTCTGGTCGGCTCTAGGGTTCACCATAAGCACTATAAAATTCACTCGGCGTTAGAACAATCACACGAAACAACCCACTGGGCCATGGAACCTATCTGGGAAGCTAAGATTATAAACAAGCTCGATACCAAGCGTGGCGACCGCCGGGCCGAGATGGGACCGTGGTCGGACATAAATAAGGAGGGAAAAACAAGTAGGCAATAAAACATGCAAGGACTTAATTTTAAAAACGGCGTGGCGCAACATTAGAGACGTAACACGCCTCGGCACGAGGCCGGTATTTTTAAAACCTTTTTAAACCCGATATAACGGTTAAGCAATTTAAACCAAGTCATCGGCGACACTACAAGCGGAACCCAAGCTAACATTTATGGACAAGAATTAAATAAGAGCTAATAGGATGCTCGGTAGGAAGACTTATCTGAAGTGGGGTAATCAACAAGTTAACTAAAGCCTCGGCACATGCCTATGAAAGAGATACAAGTACTAGTGATATAACTACTAGTAGCTAACAAGAGTTACACAAGCAAGTTTTATACAAATACCCAAGCATAGTCTAATTGACTTGCTTTAACCCGTCGTCCTTACAAAATACAAGACAAGAGGAAGAGGACATCTAAACCACCTCTTCAATCGACGCGAACCAAAAGGAGTACAAGGCACGAACACAATGAGTCAACGAAAGCGTAACCTCGTCTTGCTAGGATCTAAAGCAAGAAGGGGAAAGGGTAAGTCATAAAGACTCGTAAGCTATCAATCATGCATGTGGCATATGCAACATACAAGGCAAGTTATAGTCACATAAGCATAGAGAGCATATATCCAAGATGCACATTGTTTCACATAAGTGCGCATAATTAAATCACATAGGATAAGGATATATGAAGAGCCGGGCCGCTACGTAGTTCCTGCATACAAGCGTTATCTTGAGCGTGCATGTGTCAGATGCGTGTAGTACATCGACCTTCCGAGGGAATGCTCGGGATAGAACCAATGGTACTCGTATTGATGCAACAAGGGAGCTACTTCCCCCACCGTGGCCACAAAGTGGAGGCGTGTGAACAAGGACAGATGCCACGGACTCATGCAATGCCAAGTAATGTATACTTAACAAAATATCAAGTAGTGAACGAGGTCGACAAGAGCGATCTCATTCATGACAAGTAAATTATTCTCATCAATAACCAAGTAGGATTGAGTTCGACAAGAGCGAACTCACATGTCAATTTAGTATTCTATAATATGACATTCAAGATCAAGCAAGGCAATCAATGCAAGTTCAAAGTCAAGAATTATTATTCTTAGTGAAACACGTTTAGAACGTCGTAGGGATTGATCGGTGAGCCGGTATTGTTCAATAGCTCGCTAAACTTGACTCCGTTGAGTCGTCTCTAATAATTCATCCAATAGAGTTAGGACGCTAAATGCATCACAAACCCTTTTCTAAGTTCGCGTACATGATCGGCTAGGTCATTAATCCATTTAACAACCGTAGTTAGGAATTGTCATCAATTCAATTTCAATGAGCCTTAGAATTATTATTTCAAAGGTTGATAATTTACAATAGTCCAAGAACATTAATTATTCGTAGGAGGGTATAGAACACATTTAATTCTACACATAAGATCCAATTCAACAAGATGAACAATTCATGGCATATGGAACCCTAGAATTCCTAGTTCCCAAAAGTCATTAAAATCCAATAGTCCAAGAACATTAGTTGTTCCTAAGAGGGCATAGAACATATTTAATTCTAGGCATAGGACTAAATTAACAAGATGATCATATTAATCAAAAATCCCAAAAGACCAATTCATCAATAATCATGGCAAGAGCATGGTAGGAGCATGGGATTTACAAGAAGAGGGGACATGGCATATCTAGCATACATCCTAAGGGAAATCGATAGCTTACCTTCACCAAGAAAAAGGAAGGTTGGAGAGCAAAGTAACCGGATGGAAATGATCTCCTCGTCGGTAGCTTCACTCCGGTGGTCTCGGTTTGGCAAATGGAGGTCGGGAGCTCAATCCATGGAGTAGACACACACTAGTCTCACCTTTTCTCTACACACACTATAATGGCAAGAGAGAGAGAAGAGAAATCTGGAAATGGTAGCTTAATGGCTGATCAACAAGAGAGAAGGCTTATAAACCTTGCATGAATTGAGTGGAAATCCACTTGGCACAAGGAGAGGGCCTCAAAATACACTTGTCAAATGGAGGTAGCTTGAGGTTAGGACTAATCCAACTTGATTAGTGTTTAATGGGTAGGATTAGGGTCAACTAAGAAGGGGTTAAAGGGGGCAAAGGCCTGGACATGGAGAGGAGGGAGAAAATTTCCGTGAAGCGAAGAAGGGCCGAGGCGGGCCATGCGGCCGCCTCAAATGCAGTTAGTTTCTGTTTTCATTTGCTCTCGGCTTACAGTGCGCGCTCATCGATCATGCGGGCGCCTCAACTTCTGGGGCCTCAAAACTTGACTTAAACATGTCCTAAAGGGTCCTAAACTTGTGGGCAACCATTCTAGGGTCTAACACCACTCAAAACAAGTCCGAAACACACCCGAACAACACCCGGAACAAGGTAGGACAAGGCTCGAATCATGCGACGATTGGTTGACGAATCAAACCCGGATTAAACGTCAATGAAACTAAGATATCTTGGGCATGGAAAGGCTTGTTTAACCATGGTTAGGAGTTCAATACAAGGCCGGGAACTCAACGAACATATCGTACGACGAAATACGCGCAAAACGGGAGAAGAGGGAAATCGCTAAAGCCAAAACAAAGCAAGAAGGTTTCCAAACTTCCAATCAAGCTTACTATGATCAAGGTGGACGTTCTAGGTCATCTATGATGGACAATAGAACTATAACAAGTCTCGGTCGAGTGCTATCATGCTAAGGCAAACACTCACGGTACAAGGCAGGGCAAGCAATGCAAGAAAGGTTTTCAAGCAACTAGGCACATAATACTCTCATATGCGTATGACATGAACAATTAGGAGTATCTAACATGTTAAGGCATAATACAATCATGTTGTTAAGGTACAAGACAAGTAATGCAAGTAATGGGTTTGGGTTCTCACACTGGCAGGTCCTTCACATAAGGTTTGAAGGGCCTCCCACACATCTTTGGCAGATTCGTAATTTGCTATTACTCTAAAAGTATTTGCGTCTAAGGCCTTATAAATTGCGAAAGGCTTTTGAGTTAAAAGCGGTTGTTCCTATCATCGTTGGTCCACTCAGACTCTTTGGTGATTTTGACATCACCATCAGAATCTACAGTTTTGGGAGGACTCCAACCATTCAACACAGCAAGCCACGCTCTTTCATCAATGGATTTGATGAAGATGCGCATCTTGACTTTTCATATAGAATAATTAGCATTTGTGAGAGTAGGAGGACGAACCACGTTCTCATACTGAGAATCCATCACGTCTTTAAACAGAATCAACTCTTAGTGATATCAAGAGAAGGCTCTGATACCAATTGAAAGAACGTGATGCCACAGAGTCTCAATATGAAACAATGTTATTGTCAATGTTGCAGTGAATGTTGCAACAATGACAGTGACAATGATAACAGAAAGTGTATCACAGAAAATAGCAGCGGAAGTTTTGTTTTCAGATATTGAACCAAGCAGATTATAGAAGACAGAAAATAACTCAAAAACAATCTACAAGTATCAAACTTGTAGATTAAGCCTCAAGGAAACACAATATATTAAAACCAACACTGTTTTTAAACCTTAACAGTTAACACAAAATTCTCACAAGATATAGAATCTTGGAGAATCGAAAAACCCACATAAACTACTAGAACAAACGTGGGAAGAAAGACTCAAACACAGCTTCCAAAACAGCGTACAAGAAGGAAGCACACAAATCAGAAACTTCAGGAAGAATGAAGCTGTCTTCACAGAAGTTTCAAAACAACATGCGCTTGTGTGAAGGAACTGCTTGCAGAATACTCTCAGTTTATGGCCTTTCGATCTACTCTCTCAAACTCTACACACCAGGCAGTAAGCTAAATCTCTTTATTCAAGCACTCTGAATGAATTCTTTCTTGCAAGCTCTCAGCGTACACCAAGCTCTCTGCACCACACAAACTGCTCGACTTCTGGTCTTTATATAGGCTGCAAATCCTGTAAACAAAGACTCCAAAGAATCCTGCAAGCACACGGCAATACAACTACTCCTACTAGGAAAGATATTTATCAGAAAATCATGCAAGATTATGTTTCCTAATATGATACAATTAATAACTAAATATTTATGCAAAGATTTAGTTACCTAAAAAGTATCACCTAAAATCTAATAAGAGAATCCTAATTAAATCCTATCACCTAATAAATCCTTAACAACAATAAATTCCTACTTTGACCAAGAGAGTGAAAACAAGACAAATTAGGCAATGCCTAATTTACCCTTACAATGTCTATTAATACGTCGACCTGAAATGGTTGGATAGAATAATAATTGAAATATTGGACCCATTAATCTACAGCTAAAGTGCTCCTTCTCCTTGTACCATATACAAACTTGCAACAACGGCTAGTTCAAAAAGCCATAACTGAGAGTGGATGATTGGAAGTACTTCATTGTACTCTTATACTTTGAGCTGAAAGGCATGTACCTTGTTGAGAAAATGAAATCATAAGTACACCGCATCATTAAAAACCCAAATAAAAAATTGCTATTGTATATAGGATGTGAACCTTAGTATATAGGAAGCTTGACGACTCAACGCCTAGAAACGAGAGGTGTACCTTGGTATAAAAATTTGCTATTGTATGACTACCACAATGTTTCGTCTTTTTGGAAGATTTCGTTGTATTTCGAGCTTCAAGAGCCCTGTCATAATCATCTTCATACAAACAATTACCAACGTTTATTCCTCGTCTCGTTCCTATCTATTGCTCTATCCTTCTCTCTCAGTTACACAATTAATCGTCTTACGGATCTTAATTTATAAGACGGAGCTACATTTTCTCATTACTTAAAACATACACACGGTAGATTGGGTCAAGAAAATTTGTCTTATATAAAATACCTTCCTAAATTTTAGCAAGTTTAGGCTCTGTTTGTTTCACGGAAAATGATCTCTAGAAAATAATTTTCGAAAAGTGATTTCTGAAAAACAAAAAGATTTTGTTTTCAAGTGTTTGATAAATCTTTTGAAAATATGCTGGAAAACATTTTCAAGTGTTTGGCAAACACACGAAAGCTGTTACGGAAAATCATAAATAAATAAATATAAAAATTATATTATAATATTAATGCTCATATTGAATATAAGACAATGTTGAATTTTAAATTATTTCCTTTGAGTAACTCTCAATGTATCATTAGTGGTGTCAACCCTACAAATTACAATGGTTGAATGATACTAGAGAGGTGAAAATGAATAAGAAAATGATGATGCAATTCAAGATAGGAAGGTATGAGGATGAGGTGTTGTGTGATGTGGTGCCTATGCAGGTTAGTCATATGTTGCGAGGGAGACGGTGACAATTTGATAGGAGAGTTCACCATGACGGGTACATGAATAAGTACTCATTCGTTTTCAACAACAAAAACATTATACTTGCAGTACCACTTACTCCAAAGCAAGTGTATGAAGATCAACTTAGCATTTAAAAAAATTGACAATATTTGGAACGTCTCTAAATAATATAATTGACACAAATTTTATAACGTAGTGAACATTTATTAATATTATAATTAATAAATAGTGTGCACAAACTCCATTTATATTTCTAAACTATTTTTTTGTTGAGTGAAATATTGTGTGTATATGTAAATATGTGTAATTGTGGAAGGAGGCGGATGAGTGCTCGAACATTTGAAAAATGATTTACGAAAAATGAATCCGTAAGTAATTTTTCAGAAAAGAAAGCTTCATTTTCCGTTGACTCAGAAAAGTTTTATGTTGACTTGGAAAAACTTTTATGTTGACTTCATTTTACTAAGATTACCAAACACCGAAAAATAAGTAAAACGTTTTCCGAAAGTCATTTTCCATGAAACAAACAGAACCTTAGAAATAGTTTATCTGTACTTTAACATCCAACTCATTTATTTTACACCCCCTCCGGTTTTAAATAATTATCAAATAATTATCATGTTTAACTAGCATATAAAACTCTAGGGTAGGCCTGTCAATGGATCGGATTCGGATCGGATCAGGCATATCCATTATCCAATTTGTTAAGAAATTATCGGACTTGGATCGGATCGGATTATCTTTCGGATATTCAAAAGCTCGATCCATATCCTAAATTTTCGGATTCGGATCGGATTCGGATTTTATTCACCCCTAATTAAAGTACTAAATAAAATTAATATTGATGTATTTTTTCTTAATCAAATGTTGAATAAAATTAAAAATTCATATTTTTAGCTTATACAAACATGAATTATTATGTTAGTAAGATCTTAGAGTTCATCGAAAAATTTATATTTAGTAAAATTAGTAATAATTAATGACTAAAAACACATTATTAGTAACTTTTATATGTATAATATTAATATATTTTTTATATCGGATCAGATCGGGTTGTTAACGGATCGGAACACCTTAATCCATATCCGATTTGTTAAGCTTTCGGATTTTCGGATTCGGATCAAAATCGGGTTATCGGATTTAAAAACTAAATCAATATCCTAAAAATAACATCGGATTCGGATCGGATTCGGATCAAAATCCGATCCATTGACAGACTTACTCTAGGGGATGACTCAATAGAAAAGATGTAACTTTACAAAATGTAAGGTAAATGTGGTTATTTGTATTTAAGTAACGTTGTATTGGGAAGGAGACGGCATATAAAGTGGAGGAGTATCTCGTAAGATTCAAGTCGCTTTCTTAATTTAAAAAAAAAAAGACTAAAAACAAAAGAATAGTAATTTTGAGACCGTTAAAGAGAGACTGCAAATCGAGGAGAGGTATCGCAGGCACCGAATAGCAAGTTATATGTGCAACCGAAATGTCAGAAAATACAACATACACTATTTAAGTTTGAAGTGGTTTCTTGTAAGACGGTCTTATAGATCTTTATCCGTAAGATGGATCTATTCAGGTTAAATGAGACAAAATTCAGAAATCTCAATGTAACACCTTAGTTTTTAAAAATTACAGTACCACCTCTTATATTTATATATGCAGAGTGTCACTTTTTACTATTAATAATGTCACTTTATAGTATCAAAATGTGTCACTTTTGGCCTTAGAAGTGTCACTTTGTATTTGTAATGAAAAATATAATTTTTTCATAAAAAATTGTTATTTTTTGGACTTAAATGTGTCACTTTTAGTCTTAAATGTGTTACTTTCAGTTTGAAAAGTCTCTCATTTTTTTATAAATAAAAATCATTACGTTTGACATTAAAGTGTTACTTTATAACGTTAAAAGTGTCACATTTTAGAATTAAATGTGTTACTTTTGACCGTACAAGTGTCATTTTGCCTTATAAATAAAAATCGTCGTTATTGACCTTAAAAGTGTCACTTTTTAGCATTGAAAATGTCATGTTTTAGTATTAAATGTGTCACTTTTTAGTATTAAGAGTGTCACTTTTTAGTATTAAATATGCCACTTTTTAGTATTAAGAGTGCCACTTTATAGCATTAAGAGTTTCATTTTTTTAGTATTAAATATGTCACTTTTTTTAGTATTTATTGTGTCACTTTTTAGTATTAAGAGTGTTACTTTGTATTTTAATGAGAATTATAGTAAATTTCCCGTTATAGTATCACTTTTGTGTTTTCAATGTGTCACGTTTGGATTTAAATGTGTCATTTAATATTTCGTCAAAATCCGTTAGGATCCGTCAAGTATCTTAAGGCAATTGATGCTAACAGATGGCTAATGGAGCTGACAAATGATTAAATTATAAGGCGTGGGAAACATAAGAATTTCGACGAGAAACATTAAGAGTGCAGAGGCACCGGAGCAAATAACAGAACTTCTCATTAAACTTAATAAAGTGGATGAGAGTTTTGAACCAGCAACCTCCTAGCACTAAACGATAAAGGTTCAACTTTTACCAACTCATCTACCCTGTTAATGTAACTTCTATTAACATGTTTAGTTATTAACCCACGAATTCCTAAATGAGACTCCGTCTTACGGATTTAGGATCCGTAAGACCGTCCTACACAAGTCTTTGCCTTTAAGTTTTATAATTAAAAAAATAAACATTAACTTTATAACCGATGAAATATTGTACTCCTATTAAAATAGTGGTACATATTTTATAAACCTTGAATTAGTCCAGGAGATATGATTAAAGCTAACAAAAAAAAGTTGCATAAAGGGTAATATTAGGGATCTCACACAAACAAAAACTAAAAGAAAAAAAATAAAATTAGTGTTACTTTGGCTCTAGCTTATATATCAAGTCCCTAATTGGTCAAACATTTTGTTGTACTTGTGATGCTACAAACCAAATAATCACATGCTCCATAAATCAGTTTGGAAAAATAAAAATAAAAATGGCTCTGTAACATTTCTGGGAATTTTAAAAATAAAATGAAATCCTTCTTGCATTGGCTCTAGTTGAAAATGATATAAAAGAAAAACAAGAGCATGATGAAATGTATGGGGGTGCCAATATTTCCAAGAGGGGAGCCAAGACAAAGGGAACAATCGGGCTGAGCAATTCAAGGTCAAAAGGGGCTGCTTTGTGGGTGGTTAAAGGGTATGGAGTGCAAGGCATGAGGGCTGGAGGAAAAGGATGTTTACATGAGATGGAGCCCATAAACAAAGGCACAAGCTATAGTGAGTTAGCAAGGGGGCTGGTTAAGGGAGCTAACCTATATTTGGCTGGAAGGAGGCTTGTCACGACAAGAATAGGAAAGTGGGCTCAAGGTAGGCTAGGGAAACATAAAGAAGGCATGGGTGCAAGGTTCTATCCTGCAATGGGTGGATTCATTTGGCACAAGGATTTGGGCTGGTGTTTGGGAATGGGCTGGTTCACAAGATACGGATTGGGCAGGTTTGGCGTAGGGGAAAAGAAGATTGGGCTGTTTGCTTGGAAGGGGATGATCTTGCCTAGAAACTTATGGATTTGCATGGCACGACATGCACATGTTAACAAGTAGGCGACTAGTCGTGTAGGTTGAGCAAGGGAGGCTGATTTCTACAACCCTAAAAGATGGAGGACTCACTTAAGTTAGGGATTTAGTGAATCCCGTTTTTTGGTTAATTATGGTTTATTTAAATTGCTTTGATTGTAATAAAGTCCTAAAAGGACTATAGTTTAGGGTTTTACTTTCCTAGTTTAATTAGGGTTTCTTTAGTAGATTAGAGTTATTTCTTGTAGCCTTTATAAGGCGCTTCTTTCATATTGAGTAAACATAATTTAGACTTTGAAAAAAAGAACCAAAGAACACAGTTTGTCCTCCCCCTCTTATTTCTTCTACCAGGTGAGTGAAGCGTAACAAGATTTAATCAAACTTTAAACGAGTGAAGCTTAACCGGTGACTCCAAATTTATCTTTTTCCTTGTTTTCGCGTGAGTAATAATTCAAAAAAATAAAAGAGTTTTGGGCAGCTTTGTGTGTTTTCGAATTTTCGGCGAAAGTAGAAGTTTGGGCAGAATATTCGTGTTAAAGGGGAATTGTTTAGAGTGTTTGGGACAGTTTGTGGTTGTTCATAATTGTCTTTGACCGCTTGTTGTTGAGGGCAATCCATACCATCAAGTGGTATCAGAGCACAACTTTTCACGGATCCTAATTCGTGAATCGATCATGGAGGACAAGGATCAAAGAGAACGAATTTTCAGAACTCGTTTTGTACAATAGAAAGTTTGCGTACTAGTAATTGATGGAGGGAGCTGCATCAACAGGGTATCCAATTTTTTGATCGAGAAACTGAATTTACCAACCTCCGCATATCCTCTTCCGTATGAACTTTATGGGCTTCGAAATAGCACTGGAATCAAGGTAACTCAACAAGCCTTTATCTCTTTTTCAGTAGGAAGTTATAAAGAGGAAATTATTTGTGATGTACTGCCCATAGATGTTTGTCACGTCCTTTTGGGACGCCCATGGAAGTATGACAGATTCGTCATGCATGTTGGAAGAAAAAATACCTAAGTTGTAGACTTGTAGTAAAGGAGGGGAAGAAATTCACACTAAAACCATAGTTGTCGATAAAGAATGAGGACAGGCAGGACCTGTTACAAACTGGCGAAGAATTGGAGAAATAATCCGTTCAAGAGAATGAAAAACAAGTTCCACAAGAATCTGATTTAGTCTTTTGTGAGCATGGGGCAGAACAAGAGAGTTAGAGTCGAAAAAGATTGAAGGAAGAAAATCCGAGAGGGAACAAATTACGCATGAGGATGAAGGGGAGGAGTTAAAAGCGGTTCATGAGAAGTTGAAGTTAGCACACGTGTACAGCGACCCGTTTGACTTGGAAGTTCCAAATCCTTGTACATCAATGATTTTGAATTCAGATTTAAAGGTATGTTGCTGTTGGTAACAATGGCATCGGTGGCGGAACAAATAAGAGAATGGGCAGCGAACTTGAGGCATGTGATAATGCAAGGGGAAAAATAAGACTGAGATAGCAAAGGCAAAGCTGAAAATTTCGAAACAAGCATGGGTTTAAATACTCTTTTAGTTCAGAACTTCACTTATGGGGGATTTGAATTAGAACTCAACCAATTCTTGTTACTAAGCATGGAAGAAACCACAGAATGGGCAGAATTTCTCACCTACTTCACTTTGGTCATTAAACACAAAGGTAAAGTGAAGGGGAAATGAGGAGGTACAACTTATTCAGCTAGCCAAGGTGTTTTTAAGATTGGGAAAGGTAAAGGCTGAAGCCTTGGGGTTTGAATTAACTTGGGAGGATGGTAAGGGGGATCCTATGCTAGGGGATTCTATGCTACGAAAATTTGGAAGAGAATAATCGGGTAACGAGGAAGGCGTGGGCAACCAGTTCAAGCAAAGTATTACAATCAGCTTCAAGGGTTGGATATATGACACATGTGGGAATTACAACTTAACGTCTAAGCAACTTAGGTTACAAAACAATGGAGAAGTTAGGTGCTAGACAGATTTCCCAAAGTTAGTTATTTTGTTCATTGAAGACAAAGGGGAGCCGGTTGAAGGTTCAAACAACACGAGGTTTGGAGTAAATTGTTCTTCACGTTGGCAGCGACAAGGGTTGGGTTGTTGGGGTCCAAGTTAGCTTTGGAAGGTGAAACAAGGGAAATTTGTTACAAAAATTCTTGGGAAAGGGCAACGAAATGCGCATGAGAGTGCTGCCCAAGCAACGGGTTGCAAACAATTTTAATGGATGGCAAGGTGACGCACGTATGCAAGGGTGGCTCACCGTTAAGATAGACCAAGGATTGAGGACAACCTTTTTCGAAGAAGGGGAGTTTGAAACATATGGGGATGCCAATATTTCCAAGAGGGGAGCCAAGACAAAGGGAACAATCAATCTTAGCAATTCAAGGCCAAAAGGGGTTGCTTTGCGGGTGGTTAAAGGGTATGGAGTTCAAGGCATGAGGGCTGGAGGAAAAAGGCGTTTACATGAGATGGAGCCCATAGACAAGGGCACGAGCTATGGTGAGTTAGCAAGGGGGCTGGTTAAGGGAGCTAACCCATATTGGGCTGGAAGGAGGCTTGTCACGGCAAGAATAGGCAAGGCAGGCTAGGGAAACCTAAAGAGGGCAAGAGTGCAAGGTTTTATCCTACAATGGGTGGATTCATTTGGCACAAGGGTTTGGGCTAGTGTTTGGGAATGGGTTGGTTCACAAGCTACGGATTGGCAAGGTTTGGGAAAAGAAGATTGGGCTGTACGCTTGGAAGGGTATGATCTTGCCTAGAAACTTATGGATTTGCATGGCACGGCATGCACATGTTAACAAAGGTAGGCAGCCATGTAGGGGAAGCAAGTGAGGTCGACTTCTACAACCCTAAATGATGGAGGACTCACTTAAGTTAGGGATTTAGTGAATCCCGTTTTTGGTTAATTAGGGTTTATTTTAATTGCTTTGATTGTAATAAAGTCCTAAAAAGACTACAGTTCAAGGTTTTTACTTTTTACTAAGGTTTCTTTAGTAGATTAGGGTTTTTTGTGTAGCCTTTATGAGGTGTTTCCGGCATATTGAATAAACACAATTTAGACTTTGAAAAAAAGAACCAAAGAACACGGTTTGTTCTTCCCCTCCGATTTCTTCTACCAAGGTAAGTGAAGCCTAGGAAGATTTAATCAAACGGACTTCTTTAGGTTAAGCGAGTGAAGCTTAACCGGTGAATTCAAATTTATTCCTTGTTTTCGTGTGAGTAATAATTCAAAAAAAATAAAAGAGTTTTGGTTAGCTTTGTGTGTTTTTGAATTTTCGGCCAAAGTAGAATGTTTGGGTAGAATATTCGTGTTAAAGGGGAATTGTTTAGAGAGTGTTTGGGACAGTTTGTGACGGTTCATAATTATCTTGGACAGCTTGTTATTGAGGGCAGTCTATACGTATCACATGAGGATTGGAAATTGAATTGCAGAAGCAATATTTTCAATTTCATTAATTCCTCCATTAAAATCATCTCATCTCGTCAATTTAATATAATAGTGATAGCTCTTTTAAGCCCATATATGTCTATCATAATTAATGGTCTCAAATGACATATATATTTATGCATACTTAAATAATGAAGTGTGACAATACCTATTATTTTATGGGCGGACAGATATAAAGGTGTGGCCGTATGTAACAATTGTCACCTCTCGATATATTTCTTTACTTACATGCATGCTCTTACATACGGAATTAATCTGATAAAGAGGTCGAGAAGGAGCATTGGTGGTGGTGTACGACGTAACAAAAACGTCATAACATAAAACTCCCTATATTCATTGAATTATTTTTGTGCAATATTTTTGAACCCTATGGAAATTAAGTGGGGAGATATTTTAGATTCAATTAACACGACACTGCTCAATCGCTCAAAAGTAGCTTCCTTTCCTAAGAGCATCCACAATGGTTTCATTCCAAAATACCATCAATACAATTCCTAAATCTTTTCAGAGTCCCTCTATAAAAGTTTTAACTTCAATGAGCACTGTCTATAATCTTTTAAATTAGTGACATCATTAAACTAACAAACCTAACTATCAATATATTTCTCTTTTTTATTTCTATTTTCCTACTATAATTAGAATAAAATATATAAATTATAAATTATTTGTAAAATACTCCGTAAAGAAACTAAAATATTTCTTCTCTAATCGAGATTGTAAAATGATAAATCCATACCATGGAATCACTTGTTGCTGGCATACATATCGATGTCATTTGGGTAGGAGATGCAATGAACTTCATGTCTCTCAACTCTAGCATAACCGTCATCTGCCCAACAAGTTCCTCAACGTCCCCCAATCATTAGTTGAATGTCAAAATTTATCGATTTGTAATTTCACCTATTATACATAAGACAAAAATAAATAATGGAATACTAGAGATAGTTTCAGTTCACATGAAACTCATTTTGTTATTCTGATTGGATAGGTCATAGGGATACTTGCCAATTATGTACAACAATTAGTATTTTTACCTCAACAAATTTGACCCAACGAATATCAACATACTCTGCCCCACCATACACAATGTAAAACCACAAAGACATTAGTAGAGAATGGATCAATGTACAAGTAGAGTATTAAGTATAGACCAAATTTATGATATTACTTACATTGGGTTTTTGTTATGATATTACTTACATTGGGTTTTTGTTTTGGCTCAATCAATTTTGCTCTATCACCCGTATATGGATCCCAATCTTCGCTCATGCTAATTTCATGTTCCTTAATGTATTTGAAGCATCTGTTATTGTAGAAACTAATAAAGTTTTGGAATAATGACATAACATTTTCATTGATTTAATCACCTATTTAAAGGGAGATTTACAATTAGGGTTACATTTGGAGTAGGGAATAAGAAACCTATATAAGAAAGGAAACATAATAAGGAAAGAATTCTACAAGCTAATTGCCACTAATTACTAATTACAAATCAACAAGAATAAGGAAATGATATTATTCTCTAACAGTTATTACTACCGTATTACCCAACGGGTGTGTTCGGAAGGCTTGTGGTACAAATAGTAATTTTTTATTATCTCTTGCTCAACAAGTTTGAAATTATACTTATTCTTCTTATCGTATAAAGTGCTTCAACGGCTCCAAGTTTAGTAATAATCGAGCAGTGTGCTGAATTGGAAAGAAGAAAAATATGAGAAGAAAGATTAAATTAGACATTGAAAACGAAACACGACAATGCAACCAATTAAACAAAAATAAGAGCTATTCACACCATGAAATCATTTTAGGTTATTCTTATGAAGGATTATATGAATATATTGAGAATTGATTAATTACTGATTATATTGTCACAAATCATTCCTGTGATCGATGTATACATAGTATATTCTCACTTGGGCATGATTAATTCGAAAGACTAAGTTTTATGTCAGTTGATAGATAAAAAGGGGGGATAAAACTCAAAATCACAGCAAAGTATGAGGAATTAGAATGATTTCTTTCTTAGATTTATAAAGTTTTATATGAATTTCAGTGAATACCTAGTCTATCACTTCACATAATATATTTATATATAAAACAAAAATCGGGATATCTAAAAGAACATGGATGTCACCAAATATATTCTCATTACCAAAGGCCACACACACATTAAAAAAAATCATAATATTGCATGATTGTCATTTAAAATGGAAACAATTTTGATGCTCACGTAGAAGAACAACAAAAACTTCCCCACAATAGGTGCCCCATAAGTTGAAACCAAAGCGCTATGACACTTCTACACCAAACTATTGGGTTTGCTGGATGGTGGGGCTAATCGCAACAGAAATTTTGATAATAATAATAAAAAACATGTATGTAGTATACAAAAGAATAGCCCCAAAAAACAACGTAACGATATAACGATCGTGCATATTGTGCAAGTGGTAAAAACGGAGTTTGGGCTCTTACCGAAATGCTTACGAAATGCTTCCAGTTGACGAAGATGTAGAAGCAATCAATTTTCGGCTAGTTCACCAATCCTTTCCTCGTAGAGGTCCACACGTCCCTCCTCCAAAGTTAATCCACACGAACAGACGAAATCACCAAATTAAAATTTCACTTGCAATTTTAATTCGTTTTGTTCAACCCAAAATCAAGGAAAGGTTTCTCGTTTTTCCAATTGAGAGAGTAGTACAAAATGACAAGCCAAGGAAAGCTTTCTTGGTTTCCTAGTTTGAGAAAGTCTGGAGACTAAAAGAAAACTCCAATGTGAGTTTTTGAAGAGGAGCGGCCAAAATCAATTCTCCAAGAATTGATGATACCTTTTCTTATAAGGTATCATTAACTATCCTACTAAATAATCAAAACTCTAATGTGTCATACAATCTAATTTGTACACAATAGTGTCTAGGCTCATTAGCAAGAAGATATGGTAATATAATTATTATCATATATTGCTTTATTAGAATAACATTTATCTTATATTAACAATATCATCCCTCCTTTTTATTTCTTTCAAGCTAACCAGATGGGCTCTTCTAACAAGCCTAGTTAAATGTTGGGTTTGGAATTTAAATAAAAGGGGGAATTTCAAGTGGGTACAATTTTGAAAACATGTTTTCATATAGGACCATCAATTTTTTAGACATTTCATATAACTACAAATTGCTTGCCAAATGACAAAAATGCCATTAATGAAAACACAACCTGTTCCGGCATTTTGAACGACCAAAATCAATCTGAGAATCTCGATGCCAACTCGGCATCGGGATGCATTTGACCGATTTTGCATGACCAAAAACAATGAAACTACGATGCCAACCCCGGCATCGGGTTGAATTTGGCCGGATTTTGAGCGACCAAAATCAATCGGAAGCTCGATGCCAACCCACGGCATCGGGTTGAATTTGACTGGATTTTGCAGGACCAAAATCAATACAGAAGCTCTGATGCCAACCCCTGGCATCAGGATGCATTTGACTGGATTTTGCATGACCAAAAACAATACAGAAGCTCTGATGCCAACCCCTGGCATCAGGTTGAATTTGACATAAAATCAATCCAGAAACTCTGATGCCAAGCCCTGGCATCGGGATGCATTGATAGTATTATGCATGACCAAATTAATCCGAAACTCGATGCCAAGCGCGGCATCGGGATGCATCGATGCATTTAAAATCAATCCGACAAAGATTAGGACCAAATCAATCCAGAAACTCGATGCCAAGCCGGCATCGGGATGCATTCACATATTTTGGAGGACCAAATCAATGAGAAACTCGATGCCAAGCCTTGGCATCGGGATGCATTGACATAAAATCAATCCAGAAACTCTGATGCCAAGCCTTGGCATCAGGATGCATTTGACAGTATTAAGCAGGACTAAATTAATCCAGAAACTCTGATGCCAAGCACTGGCATCAGGATGCATTTGACAGTATTTTGGAGGACAAAAATCAATCCAGAAACTCTGATGCCAAGCCCTGGCATCGGGATGCATTCACGGATATTTTGGAGGACCAAATCAATCCGAAACTCGATGCCAAGTCTTGGCATCGGGATGCATTGACATAAAATCAATCGAAACTTCGATGCCAAGCCTTGGCATCGGGATGTAATGCTGTATTTTGGAGGACCAAATCAATCCGAAACTCGATGGCAGTATTTTGGAGGACCAAAATGAATTTAAAAACTTCGATGCCAAGTCTTGGTGATGCGGCGAGATCTCGCACTAGATTATCTCGACCGTTTAGATCGGGTGCGCGGAAAAGGACATAACTTTTGACTCGGGTGGAGTTATGGGGCCCGCCGCATATCAAATCGAAGCTCTCGGAAAGACGGACAAAATTAACGGCGGCTCGGTTAAACTATTTTAAGGCCAAAAACGTCATTTAGATAGGGTTATGGGCCATTGAAGATTTTATTAGTTTTGAGTTTTTTGTAATTTCGATAATTTATTGCTTTTTAGGGTTTAAGCATATTTAAACACTTTAAACATATATTAACAACTTTCTTACGCATTCATACCGGGGGACTTAAGTGCGTAATCACACGACACGCACACGAACCATAACATCATATATTTATAAGTTGGAACATTACGTCATTTCACTCAAAACCCCAACAAGTGAGAAACCATATAAAACATTGCTATTCAAGCAGATATCATGTCCACAACTCAAGTCTAGTAGGAAATAACACGGCTGAAACAAATAAACCAAATCTCAACCTTCCTACTTGATGTCTTGAGAAACCCACCTAAAGCCTTCTCCATATCCCATCTTGGGACAATCCGCACATGAAAACCTCAAGTGGGCGAACACGAGTCTGCTAGATTTACCTTTCCCTTGCGTTGTGAGGCCGGTCAACCCCAGTAAAGCACCTCATCTTCCGATCTTTGCATATGGGAGGTCAATCTTGTTTCCCGAAATCGAAAGGAACAGTGGCCGAGACTCATCGAGAGAGAAGAGCATCCGGCTCCTTCTTCGAATCGTAAATCTTTCCCTATCAAAAGGTTCGGTGGTGTTGATTCGCCGGAGATGTCTTGTTAGGAGGCGATTTGGCGGAGCAATTGAAGAGGATGGCCGGAGCAGGAAGAGATGGAGATGGGTGAGATGGGTGAGAGAGAGAGAGAGAGAAGAGGTGAACTGCCGAGTTGTTTCGCATCGGAGGTTATAACAATAATTAGGGTAGTTATGTACTTTCGCACTAAAATTGTATCTAAAAGATATGTCTAAAAAATAGCTGGATTTATTTGAAAACATGTTTTAAAAAGTGTACCGGCTTGTAATTATTCCTAAATAAAATCCCATCAATTAATCTGAATTAATTGATCGAGCCCAGATTTAATTAAATTAATCAAATCAATTTTATCAATCAATTAATCTCTACTAATGCTAGTTGTAGGCTTACAGTAGATTTGTAACTTATGCTAGATGTAGGTTTACAACAAATTTAATGAACAAATGAATCCTTCCATTCTAAGTGTGTGACCCTTTCGGTTTACAACTAATGCTGGTTGTAGGTTTACAACAAATTTGTAACTTATGAATAACAATTTATTCTATTAAATAATCTGATTATTTAATATACTTGAAATTAACTCATTAATTTCAAGAACCTACAAATCATGAGAACACCTAGCAAGTAGCACGAATACCTAGCAATAGGTGTAATAACGAGTAAATTTATTTCAATTATGTACTAGTGCATACATGTACGGTCCTCTTGACATCTGATTTTCCGATTAAATCAAGGATATGGATTATAAATCAAAATCCAATTGATTTAATAAGTGAGATTCCATTTCAAGTATCAATGATTCCTTTATGAATCAAATTCATCATGCCTTGGCCAAGGTCTTCGAATCATAAACCATGAAAGACACACGAAATTCTCTTATCATTTGATAAGTGTCGAATTCTATGTTGACTAATGCTCAACCTCCATGCATATTAGTGCAACACTCAAATTACCTTTTTGCGATTGTCAAGCAATCATAAAATAAATTAAAGTGTTACATGATGTACACAGACTTACTATCGTGCCTCAAGTCCGAGGACTAATCATGTATTATTGCAATGTGAAAAATTTTTATTTGACAAATAAAAACTTCCATTTAAGAATTCTCAACGGGTCATGTTCAGTGAACTTGTTTTCTAACAAGCATCTGCTTTATATGTACTTGCGTTACAATGTTGATGCTAACGGAATGCAACATCCTCGTCATACGGGCATAAATCATATGTATAAGTCTCACAAAGCTATTCAATGTCCTTGTCTTGAAAATTCAACCGACTTAGAACCAATTTAAGACCAAAGTCCTAGAAGCATATTCCATGATTACCATCAAATGCATAACCATGCCCCATAGCTAAAAATGGTCTAAGGACTTTAACATATATTTATAAACAATCAATAATATTAATATAAGATAAAGATATGCCTTCATCAAATATAGATTCTAATAAAATTATTTTACAAGAACGATCGTAGCGCAACGTTTTTAAACAAACGTTTGTAGCGCAACATATTTTTTTCAAGAAATGTTCGTAGCAGACGTTTTTCAATAAACGTTCGCAGCGCAACGTTTTTCAATAAATGTTCTCATCGCAACGTTTTTCAAGAAACGTTCATAGCACAATGTTTTTCAAGAAACGTTCACAGTGGAGAGTTTTTCAAGAAACCTTCGCAGCCAAACGTTTTTCAAAAAAACGTTTGCAGCGCAACGTTTTTCAAGAAACGTTCACAGTGGAACGTTTTTCAAGAAATATTCGCAGTGGAACGTTTTTCAACAAACGTTCGTAGCATGACATTTTTTAACAAATGTTCGTAGCGGAAGGTTTTTCTAAAAATATTCGTAGCGGAACTTTTTCAACAAACGTTCGTAGCGGAATGTTTTTCCAAAAAACATCCGTAGCGGAATGTTTTGCAACAAACGTTCGTAGCGGAACGTTTTTCAACAAACGTTCGTAGCTCAACATTTTTCACAAACGTTCGTAGCGCAACGTTTTTAAAAAATGTTCGTTGTGCAACATTTTTCAATAAACGTTCACTACGCAATGTTTTTCAACAAATGTTCAATGGATAACGTTTTTCAACAAATGTTCACTGGATAACGTTTTTCAAGACCTTCTGCATTACGTATTTGCTTTAAAGTATATGAGATTATCATGATCACTTTCCTTATAACAAAAGAAAAAAAAAACAAAAATATAAAAAATGAATAAAACTTCAAATATTTTTCTTGCGTAACTCACGAATAACATGTAAATAAGGAAAATAAAAATTAAGTACAATAAGAAAACCCTCCTCCATACCAAAAAAAAAAAATTCATACTATAGTAACTCTCACATTTTTGAAAGACTGAACAATTTTGACTCCTAAAGAGCTTGGTTTCTTGTTATTCCTTTGTTATTTCTTAGGTGACATTTTTCCTTTATTTGACAAATGTTGTGTATTGGAGAGAGAGAGAGAGATCAGAGAAGGGGAAAGGAGGAAATGTTGTTGTTTCAAGAAACATTCATAGCACAACGTTTTTCAATAAAAGTTTGTAGCGTAACATTTTTTTTCAAAACACGTTCGAAGCGGAATGTTTTTTATTTTTCAAGAAACGTTCGTAGCGCAACCTTTTTCAATAAACGTTTTCAGCGCAACATTTTTCAAAAATTGTTCCCAGCGCAACGTTTATCTAGAAAAGTTTGCAGCACAATGTTTTTCAACAAAAGTTCGCAGCGCAACTTAGTCAACAAACGTTCACAGCGGAAGGTTTTTCTACACACGTTCGCAGCAGAAGGTTTTTCAACAAACATTCGTAGCGGAACGTTTTCAAGAACGTTCGTAGCGCAACATTTTTTCAACGAACGTTCGTAGCGCAGTACAAGAAAGCAGAGCAATTGAAACGAAAAATTCGGTTGCAAAAAATAAAAATATGTTACAATTAGACGATTGAAACAAAAAAAGTTTGTTGTAAATTCGGTTTCGAAAACGCTCGTTGCAAATTTTATGCAACTTTATTTTTTCCGTTGCATGATATTGCAACAAAAACCGAGTGTTGCAATTTCAAAATTTTCAATTGCAAAGGTGCTTCCCTTGAGCAGTTAACGTCCGTTGCAAATAGCAACTATTTTTTCTATTATATTCTTGCAACAGACTTTTTCGTTTCATTCGTGCAGCAGACTTTTTCGTTGCGTTCTTCAACAGAATTTTTTTCGTTGCAATGTTTATGTATTTCTGTAATTGAAATTTTTTTAAAAAATTATTATTGCAACATAAGATTCCATCACAAAATTTATATCATGAAATATTTGTTTATATATATATGTATTGTACCTGATTGAACATTTCACATTTTACAAAAATATTTAAATCTGAAATCAAACAATTAAAGTCATCCAAGCTCATACATTTCATTCAAAATTCATTGTCAAAGTGTCGGATTACATGAAAGTGTAGAGGATGTTGAGAGCCTCCAAGTGACCAACAAAAGACATTGTCTAACTATCAAACTACATAGACATTGGTGGAGGATGTTGGGCTCTAAGTGACTGAATTTGCTCTTGCATTAGCTTGAAATTAACTTTGAATTAATCCATTTCCGCAACATTGTCAGATTGTATTTGTTTTTGAATATCCTCCATCATTTTCTCTACTTTTTGACAAAGTTATTCTTCATATTGTTGGGTAATTGGGTTTGTGTGAAATCTTCATTCACACTTCTATACGAGGAATTACTTGCGCTGCTGCAGATCTTTGATGCAGGGACCATTGAACCAAAGTCATACGAACGATTTTTTGCAACACCACTGAATGCATCAACACAAGTTGCGGAATCGAAACCTATACCTTTCTTTCAAGCAGCATAATCCTCGTAAAATGTTAAAAAGTAATATTATAACTAGCTTTTCAACCTGGGTTTAAAATATTATAAGCAACATTGAGATCAAAGATACATCTTTTAATATAAGCCCAATATAAAAATTAAATGCTATGTGTAAATCATTCTCCCCTGTACAAACCGCGACCAGAAAGTAAAAATGTGAAAAATTATGGATGTATTAAGAACATTGAATCAGTAACAAATGAAACTTAAGGAGCGAAAAAAATCAGAAAAAACGTAGAAAGATATTGTAAATAGACATACCATGAAACATGTTGTACATAGTGTGTTGTACAAATGAAACTAGTGCTATGCACACATAGTATTGCCTAAAAAATCCATAAATTCAAGAATCAATAACATGGATCAGTATCCTTAGCAGCAACAGATGGCATTCCCAATGTGGAAAAGTAAGAATCATCGATTAAACAAACAACAGGGCTGGCAGTCTGACACCTTATGCAATTTACATATATCCCTTGAAGAAAAATTATATAAGGAGATGAATATTAGTTATGGGATCAAGTTGCTTTGTTTTGGTAACCACACTACAAAAAACAAAGTAACAAACCAGATAGACCATATTTCTCTTTAGTTGCTTTGTATTGGTATTATTAAACTAAATCACTTACACATGGAAAAGTGGATAATAAAAGCTAATGAACAAAGTTCTTTATTACAATTATAGGGGTAAACTGTTCAAGATAACAAGATTCATTTCGCAAACAATAAAAAAGCAACATCACTCGAAACAATGTATTATTAATCAGGACAACTATGTAATTTTTATCACTCAATATTCCGAGAGCACTTAGGATTGGTAATTTTCCACAAGGTCGGGCATGCAACACAAATTATAGAAAGAGCATAAACCCAATGTGAAGCCATGCCTCGGTCGACTCAATTTGACCAATACATCGATAATTAAATAACATAAACCTATATATCGTGTAACTAATGACACCCCTAATGGCACTTGAAGATATATATCAATGTATTAGCGTATAATATTTGGAACAATCCAATACGAGTTAGAATCAAGAAAATCTTTCTTGACACCTACCAGTTTAGTGGCTCGACAATCCAATACGAGTTAGAATCAAGAACATCTTTCTTGACACCTACCGGTTTAGTGGCTCGACATTCTTCGAATAACATGCATTGGGTTTTCCAACCGACACATGACATGCTCGATACAATGGGGCACAAACATTTCATGACACAATTTTAACATTCACAACAAATTTTGCATGTTCCCTTTCTTCTCCCCCCTCAATGGGGCACAAACATTTCATGACACAATTTTAACATTCACAACAAATTTTGCATGTTCCCTTTCTTCTCCCCCCCCCCCCTTCCAATCATCCAGACAAATACTTGTCCAAAGAAAATGAATAAACAAACGCAAACTCTAGGCGCGTTCAGTACCACACCATTCTAATGATAATTGAATAAAGCCGATCATATAAACATGGATTGATTATACAAGTATACACCAAACAAAGTTAATAACAAAGTCATTGTTCAAAAAGTACAAAAAATAAAAGGAAAATGAGTTCTATAACAATCGGATACATGTCCAAAAATCATAATTGTGTCTATACTTTTTTAATTTGTTTTCAATTCCCCGAGATATTCTTCCAAGAATGTGTATCAAACAAATACATATCATGCATAGGAAGTAGGGTCTAAGCCAAAATACCTTTCTCTAGTATGGTATGAGCTGCGTGAAATGGCATTCTAGCAAATATAACCCATGTAACAGACTCCCTCCATTCCACTCTACCTTCTATTAACAATCCTGCTTCAAAACTCAATTTAATAAATATTAGTATGTGCTTTCAACTTATTAATCTTATAGCAAACCAAAATACATGTAGCAAGTAAAAAATAAAAACTGCTGGAAAATTCCTTGTAACATTCTTTCTTAGGAGTAGTCCTATATAAGATAACTTATATGCAATGAACTAAAGAAGTATACGTCTGCACGTCTATCATTATGTGGAGCTTGTAAACACAGGGAAGGAAGAAGAAACCGTGAAGGAAAGAAAAACAATTTTCGATCGAGGGTTAATGTGTTGAGCCTCTAATTTTTGTGGAAAGAAAAACACAGTTATATTGCAAGTTGAATTTAACCAACTTTCCACCCTAAAAAGGTACAAATTTAATGGTAAAAAAATTGTATACTGCTATTGTTTAATGTGGTGGTGACATGTTTTGATCCAACAAGACTCTGCATGTGCATCCTCTTATGTGTCTAACTAAAGTGTGTTTAGCAAACACTTATAATTCAAATGTAAGGACAACACAAAACATGCTTCTATCTCCCTAAATTGCAAAGCCAATGCTAAGGATTAAAAACAAGGACGACATGCAAATTTTAGTAATAAAAAGAAGCTAATTTAACTGTCTTACCAAAGCCAATTGAGAGAAGGCTCTTAGAATGTGACTTATGGAAAAGCATTCAAGTCCTGACAAAGTAGAACCTCACTTCTTTTTTTTTTTTTTTATTTTCTTGTTATATAGCTTTGAAAGCAATGACTCTTTTTTTTTTTCACAAAGAGCCTTTACATCTCACTTTTAATGTCTTTGATTTCATCTCCACTCTCTCCAAATAATCCGCTGACCTTGTTTTGCAATTTTTTTTGTGTTCTAGGAGAGAGGAAGACTGGGATAGACTAAAGAGATGGGGGAAGAGAGTTCGATGCGAAACAGGAGACAGGTCATGTCCTCAAAAATTATAGAGATTGGAGAGGATAGCAAGAGTACAATCATTAGCGTGAGATGAGGGTGTTGGTGATGTTTTTGTTACTGTTGGGAAAAATGATTTGGATGTGGTAAAATGGGATATTGATCATGCAGTCTCCCCAGGCGCTCGTGTTTATCTTCTACATGTCTACCCTCTCCTCACCTACATTCCAACCCCAAGTAAGTGGAATACCAAACTTTTCGGTTCTAATTACTGAGTTTTAGATGAAATCTAGAGGTAGCTTGAAATGATGAACTTGAATTCCTGATATGCAAGATTTAAAGCCTGTGGCAGCGTTAACTTTGTTAAACCATTTATTTGTTTGGTCTTACAGCTTGTGTTTAACAAAATATCAGGCTCAACTAAATCGCCACAATTGTGTGCATAACACACTCAACTCTGTGAAACACACACATAAAATAAATAAACCTCACATACTTTCTCATGCAAAACTCAAGAACAACGTTTATATAAGGAAAATAAAAATGAAGTAAAAACTGAAAACTATCTTCCATGCCATAACTACAAACTCTTATTTATGTTTGGAATAGAAAATGAAGTCCAAAATATTACTCAACTAATTCTATTTTTCTTCACAAAAATTAAAAATGGAGTTTTTAGAAAATGAATATAATATAAAATGTAACATAAAAGATCATACTATAGTAACTCTCACATTAATTTTTGAAGGACCGAACCATTTTGGCTTCTGAAGAGCTTGTCTTGTTGTTATTCATTTGTTGTTTCTTAGGTGGCATTTTTCCTTTCCTTTGAGAAGTTGTTGTGTATTGGAAAGAGAGAAAGATTAGAGAAAGGGAGGGAAGGAAATGTGTGTGTTTTTTAGAGAGAGCGAGAGATATCGAGAAGGGAGGGCAAGAAATGGTTGTGTTTTTGAGACAAAGAGAAAGATCGAGAAGGGATTGTAGGAAAGAAGGTGGTATGTGTACAGAACTTTTAAAATGACCAATTGACCCCCCAATTATATTAATTTTGTAGGGAAAGTTGTCACTAGGGTAACCCTGTGATAACTCCAGTATTGTTACAAATTTATTGCCTTTTTTCGTTTGTTTAATCAAAACCTTCTTGTTTTTAAATTTCTTTTTCAAAAAAACATTCGTAGCGGAAGTTTTTTTTAAAAGTTCGTAGCGGAATATTTTTCAACAAATGTTCGTAGTGCAACGTTTTTCAAGAAACGTTAAAGGGGAGCGCTTTTTCAATAAACATTCGCGGCGCAAAGTTTTTGCAAAAAACATTGGTAGTGGAACTTTTTCAACAAACGCTCAGTAGCGTAAACGCTTTTTAACAAACATTCGTAACGCAACGTTTTTTAAAATACGCCGCATCGCAATGTTTTTCAAAATACGCTCGTAAGCGGAACATTTTTTTTCAAGAAACGCTTCATAGTGAAATGTTTTTTTCAAGAAACGTAGCATATGTTTTTCAACAAACAATCGTAGTGCAACGCTTTTCAACAAACGCTTGCGCGGAAACGCTTTACAACAAATGTTCGTAGTCGAACATTTTTCAACAAACGTTCACAACGAACGTTTCAACAAACGTTTGTAGCGGAATGTTTTCAATAAACGTTCGTAGCGTAACGTTTTTCAACAAACGTTCGTATCACAACTATTTTTAAGAAAACATTCGTAGCGGAACGTTTTTCAAGAAACGTTCATAACGCAACGTTTTTCAACAAACGTTTGTAGTGAAACATTTTTCTAAATAGTTCGCAGCACAACATTTTTCAATCAAAATGACGTGTCTCTATTTGTGATTAATGGAACATTATATGGATTTTTTAAGAAACAAGTATTGTAAGAATTGATATGGAATCCCTTGTTCGCCTAAAAATACACCACCTTCCCTCCACTCGACTCCCCTTCTCTTCTCAGGTATCTCTCTCTCACTCTCTCAAAATTACACTCATTTCCTCCCCTCCCCTCCCCTCCCCTCCCGTTCTCGCATATCTCTCGCTCTCTCTCTCTCTCTCCAAACCAAAAAATGCCACCTAAGAAAACGAGCAAGCCAAACTCTTCTTCACGAGTCAAAATGGTTAGGCTGCCCTTGAAAAATGTGAGTTACTATCTATTTATGATAAATTTTATTTATTTTTATATTTTTATTTTTTTCATCTGTTATATTTTGAAAAATAAATTAAAAAATAAAATTATATATATATATATATATATATATATATATATATATATATATATATATATATATATATATTCGGGACTAGATACAAATAGTTGAAGGGGAGGAAATGAAGAACAAAATAGTATATAACAAAATAATGTTTTCCATGCTAAACTCAGTGAATAGAAATAGTTACATTTTGACATAAATAAGTCCTTTTGTACTTGCGTATTTAATATTCAATATTTGGGTTAATTGAGGCTAATATAAATGATATTGTGAAAACAACGTTTTGCGATCGACGCCTAGCAGACATGTGAACCCAATTGTTAATCAAGGAGCAACTTGTAAGTATTGTATCATTAGAATAACTAAGAAAAACTATGTTTCTCGAGTTCGTTTTTATAAAGTAATCAAGTATGATCATAACATTCCCTTGTGCTTTAAAGCAAATACCTATTATGCAGTAGGTCAAAAATGATTTGTATTGAAAGTATTTTAGGCTTCTATCATAAATCTTTGTATATATAGACACTCCTTGTATTTACAGCTTGCTTGTAGGAATTAGTCGGTAACTTTAGCCGTTAATATAATCTATAACTTTAGCAAGTAATGTAGGATTAATTTCATCCCATGTATTATATATATCGGAGCATCCTTGATCAATAAAATCAACACAATGGGTTATATTATTCTCTTTACACTATCAGAATCAAACCCCTATCAACCACCATCACCAACCACTGCAAATAACCAAAGCCGTGGTTGTCGATACCTCCCTATTACATCAACCCTTCAAATCATCAAGGACTCTCCCTATTAGCCCTTGATGAGACAACCCTTCAAATCATCATGGAGGAGTACTCGTGTTCGCTCACGCATTCGCCCTTGAGTGAGACCGGAGACAATTATTTTACATGGAGGAGTACTTTCCTAAATGCATTCCACCAAAGAACAAACAGGGCTTCCAATGGAACGATTCAAAAGCCTTATGTAAATGATGGGCACTCCCAAATATAACTACTTCCAATAATTTCATTCCTTGATCAAGATATTTATATAAATCCTTGATCAAGATAACCTAAAATGATTTCATGGTTTGAATAGCTTTTATTTTTGTTTAAGGTTTCATTGTTGTGTTTGGTTTTCAATGTCTAATTAAATATTTCTTCTCATATTTTTTTTTCGCTCCAATTCAGCACATTGCTCAATTATTACTGTTGTTGCAGCTGTGAAGTTGTTGTACATGATAAAGAAAGAATTAAAGAATTTCAAACTTGCTGAGAACGAGATTATAGGAAATTACTTTCTTTATTACAAGCCTTCTAAGAGCAACCCCTCCAACTTTCAACAAACGTTTGCAGTGGAACGTTTTTCAACAAACGTTCGCAGCAGAATGTGTTTCAACAAACGTTCACAGCAGAACGTTTTTCAACAAACGTTCGTAGCGTAACGTTTTTCAAAATACGTTCGTACCGCAATGTTTTTCAAAATACGTTCATAGCGGAACATTTTTTTTCAAGAAACGTTCGTAGCGGAATTTTTTTTCCAAGAAACGTACGTAGCAGATGTTTTTCAACAAACAATCGTAGCGCAATGTTTTTCAACAAACGTTTGTAGTGGAACGTTTTTCAACAAACGTTCGTAGCTGAACATTTTTCAACAAACATTCACAACTCAACGTTTTTCAACAAACGTTCGTGGCGAAATGTTTTCAATAAACATTCGTAGCGCAACGTTTTTCAACAAACGTTCGTATCGCAACTATTTTTAAGAAAACATTCGTAGCGTAATGTTTTTCAAGAAACGTTCATAACGCAACGTTTTTCAACAAACGTTTGTAGCGAAACATTTTTCTCAATAGTTCGCAGCGCAACATTTTTCAAAAAACGTTTGTAGCACAATGTTTTTTTTTGAAAAAACGTTCAAAGCGGAACTTTTTTTAATAAATGTTCGTAGCGGAACGTTTTTCAATAATCGTAGCGCAATGATTTTTCGAGAAATGTTCGTAGCCCAACATCTTTTCAAAAATGTTTGTCGGCAATTACAATGAGATATATATATCAAGGAGAAATCCTTGATTCTAGCTAACTAACCATAATACTAGCTAATCTAAACTATCTTTGGTAAGTCATTTACAAATACAATAACTCTTAAATATATACAATATTCACAAATATATTAACATATCTAATTCAAATATGATAATATATTCTAACACACCCCCTCAGTCGAAGCGGGAGGTTTACGAACATTGAGACTGTCCCGAAAATCTTCAAAAAGGATTAAAGGAAGACCCTTAGTAAAGATATCTTCCACTTGATGTCTAGAGGGAACATGCAACACCCGAACCTCGCCCTTCGCCACCTTTTCACGGACAAAATGAATGTCAAGTTCAATGTGCTTGGTACGTTGGTGTTGAACAGGATTACCGGACAGATAGATGGCATTAACATTGTCACAATAAACCAGGGTGGCCTTGGTAATGGGACAATGTAGCTCAAGTAGAAGATTGCGGAGCCAACACGATTCTGAAACAACATTAGCAACCCTCGATACTCAAAGACAAAGACTAGACCGCGAAACAGTGGGTTGGCGTTTAGCAGCCCAAGAAACCAGATTATCATCCAAAAACATACAATAACCAGACGTGGACTCAGTGTCCGGACAACAGATCGTATGAGACCAATGTACAAGTAGACGATGGATAAAGTGATAAGTCAGTAGTCAAGTGTGCCACTAATGTATCGAATAATGCGTTTTAATGCATTCATATGGACGTCACGAGGATCATGCATAAACAGGCATATCTGTTGGACCGCATAAGTGATATCCGGCCGAGTGAAGGTGAGTTACTGAAGAGCCCCAGCGAGGCTACGATAGTGAGAAAGATCCGAACATGGTGGACTAGAATCGCCCCCTAACTTGGACTTGGTGTCTACGGGAGTAGCTGCTGGTTTGCAAGAAGCCATGCCAGCACGTTCAACAACCTCCAAAGCATACTTTCTTTGGGACAAGAATAGCATGCCAGGTGTCCAGGTGACTGCTATACCAAGGAAGTAACTAAGAGGGCCGAGATCCTTCATAGCGAATTCGAAGTTAAGTTTCCGAGACATAATAGTGCACCGAAGGGAGTCTGACGATGTAGTCAAAATGATGTCGTCAACGTATAAGAGAAGATAAGCCATGGCACCACCCTTTTGATAAATGAACAGAGAATGATCAGATTTACTATTTGTAAATCCAATGGAGAAGGCGAAATCCGCAAACCGCTGATACCAAGCCCGAGGGGCTTGCTTAAGTCCATAGAGTGATTTCCTGAGCAAACAGATGTGATCCGGATAATTTTTGTCTTTGAAACCTAACAGCTGATGCATATAGACAGTCTCATGAAGGTTGCCATGTAAGAAGGCATTCTTAACGTCAAGCCGATGTATAGGCCATCCCTTAGACAGACAAAGACAACACAAGATTTAATGGTAGCCGGTTTCAAGCCACCATCGGAAATGTCTCCCCACAATCAATCCCAACTCGCTGGTCTTGCCATCACCCACAAGCCGAGCTTTATGCCGTTCAAAAGACCCATCTGACCTGTACTTATGAGTAAACACCCACATAGAGCGAATAACATTAGTACCAGGTGGACGGGGCACTAAATCCCACGTCCCATTTTCAATAAGAGCATCAAATTCATGAGACATAGCCATCTTCCAATTTGGATCATTAAGGGCCGACATCTGGTTACGAGGAAGTGCGCATTGAGTGGTATTATTTAAATTAAACAAAGTTTTTGGTTTAAAATACCATGCATACCGCGAGTAACTCGGACGGAGTGAAGCGGGACCGTGGTGCGGAATTGGCATGCACCGAGACGTCCAAATGGATGGGCCAGTGAGGCCCAGAGAGATAGGTGTAGGCCCAAAATGGCGGTCCAGATCGAAGGCGCATTCGAGGAAGGAGGACCAGAAGACAATTGGGCCGGACCATTAGGTTGAGGTTGAGGGGAAGGCTGAGGAGAAGAGATCGGCTGGGCAGTGGGCTCAACCGAGGGAGTTTGGGCAGCCCATTGTTGAGTAATCGAGGGATGAATGCCTTCGCCCAAAAAATCATATGAAGTACGGGACGGAGAGTGTATTTTGGCAAAGGGAAATGAGTCTTCATCAAAAATGACATGCCGACTTATAATGATTTTCTGAGAGGATAAATCGTAACATTTATAGCCACGATGATTGGACGGATACCCTAAAAAAACACAAGGTGTGGAGCGGGCTTGAAGTTTATGTATGGTAGGAGAAGGAAAGAGGGGATAACATAAACACCCGAAAACACGAAGATGGGAATAGGCCGGATCCTGTCGATATAAAACCTTAAGAGGAGACTCGGAGTCAAGTGTCTTGTGAGGGATTATATTAAGGAGATATGTGGCCATTTGGAGGGCATGATGCCAAAACGAAGAAGGCACCGATGCATGGGTTAAGAGAGTACGAATCATATTATTGATAGTACGAATGGAACGTTCCGCTTTACCATTTTGGGGAGAGGTGTAAGGACAAGAGAGACGAAAAGAAAGACCGTTTTGTTTGCAAAAATTCCAAAAATTAGAATTATCGAATTCTTTGCCATTGTCACATTGGAACGTTTTTATTTTACGTTCAAATTGAGTGGTAATATAATTATGAAATTCAAGGAAAATATTGTAGACATCGGATTTTCTTGAAATTGGAAAAGTCCATAGAAAATTCGAAAAATCATCCAACAATAATACATAAAAACGGTGACCCGCAGTGCTTAGAACTGGAGAGGTCCAAAGATCACTATGAACTATATCAAAAGGAAAAACAATACTAGAATTCAAAGAAACAAAAGGAAGCTTAACAATTTTCCCTAATGAACAAGCATGACATACATGAGACAATTTAGAATGTTCACATGTAATCACTTTATTTTTTCTAAGACTTTCTAAAACAAAAACACCGGGATGACCCAAACGCTCGTGCCAACGAACCGAAGAAGCAGCAACAAAATCGGAACCATGAGTAGACTTGGGAGAGAGGGAACTAAGAGGATAAAGATCACCACTGCTTTCACATCTCATGAGTTGCCTCCCTGTCTTGTAATCCTTCACAGAAAAACCAAAAGAGTCAAACTCGATTGAGACGGAATTATCGGAGGCAAACTTACGAACATAAATAAGGTTCTTGACAATTTTTGGAACATGAAGAACATTTTTAAGTAGGAAAGGTGGGTGTGGTGGATCCAACCTAGTGTGACCAAGACCTTTAATTGGAATCGAATGACCATTGCCTACAACAATATTATTATTTGTGCTCATATTGAAATAGGGAGTAAGATTACCTTGAGACGAAAACATATGCGAAGTGGCCCCAGTATCCATGTACATATTATTGTCCGGAGGAGTCAACCCGAGTGTGTACATGGCCGCTTCGATGTCTGTCGGTGAAGGTGGAGAGGAAGCCGCATATGCCTGTGGACGAGGCCCCAAAACACCAGCAGTCTGCTTAGCTTGGGCTGAAGAACCAGGTCTGGACCATGGGCTAGAAGAGCCACCACTGGTTGGGTAAGGGCATGGCGGAATTGCCCAGGGCCAGGACCAAGGAGCCCCGCTATTCCACTGAGCAGGCTGCCACGACGGAGAAGCTGCACTTCGACCACCACCACCTGCCTGCTGCCCGCCCTTGTTGCCGCCTTTATTGTTGTTCTTCCCCCCGCCCTTATTTCCCCCGCCCCTATTACCCCCGCCCTTATTGCCGGAACCAGTTGCTGGGAGTTTGGCTGAGGAAGCAGGAGTAGGAACAACCTCACGAGCCACCATTGCCGATGTTATTGCTGCCTTCTTCGCTAAGCCTGCCTCTTCCAAGGTTACCATAGATCGCGCCTGATAAAATTCTGGTAGAGGATCCTTCTGCCGGAGAAGAGTAGCGACCCCATTATACGCATCCGTTAACCCCGCCACCATTTGCAAAACGAGTCGCTCGTTGGACACCGGGGCCCCAACATTCTTCAATTGGTCCGCCAATTGTTTAAGGTGTTGGCAATAACTAGAAGCAGTAGGGAAATCGGCCATGATAGTGTGAGAGAACTCTTGTTCAAGAGCTACGACACGTGAATTTTTATTGTCCAAAAAAATATCACGAAGGCGCTCCCAAGCCGCCATTGCCGTGGAGTCGGGCTCCATGATTATGGTGAGAAGATCCGGGGATATAGTAGAGTATATCCACCCACATACCGTCGCATCCAAAGTTAACCAAAGTTCCTTCTCGTCATCAGTTTCCGGAGCCTTGGGTCTGCCGGTCGCGGGAACGATGATGTGATGAAGAACACTGGTAGAGCGAGTATGAAGCCGAAACAATTCTGCCCAGGTTGCATACTGAGCTGTTTCCAAATCCAAGACTATAGCGATGTGATTCTTGATGTTCGACACCGCTAAGGCTGGATGATAAAAGGCTTTGGAGGAAGACATGAGTCGGGGTGAAGAAAAAAGAAGCAAAGAGAAAGAGGAGGTAGTCACTGAGACGGCGCAGCGGAAGAAAGAAAGAACCGTGCTCGTGATACCATGAAAAGGAATAATCTTTCATAATCTCTCGGCAATTACAATGAGATATATATATCAAGGAGAAACCTTGATTCTAGCTAACTAACCATAATACTAGCTAATCTAAACTATCTTTGGTAAGTCATTTACAAATACAATAACTCTTAAATATATACAATATTCACAAATATATTATCATATCTAATTCAAATATGATAATATATTCTAACATTTTTCAACAAACGTTTGTAGCGCATCATTTTTCAATATACGTTCGTAGGGGAACATTTTTCTAGAAACGCTCGTAGCATAACATTTTTTAAGAAACGTGCGTATCATAACGTTTTTCAAGAAATGTTCGTATCCCAACGTTTTTCAAAAAACATTCATATCTGGACTTTTACAATAAATATTTGTGACGGAACGTTTTTCAAGAAACAATCATAGTGGAACGTTTTTCAACAAACGTTCGCTGTGCTACTTTTTTCAATAAACTTTCGTTGCAAAATATTTTTCTACATACATTCACATTGTAAGGTTTTTCAAGACCTTCAGCATTACGTATTTACTTTAAATTGCATGGGATTATCCTAGACAACCCAAGTTATCTTCCTCCCTTAAAACCATCCTCTTATCCAAAAAAATAAAATAAAATTGTCACTACCTTCCCCAAAATTGTCACCCAAACATTCATTCAAATGTTCACATTTATGAATCCATCTCCCCACGAATAAAAGGATACTCTTCAAAATGAGTTTAAATAATTTGGGATTATTGTATTTTTATAAGCAATGCCAATTGCCAAGGATAAATATAATCAATGTAATTTTCAATCAAAATGACGTGTCTCTATTTGTGATTAATGGAACATTATATTGATTTTTTAAGAAACAAGTATTGTGACAATTGATATGGAATCCCTTGTTCGCCCAAAAATACACCACCTTCTCCAGTCCACCTTCCCTCAACTCCACTCCCCTTCTCTTCTCTAGTCTCTCTCTCTCTCTCTCTCTCAAAATTACACTCATTTCCTCCCCTCCCTTCCCCTCCCGTTCTCTCATATCTCTCGCTCTCACTCTCTCTCCAAACCAAAAAATGTTACCTAAGAAAACAATCAAGCCAAGCTCTTCTTCACGAGTCAAAATGGTTAGGCCGCCTTTAAAAAATGTGAGTTACTATCTTTTTATGATACATTTTATTTATTTTTATATTTTCACTTTTTTCATCTGTTAAAGAAAAATTATATTTTGAAATATATATATATATATATTCAGGACTAGATACAAATAGTTGAAGGGGAGGAAATGAAGAACAAAATAGTAGATAACAAAATAATGTTTTCCATGCTAAACTCAGTGAATACAAATAGTTATATTATGACATAAATAAGTCCTTTTGTACTTGCGTATTTAATATTTAATATTTGGGTTAATTGAGGCTAATATAAATGATATTGTGAAAACAACGTTTTTGCGACTGGACAGCTAGCGGACATGTGAACCCAATTGTTAATCAAGGAGCAACTTGTAAGTATTGTATCATTAGAATAACTAAGAAAAACTATGTTTCTCGAGTTCGATTTTATTAAGTAATCAAGTATGATCATGACATTCACTTGTGCTTTAAAGCAAATACCTATTATGCAGTAGGTCAAAAATGATTTGTATTGAAAGTATTTTAGGCATCTATCATATATCTTTGTATATATAGGCACTCCTTGTATTTACAGCTTGCTTGTAGGAATTAGTCAGTAACTTTAGCCGTTAATGTAATCTATAACTTTAGCCAGTAATGTAGGATTAATTTCATCCCATGTATTATATATATCGGAGCATCCTTGATCAATAAAATCAACACAATGGGTTATATTATTCTCTTTACGCTATCAGAGTCAAACCCTTGTCAACCACCATCACCAAACACTGCAAATAACCAAAGCAGTGCTGTTGATACCAAGTCTCCCTATTACATCAACCCTTCAAATCAACAAGGACTCGTGTTCGTCACGCAGCCCTTGAGTGAGACCGGAGACAATTATTTTACATGGAGGAGTACTTTCCTAAATGCATTCCACCAAAGAACAAACAGGGCTTCGAGATGGAACAATTCAAAAGCCTCGATGTAAATGATGGGCACTCCCTCATAACTACTTCCAATAATTTCATTCCTTGATCAAGATATTTATATAAATCCTTGATCAAGATAACCTAAAATGATTTCATGGTTTGAATAGCTTTTATTTTTGTTTAAGGTTTCATTGTTGTGTTTGGTTTTCAATGTCTAATTGAATATTTATTCTCATATTTTTTTTCGCTCCAATTCAACACATTGCTCAATTATTACTGTAGTTGCAGCTGTGAAGTCGTTGTACATGATAAAGAAAGAAGTAAAGAATTTCAAACTTGCTGAGAAAGAGATTATAGGAAATTAATTTCTTTATTACAAGCCTTCTAAGAGCAACCCCTCAAAATTTCAACAAACGTTTGCAGTGGAACGTTTTTCAACAAAAGTTCGCAGCAGAACGTTTTTCAACAAACGTTCGCAGCAGAACGTTTTTCAACAAATGTTCGTAGCGTAACGTTTTTCAAAATACGTTCGTACCGCAATGTTTTTCAAAATATGTTCATAGCGGAACATTTTTTTTCAAGAAACGTTCGTAGCGGAATGTTTTTTTTCAAGAAACGCACGTAGCAGATGTTTTTCAACAAACAATCGTAGCGCAACGTTTTTCAACAAACGCTTTGCAAGGAACGTCAACAAACATTCGTAGCTGAACATTTTTCAACAAATGTTCACAAGTGGAACATTTTTCAACAAACGTTTTCAAACGTTTCAATAAACGCGCAACGCTTTTTCAACAAACGTTCGTATCCCAACTATTTTTAAGAAAACATTCGTAGCGTAACGTTTTTTCAAGAAACGATCATAACGAAACGTTTTTCAACAAACGTTTGTAGCGAAACATTTTTCTAAATAGTTCGCAACGCAACATTTTTCAAAAAACGTTCTAAGCGGAACTTTTTTTAATAAACATTCGTAGCGGAACGTTTTTCAATAAACGTTCGTAGCGCAATGATTTTTCAGGAAACATTCGTAGCCCAACATCTTTTCAAGAAACGTTTGTAGGGCAAAATTTCTCAACAAACGTTTGTAGCGCATTATTTTTCAAAATACGTTCGTAGGGGAACATTTTTCTAGAAACGCTCGTAGCGTAACGTTTTTTAAGAATCGTGCGTATCATAACGTTTTTCAAGAAATATTCGTATCCCAACGTTTTTCAAAAAACATTCATATCGAAACTTTTTCAATAAATATTTGTGGTGGAACGTTTTTCAAGAAACAATCGTAGTGGAACGTTTTTCAACAAACGTTCGCTGCACAACTTTTTTCAATAAATGTTCGTTGCAAAATATTTTTCAACAAACATTCGCATTGTAAGGTTTTTCAAGACCTTCTGCATTACGTATTTGCTTTAAATTGCATGGGATTATCCTAGACAACCCAAGTTATCTTCCGCCCTTAAAACCATCCTCTTATCCAAAATAATAATAATAATAATAATAATAATAATAATAATAATAATAATAATAATAATAATAATAATAATAATAATAATAATAATAATAATAATAATAATTGTCACTACCTTCCCCAAAATTGTCACCCAAACAATTCATTCAATTGTTCACATTTATGAATCCATCTCCCCACGAATAAAAGGATACTCTTCAAAATGGGCTTAAATAATTTGGGATTATTGTATTTTTATAAGCAATGTAATTTTCAATCAAAATGATGTGTCTCTATTTGTGATTAATGGAACATTATATGGATTTTTTAAGAAACATGTATTGTAACAATTGATATGGAATCCCTTGTTCGCATAAAAATACACCACCTTCTCCACCTTCCACCTTCCCTCCACTCCACTCCACTCCCTTCTCTTCTCTCTCTCTCTCTCTCACTCTCTAAAAATTACACTCATTTCCTCCCTCTCCTCCCCCTCCTCCCGTTCTCTCATATCTCTCGCTCTCTCTCTCCAAACCAAAAAATGCCACCTAAGAAAACGAGTAAGGCAAGCTCTTCTTCACAAGTCAAAATGGTTAGGCCGCCCTTAAAGAATGTGAGTTACTATCTTTTTATGATACATTATATTTATTTTTATATTTTTACTTTTTTCATCCGTTATAAGAAAATTATATTTTGAAAAATAAGATTTATATATATATATATATATATATATATATATATATATATTCGGGACTAGATACAAATAGTTGAAGGGGAGGAAATGAAGAACAAAATAGTAGATAACAAAATAATGTTTTCCATGCTAAACTCAGTGAATACAAATAGTTACATTTTGACATAAATAAGTCCTTTTGTACTTGCGCATTTAATATTTAATATTTGGGTTAATTGAGGCTAATATAAATGGTATTATGAAAACAACGTTTTTGCGGATCGACTAGCGGACATGTGAACCCAGTTGTTAATCAATGAGCAACTTGTAAGTATTGTATCATTAGAATAACTAAGAAAAACTATGTTACTCGAGTTCGTTTTTATAAAGTAATCAAGTATGATCATGACATTCCCTTGTGCTTTAAAGCAAATACCTATTATGTTGTAGGTCAAAAATGATTTTATTGAAAGTATTTTAGGTATCTATCATAAATCTTTGTATATATGGACACTCCTTGTATTTACTGACTTGCTTGTAGGAATTAGTCTAACTTTAGCCGTTAATGTAATCTATAACTTTAGCCAGTAATGTAGGATTAATTTCATCCCATGTATTATATATATCGGAGCATCCTTGATCAATAAAATCAACACAATGGGTTATATTATTCTCTTTACACTATCGAGTCAAACCTCAACCACCATCACCAAACACTGCAAATAACCAAAGCAGTGTTGTTGATACCAAGTCTCCCTATTACATCAACCCTTCAAATCATCAAGGACTCGTGTTCGTCACGCAGCCCTTGAGTGAGACCGGAGACAATTATTTTACATGGAGGAGTACTTTCCTAAATGCATTCCAGTCAAAGAACAAACAGGGGCTTCGTAGATGGAACAATTCAAAAAGCCTGATGTAAATGATGGGCACTCCCAGTCATAACTACTTCCAATAATTCCATTCCTTGATCAAGATATTTATATAAATCCTTGATCAAGATAACCTAAAATGATTTCATGGTTTGAATAGCTTTTATTTTTGTTTAAGGTTTCATTGTTGTGTTTGGTTTTTAATGTCTAATTGAATATTTCTTCTCATATTTTTTTTCGCTCCAATTCAACACATTGCTCAATTATTACTGTAGTTGCAGCTGTGAAGTCGTTGTACATGATAAAGAAAGAAGTAAAGAATTTCAAACTTACTGAGAAAGAGATTATAGAAAATTACTTTCTTTATTACAAGCCTTCTAAGAGCAACCCCTCAAACTTTCAACAAACGTTTGCAGTGGAACGTTTTTCAACAAAAGTTCGGCGAGCGTTTTCAACAAATGTTCGCAGCAGAACGTTTTTCAACAAATGTTCGTAGCGTAACGTTTTTCAAAATACGTTCGTACCGCAATGTTTTTCAAAATATGTTCCTAGCGGAAATTTTTTTTCAAGAAACGTTCGTAGCGGAATGTTTTTTTTTTCAAGAAACGCACGTAGCAGATGTTTTTCAACAAACAATCGTAGCGCAACGTTTTTCAACAAACGTTTGCAGTGGAACGTTTTTCAACAAACATTCGTAGCTGAACATTTTTCAACAAATGTTCACAGTGGAACATTTTTCAACAAACGTTCGTAGCGCAACGTTTTTCAACAAACGTTCGTATCCCAACTATTTTTAAGAAAACATTCGTAGCGTAACGTTTTTTCAAGAAACGATCATAACGAAACGTTTTTCAACAAACGTTTGTAGCGAAACATTTTTCTAAATAGTTCGCAGCGCAACATTTTTCAAAAAACGTTCTAAGCGGAACTTTTTTTAATAAACATTCGTAGCGGAACGTTTTTTAATAAACGTTCGTAGCGAAATGATTTTTCAGGAAACATTCGTAGCCCAACATCTTTTCAAGAAACGTTTGTAGGGCAAAATTTCTCAACAAACATTTGTAGCGCATTATTTTTTCAAAATACGTTCGTAGGGGAACATTTTTCTAGAAACGCTCGTAGCGTAACGTTTTTTAAGAATCGTGCGTATCATAACGTTTTTCAAGAAATGTTCGTATCCCAACGTTTTTCAAAAAACATTCATATCGGAACTTTTTCAATAAATATTTGTGGTGGAACGTTTTTCAAGAAACAATCGTAGTCGAACGTTTTTCAACAAACGTTCGCTGCACAAAATTTTCAATAAATGTTCGTTGCAAAATATTTTTCAACAAACATTCGCATTGTAAGGTTTTTCAAGACCTTCTGCATTACGTATTTGCTTTAAATTGCATGGGATTATCCTAGACAACCCAAGTTATCTTCTGCTCTTCAAACCATCCTCTTATCCAAAAATAATAATAATAATAACAATAATAATAATAATAATAATAATAATAATAATAATAATAATAATAATAATAATAATAATAATAATTGTCACTACCTTCCCCAAAATTGTCACCCAAACAATTCATTCAATTGTTCACATTTATGAATCCATCTCCCCACGAATAAAAGGATACTCTTCAAAATGGGCTTAAATAATTTGGGATTATTGTATTTTTATAAGCAATGTAATTTTCAATCAAAATGATGTGTCTCTATTTGTGATTAATGGAACATTATATGGATTTTTTAAGAAACATGTATTGTAACAATTGATATGGAATCCCTTGTTCGCATAAAAATACACCACCTTCTCCAGTCCACCTTCCCTCCACTCCACTCCACTCCACTCCCCTTCTCTTCTCTTGTCTCTCTCTCTCACTCTCTAAAAATTACACTCATTTCCTCCCCTCTCCTCCCCTCCCCTCCCGTTCTCTCATATCTCTCGCTCTCTCTCTCTCCAAACCAAAAAATGCCACCTAAGAAAACGAGTAAGGCAAGCTCTTCTTCACAAGTCAAAATGGTTAGGCCGCCCTTAAAGAATGTGAGTTACTATCTTTTTATGATACATTATATTTATTTTTATATTTTTACTTTTTTCATCTGTTATAAGAAAATTATATTTTGAAAAATAAGATTTTATATATATATATATATTTATATATATATTCGGGACTAGATACAAATAGTTGAAGGGGAGGAAATGAAGAACAAAATAGTAGATAACAAAATAATGTTTTCCATGCTAAACTCAGTGAATACAAATAGTTACATTTTGACATAAATAAGTCCTTTTGTACTTGCGCATTTAATATTTAATATTTGGGTTAATTGAGGCTAATATAAATGGTATTATGAAAACAACGTTTTTGCGACTGGACAGCTAGCGGACATGTGAACCCAGTTGTTAATCAATGAGCAACTTGTAAGTATTGTATCATTAGAATAACTAAGAAAAACTATGTTACTCGAGTTCGTTTTTATAAAGTAATCAAGTATGATCATGACATTCCCTTGTGCTTTAAAGCAAATACCTATTATGTTGTAGGTCAAAAATGATTTTTATTGGAAGTATTTTAGGTATCTATCATAAATCTTTGTATATATGGACACTCCTTGTATTTACAGCTTGCTTGTAGGAATTAGTCAGTAACTTTAGCCGTTAATGTAATCTATAACTTTAGCCAGTAATGTAGGATTAATTTCATCCCATGTATTATATATATCGGAGCATCCTTGATCAATAAAATCAACACAATGGGTTATATTATTCTCTTTACACTATCAGAGTCAAACCCCTGTCAACCACCATCACCAAACACTGCAAATAACCAAAGCAGTGTTGTTGATACCAAGTCTCCCTATTACATCAACCCTTCAAATCATCAAGGACTCGTGTTCGTCACGCAGCCCTTGAGTGAGACCGGAGACAATTATTTTACATGGAGGAGTACTTTCCTAAATGCATTCCAGTCAAAGAACAAACAGGGGCTTCGTAGATGGAACAATTCAAAAAGCCTGATGTAAATGATGGGCACTCCCAGTCATAACTACTTCCAATAATTCCATTCCTTGATCAAGATATTTATATAAATCCTTGATCAAGATAACCTAAAATGATTTCATGGTTTGAATAGCTTTTATTTTTGTTTAAGGTTTCATTGTTGTGTTTGGTTTTCAATGTCTAATTGAATATTTCTTCTCATATTTTTTTTCGCTCCAATTCAACACATTGCTCAATTATTACTGTAGTTGCAGCTGTGAAGTCGTTGTACATGATAAAGAAAGAAGTAAAGAATTTCAAACTTACTGAGAAAGAGATTATAGAAAATTACTTTCTTTATTACAAGCCTTCTAAGAGCAACCCCTCAAACTTTCAACAAACGTTTGCAGTGGAACGTTTTTCAACAAAAGTTCGAAGCAGAACGTTTTTCAACAAATGTTCGCAGCAGAACGTTTTTCAACAAATGTTCGTAGCGTAGCGTTTTTCAAAATACGTTCGTACCGCAATGTTTTTCAAAATATGTTCCTAGCGGAAATTTTTTTTCAAGAAACGTTCGTAGCGGAATGTTTTTTTTTTCAAGAAACGCACGTAGCAGATGTTTTTCAACAAACAATCGTAGCGCAACGTTTTCAACAAACGCTTGGGGAACGCTTTTTCAACAAACATTCGTAGCTGAACATTTTTCAACAAATGTTCACAGTGGAACATTTTTCAACAAACGTTCGTAGCGGAACGTTTCAATAAACGTTCGTAGCGCAACGTTTTTCAACAAACGTTCGTATCCCAACTATTTTTAAGAAAACATTCGTAGCGTAACGTTTTTTCAAGAAACGATCATAACGGCGTTTTCAACAACAAACGTTTGTAGCGAAACATTTTTCTAAATAGTTCGCAGCGCAACATTTTTCAAAAAACTTTCTAAGCGGAACTTTTTTTAATAAACATTCGTAGCGGAACGTTTTTTAATAAACGTTCGTAGCGAAATGATTTTTCAGGAAACATTCGTAGCCCAACATCTTTTCAAGAAACGTTTGTAGGGCAAAATTTCTCAACAAACATTTGTAGCGCATTATTTTTTCAAAATACGTTCGTAGGGGAACATTTTTCTAGAAACGCTCGTAGCGTAACGTTTTTTAAGAATCGTGCGTATCATAACGTTTTTCAAGAAATGTTCGTATCCCAACGTTTTTCAAAAACATTCATATCGAACTTTTTCAATAAATATTTGTGGTGGAACGTTTTCAAGAAACAATCGTAGTCGAACGTTTTCAACAAACGCTCGCACAAAATTTTCAATAAATGTTCGTTGCAAAATATTTTTCAACAAACATTCGCATTGTAAGGTTTTTCAAGACCTTCTGCATTACGTATTTGCTTTAAATTGCATGGGATTATCCTAGACAACCCAAGTTATCTTCCGCCCTTAAAACCATCCTCTTATCCAATAATAATAATAATAATAATAATAATAATAATAATAATAATAATAATAATAATAATAATAATAATAATAATAATTGTCACTACCTTCCCCAAAATTGTCACCCAAACAATTCATTCAATTGTTCACATTTATGAATCCATCTCCCCACAAATAAAAGGATACTCTTCAAAATGGGCTTAAATAATTTGGGATTATTGTATTTTTATAAGCAATGTAATTTTCAATCAAAATGATGTGTCTCTATTTGTGATTAATGGAACATTATATGGATTTTTTAAGAAACATGTATTGTAACAATTGATATGGAATCCCTTGTTCGTATAAAAATACACCACCTTCTCCAGTCCACCTTCCCTCCACTCCACTCCACTCCCCTTCTCTTCTCTTGTCTCTCTCTCTCTCACTCTCTAAAAATTACACTCATTTCCTCCCCTCCCCTCCCCTCCCCTCCCGTTCTCTCATATCTCTCGCTCTCTCTCAAACCAAAAAATGCCACCTAAGAAAACGAGCAAGGCAAGCTCTTCTTCACAAGTCAAAATGGTTAGGCCGCCCTTAAAGAATGTGAGTTACTATCTTTTTATGATACATTATATTTATTTTTATATTTTTACTTTTTTCATCTGTTATAAGAAAATTATATTTTGAAAAATAAAATTATATATATATATATATATATATATATATATATATATATATATATATATTCGGGACTAGATACAAATAGTTGAAGGGGAGGAAATGAAGAACAAAATAGTAGATAACAAAATAATGTTTTCCATGCTAAACTCAGTGAATACAAATAGTTACATTTTGACATAAATAAGTCCTTTTGTACTTGCGCATTTAATATTTAATATTTGGGTTAATTGAGGCTAATATAAATGGTATTATGAAAACAACGTTTTTGAACGACTAAGCGGACATGTGAACCCAGTTGTTAATCAATGAGCAACTTGTAAGTATTGTATCATTAGAATAACTAAGAAAAACTATGTTACTCGAGTTCGTTTTTATAAAGTAATCAAGTATGATCATGACATTCCCTTGTGCTTTAAAGCAAATACCTATTATGTTGTAGGTCAAAAATGATTTCTATTGGAAGTATTTTAGGTATCTATCATAAATCTTTGTATATATGGACACTCCTTGTATTTACAGCTTGCTTGTAGGAATTAGTCGGTAACTTTGGTCGTTAATGTAATCTATTAATTTCATCCCATGTATTATATATATCGGAGCATCCTTGATCAATAAAATCAATACAATAGGTTCTATTATTCTCTTTACGCTATCGGAGCCAAACCCTAGTCAACCACCATCACCAAACACTGCAAATAACCAAAGCAATGCTGTCGATACCAAGTCTCCCTATTACATCCACCCTTCAAATCATCTAGGACTCGTGTTCGTCACGCAGCCCTTGAGTGAGGCCGGAGACAATTATTTTACATGGAGGAGTACTTTCCTAAATGCATTCCAGCCAAAGAACAAACAGGGCTTCGTAGATGGAACGATTCAAAAGCTTGATGTAAATGATGGGCACTCCTAGTCATAACTACTTCCAATAATTTCATTCCTTGATCAAGATATTTATATAAATCCTTGATCATGATAACCTAAAATGATTTCATGGTTTGAATAGCTTTTATTTTTGTTTAAGGTTTCATTGTTGTGTTTGGTTTTCAATGTCTAATTGAATATTTCATCTCTTTTTTTTTTCTTTCCAATTTAGCACATTGCTCAATTATTACCGTAGTTGCAGCTGTGAAGTCATTGTATAGTGGTTGAGACATGTAAATTGTTTCATCAGAAAGCCCGTGAAGAAACGCATTGTTAACGTCAAGCTGTCAAATAGGCCACCCATGAGAGGTGGAAATCGAAAGTATGATACGAATTGTTGTAGGCTTGACAATCGGGCTGAAAGTTTCAACGTAATTGATGTCGGATTGATGGAACCCTTTAGCAACGAGGCAGGCTTTATAATGATCAATGATGTCCTCAACGTGGCACTTAATATAGTACACCCAATGAGATTTTTAGAAGGAGGGCGAGGGACAAGAGACCAAGTTTCGTTACGAATGAGAGCATCGAATTTGGTAGCCATGGCACGACGCCACTCGGAGGTTTTGTTGGCAGTCATAAAACAAGTAGTTTCGGTTAAGGGAGATGCTAGGTGGTGTTGGATATTTGGTTAAGGGCTTGGGTGAGGACGAAGTTACGTTGGATGAGAGTGGGTGGAACAAGGAGTTGAATAGGTGGAAGGGCTCAACAGATGGGGAAGACAAAGGCAACATATTTAAAGGAGAAGGATCATATTGATGGTTTAGTAAAGGAGATGCATGTGTATTTGAGGGAGAAACACATAGAGTTGGCAACGAGTTTGTGGGCACCGTGTGAGAGGAAGGCTGAAGAGTTACATGGATGACAAGAGAATGCTGCTCAATTGGCGCAGGGGACAGAGGGTTGGGAGAAAGAATAAGACAAGGGAGGGAATGCACCAAAGAGAGAGTAGGGGGGAAATAATTTTGTGGGAACAGCTACCTAAGGAGTGGGAGACAGACACAAAATGGGAGAAGTAGGACAGGCCCTGAGACGACCCGACCCCAATCTTTATACGAGCCTCGGGTCGAGCGTCGAACAAACATATAAAACAACAAAACACGTGCAAAGCCCCCACTAAAAAAAGATAATAAACTGACCTGATAAAACATAATCAATCCTGTGATTAATATAAATACCACAACCAACCAACTAGTGTTATATAATACATAAGCACGAAGTTATACTCTGGCATCAAAAGGATAGTACACAACTAGTAACGTCAAAGTACCCAAAGTAGTGCTTACATAACTCTACATATCAACAAACTCATCCTCACACTATACAAATACAAACTCCTATGGAGTTGCATAACAAAAGAGAACCTGATGTACACGCGTGCCTCGCCGGCCTCACCTCGAACTCCTTGCCTGACTAGGATCTAAGGAAAACAAATAAAGGGAATGGGGTGAGTGATAACTCAGTGAGTTACTACATGCAACTACATGGCATGTTGTTATGCACGTGTTATAAACATGTCTGTAAATCAAGTATAGACATACATATACTTATACACATCACGTTGATCATGTTATAATGCACATTGACTCAACGTGATTAAACATATAATCATGATATACGACACTAGGCGAGCTTCCTATCTCGACCTGTATCTCAAGTACCATAGATGTGTTGCTACTGTAGTATACGCGCTGAACATGTCTGATCACATGCTAAACCATGTCTAAACACAATAGTATCCAGAATCAATTACCTTAGGACTTAACCAGGAGTCTCATTACCCCAAGTTTTACCCAAGTGTCTAGCCTTCTGTCTGTCATGTGAATTGCTCTAACAAAGGCTACATCATCACTAAGGTCAATAGTGATGGAGAGACCCATACAACGACCTGTAGCGATCACGAAATTTAACTCTCGTAAAGACTACAATCGTCTCATTGTCGACACAACCACGTATGCCAGCTGGACTCAATGCGATGCACAAGTAGATGTTTACTTGCCATTAAACACAGATGTCGAGTCCCAAAAGAGAGGAGCTCAACTCGCATAACAAGCATGCTTATTTGCCTGTAAATAAACAATGAGGCATTTATTTGTTCTTACACAATTACAAAATTATGTAATATTTCACATATAATAAACTACACCAAAGTATTCCCCATTATCGTAAGAATCAAGCACGTCACTCGTTATATTTTATTGTCCCTAAATCGACTTTGTTGAGTCATTCGTTTAATATTATAAATTTCGGGCATCACCGCGATTTGCAGGATTCATCTCAACACAATCTCACCGACGTTTTATTTGGTATAATAATGGTTTAAAACCAATTAGCACATAAACTAGTTAAAATTAATAATATTTCGTAACTAAATTATTTATACTTCATATTCAAAACAAATCATATGGGAGTAGCTCAC
>CM028380.1:101985293-102029738 GCA_013146195.2 Codonopsis lanceolata | reverse complement strand
AATCAGGTTTCAATTTGATTATTTGTGCAAGGAATTTGGCAAATGTCCTATTATGAAGATAATAGGCATACGTGTGACCATTTGCTAGAAGCATCGACACCATGAAGTATTGGAATGGTCCACTTTGTGGATCACGTATATCACCACGGATCCGTTCCAAAAGGTTGGTGATTCATTTCCAACTTTGGTTAGTGATGGTCTAACTATCAACTTTCCTTGAGAACAAGCATCACAAGATAGTTCATTGGGTTGAAAAATCTTCTGGTTTTTCAATGGATGTCCATTAGAATTCGTAATAATTCGCCGCATCATTATTGAGCCGGGGTGTCCCAACCGTTCATGTCAGGCTTTAAATGTTTCCATAAACTTCGGGGTTACGGTAATATATGATTCAAATACTCTTATATTTGTATAATACAATCCGGATGATAGAGGCAGAAACTTTTCCAATACACACTTACTTAGGAAGTGTTTGAAGTAATGTAAAGATATTCACTATTCTCTTTGTTCGTAGTTTCAATATGATATCCATTCAGACGAATGTCTTTGAAACTTAACAAGTTTCTTTGAGATTTATGAGAGAATAGTGCATTACTTACTATGATTTTCGTGCCTCCATGCATCAAAAAAATTGTTTTTCCAAATCCCTTAATTATTTTTGCACTACCAGATATAGTATTGACGTTTGCCTCGTCAATCTTCAAATAAGAAAAATATTTCTTATCCTTAAGTATAGTATGTGTAGTAGCGTTGTCTGCAAGGCATAAATCACCTTCTTGGATATTGGATTCAGACATGATTATAATCTATTTTAATATAAGATAGAGAAAAAGAATAAGATAAGTAAACATTATAAGGATATTAAACACGAAAATATATAAATAGATAATATCATACATTATTTTAGTGTTGTGCCTAAACATAAATGTTTGACACATATTTCAGACCATAGCTTCATTCCTATTTCGGACCATTACACATAGTACTAAAATGCAAGCAAATAGTTTATTGTTCGCACAAATGAGAAATATCTATGAAGATTTATTTTCTTGGCAGTTGAGTCCATCAGTCATATCAACATCCACATTGGCAACATCATCAAGGTCAAAGATAGGATCTTCAGAATCACTTATCATGAAATTTGTCTCGATGTTATTCTGTTTCCGTGATTTCTGATAAAGCTCAACCAGATGTCTCGATGTATGGCACGTACATGACCAATGGCCTTTCATACCACATTGGTAACAAATGTTTTCATCATTCTCTTTATGAGTACCATTATGGTTCTTACCACGTTTTTCCTCCCTATCAATCTTGGGTCTGAAACTTCTGAAACCTCTTCCCCTTCCTCGACCACGTCCACGGCCACGACCTCGGCCACGATTATAGCCTCGGCTACGTCCTGAAATGGACCTATGGTTACGCCCATGGTCATGATCAGTCGACGTTGCGTTTACTTCTGGGTACGGGGCGAGCCAGTGGGACGAGTCTCGTGATTTTTCATCAGCAGCTCGTTATTTTGTTCGGCCAAAAGAAGACATGCAATCAGTTCAGAATATCTTGTGAATCCTCTTTCACGATATTGTTGTTGTAGGATCACATTTGAGGCATGAAATGTGGTGAATGTTTTTCGGCATATCATATTGGTGATATTTTCACCACATAATTTCGGCTTGACGATGCGAAACATGGCTGAATTATATTCGCTAACAGATTTAAAATCCTGAAACCGGAGTGTTAGCCAATCATAACGAGCCTTTGGGAGAATCACCGTTTTCTGATGATCATATCGTTCCTTTAGTGATTTCCAAAGATCTGCAGGATCTTTGATGTGAGCGGTGGTATTCGATTTTAGATCCTCGTGGAGATGGTGGCGAAGGGAAGATCATAGCCTTTGCCTTGTCTTGGGTCGATGTTTCTTTTGATTCGTTTATTGCATCACCGAGACCTTTAGCATCTAGGTGGATTTCGATCTAGTATCCATGACGTATAGTTTTTTTCCAAGTGTCTAGCGCTTCAAATTCAAGTTTGACAAGATTTGACATTTTGATGGACTAAAAAGAAGAAACATATATATTAATAAAATTCTAATACGAAAATTTATTTAAGACATAATAATTATTACATGGTGAAGTAAGAGTCAAAAGCTATTGCTACTGCTAACAGAAAATACATGATACTGAGAAAATAAACAAAAATATAAAAATCGTTCGGAGGGTATTCAACAACAAAAACCATTGCGGTACACGCAATAACAAGTATGATAATAATTACCAATATTGGGCTAAACATATTGTAGAAGTTGATATGTTGTTGAGGGTTTGTAGCTAGGTAGTAAAAATGTGAGTTAAGAATTGAGATGTTGGTGTATTTATGGAGTAAAAAATGACAGTTTTATGGCCGTTGACTAGCCGTTTATTACCGTTGGAGGAGATAGATAAAAATCAGCAACTAGCCGTTATACTAGCCGTTAGGGGTAAAAATGTAAAAATTCTGATTTAATAGAATTGCATTTATATTATGAATAAATATAAAACTTATTAGGAGCAATAAATAAAATAACTCCGCATGAATATTTTTCAATCAACTTTATACAGCTATTATATAGCATACATATATATTCACGCCACGCTACTCAGCAAGCCTTTCTGTGGGTGTTTGTGTAAGTCAGTAATAAATGTATATGTATATAAAGTTATTCATATATAGAATTGAAATATATATATATATATATATATATATATAAATATTCAGTTTATAGCTTGGGGTTATTTCCGCACAAGCATCAACGAATATATATATATATTATGCATTAAATAATAAATTATTATTTCGTCATCTCACCATATATTATCGACGGTGGCTCAGCCAACTTTTTCTTAATAATGGTGATATACGATATATATTGAAGTAAAACAGAGACATAAAATAAAGAATATATCGGTAGAAAACTTTACCGATTGGGATTGTTAATAGTAGAACAATCGTGGTGATAACGTATTATAAAATAACCACAAACTTATAATTGAAGAGTATCAGAGAGAAAGAGAGAGAGAGAGAGAGATTTTTTTTGCTCGTTATTTAAGTTGTGTCAAAGGCATTCCACTCCTCGGTATTTATAGCCGAAGGTGGGACGCAAACGGTGAGTAGTACAGTGTAAATGCAATGGTAAAGTCATTGCCATGCTACGGACATATACAGCAGCTACCTAGCATATAGCTAGGTAGCCTTTTGGACTTTCACAACACCTTCAAGTTTAAAAATAATTATACTCTTAAAACTTATAATTAGACTCATTCTATCTCTATATATATATAATGACAACTGTGATTTTCCCGCCTAAAACTTATTTCCATAAATGGAAACATTAGAAGTTGAAACAATTTGTTTTATTTTATTTTTTAGTTTTTATACTAACCATTTAATGTTATTGGATAAGTTGACAAGAATATATTTATACATTTCTAGGAACTTTGAATACACACAAACTGTTGGTATTCTCAATACAATTCACAATATCATGTTGGATCTTTTATTTTCCATCACATATATATATAAGTTTGTGGATATTCTTTATGGATGTTTAACCAATTTTATACAAAGTAAAAAAAAAACCATCACGAAATAAACTTTAGACATTTTGAACCCAAAATTTTTACTGCAGCTATTATGGCTTTCAAACCATTCGTCCTAAGAGATTTACACAAATAAAGATCCGACCGAATTCTCAAAGTTAGAGTTGCAAAGAAATAGTTAGTCCCAACTAAAATAAACAATGAAGTTGTTGATATAGTCGAACCATAAAGTTATATATTTTTTATAAGCATGAATAATGGCTAAATAAAAAATATTAAGAAATGTAACAGATACATTTATCAATTCAAATAAATTCAAAATCTAAAAAATTCAGCTTTATATTCTTTTCAAATAACCTTGAGAAATATATTTAAAAATTTAGAATATAATAGATCTCGGAGGTAAAATAAAATACTCCCTCTGTTTTCAAAATATGGTTCTTTTTGATGACCCGACACACCATTTAATAAAAAGTAGTTTACTGTATTATAGATATTGGTGAAATATGTGATTTATTTTAATGCCTTTAAGTATGTGACTATAATTAAAGTAGGTAGAAAAAGTAAGTGTAAAGTTGTAAGAATTCAACATGTTTTTTTGTTAACATGATCACAAATTGTACTATTTATGGACACATTGCAATGTTTTGAAACTTACAAAAAGCATGAGACTACAAACTCTTGACAATGACGAACGTGGTCTCGTATTGAATGCATTTTCTGAGTGGATTTTAAGTATCGACGACGGTACATATGGTGGTGAAAATAATTGTGTTGTAGCAATAGAAGTTTCAAATGATATTTTGGTTAATGCATCAGATAATTTGATCGAATAAATTGTTGAAAGTATATATTCATCATTTTTGGAGTCTTTTGATGATGTGTCATATTTGCAAGGAAGAACTATCTTTGTCCCGACACTTGATGTTGTTGACACCATAAATGAGTATATGTTTTATAATAATGACATAGAAGGAAGAACTTATTTGACTTCAGATTTTATGTTGAGGACAAGAACAACTCAAGTTTGTTTGAAAACATTTACTCTACAGAGTTTTTGAATAGTATAAAGTGTTCAAAATTGTCAAACCATAAATTAATACTTAAGATTGGTGTTTCGGTGATATTGTTAAGAAACACTGACCATGTTGCAGGATTATACAATGCAACAAGACTAATAATTACTAAGCTTAAGAATCACGTTGTTGAAACTAATTATTTTTTTTTAATAAAAGCAATGATGGAGACAAAATATTTATTCCAAAAATGTCATTGTCTCCATTAAATGTGAGGTTGTATTTCAAGTCCAACTATGACAATTCCCATTGGTAGTATCGTATATCATGACAATTAACAAAAGTCAAGGTCAATCACTTTCGCAAGTAGAATTCTTCTTGAAAAACCAGTATTCAAACATGATCAGTGGTATGCCACAATTTTGAGGGTAACAAACCGTTTTTGCTTGAATATATCAATATCCAATGAAGATGATGTTGTGTATAAAAAAAATTCAAAATCCATAATATTACCAGTAAAATGATATATTTATATTTAAGTAGTTGTTTCCAACATTGTTTTTCTTAATTTATTCTTTGATTTTGATTTGCTTCTTCGTTTTACTTGAATATTATTTAATTAAAAAATATTTTTGTCCGTGCGTTTAACGTACGGGTGTAAAACTAATTTGATATTAATAACACAAATTTTTTCTTAATTTCCACATGAAATGCATCTATATATATTAATTAAGTCTTCAGGTTCAGGGATTTTGTTGGGTTTGGTAACTCTCACTTGTCTTCTCTTTTTTTGTAAAAACTTAAGTAAAAGTAAAACGGTTTTACGAATATTTTTTTTTTGTAAAATGAATCATTTTTACTCCACCCATCGTGTATTGATGGGTTGAACTATAAGAGAGTGAATTTTTCCTTATAATTTAACATCCGTAAGACCGACTCTCTCCCTTGAATCTCAATAAATAGCTGCTGAGTTGTTTGTATGAAAAGAAAATGAACGATTTTGTTTGGATGACTCAATAGTCAATACTGTTGAACCATTTTTATTTATACATATATAAAAGGAGAGGTGCGATTTTTGGAATGTTCCTGCCAAAATGCACTTTCCAAAAATGACAACACTTATACATTGTATATGCGTCATTAATGCATTGAGAAATGAAACGAATTTGTAATCAAAATTAATTAGATAAATAAATCCAAAAAAATTTGACATTCTTTCTTTGACTTGAGACAATTGACAACCATATATACCAAACTATTTCAACCTCATTCACATCCGACAATATAAAAAATAGTTATGATGTTTTAAACTATATTGAAATTTCAATGAGTTAATAAATAATTATTTATTTCAATTGTTGAATTTAATAATCGCTTATCAATTGAATGATAAATGAATAAATTATCAAAACAATTACATGAAATTATCATTGAAGATTAATTTCTTCTGCTATAATTCGACGCCTAAGGGAGTTAGACAATTTCTTAGCTTTTCTCTTCTCGAGCAGTTTTCAAAGAAAAAACCACTATAAATTTGTTACAATTTTGTTTGTTAAACATCATTGCTAAAAACAACTGAGGATAACACACCAATATAGAAGAAATCTATACAAAATCAAAATGTCTCCCTCTCTCATCTTACTTAGAGACATCATCCGGACCAAGGGTAAGCCTAGATAACTCAACGGTTTTTTGTGTAAAATATATATTTTACAATGTAAAGGCATATTTCCAATACTTGCTGTAATTTTTTTTTTTTCGATTGCTTAGGATCCCATGTACTTGGTCCTCTCTTTTTTTTAGAGATCATGGAGCTACAATAAACTAAAAACAGTTATATATGCGAAATTATTAAATTCTCAGAGAACCTTTGTAATCAATAAATAGTTTAAACATATGCAATGCCTAGGATTAAAGATGTAGGGAATAAATTATGATAATTTAATAAACTTCATGTTCAAGTGTATATGCTAAATTTAATACAATTTAATGATCTTCAAACTGATACAGATTTATTAGTAACCAATATATATTTTGATTTATTTATTAATATGCACTGTGACTACAAATTTCTTAATTTTGGTTTTATCAAATCAGAATAATTAACATTTATAAATAAAATCTAATTAAATCAAAGAAATTTGAAATGTAGAGACGAAAAACAAATAAATTAGTGACTACAAAGAGGCCAATTTTGAAGTGAACAACTACATTAGATACAAGTGATTTAAAATAGATGTATTTTAATTATAAAAATGTTAAAAAAATAGATCTTCAAAATACAAAGCTAAAAATTCAAAATTTATATTTTTTTCTATGCTCAAAATATAAAAAATTCGGGTATAACGTTAAATACTGAAAATATAAAAAAGTCTCGACTTATTTAAACCGTATTTAAAAAAATAATTAGGTAAAGAAGCATAAATAGTTGGATCTTATTATAAGCCATTTTTTTTCCAGTTCACTAAGTAAAATTAAGCTCTAAGATTTAAAAAAAATCGAAATACAAAGTTAAATACTTTATAAAAAAAAAAATCTAACGCACCTTGCTACGAAATGGTTTGATCTGATTCTATTTTGGTTGGGGAAAGTCGGCAGATGAATTTTTGAAACGAAGGGTTTGAAGAGTTGAAGAGTCATTGTTTAATGTTCACCGGAGGAATTTCCTAGGTTTAATGTTATAAAAATAAGAAAGGTGACCTTTTAGACGACTTAATTAAGTAAGAGTGAGAGTGAGACGATGTGTATATAGGTTAGAGTGAGTGGGGGTGGGGTTTTTAGGTTAGAGAGTGAGAAACTCTTTATCTATATGACAAGTGCTTGAGATTTTTTTGGACCAGATTGGTTATAATTGGAGTAATATTTTTTGTTCATTAAAGTAATAATAATTTGGATGGAATCAATTGAGAAATTTGGATAACGTGAAATTTTGAGAATTTTTAATCCTTTTTGTGTTGTTTATTTTAGGGAGAAATCCGGGTCCGTCCACTATGTAAAATTTTCAACCGCTACAGTTTTTTATGTTTTTTTTAACTAAAAATGACACTTTTAGAGCAAAAAGAATATGACTCTTAATAAACCGAAGGCACACTACGGATCACTTAATCAATTCATCTATTTAAATTATATAATCTAATTTATGCATCGCGCTTTAAATCATAATGTACCAAACCTTCATCTACATTTTTTCATATACACAATCAACATTTGATTCAAAATTAATGGATCTTACCTACATCCCACATCTAAGTCGATGCATCACAATTTACAAATGATACATTGTGATTCAAAATTGATGCATCGAGTTTCAAAAGGGATATTTAAAAACGAACAAATTTATATTTAGACCTTTCATCAAACAGTATACGCACAGTAGCACAAACACAAAAGTAAATTTATTTTAAATCATACAAACACAAAATGATGAAGAAAAATAACGAGTTATGAAGAAGGAAGAGAAGGTCAGGACATAAAATGTATTTTTATATGTTTATATTTTCAATAACCAACGTTTTTTTATAGCTACTACATTAGTACGAAATATCGAAAACTATTATCTCTATCAAATTTTGTCATTTAGAGGCACATGTCTATTATCAATTGTTGACTTAACGAATAACGAATATGGTTGAATTACATCTAATCCTCTATTTCTAAATAAGGAAATACATCTAAATAATTTATAATTACTTTTTAAAATTTTTGTGATCTATCTTTAATTTTACTTTTTATTTTTTTTTAATTTTTTTTCATATTAAACTTTTTAATTGTATATATTCTTCAACTTTAATAGAGTATATAATTTTATACCAGTGCACAAACCGTGCAACGCACGGGAGCATCACTAGTGATTCACAAGTATCAAAGTACATGATATCATTTTAATCATATTTCATTATATTCATAACATCGATACACAAGGTGCAACAAGACAGTGCAAACATTAAAACAAACTTGCAAAATCACGAAAGGATTGAAGCAATTTTGATCTGTAAAAATTCAAAATAATTCGATTTTCATTTTATGATACGCGTTGATCAATTTTCATTTCAAGATATGTGTTCATCTTCTAATTTTATTTTTTCCTATTCATTTTGTTTATGTATAGTTTAATTTAAAAATATATATGTCGTGCGTTTAACGCACGGGTGCAAAAACTAGTTTTTTATAAAACAAACAATCTCTAAATAAACTCACATTCAAAAACAAATATGCTCCTTCTTCTCAACTTCATTTTCTTCATCTCCTTCATTCTCATTCTTCATTTTTTTTTTCCCACAAATCCTTAAGTCTTTCCAAGACATTCTTTTTCAAACTCTTTTTCTTTATCAACTAAACATCTTTACTAATACGATATCTTGTTCTCCATCTTCCTCTTCTTTTATTGTGAATAAATCATCTTCCAAAAACCTTTAATTTTAAAAAAAACCTAAGACTTCAACATTCGGAATTGCAGATCAGAACATTTTTGAAATTTTCGGCTTCGTCCAACCGAACATTTTTTAAATGTTGGGCCGCTTCATACCGAACAATTTTGAAATATTCGGCTGGTTCCAACCGAACATTTTTGAAATGTTCTTCTGGTTCCAAAATGTTCGGATGTTTCCACCGAACATTTCATCGTTGGATGCAGCCGAATATTTCAAAAATGTTCTAATGAATCATGCTGAACATTTGTCATTTGTGCGAATTTGTCTAAACTGTTCGAGCTCATCATGCCGAACATTTATAATTTGTTCAACCATGTCTAACCAAACATTTTGTAAATGTTCCACCAAATGTAGCCGAACAATTTTAAAAAACTAAAGAAGCATGTGTTTTTTATGGATTATTGTATTTGGTAACATGATTCAAACATGTTGTCAACAAATTCTAGTGTTGATGGTACTGCTAATAATGAGATTGTTGATGTTGAAAATAATGTGATAGTTCATATTCAAGATATTATGGCAGATTACACCGATGTCTTCATGACGCATGAACTCTTTTCATCTTGCCAAATGTTGATTGATTGGGTGCTTATTAGGAGGAATGAGCTTGAAATAGTAATAATAGTTAGGAGATTAGACAGTGGTGTGGGTAAGAAAAAGCCCCAAATATTAATGACTTGTGAACGTGTTGGTCATTACAGTGAACGCAAGAAATCACAAGCAAATTATGAAGATCAAATTGGGAAGAAAGATCGGAAAGAAACCAGATCTAAGAAGATTGGTTGTCCATTTAGTTTAAGGGAAAGAGAAGTGTCAGTTGGAGAACGGTCATTGGTTGTGAAGTGCTTATTAGGAGGAATGAGCTTGAAATAGTAATAATAGTTAGGAGATTAGACAGTGGTGCGGGTAAGAAAAAGCTCCAAATATTAATGACTTGTGAACGTATTGGTCATTACAGTGAACGCAAGAAATCACAAGCAAATTATGAAGATCAAATTGGGAAGAAAGATCGAAGAAAAAAAACGGATCTAAGAAGATTGGTTGTCCATTTAGTTTAAGAGGAAGAGAAGTGTCAGTTAGAGAATGGTCATTGGTTGTGAAGTGCGGTGTCCACAATCATGAACTTGGAGCGTACGAAGAAGGTCATTCATATGTTGGTCGATTATCAAAAGTTGAAGAGGAATATGTGGTTGATATGACACACGTCAATAGTAGACCAAAGGACATTTTGGCACGTTTGAAAGAAAAATTTCAAGAAAATAGATCTACAATAAGGATGGTCTACAATGCATGTTTGAATAATAGAATTATCGAGCGTGAAGGTCGATCAAAAAATGCAGCAACTTATGTTTATGTTGGATAAACATGGATATGTTCATCATCATCGGCGGTACGAGAAGACAAACACTGTAAAGGATTTGTTCTTCTCTCACCCAGAAAGTGTTGATTTATTGTGTGTCTTTCCAAAAGTCATATTAATGGATTGCACGTACAAGATAAATAAGTACAAGTTGCCTTTGTTGGAGATTGTTGGTGTGACGTCTACAAATATAATATTCTTAATTACAGCTGCTTATTTACAGAATGAGAAAACAGACAGCTATAAGTGGGCGTGCACATGCTTGAAATCATTGATGGACCAATGGAGCATGCCTAATGTGATCGTTACTGGCAGAGAAATAACTTTAATGAATGCAATTAAGATAATGTTTTCTACCTCGAGACATTTCCTTTGTCGACGGCACATCAATAAGAATGTTTTGACAAATTGTAGGAAAATCTTAACGACTAAAGAAAAGTGGGATTCGTTTAATATGTTTTGGAATTTGTTGATAAAGTCTGATACTGAGTCGCAAAATATTGTTTGTACTTTCAGGGTAGAGAGTCAACACACGTCATTGAAAAGGCAATTTAGATCGAGCCAAGGTAATTTTGAGACTTGTTGGCAAAAAATTTACACTCTCATTGAGACTTCTCACATCGCAATCAAACACTCATTTGAGAAAAGCAGAAACGTAGTCATGCACAAATTCAAATCAATTATATACATGGATCTGCGAGGCATGGTATCTATACAAACGTTGAATAAAATTTTTGAAGTAGAATCTGTGGTTGGCAAAGATATTATTGTGGATTCTTTGTTGTGTGGTTGTGTACCGAGAAGACTTGTGGTTTGCCCTGTGCGCATGAGATCGTTGAGCTTGTCAAATTGGGTAGGCCAATTCCCATTAACCAAGTTGATAATTTTTGGAGAAAGTTGGATATGTTACCAGTTAAGGGTGAAGGTAATGGAATTCGGGGTGAAATGGATTGTACATGAAAAAACACAGTTGACGAAATTCATTCTATATACAACAATGCCTTAACCGACTCAGATAGGTTGGCACTGTTGAAGAGAGCTAGAGAATTTGTGAAGCCATCAATTACATCACTGATTGAGCCTCAGGTTTTGGAAGTTATTCGTGGTCGGCCTCATAAAAAAAGGCTAAAATTGACAAATCAAAAAAACGTGATCCGAGTAGGTTTGAGTATATCGAGTCGATGGAAGACAGTTACTCGCTGCAAGAACAAGTGACGTACGAGGTTGGCCCATCGACTACTAGGCGAAAGATACCTGTAATTTCAATTAATGTGTTTTTGTTGTTTACTAGATCTTTACAATTTAAAAAAAAATGCTAAATTTATGCTTAATTCGTCTTAGTTCAATAGGTTACGCGACAACGATTGAAACTCAACTCTGCGATTCGTTTCGTTGACCTACTCCCATCACAGTTTGCCAATTTTATTGCGGAGACAAAGGATGTTAAAGCGGATGGACATTGTGGTTGTCGTCTCACTTGGGTTAACTCAAGATGGATGGCCTGTAGTTCGACGAGACATCCATCATGAGTTGACAGCTAACTTAGAGTTATACAAACGTGTTTTCCTGGAAAGTGATCGTGTTGATAAGGTCTTGCAAACACTGGATTACTACAAGGACAATGCGCCATGAAAACATTGGTTTTATTTGCCGGAAATGGGTCATTTAGTTGCATCAACGTATAATGTAGCTCTGGTATGTCTCGATACACGAATGTATGTATCTTATCTCCCGTTGAGGACTGTGGCTAAGACTTCCCCTAAGGATATTTGTATCGATTAATAAATGAAGATCATTTTATCGAGGTACACACAACCCAAGTTACGTAAGTGTTTTTACAAATATATTATATAGTTTGTTGATATATATAGCTTATTTGCAGGTTTTGTTGCGCAAGGGTTACCCATTACCACCGGTGTCTAAACATTGTGATTCGTTTCACGACCAGTCTGCATTAGGGTGGAAAGACTTGTTTCAGACTCAACTTGATTTGTACTCACATAGTGTAGGATACAATCGTGTTGGGCAAAGTACTGAGACTATTATTTTAAACTAGCAAGTTTTGTAATTATGGTTATTGATAATAGTATGATTGTGGATATTTAGACTACTATGTATAAAATTAAGATCGAAAAGGTACCAGTTATCGAACAAGTTAAATTACATATGAAAAGTGTCTAAAATGTCATTGAAACTACTCCAGCAAATTCAATTACAACGCAATCAAGTGTTTCTTCTACGATGGCGCCTAGATCGTTATCCCTCAGCTTGGCCACTTGTAGACGGTCCCAGTCCCTCATGTTGTTGCCCTCCCAATGCTTTGTATGCACTCTGGATCCCTATTCCCAACTCTTCATACGATATTTCTCGGTCTCCCGCACCATAGCGCACCACCATCGGTTCCAACAAACTTCGCATGCTGAGCTAACCATATCCCATGGATCTGGTAAACCTGCATCACGAGCAGTCCATTGGAAGGTAGAATGATGCTCAGGGTTACATACGATTGGATGAGATACACGGTTGTACCAATCAATATAACTAGGTGCACACTGCCATGGTCACTCGGCAACTATACCAAGTTGTTGCTCATATAAGATTTGTCTTTCCCAAATATCGAAGTATCGAACGAGCATTGCCAAGACCTTCTTATTTGCCAACGACATCTCTTCTCGATATCAGGGGCAATAATCATCCCCGGAATCGTCTACGTATCCAAACTGTCTGAGGACGCGATCAGGGTGGTATGGCTCAACATGATCAATTGATCATATGCATCCATGGTATAAGGATATCCGATGAAATGGAAAATGTTGTCTAACCTGCTTGGTATAGGGCATCCAAATAACCTACAACAATTGAAAAACAATCGTTAATAATATATAAAATATGATTATTTGCTACATATAATCAATACAAATAAAGACATTAAGACTCACACCATCCGCACGAAGGGCGTCAAGTTGTTCCCGCAGACCTACCAATCGGTCAGCGGGCACACCGACAACACTCTTGTGCTCCCACCTACTTGCAAGTTCCTGACCTTCGTAATAGTGCACATTAGGAATAGTTGTTGTACACATTCGGAATCGCTCAAATATTCATGCCTATTTGAACAGAATACACATCATTTAACTATAAATACAAGTCTACAAATTAAAATATAAATACAAGTATACAAATTTAACTATAAATACAAGTAATTACCTCCAATAATGTGGAATATCCGGCCATCTATCTCGTATTCACCTCTGTTGCACTCCCTAGATGTTTATATAGAAAGGTTAGGGCTGCCGCTCCCCATGAGTAAGTATGCACAGCATCCAAATCGCTGAGGAACTCCAAGTATGTCGTGCTAACCCTACTTTTGCTCTTATTGGCAAAAATTGTACAACCCAACATGTATAACAAATAAGCGCGAAGAGAGAAAGCAATCGTTTCTGGATCCTCAGACAATGCATCCGAAGCAAAATGGGTGTGTAGCCATTCTAGCCTCACAGACGGACCTCTAGCACCTAAATACAGACAAATGCAATCAACAGAACTTTGCGCGGAAATTGAACCTTCCAAAAAAACCAACTTCCCAGCAATTGAAAGACCAGTAATGCAAAACACATCATCAAGTGTTATAGTCATTTCACCAAATGGCAAGTGGAAGGTATTGGTCTCCGCATGCCATCGCTCCACAAAGACACTAACCAATACCTTATCACTCTCTAGATATGAAACATGTCTTAACTGCATTAGTTTGGTCGTAATAAGAGTGTCCCTCCATAGTTGGGAAATAGTTTTTGTATTTACTTTCCATGCTAAAAGTTTATGTTTATGATTGTTCACCTTCAGCACCGGCCGCTCTAGCCCTTGATATATATGTACAACTATGTGTTTCGGGTAGAAACGAAGTACATTGCGTTCTGATGGACCTTCAGGACATGGAAAAGTAATTAGTGGCTCTCACTGTTCCTTAATTGGTTCTTCCTCCTCGGCATGTCCATGTGCTTGTGCTTGTGCATGGGCCTGGGCCTGTGCTAGTGCCTCAGCTTGGGCATGTGCCTCAGCCTCAGCTTGGGCATGTGCCTTCAACCTTTACTTTTCGAATCGAGGCGGTGGGTCTATTCTTCCTCATTTGGTATGTCTCTGTACATGACATTCATAAATTAACATGTTAGTTCATCAACTTTGAAAAAAATGACAAAATTTTTAATCCAAACTGTTTGGCACCCACTATAGGAAATTTTTCAAAATGTTCGACGACCACTCTCCGAACAGTTTGAAAATGTTTAGCAGGTGGTGTTGGAACATATTAACATGTTCATCAACTTTGAAAAAAAAAATGACAAAATTTTTAATTCAAACTGTTCGGCACCCATTATTGGAACTTTTTCAAAATGTTCAGCGACCACTCTCCAAACATTTTGAAAATGTTCGGCAGGTGGTGTTGGAACAAAATAACATGTTCATCAATTTTGAAAAAAAATTGACAAAATTTTTAATCCAAACTACATTTTATTGTAACTTTTTCATAAAAGGAAAATGTTCGGATAATCAAACATTTTGAAAATGTTCGATAGGTGGTGTTTGAACAGATAACATGTTAGTTCAAGTTTGAAAAAAAAAATTGACAAAATTTTTAATCCAAATTGTTTGGCCCCCTCTATTGAAACTTTTTTCAAAATGTTCGGCAGGTGGTGTTGGAACAGATTAACATATTCTCGATTATGGATAAACCTATGAAAGTTTTATCGTATGAACTCATTACTAAATATTTTATTCTTTCACAATATACATTTGAAAGTAATAGGAATATATTTATTTTTAAAAATAAATATATTATTTTAAAACATAAAAAAATATTGAGAAAATGTATTATGTCCACTTAATAATTTATCCAAATTAAAATAATAAACAAGTCCAACAAGACAGTTGTGGTCGGTTGATAAATATGAATTGATCGATGCGTTGCACCTATGACATGGATTTCAGTTGGCTTGAACCTGTGGATAAAACTTGTTAGGGCTTGTTTGTTGTGGCTGATGGCTTATAACTTATGACTGATAGCTTAAGCTGATGGTCAATGACTTGTGGTCGATTGTATGATAGATTGTTTGTTACAAATTGCTGAAAAGTCGCTATGAGTAGTTAAAAAAAATAATTATTTGTTAAAAAAAAACTTGAAAATTAGTATTCACATTTTTATGTATATTTCATAAAAGAATGAAATTAGGATAATCAAATATTTGTTAATGAATAGTTGTCTTCATGTTTAAAAAAAAAAACCAAAAAAACTTAATTTTTTTGCTTTTTGGCTTTAACTTTTCAATGCATAAAGGGTGTTGTATCTTACTTATTGGCTTTTGGCTTATAAGTTGAAACAAACACTCTAAATATAACTTTTCAAAAATCACTCCAAATAAGTTGCAACAAACGAACACTTAAACATCCTATTGGAGGTGCTCTTACTCCTTAATATAAGTTATAAAGGTTGCATTTTCCATGTCAAATTGTGAATCTTGGAAAACAACTTATTAAAGTCTTGTTTGGATATATGGTTCGTTCTGTAATTCGTGATTTTTTTATTTTATAATAATTACATGAAAAGGCTAGATAGAAATTGGGAGAAAACTAGTAGATATAATGAAAGAGTAAAAATCCATAAAAATAAAGACAACCCACCAAAAAAACAAAATACCTAAACGTAACACCTAATTCTCTAAACGTAACATCATTTAAATGATAAAAATACCTAACTACCCCTAGTTACATTTACACCAACGTTTAGGGTCACTCCCAAAAAAATTGCATAGGTGCTTAAATATTTTATATTGGCCCTTCTTTCTTGAATACTACGAGTAAAAACCATGTTATCAGTCTTTAAATGTTACTTCATAAAAATATTTAACAATTATATTACCCCTAATTATATTTACACCATTTTTTTAAAATAATGTTACGTTTAGGGTCATTCCCAAAAAAATTGCATAGGTGCTTAAATATTTTATATTGGCCCTTATTTTCAAGTAATATTGAATACTACGAGATAAAATAAAAACCATGTTATTCTAAAAAAAGCCATGTTTTCAAAATGAAAGTCTTGCAAAGGCAAAGGATAAGAAGACCACGTTAGTTACTCCATCTGCTCCTCCCAAACAGTTCTGGTTAAAAAAATTTAATAATTAAAGGATATATAAACAACATTATATTTTATCATAATTACAATAATATTATAGTATAATCAATATATTGATTAAGTGTGAAGGTAAAGTTGAAATGTTATAAAAATTGAAGACATACTATATCAAAAGTACTCTTTATGAAAAACACCTCAAAATAGTATAGTAGACTATTTATCTGAAATAGAGGAAATAGTTAGAAAACACATTTTATTTTATTTTATTTTATTTTAATCTTATTAAAATTAATATTATGTCACCCCTTTTGTTCCGGACAAATAGTTCACTATTTTATTTTAAAATGCTTTATTTAAAAAGTCAACTTTCAAAAATTAAAGAATAAAAGTGTTCTTATATTACTAATTAACTAGTAAAGTATCATTTTCTTCAAAAATATGACTTTCATACGAGAACCCTTTGCTCAAAACGGGAGGAGTACTAAACAACTCACCCTTCAGCAGTGAAGGAATCAGGATGAAAATCAAAGTTGTGCGAGATTTAGGGTAATACAAACTCCGAAAGAGTGGACTATTATAGGGTGCTTGCTGCAAAATGACCAAACTTATAGCAACTGATAATACTCAGAAAGAGTGGACAAGTGACTATTATAGGGTTCTTGCTGCAAAATGACCAAACTTATAGCAACTGATAATAATACTCAGAAAGAGTGGACAAGTTTCATACTGCAGTATGAGAATACAGCTTTACTTACATTAGCCCTTTAGGATACAACAATTATACAACATCCAATAAACTTACAATATCATGGAATCTTATTAAGTCATCACCTCATCTTTTACCGTCACCTTTGTCGCGTGTTATTGTGCAATGAGAAAAAATTGCACACGGCCAGTTTTCATATAAGATATCACATATCAAGTGTTAAACACCAACTGCACTGTAAAGGTAATCAATAGAAACTAATGTTAACTGAAGTGTTTCCTTCTCAAGAGATTAGCCGTCTAGAAGTGAAATGCAGGCAGCAAAACCTCAATTTTTTATTCTTGCGTTTAGTAAGTGTGTTTTTGTCAATGCCATTTGTATCAGGATTCACAGGCTCCCCATCTGTAATCTTTTCGAAAACTGTTGCCTCTGGTGCATCAATTCTAGCGAAAGAAAATGAACTCTGGCGAGTCTCACTTGGACTTGGGATATCTGCATCCATTAATGCTGGTACTATCCTGTTATCTTTTGCATCTTTTGGGGAAAAAATGTTCCCAGCACACCTGAAAAATATATTACAGCAACCATAAGGTCAGTCAAGTCACTCTTTTTAGCCTCTATTTAGAGGTTTGTAGCTTGGACACTTAATAATAGCCTTCACAGCAGCTTTATTCGTGAAAATGAACTTAGATCCACGTAATTGATTCTTCTTACTCACGTAAACTATAATTACTAGCCGAATTCCCATGTCCTAGTGTGTGAACATTAAAAAAAGGATTACAAAACTCTAGCTTCCATCTTAGAGAATGCGAGCTTTGGAAGCATGCTTCTATGTTAATGGGAGTTTGCATCTGCACGTTTGTTGTCACACGTATAACAGACTATCTGTCCATACCCTTGGTTTTGCATAAGAGAGAGAGAGAGAGAGAGAGATGACGATGATGTGGACTTCTGAAACCACTTCATGACCGTGGTCAAATGGTTGTATCCCCCTTGGATCCTGGCCATGGAGGATTAACAGTAAAAGTAGGCATAACACATTGATAAGACAGCCGAGAAGCTATGAGAGGGAAGAGGGCAACTGTTGCTTGCACAAACCTAAAGAGAGCTACTTGTGTAAGCAAAAGTGATGATCTTAATATTTGTCGATCTTGTTGCATGAACGAGGAAAGATGTCTCTTTTCAGTTTAAAATGTGGTGAACTAACCCCAAGGGGTGGGAGAGATGGCAAGGACACTCAGGCAAAGACTTTGAGGTCCTTGGTTTCAATCTCCATACCAACAAGGGGTCACAGTTACCCATCAAAAAAAAATGTGGTGAACCATCATGTGCCTACCACAAGGAAAATCCTATCATAAGGATATGCTGCACACTGCTTTGGTTGATGTTTGTGCTCTCGCCTCTCTCCCTTGTCTCCATGTCTGTTACCAGGCTAGGGTCACACCGACATACCCCCCACTCAGCTGCCAATCCAATTCCCACAGTAGTTGATGCACTTAAATGGGACATACATCTGGGGATAGAAGTGCAAATCTCAGGCAGATAGAGATCTTTTCAAGGGATAGGTGAATATTTTATCCCTGGAAGGGTGTAGGGGTTCTCTGCTTAATCCATTTCCATTATCTACCAATGCCATGTCTTTCTGAGTGTTCTAAAGTCAATGGACCTCTTTGCATGCATTTTTCATACAAAAAAAATGCAAGAGGGAGAGTCTGAGTCAGGTGTCATGATCATAGCTAAAAATCACCTATAGCACTCAAGAAGATTCGTTAACTAGGAGGGAAACCAATACAAGCTCTAGGAGTTTGATAGTTACATAAACTAAAGTTGAATCAATACACAAAATAAGCTAGGACAGAGACATACTTAAATCACCAAAACCAGTATTAAAGCTGTGAGAGATGACCCAAACATACATTTCAAGCAGTTATACACCACCCCACCCCCACTCCCATAGCCCACACTCCCAAAGAAAAAAGAGAGATGAACATCCAGAACCTTAGCACATTCAGTTTTTGCAGAGCACGTGAAATTTCCGTTTTCTACCTTGTGGAAGAAAGAAAATGATGATTGTTTGAGCAAAAGCATTTATGTACAACTGAATTTGAAGTAATTAGCATGGGCATATGATAGTATGTACATAATTTGTTTGTTAACTACTCTTACTTCTCTCCTGTAATAGGATAATCATCTAATCACAAAGAGAATGTAGCTAGAGTAAGGAATTTGATTTGAGTTTATGATAATTAATACCTGGAGCCATGATCAAAAGAGCTGTTCCCAGGTGCATGTGAGGTCCGCTCTGCTGATGCATTCAATGGTTCTTCTGCACAAGCACCAACAGTCAAAGATATTTCATTTTCTAAAGGTCTTTGATCTTTGGCAGCATCTTTTCTTAAAGTCGTGAATGCTTTATCAGAGGACACAGGCAGAGCCCAGGTTTGAGAACCGAATCCATATTCCCTAAAAACAGATATGATCTTCTCCAGTTTTCCTAGAGCTTCTTCTACCTCCGAACTAATTGTTATGTTCTTTTCATTGTTGATATGACACTTCTCCACAACCTCATTGGTTCGAGTCTCATGTGTGCTCTCCTCTTTTATGTGTTCACTTTCTTGAATCTCCTCAATCTCACTAACAGCTTTTTGATCAATAATTACAGCAGCCTCTGTTGTAGAATTCTTTGCATGTTCATCACCAAGAATCTCCTCATCCACATTAATCCCGTCAGTTTGAATGGTTGTCACCAGAATCTCTTCAGGTGGAACAGATTCATCGCTCTCAAGATTTAGTGGTTCCAAAGCCCCCTTTGACTTGTTATCTGTGTAAAGGGACTCACGTATTCGAGTGTACAGGGGCTCCTTTAAAGCCTTGCCAAAATCTGCATCACCTTTGGACATGGCAACAACTTCCTGCAACATTTCCAAGAATACAGTGAATGTCAGAGAAACACTTCGCCAAGAGATGCATTACTTTAGAAAAACGTCCAGCCAAATAATGACGATTTTTTTCATCAAGGCCATGGACACTTAAACAATAGGATTAAATGCATTCTCAACAACCATTGTACTGTGCAACTGCGGCATGCTGAACCATCCTATTTTTCCTTTTCTATTTCCACCAAGTAACTCATATTTTCATATCTACTTGGAACAAAATCGGTAAGTCCAGTTGCCTCATTTAACACAAATGCAGTTGAGAAAATTTTTCCTACATGATTAATTAAAAACTGATGATGTGGATATTCTGAAAATGTAGCAAAAAAAAGATATATGATGGTAAAGATGAAAACACACACACACGCACAAAAAAGGAAAAAAAGTATTGTCTAACCTACATCTCTCCACCTACACCACCACCACTCACCTTGTACAAAATTTTTACCCACCTAATGTTACATGGACTTGGATGCGAGGATCGGATATGGGTGCAGATGCTGGTGTGCGGTATGCCAAAATTTACATGCTTACACAAATATAGGTGTCCACGGGTCACACCCACACCGATGCCATGTCTTGTTGACACAGGTACTTTGGAGAAAATGAAGAGTTCATGTAACAGAGTTACCCACCACCACAATCGACCTCCTACTAAATTCCGCCTACCACCACCACTAAGAAAGCACTGGTGGGTAGAGGCAGGGTGTTTTAGCACCTAGATTGTGTCATTTAAAAAGTGAAAAAAAATGTTTGGGTATTTTTTAGCGTAAAAATGACCACTTGCTTTGATTACCCACATTAGGTTTTCTGTCAGTGTCCCCTGTCCCCTGACGGACTTGATGATTTTAGTTCAAGTTGAGATGATAAATGAGTTGGAGGGTGAAAATTGTGTTTGGGGGAGGGGGAGTAGGATGGTTATGAGAAAAGCAGTAACATATAGAAGATAGTATACGTGGTTTCTTTTGCTTTTATTCTTTTATTGTAATTTATTTTTTGGTTGGTTGCGCTTGGGGGAGAGGAGGGGAGTACCTGCCTTCTCCAACCCAAAATGCCCAACTTCGTTTGGGTGTATATCAACATTTTGGTCAGATTGATTACTAAACAAAATGGCCTTAGGGAAAACTATTTCAAGGCTCTTAGAAAAACTCTCACCCTCTTAGAGGAGGGACTAGGGAGGATGCTTATATCCATAATATAGGTCTATGAAATTAACATCCTAAAACGAGACCTTGTTTATTCATCCCATCGGTAGCACATCCATACAGTCCTGTGCTAGATGCTTAGAAATAAAACTAGTGTGATTGGAATTGTAACCTTTTGAAAGAGCTTGAAGCCGCTACCTATCAGCTGTCTTGAAACAAAGTTAATGAATGCTGGAGGAACAAAGTCCAGCTTGATGTCCAAGTTCGCTATTGTCCTGAAATATTTGGAAGTACATAACAAAATTATAGAAGGAACAGCAGACATATAACAAAAGTTAAACTTTACAAGTTCAGTTTACGGCTATTTCTCCAACTCCCTCACTAAGTAATTTCATGCACAGCTCAAGTTCTCCTTGCATTCTCTACTGCTTGAGTAAGAGTAGGGGATTTAAGGACTTTCTGTTAGTTCCTTGTAAGGTAGCAATTATTATTAGGTCGAGAGGCTTAATATTTCTTACTTGAAAAGCATGCAACCAAGAAAAACATGCACAGCTCAACATCTAGCTTGTCCATTCTGTTTGTTTTAACAAAACAAATATGTCCCGAAAGAAGTGCCTTCATTAAATGATCCATTCACTCGGATTGATACTTCAATTCCTTCAAGCGTCTGGAGAACTCATCATGTATCTCAAATTAGCCTAATTTCTTTTTCATTGAAAAAACACGGCGCAATACCACTACATCTGAAATGGAGATCAGATTGGTACATTATATGCTCTATTTCTCTGAGGATATCATGTTTGTGGAGTTGTGTAAATTATTGTCAGTTTCATCTTTTTCAGGCTTCAATAATTTTATATGGTCGAGAAACATGTTTTACATTACTTTTCTTGTAGTTTTCCTCCGCATCTTGTGACTTGAATTTTCACTACACGACTCAATATTTACACGCATATTTACCAACAACACCTCACCGGAAATAACTTCTGTCAGCAGTCACTTTTTGTAAAGCATAGCCTCCCACCATATCGATCCTTACTACATCTTGGACATCAGGTATACCATCTCTGCTAAACCCATGCGTCTTTCTTTCAATGCTCTCCAAGTCAGAGATCTGGAAACATATATATACAGAAATATAACACAATTTCATAGCATTCATAACAGTTGTTATTCTGATATTGCTGGATTTTCACCATTGAAAGAGGTAAAAAGACAGACGGATAATAATGGAATTCGCAAGAATTTACCGAGTTCAGAAGCACAATAATTAAATCATCTTGAAGGTACTCAAACTCAACAAAATGTACCAGTCCCTCTCTTGCTGACAGCGGCCAGGAAACCTTCATCCTTTCTTCCAAATAAGTAGAAATGTGTATCAGCATCCAATGAATACAAATAGACCACCGCTTAAAATGCTCAACCAGTTTAAGTCTAGAAGGACAAACCTCACCAAACATATGGCTTCACCAATTCTGACATTTTTCAAACATTCGGAAGAGACAACCTTGAAAGTTGGGACATTAAAATGAGGCCACCTGGCAGGAAACATTGGTCCAGAGCAAAATCAATAAGTGCTATCACACTTGATTTATTATATTTAATCATTTGATAGGAATGATATTCTAGTGATTTACTCCTTCTGTCCCCAAAAATGTCATACTTTCCATTTTGGTTTTGTCCCAAAAAGAGTTATACTTTCCACTATGGCTTGTCCAGAAAAAAGAGTCACTTTTCTAAACATTAAGCTTAAAGTGTCATATTGAAAAACAAAAGAAACAATAGACAACCTCAACGCAATTAAAAGGAAACATATCTAAAAGCTTAAGTTGTTAGAGAGGGGCCAAACAATGTATATCAAGCCTAACACTCTCCCATACATGGAGTAATAAACAAGCATGCCTCACCAAGGGCATCACAAACCAAACAAGGCGCCAACATGTGTACTCACAATACTTCGAGTAACAAATGCAAGTGCAATAACTTGAACCCAAGACATTGCCAAACAAGAGATTTGACACCATGTTAAGCTACCAACTCATCTAAAAGCTTAAGTTGTTAGAAAGGGTCCCAAAAGGTATATCAAGCCTAACATAACAATATTAAAAAAAATTAATTATCAAATGTGACTTTTTTTTTTGGGACGGTGAGAGTATTTCACTAGCAAGCTAGCATGAATAGCTGCAAAAGAATGCATATTTACGATGACTTGGAGCTGGCTTGCTGAACATAGTGGTATTTATAAGGAAATCAGTCCCCCTCCCTCCCCCAACCAAGATGCTGAGAACATAAAGTAACAAAAGGGCTGGAATATAGTTTTCTGCATACAAAGACATTTTAAAACATACTCCCTCCATCAAACTAATAGTCCAACTATCTATTTTGTTTGTCCAAAACAAATAGTCCCAATTCCAAATTTTAACCTATGAACTTCCATTATATTTCAGTTTTACTTTTTTCTTTTCAAAAATAGGAAATTTCTAATACGCATCAAACAAAAAAGTCTATGTTACTGCAAATGATAGGAAATATATCAAAGCAAAGGGGACAAAATGAAAGGGTTTGATTTGTCAAATAAGACTATTTTTTGGGACGAAGGAGTACATGTTCTACTAGGAAAAATTGTAAAATATGAAACAGAAAGGACTTGCAGATAAAGGATAGCTAGCAGTCCAAAGTAAAAGAATATGTATACAAACTGAATTGCCATAAACTTAAAACAGCTCTTCCCTAAATGCTAGGTAAACAGTATTTCTAATCTTAAATACTTTATAGGAAAGCAACCATACGGTAAATCAAACTTTTAGAGTTACATTTTATTTTCAGAATCAAAAGTAGTCATTCGTTTCCCCAATATCCATAAAACAGTATAGAGATTTCACTTTTACTAAAATGATTAGATTTGAGAAGATGTGGCCCCTAGAACCAGGTTTTCTAGAATGGGTCAAGGAGAAGTGGCACTCTTTTGTTGTGTATGGAGACCCTTGCTTCAGATTTGTGAGGAAGTTAAAGCTTCTTAAAGAGGATCTGAAAGTGTGGAACAGAGATTTGTTTGGTCACACGGACGAAAGATTGAAGCACTCCTTAGCTGAAATTCGATCGCTGGATGAAAAAGCAGGCATGGGAAGTTTGAGTAGTGAAGAAATCGGCGTGAATTGCTGAATCTGGAGATTGAAAGGCTTCTCATCAGAGAAGAGGTTTACTGGAAACAAAAATCACGAGTGCAATGGCTTAAGGAGGGAGACAAGAACACGAATGGCTAACGCTCATAATCAGATTCGATCAGTCAAGTTGGACGGTGTTTTACTGGAAGATAAGGATGATATTAAAAGGGGCATCGCTGGGTTCTATGAGAAATTGTTCAAGGAAAATAAGAATTGGCACCTTAAGCTGGAAGGAGTCCATTTTGATGGCTTAGATCCGGAGGAGAGAGATGCTCTAGAAACACCTTTCACGGAAGAGGAAGTCTTGTCAGCGGTTACAGGTATGAATGGTGATAAAGCACTGGGGTTGGATGGGCGGATGGGATTTTGCTGGTTTTTTTCACCAGTGCTGGGGGATTATTAAAGATAAATTGATGGAGGTGTTCCATTTCTTTTTCCAGTAACAGAGTTTGAGAAAAGCAATGCCTCTTTCATTGCTCTTATTCCGAAAAAGACGGGGGCCGTGGATGCAAAAGATTTTAGGCCGATCATTCTCATTGGTGGGGTGTACAAGATCATCGCTAAAGTGCTTACAGTCCGGTTGAAGAAGGTTATAAGTTAGCTGATATCAGAATCGCAGCACGCTTTTGTGGGTCGCCAAATTTTAGATGCGGTTCTTGTTGCCAATGAAATTGTGGTTGCTAGGATTAAAAGTGGGGTTCCGGGGTTGCTGTGTAAGCTGGACATCGAGAAAGCTTATGACCACATTCACTCTTATGACCACATTCACTGGGAATTCTAGCTTTACGTGTTGCTAGAATGGGGTTCGGGCAGAAATGGAGAAATTGGATTTCTCTCTTCATAACAACGATGAAACTCTCCATTCTAGTAAATGGAGAACCTGCTGGATTTTTCTCGAGCTCGAGAGGTCTCCGACAAGAAGACCCCCTCTCACCTTTCCTCTTCATTATTGTTATGGAAGCTTTGAGTAGGCTTTGGAGGGCTTTGGTTGAAGGAGGGTATATCGAGGGGTTTAATGTCGAGAGGCTTGGTGGAACAGAGGTTTCGGTGTCGCACTTGTTCTTTGTGGATGGCACTTATTTTTTGAGAGGCGGAAGAGGCTAAACTGAGGTATCTAAGACTGGTACTATTATTCTTCCAAGCTGCTTAGGGTTTGAAAATCAACATTTCTAAGAGTGAGATTTATCTGGTGGGAGTAGTAGAGAATATGAATATGCTGGCAAAAAACTTTTGGGTGTAAGGTGGCCTCTCTCCCTTTGACATACCTCAGCTTACCTATTAGCGCGAACTCCGGTAGCCTAGCCATTTGGAACCCGGTCATTGAGAAATTTGAAAGACGACTTTCAGGTTGGAAGAAACAACTTCTATCTAAGGGGTAAACTCGTGCTTATTAAGAGCACCTTGTCTAATTTACCTATTTACTTCATGTCCATGTTCACCCTTCCAGCTACCGTGGCTAAAAGGCTTGAGAAATTACAAAGGGATTTTTTGTGTGATGGTCCATGAGAATCAGGAAATACCATCTGGTTAATTGGAATACGTTCTGCAATAGTATGACAGGGATTGGGATGCTAGGGATTAAAAAATTAAGGGTTTTACTTTTGGGGAAGTGGCTTTGGAAATTCTTGGTGGATAAGTAGGCTTTGTGGATGAGAGTGGTGGTGGGTAAGTATGGAGAAATGATCATTTGTCGTTTCTAAAGGAACTTAATACATCTTATGGGGTGGAGCATGTGGAAGGGGATTAGAAAGAGGTGGGAGCCTTTTAAGAGGTTCATTAGTTTTGATGTGGGCAACGGTGAATCTGTTAAATTTTGGAGAGATAGGTGGTGCGGAGACAGGGAGTTGTGGAGAGTATTTCCCTCCCTCTTTAATATTGCTGTCAACAAAGATGAGTTTGTGAGCTCCGTTGTCCAAATAGCAGGGGGGAAATATGGTGTGGAATCCTCGCTTTCGCAGAAATCTTAATGACTGGGAGATGGATGGTCTAGGGCAGTTTTTTGAGCTGCTATATTCTCTGACGTGTTCAGAAAGGAGGGGGACAGAGTGGCATGGGAAGGGGCAGCAAATGGTGCGTTTACAGTTAAATTGTTCTACCAAAGACTGCTAAGCGTAATCATTACATTCCCTTGGAAATCAGTGTGGAAATCCAAGGTTCCGTCTAGAGTGGCTTTCTTCATGTGGGAAACCGCTAATGAAGCCATCCTCACTAGGGATAACTTGAGGGCTAGGAGAAAGATTTATGTTAGCTGGTGTTACGTGTGTAAGGGAGTTGGAGAGAGTGTAAATCGCTTACTCATTCATTGTCCAGTGGCGAAGGAAATCTGGGACTTCATGTTTAATTTATTTCACTTTTCTTTTGTTATGCCTAGTTCGGTGAAAGAGCTCCTTTCTTGCTGGACTTTGTATAAGAGGAGGATGAGGAGCAACATATGGGACACAACTCCATTGGCAGTCTGTTGGACCTTGTGGCTTGAAAGGAACAGCACAGCGTTCAAGAATGTGGAGCATAGTGTGGAAAGGCTACGGGAGCGAGTTATCCAAACTCTTTTTCTTTGGTGCTCCGAGCCTACGTTGGCTGAGGATAATTCTTTTGTAAATTTCATGGACAGATACCTATCAAAAGAAAAATTCATGGACAGATTTTTGAGTAGTTAGGTCAAACTGACTGTATACTCCCGGTGTGCATAGGTTGCGTCACCTTTTTGACGCAAGTTAATATTAATCTTTTTACTAATAAAAAAATAACAAAAACAAACCTCTAGATAACCGTGTCAAAGCTTCTTTTTTATAGTAATAGTTTCTAATCATTGCATCCAGCATCTTTCAAAGGACCCTAAAACGGAATTTTTACATAAATTTAATCATGTCATGAAAACCGCCACCTAATCACATAACAGTAAATTACAATACCTAGCTGGGACAGTGCTAGCATATAGATATGCCTGGGCCATTTATTACTATAGTTTTCACCTATTTAGAGTTTGATTTCAAAATTTCAGTTTCCCCCTACCAACTTTTGATACTTCCATTGATTTTATATTTCTAAATCCTTTATCAAATAAATCATGTCAGCAAAGGATCATTGAAATCTTTCTTCTTTTTTTCCTTTTAAAGTAAACTATGAAATAAGCAATCTTTACATTATGTTATACTACTACAGATGGCCTTCGACCAGACTCGTCCTCGAGACAAAAATGGGTACAAGGTCTGTTGCCATTGCACAGTATATACAATAAAAATATCAACAGATCATTTACAAAGTATATCAAAGTACCAATTCAATGCTGTCCCATTTGCGGAGGTCCATTGTGAATAGTTGTTAGGAATAAATTGTTGCCCTATGTTACAACATATCTTGCTTGTTTCTTTAAAATATCAAGATTAAAGTAAGAATTACACAGAATTTCACCAGCTAACATTAGAAAAGGGACTTGCAAACATCCTAAAAAGAAAATCAATACTCTTTTGGGTAGTGGAAGTATTAATTAAAAAGTGTAGTGAAGGAATAGTAATAGCTATACCATTTCTTGAAAAGGCTCGACTCCCATGATACACATAGACCTGCATTCAAATACCGAGCTTACAATGGTGATTTCCATGGTAAGAGTTGGCCACAAGTGATTTCTGATTCAAGTACTGAGCTTAACTTACAATGGTCAACAGGTCCATCTACGTAGCCTTCAACTAGTAGTGTATGAAACGGAGTGCCTGCAGGACCTTCTCGATACATAACTCTGTATTCTTGAGTATCATTTTTTAACTGCCAAAAATAAAAAGAAAGAAAGAAAAAGGAAAACTTACTTCAACAGTTTTCTAAATATTTCCACAAATCTACATAGTCTTGCAAGCACACTCAAACATTCATCAAACCACACGTGCTCATAGTCATCAAACTCAATAGGAAAAGGGCTGACATAATTCCCCATGACCAATTCATAATGTCAGTAAATACTTCAAGTTTGGAGGCAACAGGGTCATAAACTTTTTTTTTTTGATAAGTAGAGTATTATATATATTAGAAGCGTCAAAAAAGGTGACGCGTCCTTGTACACTAGGAGTATACACAGTAAACTAAACTAAGGAGAGACTATTAACAAAATCTACAAAGGAATACGGAGGAGAAATGGAAGTATTAGCATCAACTGAACACCAAGACCGGAGGGTTTGCAACACTATGTCCTTCAACCGCGACAGGGGCCTTTCCTTGTTATCAAACACCCTTCTATTCCTTTCAAGCCAAATGGTCCAGCACACACACAAACAGGGTCATAAAACTTTTAGACAAATCAGTAATGATTTAAGTTTCTTAATATTCCAATTTTCAACAATATATTGAATCCCTAGGCAATACAAAGATACCTCGGAAGGTATCCACCAAAAAATGAGCTAGAGTAAAATACACCTAACCTAAGTAGATTGCCTTATTATAGATGGCTCAAATGCTAATTGTGGAGGAAGAAAGTAACTAGATTAATCATTATTTAAATTCACTCAGAAGCTACACTTTTTCATGTTAAGGAAATGACCTACATGGGACAAAGAAAAGGATCAGGAAACAGATAAGATTGTTCACACCAAAAAAACATACTTTCCAACCACCATGGGTTGCCTCGTTTGCTTTCAATTCTTCTGTATTACTGCCAGAAGCACTCCTTAGCATGCTGAGAAAGTTGGATATATCCTTGGTTCTTTTTTCCACTACATTATCAATATATTCTGCAGATCAGACCATGCTCCCGATTAGAAAGAAAATGATACGTGCTAGTAGCCTCCAGAAGTCGGAACAAGTGGATAAAAGAATACACAGTATCGCAAACTATTGAGTGAATTACGTGGAATACTCAACCTTCAGCTTCGCATTGTGATGACCGCAACATTTGATGTCTAACAAGGGACTTGAGGGTGTTCTCATTTTCAAGGTCATGTGATGCCAGAGTCTTGTCCAGTCTACTCCGGTACTGAGAGATGTTATGCTTTCCCTCCATCTGAGCATTTCTCAACAATGACTACATACCTTCTCAAAATCAAAATCAAAAATCAAAATCAGGGATATACAATGGCAACCTTTTAAGTTAATTTTTGTATCATCCAGTGTAAAAGAAGACATCTGAAAACCTAAGGATAAAAGAACTTTGTGACTAAGCTATTGATCATTCAAAATAATAAGCAACTAGAAACCTTGTGACCATAAATATGACAACTCTAGCAAACAAGAACAAGTTGTCCATCAAATAACTCAAAGGAGTTTTAACCAAACAGAAAAACAAAAATGGTAAAAGGAACTCCAGAAGTATCACAATAATCATATGAAAATTCTGGATAAAAGAAAATATCACCCACAGGCATATATACGATCAAGAAAACCCTTTACATATACACATACAACAATAAAACAGTAATCTATTGAAGCGAGCATCAATTAAGTTGAAGAAGAGCCATCATAAAGTCATTGGCACACCATCTGAGCAAGGGATTGCTAATTTTAGCCAGGTATGCCTTCTTTTCTGTTCACATAGGAACTTGCTGAATGTTCATATACCATTTTGGTAAGAAAATAAAAGCTTATTTATTGACCGGTAAATAAAAGATCAAAATTATTCAATTAAATAACCCCATAAAAGCTTCAGAATAGTTACCTCTTATCTTTACTCTCTAATCAAATAAAGTCATCATCAGAACTTCATACTTAAGCAACACACACCCAGGTTCAATTTTTTGTAAGAATTTACTGAAATACACTTCATTTCATAGTTTTATCAAATACCCAGATAAATTATGTAGTGAAATGACTATTGTCGGTACCAAACCAGGACAAGAGAATGAAGAAATTGATGATGAAATGAACTTACAGTTGATTGTTTGAGTGGAACCCAGATGGAGTTTTGTAGTTGGGGTGAGCTGAAAGATGAATTTATTGTGGAGAAGTGCGATTGTGGATCTCAATGAAGAGGATTGAGATGAAAAGAGACAAGAACAGCTGAAATGGGAGAGCCAAGACGGACACACACACGCACAAACAACATGGGGTGTGTGGGTGATGATCTTTTCTTGAACATAACGAGAAGGTTGAAGACACCTAAGAAGAATAACCGATAATCTCCCTTTGATTAGTATTATATTACTCTGTAACAATTAACATTACCTAATTCTCCCACCACACTTATCTCCTTTTTTCAGTTTTAGAAAAAAAGCCATTTTCCTTTTTTAGTTTAGTTGTGAAGTGGTAATTTGGTTTTCTATATGCATTCATTAATTTAATTTCTTCACATCATTAAAGGTAGAGGAGGTTTCGAGAGTCTTGATTCTTGAACGCATTACGGATTCTAAATTATATGATTCGTTCTCTACAATACTAATACACGATAGGTTTAATCAGAAAATTCATTTTACAAAAAATACCCATAAGATAATTTTTTATAAGTTTTTGTTATGAAGGTAATTCATTCATATCAAGTAGTTTATAAATAATAGTTTAATTGGAAAGTGGTAAGTCGGATCCGTTTGTATATAACTAATATATGTACATAGTTAAAAACGGTTCATTCACGCTAAAAGATTCACGAGAACTTCTACTATTACATAATTGTCAGATTACATCTTTTTTTCCAATAAGTTCATTCTTCTTCATTAGGCTCAAGAATTTTCAAATTAATTATTTCTATGTTAGATTAATTACTTTTTAATTAAAAGATTAATTCTGATTATCTTTTAATAGTTATAGAATTGCATATGAATGATATCGATGTGTTAAAAAAAAGTGAAGCAAGTTCTTGAATATTGATTTATTATTTGAAATGATATGTAGATTATATTATGATATTAAAAGTACATAAAATAATATTTGAGTTTTAAAATATGGAGAAATCTATATTATAATTAAGCACAATCTTTCTGAAAATTTAACTACTGTCCAGAATTCATTTTTACAAAACATAATTACTGGCTAGGATTAAGTCTTTCTAAAAAGTTAACTATTGGTCAAGATATTATTAGATTTCATGAATCCCGATAACAATATAGGAGATATCTAACTTAATTATTACGTTTGCCTTCCTATATTCTGTATCACTTTCCTTATATTCTCCGTATCTTTTCTCTCTTCATAAAAGGATGGTTGTCCCCCTCAAGTTTGTTAAAATCTACTGTAGCAGGGTACCGCCCCTATTTTCCTAAAAAAATTACCAAACTAATTTTAAATTACAAAACTAACTTTTAATTTTTTTTCCACTGTTGGATGATCATATTGTTTTAATTGATCACCGAGAGGTGTTCATTTTAAATTAGTTATTTTGAATGTTGACCATCGCTTCATACCGACATGCTGCGTCGTTCATGGCATCTTGACACAAAATCTAATATAATATATAAGTGATCAATCACTCTCATTCTTTGGATTAAAGATGTCCAATACCGAAAGTTTATGCCCCCATTATTAGAATATGAACACGGGAAAGTTAGGCTAGTTCGTACTAAATATACTCAAGAAATTAAAATCTCTTTATCCGCAACAAATATATTAATTACATGGTACAATCGCTTATGCAAATTCTAATTTTTGTTTTTTTTATTCGAATTTTTTTTTGTTTTGCTTTTTACTTTTTTATTCACTCATCCATCACTTTTCTACCTCTCTTTGATTTGTTTCTTTTTTCCTACTTCAATTATTAAAAAGAAAAAGAAAAAAACTCTCTCCCTTCTTAAAAAAAATCTTTCTTTCCTTCTTTAGGCAATTTCAAGAAAATATGTCCTCGTTAAAAAAAATTTGAAAATTATCTTAATCATTTGCCCACAAATTGGTTATCACATTAATGATGATATCACTCTAACATGAATATTATGTGGGTATTTTTGAAAATTTAATCTATATATATGATGATAATAATATTTATATAAAATAGTAACATGAATATTATGTGGTATTGAAAATTCTATGTGATAATAATATTTATAATAAAATTAATCTATATATATATAAAGCCTAAAATAGAATCCTAAAATAGTAATTTCAAATTTAACAAACATTCCCTAAAATGAATCCTATAATTAAATAATACAAACCCTATTTATAACCTATAACTCTTTGAATCCTATAATTAAATAATACAAATTTAAACTAGAGCCTAACTTTTTCATTGTTTTGTTATCCAAACACAACCTTTTAGCATATTAATTTTCATTGTTGAAAAATCATGGATGACTTTTAAAGAAATTTCACTGAAAGGAATCACAAATATTCATAATTAATTCTAAGCTGAATGACTAATATATATATATATATATATATATATATATATATATATATATATATATATATATGATTTTTTTGTCTACTTCACCAGATTAAAAGTTATTAAAACAAATACTTTCAATGAAATCACAAAAACTCACAATTCATTATAACTACATGAAATATATGAATATTTTTTTGTCTATTTCATCGGATCAAAATTCTTAAAATAAATATTATGAATAAAATTACAAATACTCATTATTGATATTAAATATATGACTGACCAACAAAAATATATAGATTTGAAATTTTGTTGTCCATTTCATCATATTCAAAATTTAAAAATCATCAAAAGTTCATCTAAAACACGAATGGACATTATTAATTATAAATGACTGACAGATCTAAAAAATATATCGATTTGAAAATATAAAAAAGATTAACAAATACTTCAAGTAACAAGAACTATATAATGGTAAATAACAAAACGAAACAAACAATATTGCAACATAATTTTTCCTCTAACAAATAGGAAATGTTTCAGAAGTGTAATGTTACATCTCTTTTAAAAAAATGAATCGACCATTTAATCATGAACGAATTGATTTATCGTTGTGTTCAAAAAGTAATCAGATTTACATCAAATTGTAGAGTGCCCAAGTAATTTCACTTGGAAAGTTACCTTGATGATCCCCTTTTATAGAGTTCTATATTTTCGAGAATAGAGAATGGGGAGAGGAATAATGAGTAAAGGGAGTGAAGAAGAAAAACTAAAATGAGAGTTTGTTCCATAAGTTGGGTTAATAGTTTGTTTTTTCTTTGGTGAGAGGGCAAGGTAGCGAGACTCAAGACAAAAGTTTATAATATATATATATATATATATATATATACTCTACTCTAAAACGATGTCGTTTTAATATCCGTGAGTGGGACGAAATAACAAGGCCAAGAGATTAAATTTGTCTTTTTAATTGTTATTGATTATTGATTATTGATATTGAAATAAGCCATAAACAAGCTTAAATCAGTACAAATACAATTATGTGAGTCAATTTTCAATCGATCATCGTCAATTAAATTTGTTTAGAGTACATTTTATCATTCAATTAATATGTGTCGGGTTATGAATACGTCAGATCAATTTATATTTTTTTGTCTTTTAAGGGTTTGAAAAGAATATAATGAAAATTGGGTCGGTCTCTTTTGACAGATATTCAACCGCTATCCACTATGCTTTTTTAATCAGAAAAAAAAAACATTTTTGATATGAAAGGACGAGTATACCTTTAATGAATCGGACATGCTTGCGATAAGCATCAATTCATACATTGTCATGCATGATTCAAAATTGTGTAATTGTCATTCTCATTTCATAGCAGTGCATCACGATTTTAAATCGATGTCTCACATTCAAACTGGTCTATTTCCAATTCATAGCGATGCATTGCGATTCTAAATTAATGCATCGTGAATCCAAATCGACGAATCGCTATTGAAAATCCATACACTGTGATACATATTTTTTGTATTTTCATTTTAATTATTTATTTAATTTTCATAAATTGCAGTTATTCCAATTTATTTATTTTATTATTTTTAATCAACTGACACATATATTTCTTTATTTTTATATTAAATTTTAATCAAATGAATCAAATGATATTTTTATATTCATTGAAATAATCTCTTCTTTTAGTTTTTTTTTTTTTGTTTTTTTTGTTTTTTTTTTTTGTCTTCATTTTGCTTGATTATAATTTAACTGAGTATAATTTGATTGAAAAATATATATATACGTGCGTTTAACGCACGGGTATAAAACTAGTTATGGTAAAATTTTAGATAAGACGGTATTATATATATTTTTTATAAGATGAATCTAATTTATTCGACTCACCATGTATTGGTGAGTTGAGCTATGAGTATATGAAGTTGTATCTTGTAAATTGAGATCAAGTAAAGCATGGTACCCACGCTTCTTAAAAGCACCTCTCATCTAAAAAATGTGATAGATTTAACAGTATTGGTGAGTTGAGCTATGAGTGTATGAAGTTGTATTTTGTAAATTGAGATCCGTAAAACCGTCTTACTAAAAACCTACTCATCTAAAAAAAGTGTGATGGATTTAACAGAATAATATTTCGGAAATAATAAACAAATTAAGCAAAAAAAAATATATATCCAAATGCACGGTAGCGTATCAGAAAATTATGAAATAAATTGTAAAAAGAAGACCAAAACAAGAAAGAGATGAGGTATGGAAGACTCTAAATTCGTGAGACACGCCTCACAAAGGTACACAAATTTCTCATTCGCCTCCTATGTAAGCCAACTAACTAACCTTCTAACAACTATCATGGTACCCACGCATTAATGTTGGGTGAATTTCATTCAAACCCCTCCATTATGTACCACCTCATAACAAGGCTATGAAAATTGGTGATTTTAGGTTTAGGTTCCGTTAAAGAGTATGGTCACTTATGACTCTATGAGACGTCTTATAAATTCTAATTCGTAAGATAAAATTTCATTCTTTTATAACTCAATTTTCCAATAAATGATAGGTCAAAGAGAAAATATATGCAAGACGTTCTTTTCTACGTTTCTTCTAATGTTGAAAGGTAAGTTTTTTATTCTCGTAAAAAAAATGGTACTACCTTTATTAGGGTAATATCATAGTTAGAATCAACGTATGAAGAAAATGGATTCAATTTTCAAATCAACTAATCAAATAATATCAAATACTACTCCAATTTCAAAATAAACGTTGTTTTAGCAATTTACAAACATTAAAGAATGTTATAAAAGATTGTTCTACCCTTATTTAAAATCATTTATTGTAGTTAAGTTGCACTGATATTTTTTTTATTTTTCCTCTAAATAACTCTTAAAACCTTTAATTTTAGCGTAGTAAATAAGGGTAGCTTTGGAAAAATGTGGACAAACATTTCTTGAAATCCTATAACGACAATATTTTTGGGACAATTTTTTTTTTTGCTAAAACGATATTTATTTTCGGAATGAGGTAGTATATATGATACACATGGGGAGTGTATCAAAGATTCATATAATCTCTTATTACACATAAGGTTGGAAAAAAAATAGATCCAAACGATAAGATATGTATTAGGGTGATAATCGGGCCGGTACCTTTTGGAGAAATCATAACTGCTCCAGTCTAACATAATATTATTTAACCGGTAAAGTGCACTTTTGAGGATAAAATGTCGAAGATACCCTTAATGAATAAAAGACACGCACACAAAGCCCCACCCAAAATTGGGCATCGCAATGCAAAAAGTTGGGCGCCGTTTGTCTGCTGCCTTTGAACCGTTTGTCTTCCCTCAAAGAAAAAGATGGTGCATAAATAGACAAACTGTCACATTGGGAATGATAAAATGTCATCTTCCATAGACTCTAAATAGCTTAGACAAAAAGTCACCTTCCGTCTCTTGTTCTCCCCCATGTTCTTATCTGCAATTGTGACCTGTTGTAGGTTTTGCTTTAGATTTTGTGCTTGTAATCAGAATAAAGAGTCTATATTCCAAGATTAACAGTAGCATGAAGTTAAAAAAAAAAGTCAATGGTAGTATCGAACAGCCGGTGACTGCCTTGTAGAGCAGAAAATATAGAGGATTGATAGGAGGATTTTCCATGTGATGCTCAATATAGGAGAGGCACACCAATTTTGAAATGGAAGCTCTTATCCCTTAGTCTTCTTCAATGAGAAAGATGCGCGCATCGTAAGTTCTAACGCCCGAATTGTAAATTCTGACGCCCACATTGTAAGTTCTCATGCCCGTATCGTAAGTTTCGATGCCCATATCGTAAGTTTCATGTCAATTTTCATCAATTATCTGCAAGGTCTGTTAAAGAAATGGTTGGTGATTACTTCGTTGATGACAAGAATCCGTCTCCAACTTCATCTCCATCTTTACTATTTTCTGCGTTGAAGATACGTATGGGGTTCCAGGACAAAGAATAGTGGATTGACTTGGAAAATTCATTTTGGTCTTTTAGTACATTGCTAGTTGTTTTCTGATACAATATTTATCTTCATACTTGGAAACTTTTTATCTCTATATGTAATTTTATATGTTAAGTCATAGTAACCCCTCTTGTTTTGTAAAACGGAAAAAAAAAAAAAAAGATCGATATATATGGCCGAAGCATTCATTTGATTCCAATTTCTCAAACATTCATACCTGGGCACTTGCAAATACCAAACATGATCAATACCGAGGAAAGAGAAAGTGCAGAAGAGAGAGAGAGAGAAATGCATAGGAGAGAGAGAAGGTACAAAAATTTGAATTCCTCAGATAATGAGAGGGAATGACAGAGAAGATGGTATTTTTGGAACAAATTTATGAAAAAGTACTTTACCGATTGAATAAAAAAAAAGTCGTCTGGAGAGGTTATAATTTTTTCAAAAGGTATTAGCCCGCAAATAATCCTCTATTATTGTCGTTGCTTTTTTGGAGCCCCAATAGTGCCTCCCTTAAATTTCACTTTTTAAATGCTAGATTGCAAGTGAAATCAAACAGTTCATTAACGTAGCTCGGCTTGGCTCGATAAAGGCTTACTCCAGTTCGTTCATTACACAAACAAGCCAAGCTCAAGCTTAATTTTTAGGCTAGTTAGATAAACAAGTTAAGCTCAAGTTTCGATATGTTCCGATCATTCATAAAATAATAGGAATCAAAAATTATTTATACAAAACATATGCATTTTTTATTAGACAATGAAACACAACTTAGTGGTAAGACGCTTCACCCATACCTAAGGGTGACAATCCTGACCCAAAAACTAAAACCCGACCCGACCTGATAATCACCCAACCCAACCCGATAACATTTACAGGTAAATTTGGGTTACCCACCTTTACCCAATGCAATTTCTGGGTAAAATCGAGTTACCCAACAATCCAATGCTCAGTTGTTCACGCTTTAAAATTTGAAAGAAATCTACAAAAACAACACCCTTCCGTTCACTGTACACTTCATCACCAATTCACCATGGAAGCCCTCATTTCTCGATTCACTTTCCTCTCCAACCAATCTCTTCACAACAAATCATTCGTGTAGAAAGTAATAAAGTTTATGAATAATGACATAGTCTTTCCATTGATTGAATCACTTATTTATTGGGAGAATTACAATTAGGGTTACACTTGGAGTAGGGTACAAGAAACCTATACAAGGAAGGTAACATAATAAGGAAAGAACTATACAAGGTAATGCCACTAATTAATAATTACAAATAAATAAGAATAATAATAAATATATTATTCTATAACATGCCCCCACAAGATGGATGTCCGAGGGGATAGACCAATCTTGTGAAGTTGATGAAACCGCTGGTGAGCAAGAGGTTTGGTCAAGGCATCGGCCAACTGATCGGTCGAGGAGACATGACAAACTCGCATAAGCTCATCCTGAACTTGTTGCCGAATGAAATGAAAGTTCAGGGCCACATGCTCCATGTGAGTATGAAAAACTGGGTTCGAGCAGAGACTCGTGGCGCCCATATTGTCACAGTAAATGACTAGTTGAGTCAAGGAGGTTAGACCGAGTTCGTTAAGAAGAGACACAATCCACATAACTTCAGCCGTAGTGGGAGCCACTGCCCGGTATTCAGCTTCAGTCAAGGAGCGAGCAATAGTGCACTGTTTCTTGGAGCTCCAAGAGATCGGGTTGTTCCCAAAATAGACAATATAAGCACTGGTGGATGTGTAGTTGTCTTTGTTGCCATCCCAGTCAGCATCAATGAAGGCATGGAGAGCAGGAGGAGACTGGCGATGAAGGAGGATGCCCGCATTAATAGAGCCATAGAGATACTGAAGAACTCGATTGACCGCATTCCAATGCTCAGTGGTTGGCCTATGCATGAACTGAGAGAGTTTGTTGATAGCAAAGGCAACATTAGGCCGAGTAAGAGACAGATATTGAAGATTCCCGACCATTGCCCAAAATTCTGTCGAATCTGTAAGAGCAATGCCCATATAAAGAGTTAAGGTAGGCAAGGTCGCAAGGGGCGTAGCTACTGGGCGAGCATCAGTCATGCCTGTGCGAGTAAGGAGATCAGCTATGTACCCACGCTGGGAGAGCAGAAGACCACTTGGACGCCTAAAAACTTCAACCTCAAGAAAATAGTGAAGAACACCAAGGTCTTTAAGCGAGAAGCGATTAGCGAGCAGATATATGAAAGTCTGAACTGCAACTGGCTGGTTCCTATTGACTATGATATCATCCACATAGACAAGGAGATAGATGATGTTGCCCGCAGTACGAATGATGAACAGTGATGTGTCGGCCACTGAGTTTGTGAAGCCGGAGGTGTGGGTTCCCGGGAAACGTGCTCTCGCGCCCTTGGATAGGGGTGCGCGTACATGCGGATGCGGTGATATCCACTGCTCTCGTTCCACCCTCCCTTTTCTAGGGGAAGAAGAAATCAAAAGTGCGAGAGGAGTGTTGTCAGAATAGCGCGTTTGAATGCGCCTCGGTTGCCTTTAGTGGATTTTGATCCAATATGGGAGCTTTGGGTTTTCTATGTCAAGTTATCCCTTTTTTAGGGGATACCATGATATAGGAATGCATCATCCTTCCATTCCCGATCTCCCTTTTTTAGGGGAAAACGGGAAAGTGCAAGAAAGGAATGTTGCAGCGCCCCCACTATGGATTTTATGAAAATAGCATTATGGCCTATTTCGGATCACTATGGGTGCTTTGGGTTTTCTACATCAAGCTATCCCTTGTTTAGGGGATACCAGGATATAGGAATACATCACCTTTTCATTCTCATTTTCCCTTTTTTAGGGGAAAACGGAAAAGTGCAAGGAAAGATGTTGTGAGGCCCCACTGGATCCAAAATGTTTTAGAGTTGTCATCTTTATTTTGAGGAATAAATAAAGCAAAACCAAAAAGAAAACCAGAGATAATAAAAACGGGTCCGGAGGCTAAGTTACGAGTTGGGAAGGTGCTGGGCACCCAACTCGCCCTTTCGGTCTCAAAACAGTTTTTGGCTAAAGTATGCTTTTTGTTATATTTATTTAACAGATAAATAAAGCCTTAACTGCCTACAAATACATCCATTTGTCTACATTATTTACAGACTTGCAACTGTTTCTTTGCAAATAATTACAAATATACTTGAAAATATTTGGCCATAATAATGGCTCTTTTTAGTACTATTTCCTAACTAAATCCGGGCAACACAACTGCTTATATATCTACATTGGGCTGGATTGGAAATAATACTTTTACAAATAAAAACTTTAAAATAAAACTTACTGACGGCCTAGGGTGTGCTCGCTCTGTCCTTCAGGGAGAGAGAGTCTTTTTGTTATTGTTGTTGTTGTTGTTGTTGTTGTTGTTGTTGTTGTTGTTGTTGTTGTTGTTGTTGTTGTTGTTGTTGTGTGTTGTGTGAATTCGGGCAGAGTGGCTGTTTCTGAAAATTACTTTCGGCCTCGGGATTTGGGCAAAGTAACTGTTTATTTTGGTTGTTTGTGTTTGCTTGAGGTAGGCTGAAATTGGGCAGAATAACGGCTTATTTCTGGCTGATTTGGCCTTTTAAATCAGGCAAAGCAACTGCTCTTTCCACGATTTTTGGACCGGGGAAATAGGGTGGATACCTAGCTGGGGGGCTAAGGTTCACTTCTACCGGTTGGTTTTGTGTTTGGAGGAGGTTTGGCAGGGTTTCGAGGCTTTTGAGGTGATAGCTCACTATTTATTTCTTCAGCGTAACGAGAACGCAGAGAAATTTTATCGATGATAATCTGTCCTGAATGTCGACCCCAGGGCCTTTATTTATAGGATGGATTGAGGACACTGAGGGGATTTAATTTCCTTCTTCACGCATCAATCAGTTGTACCAATCGCAGACAATTTTGAACATTGCGGCCACTGTTGGTGATTCTGGGAGCCGGGAAGGTGAAACTTGGCGCCACCAAGGCATTCTTGGCGCCATGCCAAGTTTTGCCATGGGTGGTGCCAGCACTATTCATATTTTCATTTCTTTGCACTTTGAACCCTGCATTTCATTCTTTTGCGCATCCTGCTTTGTCCTTTTGCACTTTTGACCCTATAACTTGACATTTGTTAATGTTTTAACAGGTCTTGATATTTTATGTCATGTCACATACCAGGGGTACGAAATTGGGGTGTCTACAGGAGGCAAGTAAAAACTGACGCAGCTCATTATACCATGCTCGAGGAGCTGCTTGAGACCATAAATAGCCTTGTAAAGCCGACACACATGTTGAGGTTCGTCCTTGTCTGTGAAACCTGGTGGTTGAGCCTTGAATACCTCATCAGACAGATTACCTTGAAGAAAGACATTGTTCACATCCAGTTGTCGAAGATCCCATCCTTGACAAAAGGCCAGCGAAAGAACAAGACGAACAGTGATCGGTCTAACCACCGAATTAGAAGTCTCGTGATAGTCAACCCCTGGTCGCTGGTGAAATCCCTTGGCCACTAGGCGAGCTTTGTAGCGATCAATAGTGCCATCAGCATGTCTTTTGATGCAGTAAATCCACTTACTGCCAACAATATTGCGAGCATCTACCAAAGGGACCAAATCCCAAGTTTCATTTCAAGCTAGTGCATCAAACTCCTCAAACATGGCCTGACGCCACTTCTCATCTTTCAGAGCCTGAGTGACACATGTTGGTTTACTGCCCGCTGCCAGTTAAGCCGAAAGACTTAGTTTGGTGATGGGTTTGTAGATATTGTTCTTAGATCGAGTAATTATGGATGATGTTCCAGAAGCAGCGGGCACATGAACAGGGTCAGTGGACACGGGCACAGGAACATGGTCAGTGGACACGGGCACAGAACCAGGTTCAGCGGGCACAGGAACTGGGTCAGCGGGCATGGTGTAACTGGGCATAGTGCTATCCTCGGGCATGGAACTGGTTATCGCAGAGGGTTGAGCAGCCAACAAAGGACTAGTAGTGGGTAGTGGTGAGTGTGGGTGAGGCTGGTGTATGGGCGAGCTGAGATCAACCACATTCCAATTAGTGCGAGGAGAAACTAGCAGGGAGGCATTGGAGTGAACAACCGATGGTGTGTATGAGTGGTTGACCAGTTCATAAGGAGGTAGCCAAGAGACACTAGCGTAGGTATCTGGGCGAGCAGGGCTGGTGGCTGGGGTGGACATTGGAAAGGTAGACTCGACAAATCGAACATGACGCGAGATGTACAACTTGGTGGTGCTCGAATCATAACAGAGATAGGCACTCTGAGTGAGTGAGTAACTAAGGAAGACACACGGAGTGGAGCGAGCAGCGAGTTTGTGAGCGAAGTAAGGGCGGAGCCAAGGGTAGCAAAAACAACCAAAGGCACAAAGTTTGGAATAGTTGGGCGGAGAGCCAAAACGTTTATGGTAGGGAGACTGGTGAGCAAGAGTGGGTGTTGGTAGCCGATTTATAAGGTAGGCCGATGTTTGGAAGACAAATTACCAGAAAGGCAGCGGAAGAGATGCACGAGAGAGGAGGGAGAGACCAGTTTCGACAATGTCGCGATGGCGACGTTCCGAGAACCCATTGTGTTCCGGGGTGTGAGGGGGCGAGGTGAGGTGAGAGATGCCATGGGTGGACAGGTAGGCGACCAAGCCAGAATCTCGAGCAAGCCCCATGTACTCGCCTCCATTGTCTGAGTAAAGAGTGACAATGGTTGTTTTAAAATAGTTTTCTACCAAGGCTTTAAACTTGGGAAAGATGGTGGCGACCTCAGATTTGAGTCCGAGTGGGTAAAGCCAAATGTAATGGGTATAGTGATCAACAAAGATCACATAGTATTTGAACCCATCAATTGAGGGAATGGGGGAGGTCCAAACATCAGTATAAATAGTTTGTAGAGGGAGAGTAAATACAATAGTATTGTGATGAAAAGGAAGTTTATGACTTTTATTAGAAAGACAAGCATTAGAATGAATATGAGTGCGAGTAATGTCTAATGCTAAGCCTAGGTTAGAGAGTATCTGGCTTTGGACGGGGCCAGACGGATGGCCAAGGCGATGATGCCAATCTTGGTGAGAGACTTTGGAGCTGACACAAGCAGAGGGGTGAAGAGAGGGAGCTGTGGTCAGCCATTCATGCACACCATCCTTAGACTGTCCAGTCAACAGTATTCTAATTGTCAGTAGATCCTTCACATGAAAAGAAGATGGTAAGAACTCAATAAACATGTTATTAGATATGCAGAATTGAGATATAGAAATGAGATTACGTTTCATGCTAGGAACAAACATGACATTTTGTAAAGTAAATGTGTGTGCAGGTGTGGGGGGGGATAGAAGAACCAGTTTTGGAGATATGTAGGCATGTACCATCACCAATGACCATGTCATCCGTGCCGGGGTAGTTTGAGTGAAGATGAAGGTTGCCAAGATCGTTGTTAACATGGTGAGAAGCTCCACTTTCGAGAAGCCAGCCCGGAGTCCCGGTGTCCATTGTGGTCGCAAGGTGTGCATGTGGGTGACTTGCGTAGTTACTGGCCGAGTTGGAGTCAGCGGGCAGAGATGTGCTGGCGACCAATTGAAAGTTAGGGCAGTGAGCAACCGTGTGTCCTTGTTGGCGACAACCCTGACACTTACCAAAATAAGGTCGTTGTTGACGGGGAGCAGAAGCCGAGGACTGCTGGGAAGGTTGCCGAGGTTGAGCGGGAGCTACCCGAGCTTACGAGGAGGAGTGCCGAGCATACGAACTGTGGTTCCTCGAGATAGCAACACTGGCAGAGACATGATGCGAGAAGGATGCGGGCTGTGACTGCTTTAGAAGCAGTTTGCGATTGATGAGTTTTTCATGAAGCTTATCAAACGATATGAGAGTGTCCTGGCCTTCCACCACATCCATGATGTGGCAGTAGTCATCATCCAAACCACCAAGGATGGTTTCCATAAGATCCTCGTGGTCAAGCGATTTGCCCAGAGCCGCGAGTTCATCTACCCGACTTTTGATAGACTACATGTAGTCGGAGACCGACTTATTGCCCTTGGATGCCCGCTTGAGGTAGTCTTTAATCTGCTTGATGTGGCTGCGAGTCGGGCGAGCATAGGTGTGAGCCAGAGTTTCCCACGCTTCTCTAGTAGTGGCAACCTGTGGATTATAGGAACCAGGGGAGCTGAGAGGAAACCAATAAGAGCGTTGAACAAGAGTTTGTCTTGTCGAATCCAGGGTTAATAGTGTGGGTTTGCTACAGGAACGTCCTTGGATGATTGAGCATCCTTGGCCAGAACGGTGGGAGGCGGGCATGGGTGTGAGCCGGCTACAAACTTGTAGAGGTCATAGCCAATGAGGGTGGCCTCAACTTAGAGTTTCCAAGCTATGTAGTTTGTGGAGGTGAGTTTGGTGATGTTGTGGTGAGAGATGTTGATGAGGTCGAAGGTTTGTGTGGGGTCAAGGGGGTTTTTAATGGCGAGGGAGTAATTTCTATTAGCCATGACGGAGGGTGGTAGGAGTGGCGGCTAGAGGAAGAAGATGAAGGTTTTAGGAGCAAAGCTCTGATACCATGTAGAAACTAATAAAGTTTAGGAATAACGGCATAACCTTTCCATTGATTGAATCACCTATTTATAGGGGGAGTTACAATTAGGGTTACACTTGAAGTAGGGTACAAGAAACATATACAAGGAAGGTAGCATAATAAGTAAATAACTATACAAGGCAATTACTACCAATTAATAAATAAGAATAATAATAAATATATTATTCTCTAATACTTCGATCCTTCCAAATCAAGGATCTCATGAAGCTTT
>CM028380.1:101942793-101980293 GCA_013146195.2 Codonopsis lanceolata | reverse complement strand
TTTTGATTACGCAGGTTGAGACACTTTATGGATCCAAATAGAACTTTATCCGTTCCAAAATTATTATCTTGTTTTATTTTTTCGTCCATCTAAAAATAATTGTTTTTTTTTAACTTTTATTTTTAGGATAATATTTTTACCACTTTACCTTTATTTTTTATTTTACTTTAATTATGGACTATATTCATATGAACTTTAAAATAAACTACATATCAAACTAATATTAATAATTCAGTCAAATGTATTTTCTTAAACCATGAGACAAGTCAACCCATACGATAATCTTAGGACGGAGGGAGTTGTATATTTATTATTAATGTTTTTTTTTATTTTAACGAAAATAGGGCCTTCATTTATTGTATTTCTTTGAACGCTAAAGCTGCAAGCAAACTAAGGACATCTTCGATAATAAGGCTTAATGTAAGGTTTTTATAAATATGGATCATATTTTTTTTTAGGGGGAATTTCAAGTGGGTACAATTTTGAAAACATGTTTTCATCTAGGACCACTAATTTTTTGTACATTTCATAAAACTACAAATTGCTTGCCAAATGACAAAAATGCCATTAATGAAAACTCTGATGCCAAAAAATCAACCTGATGCCAAGCATCAGAAATTAACCTGATGCCAAAATCAACTCGATGCTGCATCGAAATCAACCTCGATGTCAAAATCAACTCGATGCATCAAATCAACCAATCAACCTCGATGCCAAAAATCAACCCGATGCCAATCGAAATCAACCCGATGCCGTGCATCGAAATCAACCCGATGCCCGACATCGAACCGCCAAAATTTAAAAAATCAAAACTCAAAAAACAAAGCCACTGAAAGAACCCTGCTCAACCGAACCCAAATCCAACGGTGCCTTCTCCGACACCGACTTCTGGCAAGATAGTCAACTCCAAGCCACTAGCCGTCATGCGAGTACACGAAGATGATAGCCTACAGCCTACCACCACCAACTTCCTCGACGCTCCATCACCACCACTTCCTCCGCTCGACGCCCTCATCCCTGTTCGCCATATCGCCAAGGCGTAGATCTCAAAGGCTCTCCCCGATATCTCTCTCTTCCCTCATCCATTAAGCCGCCGTCCATTCGGCCTCCTCGTTGACAACCTGCACGACTCATGACGCCACCGACGCCGAGTGGTTTTACGTGATGTCTTTAACACGGTCTTTCACCGCCGTGACGGATCCGCTCCCCGATAAGGCCTTTGGAACCAACTCAATGATTTGGTTGTGGGGCCCATCAACTTGCTATAATCGTGATAGAGCCAAGGCGATTTCGAGGATCGCGAGGCTTGTCTTCGGGCATGATCGTCGCTTTCTGAATCGCCGCAATGAGAGAGAGATGAATTGCAAAAGTGTTGAGTCTTCATACAATCGTGGGCGCGTAAGATGAACGAGAAGAAGAAGGAGGCCAATTGACTATGGATGAAGACTACCGGGCGCTTTTGAATCGAAGCGAACATTGAAGGCGTAATACACCTCGAACTTCAAAGCATGGGTAGTTATGTACTTTTATACTAAAATTGTACCCAAAAGATATGTCTAAAAAATAGCTGGATTTATTTGAAAACATGTTTTAAAATGTGTACCGGCTTGTAATTATTCCTTTTTTTTAACCATTGTGTAAGAGTCTCAACAGTGGGAGACCCAACCCACTCTCCAAACCCATTTTTAGAGAATTTTAACTCCAATTAAGCCCACAATGGTGAATCAAATGAACTCTTCATCTCTAAAACCAAGTAAATCACTCTTCTTATTAGGAGAGTGATTTACCTTGAATAGTCACAATATCTCTCTCTAAATACAAGGTTTCTAGTATTTTTTAATTAATGTTTCACCATGTTGAAATTTATTTTATTAAAAATTAATTACTTCATCCATTCCGGACAAATAGTTCCCGCTTGAAAGTCAAATTTTTTTAATAAAATGACACTTTTAGTAGTTTATTAGTAATAAAAATGACATTTTTATACCTTCATTTTTTAAAATGAACTTTTTAAATGAAATATTTCAAAATAGAATAATGGACTCTTTGCCTGAAACGGAGTGATTATATCACTTTCTTTTTCTTTACGTTTTTATCCGTTGCAAGCAATTGAAACATCTCAAAAAGAATTATTTTTGTTACTACATCATCATAATTTTTTATTTATCAATTATATATATCTAGAAAGATGCATATTTTATTTACTCCCCCCGTTCCGGGCAAAGAGTCCACTATTCCACTCTTGGATGTTTCATTGAAAACATTCACTTTCAAAAATTAAGGTATAACATAGTCATTTTATTACTAATAAACTTCTAAAAGTGTCATTTTCTTAAAAAGTTTGACTTTCAAACGGGGAATCTTTATCCGGAACGAAGGGAGTATATTTTATAAATTTAAAATATAAAATATTTCATCAAATTGTGGTGAAAAAATAGAAATAAAAAGGATGAAAAATATATTAGTAGTTAGGTTTGTTAGTTGATATTTGAGAAATTTTAAGTTTTTAGATAAATATATAAAGAGTGCTTATTGGAGTGAATTTTTTTTGAAGTGTTAAAAAAATATAATTAAAATAGAAAATGAGATATTTAAAGAGTAGTTTAGAGATCCACCATTTTGGATTACTCTAAGGGCTTGTTTGGTAGTCGGATAAGGATAAGCAGTATTATTAATCCCAGTACTATTAGTGTCCTCGCTATTAATTCTCACTTGTATATCGGGGGTAGTTTTGAGATTACCAATGTTAATCCCAATTTTTTTTTAGTGAGGGCGCTAATAATACCACCCTCCCCTTGGTATGAATAGTGAGGGGATAATGACTTTATCCGGATAACTCGTGCAATTAGTCACGACCACCTATTGCGTACCAAACATCATGCAACTCGACTTATTAATTCTATCCAGCCTTAATCCTGACTACCAAATGGCACCTAAGGTTCATAGGAAACGAATAGTTCATGGAGTGAAAGTATAATTAATGGTACGTGATGGTGGGGCCATTATAAAGTTGTACTAAAATCATCCAAATAGTGTTCTAACCCGACGGTGTTAGAAAATACGTTAACTTTCAGTCTTTTATTTTTATTTTTTGGAATTTTTAATTGAGTAGTTAACTTCGAGACTTTCAGATGAAAAATATTCTTAAAATACAAGTTTTCTCGTACTTAGATGTGCTCATATACACTCCCTTTTATTTTCAGTATAACTAGTTTTACAAACGTGTGTTAAACATATAGATAAAAATATTTTTAATAAAATAATATTCAAGCAAAACGAATAAATAAATCAAAATAAAAATAATAAATTAAGAAAAGTAATGTATCCGACAACTACTTAAGTATAATTAAATATATCATTTTATTGGTAACATTATATATTTTGAAAAATTTATTTATATACAACCTTTGTTAAAAAACAACTTAGGTAAGTCATCATTTCACAAAGACATAGTTGTAAGGAGACTGGTAAGAATAGTTGTAAGGATAACATTACTCTTAGTATTAATATCTTCAAGCTAGAACGATTTATTACCCTAAAAACTTCGACATACAACTGAATATGACTAAATATTGGTTTCTTCTAGAAGAGTCTTACATGTGAAAGTGATTGATCTTGACTTTTGCTAATTGTCATGACACACGATATTACCAATATAAATTATCTTCTTTGCAAACTTAAAAGACAACCTCACATCTAATGGAGATAATGACATTCTTGATATAAATATTTTGTCTCCAATATAAAATTTTGCTTCAAGAGTGTGATTCTCAAGTATAGTAATGATTATTTTTGTTCTATTGCACAACTATGCGGCAGGGTTAATGTTTCTCAACAACATTACGGAAGCACCAACATTAAATGTTAATTCATGATTAGGTAATCCTGAACACTTTATACTATTCAAAAACTCTATAGAATGAATGTCTTCAAACAAACTTGTGTTATTGTCTACCATATACATAGAATTTGAACTCAAATAAATTCTTCATTCTAAGTGATTGTTATTTGTTAGAAACCATGTATTCATTTATGGTGTCAACAACATCAAGAATCGGGACAAGTATAGCTCTTCATTGCAAATATGACAGATCAAAAAATACTAAAAAAATGACAGATATATACTTTCAACAATTTACTGGATCATACATCTAAAGCATTAACCAAAAGACCATTTGGAAATTCTATTGTTGTAACACTATCATTTTCACCACTACATGTACCGTCGTCGATACTTAAAATTCACTCAGAAAATGTCTTCAACACGAGACCGCATTCGTCATTGTCAAGAGCTTGTAGTCTCATGTTTTTTGTAAGTCTTAAAACGTTGCAATGCGTCCATAAATGGTACAATTTGTGATCATGTAACAAAAAACATGTTGAGTTCTTTCAAAAAGTCATTATGGTGGTACTATTTTTTATTCTAAAAATGTCACGGATATTATCTCATCATAGAATTTCATTCAAATTCCAGATAAGACAGTTCTCTCTCATGGTGTCTTACGCAATGTTTATATATAAAAGTTAGGATTGTCTAATATATGACTTATTTTGAAATAACATGTTTATATAGATGTCATGAAAAATAAAATGTTAAGACAATGTTTATAGATCAATGCATAAGCCCGATGAAAAAAAATGAAGGAAAATGTCAGAATCTTAGTCCTAAATCATTATCGGCAATGTACAACATCGTAAACACTATCAATTATGTGTACCACAAACTCTAATTGGTTGCCTTCCACAAAAACAAAAAAAAAACAAAAACAAAAAAAAAAACAAATCTACAGATTAATTTATGTAAGGAACTTAAATAGATTGAGAAAAAAAAAGAGTGTAAAAGCTCAAATCAAAGGCTCAGAAGTTTATGATTTTTGCATCAATAAACTTTCAAGCATTTCAGAGTTTGATGGTATAATTTTAGTCATCAATGACTTGAAAATATTAAACTTCAATGAAAGAAAACTTCAGATTTATCCATCAAAGAAACAAACAAAAAAAAGAATGGTATAATGTGTCAACCAATTTTTAACTTTCTCAATGATATTTTCACTTTTAGTTAAAAATATTTTAATATAATCGTCCATATTTCAAATTATAAGAATTAAAGAATATATAACTAATACAAGTTTTCTCGTACTTAGATATACTCATATACACTTCGTTTTATTTTTAGTATAATTGCGGGCCAGTCCACTTTCTAAAGTTTATAATTCCTTCACTTCCTTGTGTTTTTTTTTTCAATTAGAAAAGACACTTTGGGAAGAAAAAAAGACGACGATACCCTTAATGAGCCCGAGGCGTGCTACGGAAATTTATCATTATACATCAATTTAAGTGGAATCAATTTTAATTACATAATTCAAATTTGCATCGCGATGCATCAATTTTTGCATCGCGATGCATCAATTTAAATGGATACAATTTTAATTACATAATCCAATTTTATGCACCATGATGCATCAATGCAATGTAAACTGGATCCGAATGCATCTCCTCCGCCTTCTTCTTTCTTCTCCTCTGTCGTAAGTCATCTTCTTTCCTCTGCTTTCATCCTTACTAAAAAAATATCAAACCCAACCTAGATTCATTACAACACCGTACTTAATGGTTTGGAAAAATCATTTACCTTTTGGGGCTGTTGCCCCCGAACCCCCATGAAGGGGCGCTACTCCCTCGACCCCCGCTACCTGATCGGGCAGGTCAATCCTCGTTTTGTTGCTCAACAATAGTGATTTTCGAATACAATGTGTTTGTTAGAGCTGTTGAAGGAAACGATGACATTTTAGGAAAAATATTTCGAAAAATGGACTTTAGTGATTGAAAAAAAAAAAGAAGGAAAATGAAGGCGTTACAAACTTAGAGAAATTGGCTGGCTAGAATTTCACCCATTATTTTTTCCATTCAAACTATAAACAAGACTTTAGTCCCAAACTCTCAAGCCCAAGAAAATTAACTAGGGTGAAATTCTAGCCGGTCCACTTTTTGAAGTTTATAACCCTTCAAGTCCAATTTTTTTTTTCGAAGAACAAAAGACCTTTTTTGAAATAAATGTTCATATAATATCCACACAAAAAAAAAAAACTCTATAAATTTCTTCTTCTTCTCTATTTCTTCTTATTCTTCTCACTTTTTCTTCATTTTCATGGATCTGTGGTTATACAATCAAATGCGAGCAAAACATTATGTATCCTGATTCAAAAAATGCAACGTGAAATTGTGAGTTCTTCTTGATGCTCTGTTTTCATTTGAAGCAGTTGGTTCTTCAATTCCAATAGTCATCATTGATGCGATGAATGAATTATCCCAAACAGATTTAAAAAAAAAATCGTTGAATCGATACAATTCCGTTTCAAAATTTCTCAAATAAAGAATTGATGAACATCGAGAGATGAGATGAGAAATCGAACATGGCAGGAGAGATGAGAGATCAAGAATGAATCCACAAGGCAACAAAATTGTTGATCAACTCTCAGATGGAGAATGTTGATTTTCCCTAGCACGTAACATATATATATATAAAGACAAAGATGTGGATGACATAGACTACTACTTTAGCTTTGTCTTCCACAACTCTCTAATAATGATAGGACTGCTAATGGCAAGAAATCACAATACATCATTTTTTGAATCGCGATACATCAATTTTTAAATTTTTGAATAGCGATTCATAAATAGATTGTGAAGTTGTTCTTGTTGAACAAAGGATTGTGAATTACAGGCTTAGGTGGTGGCCCTATAATTGGAAGGGAGTACCTGTCTTTGTTGATACAGTAGAAACCACTACTACAGTGGAGAATCTAACAATGATAGGGCTGCTAATGACAGGAAACCGCAATACATAATTTTTTGAACCGCGGTTCATAAATTTTTGAATCGCGGTGCATTTTTGTAGCGCACCTCAGGCTTATTAAGGGTATTGCAATCATTTTGTCCCTAAAAGTGTCATTTTTCAGTTAAAAAAAACACACAATACTAATACAAATTATTAAAACTTTGAAAAGTAAATCGATCCGCATTTTTTCGCAAATTTTCCGATTAACTACTCCATTCAGAATCGAGACTCCATATTTAGGCCCCATCCATCATCAAGTATAGTCCAGAAAAGGGCCCAATAAATAAAGACAAGTATTCTGATTTGATATATATCAAGTGGGTCGGATCCTGGAAAAAGGGAGCACTATTCGGGTAAATTGCATTTCGTTTCAACTTACATAGCAGCTAGCTATCAAGCTCCGAGACTGGTTTCTGCTCGCCGGCGGCGACTCTCAGCACGTTCCCGGTACATTCAATCGTTAGGTATGCTCTTTCCTCATTTTCTTTGTATATTTGGAAGATCTTGATGTAAATAGAATTAATATGCTGAGTTTTTCCCCGTAGTTTGTTGAATTGGTGACTTACTGATTGCTTATTTTTAATTAAACCTAATAAGAGTGTGTAAATAATGGTTTAGCAATGATCGTAACATTTTTTTTGGCGTTTGTATGCAAAGTATTCCTTTCTCAAAGTTTGTGCCTACTACCTGTTTGATGGAATGCCAATGAGTCCTTCTACTTTTTGTTTTACTTAATTTTTGGGTTCAAGTGTCGTGATTAACTTGAATCTTACGTGTGTGTTGGGTGGGGTTTAGGGGGATTGAATATATTTGAACAAGGTCCCTGAGACTCGTAAACAGTATAGGTAGTACCAGGTAGCTTTGTGCAGCCTAATTGTTACCTGCAATATTATGGGTTTTGTGAAGACTTGTTATCTTCGGGTTGAGATTGCTAATTAGATGATAATGTCGACTTTTGAATGCATACATCGCATATTTGTACAGTCTCTTTCGCTACACTTTAGAGGTTGGGGAGTTTCTGTTATGTTGTCTTGTCTTTAAAAATCATGGATTTGCAATGTTTTTTTATTCTTGTTTTCTTTTTCCCCTTTGCTAACTTTTGGAATTAACGTTATACCAATATATGTAGATGATTTGAGGGCATCTAGCTGGTGATTCCCGTTTAAGACTGCCTTTAGGCTTAAATCATGGTGGGCTGGCATCGACATTTGCAGTCCATACTTTGTCAGGTCGGTACAAGAGTGCAGCACAGCCACAATGCATCTGCCAACTTTTCTAGTTATCACTCCAAGTCATCTCTAATTCAAGGTAATTTTTTCCCAACTTTTTGTGAATACTACCTTTGATGTATTCTATTCATAATACTGAAGACATTTCAAGAAATATATCAACTGGTAATATAATCAGCTGTGGATAGAAAGCAGAGATAACATTTAAGTTGTCTCTCATCCCAAATCTTTTGTTCATTAATTTTTGCTTCGACTGTATGCTCCATTCGTATGCTTATATTCCGTTAGTAGTTAACATTAATGGTTTTGCAGGTGAGTTGCCCCATTTACAGGGTTTGTGGAGTTCACCTTCTGGAATTGTCTCAAGGCCTCTGTATCGCTATTTTCAGCAGTTGGTAATGCTAATGTACCCTTTCTTCTCTGTTGGAGTTTAATCAATTCGTTACATAATCAATCTTATTCTGCTTTGTTTGATAGTGTTATATCACAATATGCTACTACATCAGAACTTGTAGCATTAAAGAAAGAAATTACTCCCACCGTTCCTAAATTATTGTCATGTTTGACTTTTTAAAAGTCGACTCATTGTTTTTCAAATGAAAAATTAACACACACACATACGCACATATATATCTTTTTATTTTTTACAAAATCGTAAAACACGTAATTCGTAGTACCTAATTTTTTAAAAACGAATTACGTGTTTTATGATTTTGTAAAAAATACAAAAATAAACGTCAAATTTTCATTTGAAAAACAGTCCGTTTGACTCAAAAAAGTTAAACACGACTAGTATTGGTTTCAACTGCATGTTTGAAAAGCTTAATGCGTAGCAAGGAGAGAGTTATATATTATAACTAATTCTTGCCCCTATATTGTCTCTAGCTGTACCTGTTCTGGGTAGTCTGGTACTGATACAGTCTACTCATTGATAACTAGTTAATTTAGTTGGGCGTTGTTGACTTCACGTAGAGTTGTAACTTGTAAGAGGTTGTTTTGGTGTATACTTGTTCACATTTAATTATCTTCCTTTGCAGTGCATATAGATTATCATTAGTTATATTGATGAAATATATAGGTCACTGTTTTAGATGATGACTTCATGTTTCTTTGGACCTCTAAAATAAAAAGTAACATTTTGCAGATTGAAGATAAAGGGGTGGGGTGGGGTGGGGGGATCATCTTCTTAACATAGGTTTTCTATTCCATATTTGATAAGCTGTATACCTTTGCACCATAATCTTGTTACAACTATTACACCTTTCTTCTCTGGCATCTGGCAGGGGTTCTCCAGTACACGGAAATTACTTGCAGATTCCTCTGATGCAACACCAATTCCTTCGCCATTGACGCCAGTTTTGGCTATAAGTAGTGGGCAAACTGAAGCCCAGAAAGCTGCCTCTAAACCTGCCAAAGTACAAGCTATTATGAAAAATATAAAACAGGTGAAAGATTGCAGTTTTTATTCTTATCTTCTATCTATAGCTTTTGAAGATCTTGTGAAATGATTTCTTTATATATTTAAGTTGAAGTTTAGAAATCATTTTATCATCTTTAACAACAAGTTCTTTCTTAAGTATGTTTGTTACTTGATGTGTACCTGCTTGGTATTTAAATTTAGATGATACAAACATCACCTTACTGTTAGACGTGGAAAGTGTTATAAGCTTATAATATAATTAACCTGTGCTTTTATAATCCCTTTTTTCAGGTGTTTTTTATACGTTTTCTAGTGTTGTACTTAAAGGAAGCGCGTCTAGAGACCTTTCTTTGGGGCCTTTGAGTTTTGGTTTTTCATTCAAAATACATGCTATAACAATAATTGGGTCCATCCTTAGTTTTCTGGGATGCTTTTTGCTATATGTTTCAAAGATTAACCGTTCAGTTGTGCTTGGTCGTCGGGAGTAGAGTTACGTGGCCACTTTTGAATCCTCACTTTATTTACAATAGTATAATGATTCAATCTAGATTACTGAGTGGTTTATCAGGCAACAAAATCTGATTACAATATCTTAGTTTTTCGAAGTTCAGTCTAGTGAACAAATTTGCCTTTTATATAACTTAAGTCATGAAGCCCAGTCGCTTTTGTCCAAGCAAAAAAGGGTGTGGAAGGGGCTCGACTCTGTCTTCTCTGGAGATCTTTTGACTTGGAACAAAAGGGGGGTCCCCTTCCACATCTAATCAAGAGTGGAAATGCCGACATCTAATCAAGATAGCTTTATGCTCTTCCGACTCATACTATGAGCCCACTTTTTAAGAATACAATTTTTGTCGCATTACGTCATTGCCTTTGAGAGAGATTAGACGCATTCACCAGCTTGCATTTATTATGAGTGATGGTAGAAGTTGCAAGTTAATTTGGGCCATGGGCTCTAAAAAAATATATATACTGGAACCCTCAATTGGATGGAGGGTGATGTAACCAATTGAAACAGCGATGTTCAGAAGATGTTCTTAAAATTTAGGAAGGGAATTCAAAAACATGACAGCTATAATAGTTGCATATACATTTTTATGTGTTTCAATCGCCGGGTTAAATGATGCAAGTTCCTGGGCTGGGGTGAACTTTCTCATTTCCTTTTCTGTTTGTACATAATTAGTTAAATATGTATACAGTTTCATATTTAGTTCTTCTATGGTAACAATTCGTGTTTACATAGTCTCCATTTATCATAATAAATCTATGTGCATCCCAAAAATAAAGTGAAAAGGATGATTATATAATTTGGTCCTTCAACTTTAATGAAATTATTAGTTGGGTCCTACTTTTTTATTTTTTATTCGCTTGGTTCTACTATTTGTTTTTTTTTTGTCAGACCTCCTGAGGTTTCCGTTACATTTACCATTGAAAAAGCTTTTAAATGGCAATAGTGCCCTTAATATTATCCACATGTGCAGTACATGACACCTGATATTCATCTTCTTCTTTTTTTTTAACAGAACACCCGAGGTTCATCAAAAATCAAACAAACACAGCAACACTCACTTCGTTAACTCAGCCCCTCTCGCTTCCTCCCACAGTGGACTTTTCAGAGCCTCCACCCCCGCCTCCATTAATCCCATCCCCCCCTCTCTACTGCACGAGCTCAAATTTCTCTCTACCCCCTCTCCAGTTGTTCTCCTTCGCTGATCACCAAATCTGACTGTGCCACCACCAACTCAGTCGACCAATTTTCATGCACCGCCCGCGTTCTCGAAAACTCAGATTCTGCGGTCTCCTAAGAGAGGCTTATGGAATCAAGTCGCTGAGCTCCTCCACCGCAATTCTATTGGTTGCATTGCCAAAGCAAATGCGCTCGAACATGACACTTTCCCGGGGCTCTGGTCATGCCTGTGCCTGATTTCCGGTACTCGCACATCTCCGTCAGTTACCCTGTTGGTTTGAGATTTTTTGTAGCGTGCTTCTTCTCGATCTATCCTCTCTCTCTTGGAAAAATCTGAAAGTGATAAGTCTTCTGGGTTCTTCCCATTAATGCCCAGAAAAATCTGAAATTGATATAAAAATTAAAAAAAAAACGAATAGTAGGACCTAATAATTTCATCAAAGTTGGGGGACCAAGTTAATGAATCATATAATCATCCAAGGGAAAATGCATGCTTTTGAACAAGCTGGGGAAAGGTTCCATCGAGGATCTTTTTTGTTCTTCTGCCTGGTTTGGTTACGTATATTATGTTACGAGTTCGGCAAGTTTCTCTCCCTTTAATTTATCTATTTCCGGCACACTTTCTGGTTTCAGAGTCCTAAGAAGATGAACTTGGTTGCTGCTTTGGTTCGTGGCATGCGTGTCGAGGATGCATTATTGCAGTTGCAGGTGACCGTAAAAAGAGCTGCAAAAACTGTCTATCAGGTAATGAAACTGGAATGTTTTAGGAATGTCATGGCATTGGTAAAATCAGTGCAACTTTTTTTTAATGTGTTCCTTGGTAAAGTAGAAATTATTTCTCTAATGTGGTCTCTCAAATCTATTCACCTCACTGATATTTGACAATTTTCAGTCATGGATTCAATTGAAATTATATATATATATATATATATATATATATATATAAAGGAGCTATTTTGCAGTAAGTTTATTGTTAACACAAGTTCATATACATAGCCATAATTTTTGTCCTGCTTCTTGCTGCCTGCATCTGTGCTGCCTACCGGCTACCCTTTTTATGAGACGTTGAATGATAGGAGGGGTTTCGCCCCGGGTCCAAAAGTCCGGTCCGTTACGTGTAGCCCACACATTGACTTGTGCTGCCTACCGGCTACCCTTTTTATGAGACGTTGAATGATAGGAGGGGTTTCGCCCCGGGTCCAAAAGTCCGGTCCGTTACGTGTAGCCCACACATTGACTCACTCAGCACGCAGCTCCTTGGGTCATCAGGCCTACCACAAGCCGACCCAAAAGTCCATGGATGATGTTGGTCCTCAGTAGTAGTGGTCACCTTATAAACCACACACAAGTCCCACATCTACCCGATGTGGGATGGGGATATTACAACTCTTGTTAACTCTTGTTCTCTGCCATTATTATCATAATCTTCGACTGATACAATTAGGACAGATCTTTGGTCCTTCAGCTATTCAATCCCCCACCCCACCCCACCCCACCCCCTTATTTAGTGTATTATTGTGATTTTAATCCTGGGTAATACAAGTCTGTCTGCACAGGTTATTCATTCAGCACGGGCAAATGCAACCCATAATCATGGTTTAGATCCTGATCGTCTTCTTGTTGGTAAGATGTCAAATGAACTTCACAATTTTTATTTTATGCGAGCGCACTTCTTAACATATGTTCTCTCATTTTCTGCAGCTGAAGCATTTGTTGGTAAGGGACTCTTCAAAAAGAGAGTATCATACCATGGTCTTGGAAAATGTGGGAGGAAAGATAGACCAGAGTGTAGATTGACAGTTGTAGTCAGGGAATTAACCCCCGAAGAGGAGGCAGAGATAGCTAGGCTACGGGTCAGTAACTTCCGGAGACTCACCAAGCGAGAAAGGCAGCTTGTTCCTCATCAGCTTATTGAGACCACTTCGATTTGGAACCGCAAAGGCAGGGGTAGAAGGCATGAAGCAGGTGCTACGGATGCATGAGGTGGCTTTGGTTGCTTTTGTTATATTTAAAAGTCTTTTTGGTATATGCCATGGGAGTATGATCCTTTTTGTCTTGAAGTAAAGGCTGCAAGTCTTGTAGTGACTTAACCTTAGAGTACTACCGGAGAGCTTCTCTCATTCATCTTTAGGTAAAGGCTGCTCTTGTTTCTTCATATGCTTCTTATGTGGTCATAGACATGTTAGATGTTACCTTATGTTTTGATATTTCAAAAAATTGACGTTATTTTAGGAATGTGGAATGTATCATTCTGGGAAGCCTTTGAAGGTGGCTCTCTGTTTTATGGCAGATACGAAACGGTTTCATCATATGTTAGCGTTTCGTGTTTTATTGTATATTTAGAGTTACATTGTAGTTTTTTACCTCTAAAAATAATAAACGGGTCGATCAAAATAGCTCTCAATGATTGTAGTTTTTATCAACTAAACCTAAATAAATGGGTCAATCCAAGTAGCTCTAAAGCTGACTTTTGAAACTGAGTTTTAAGACAAACATTGTCTTGTTAAAAGATTTAAGAGAAAACAGAAATGTGGTTGTAGTTGCCTTATGTATGATAGCACATCAGCTAAAATCAAGTGAGATATCTGTTACTGGTTTCACTCAAAATGTCAAGTTGACTTTCGTAAATCTGTGGTCATTTTGAGTGAAACCAGTAATGATAGGTCGTGGGTTCGAGTCACCCAGAGGTAAGTGGGGAACCACTAATGATATCCTCTTTAAAGAAAAAAAAAGAGTTAAAAAAAAAAGAGTGAAACCAGTAACAGATTTCTCACTTGATTTTAGCTGATGTCCTATCATACAGAAGGCAACTACAACCACAATTCTGTATATATATATATACACACACTGTATGAGTGGTTTGGTTTAGGTCAAAACCACGAACCGAACCGTCCTCTATTGGTTCCAAAAATTTCAATTGAGCTGAACTGAATAAGGCTTAACTTTGGTTCAATTCGGTTTTGTGGTTTATATAATTTTTTTTAATAAACTTAACCAACATTAAGAAGAACAATAAATATAAGATTTTAATTTTGAATTAACATCAAGATTAGAAAATAACTTACTAAAAATAAATTATCATAAAAAAATACAAATTTTAAAATAAACACAAATAATAGAAGAAATAATAGTCTTCCAATAATCAAGATTTTGTTTGGTTTAGTGTGTGTTTGTATATATATATATATATATATAATGACTAAATCAATGGTTAGATTATGCATATTAGATAATCTAAAGGTTCATAATAGTTAAAAAAATATTATATAAATATAATTAATAAAAAAATATATATATGCTGGTTTGGATTGGTTCGATACCAAAAATCATGAAACGATCCAAACTGAACAGCTTTCCAATTATTTGAGGTTAGAAGTTATTAGAGGAAGTACGAGTACCAAAGCTTTGAAAAACCCAGAATTTCAATACCAAATCTCTTCTCGAGAAACATTTAAGTTGATCAAAAGATATCAAAGTAGACACAATAGGTCGACATTGCTAGAATTACCACCCAGATTATCATTTTGATGATAATTATGCCTTAAAGAGACACATACACCTGACATGCACTTTACCTTCAAAACAAGGTTGTCACCATAAAAATGATAACCCTAGTAGTGACTATAGCATTATTGCTTTGAAAAATAAACACTATCATAATATTTATAATAGCCAATTATCATTTCAAAAGAATGGAGTATTTCTTTCTACTTTATCACTTGTTTTCAAAATAGGGGTATTCATTCCTTTTAAGAGGTACCCGAAAGTTTGGAAGACCAATATATCAACTCAAACTCAGTTTAACATGTTGTTACATTACATCAGTTCCTCTATATCTGATAATCTCAACGCCCAAGTAATCAACAGGACCATCAACAGCAACATGAGGCTTTCCAACTTTCACACGAACAGCAGATATCCTCGAGTACTTCTTCAAAGTTTTGGACGCAATCTTTTCAGCCACTGCTTCTAGAAGATTCTGGAATGGTCCTTCCACAACTTCTTTCACAGTGCTGCCAACATCAGAAGAGGTGTTAGTTTGAACATAAAACCAATGCACTTTGCACTTAGCTAGTCGAAAGATTGACGTCGAGGGAACAATTAGGGAGGGATCAAGGAAGGTGATTAGTTCAATAGAGGATGTTAAACACGGCAGGTTCAACCGTGACTGGAGGCACCTGGCTCATTCCGCTTAATCCAAATCTGCATGAAAGATCTGCTCTTTGTACTGAAGCGGGGTAAGTCGAACTTGTGACAAATTCCAGTCAGATCTGGAAGAAAAAAATGTAGATCTAGACCTAGACAAATCAAATCAATCTTTGAACAATCCCAGGCCACGGTTGTCATCTCCTTGAGGACGTGAACACATGTGTACCCTTTTCATCACCGGATCACTGGAAAAGGTGGCGGTGCTGGTGCCAAAAAATCTCACCGGAGTGGACAGAACAAGTCGCTGGCACCTGCAGATGATATATCTGAAGTTGATTTTTTCTGTTTAGGTCGCAATCGTCTTCACAGCTTCTCTTCTTTTCTTTTTTTTGGGGTTACAATAGCTTTTTTGTGCTTCACTGCTTGAATCCTTGGGATACTGTTTTGTTTTTAAATATTACACTTAAACATCACATCACCTGATGATTTTTAGGTTGAAGGTGAGGTAGATATTGCAAATCAAAATCAAGGCAACGATCATTTACCGGTATATATCAGCGTAGCTGATAGTATCCAACAGGTTGTCAGATTTACCAGCTGCTCGAAGATCCATCCAGGCATCTACATCTATCAAAAACTTTTGACCCAGCTTCCTCTCTTCCGGCTCCACCCCGTGAAAGCCATGAAACATTAGACCTCTCAGTACAAGTTTGTCTCCCTCTGCTTTTGCCCTGTCATCTTTCATTGTTCCTGAAGAAAATTACCATGATTAGTTATGTTCTCCTTGGTCTGTTTAGAAGACAACAAAAAGCATCTTAAAGAAGATTCAATGGGAACGTCAAGCTTTCATAGGCCCATTGATTCCTTGATTAACACAGTTATTGAATTCAGGGGCAGATCCAGGATTATGGAACCACGTGGGCTTGATTTTTAAAAAAATATTGTAAATCGTAATAACTGTGAAAACCATGAATCAATAAATTTTGTTCGTTTCGATTGCGGCTTTTCACTTGTCATTTTTGCTTAACGCACCTATCAATTTAGATCAATTATGTCACATTTTTTTAGTATCATAAAAATCATCATTTTTTACAGAACCAATATTCAAATCATTTTAGAAGAAAATAAACTAAATCAAAAGGAAATACAAATATATACAATTTACATTAAACACAAAAAATCATTTCGAAATATTTTGAAGATAACAACTAAACAGTTAAATTAAATGTCAACATTTTGGGACTAAAATATGTACAAAATATAAAGGTCTAAAAAATAATTACTACAAAGTTAGCATGCAAATATATCTCATTTTTATCATATAATCAAACTATCAAAGCCTAGAATTATTATTTTTTATTAGTAAAGAGTATATATTAATAACGGGCGTCAAAACAAGTGATGCGGCCTTTGTATACTAGGAGTATACATACTACTCAGCACTAAAACTATTCACAAAATCCACAAAAGAATGTTCGAGAGATTGATCTGTCGCAAAACACCACAAAAACAACGTGCATTTAAAAGACATTCTCTTAATTGATCCAGCGAAACCTCACTTTTATCGAAGATTCTTCTATTCTCTCTCTTTCAAATGGTCCACCAAACACCCTCCTGCGATTGAACCGTGACCAACTCGAAAGCATCCCCCGAACAGAACTGGGCATTACCCACGAGATCCCAAAAAGCCTCAGAACTGTATACCATAAAGAACGAGCCACTGGACAATGCAGTAACAAGTGATTGACACTCTCTTTGTCGCCTTTGCACATGTAACACCGATTCACATAAACCACCCCCCTTTTGCGAATGTTTTCTCCCGTAAGAATCACCTCATGACAAGCTTCCCAAACAAAAAATACAACACAACGGAGCAATACTACTCCATATTCCTTTCCATGGAAAGGGATCCCCAACTCTGCCGACATAGCAAGAAAATAAGATTTAATAGTAAACTTTTGCTATTTGATGCAGCCCACCTTGCCTTATCATTTATGCTCCGTCAATATGAAGCGAATACAGTGAAGTGAAAAAATTACCCCAAACCTCCATCTCCCAATCTTGAAGATCCCTACGAAATAAGGGATTCCAGACCACTCTACCATGACCAAAATGCAACACCGAACTAACATAACAATTTTTGTCCACCGCCAAATTGTACAAATCAGGATAGACTCTCCATAGTTCATCTTCCCCACACCACTTGTCTTTCCAAAATCTCATTGTCGAACCATTGCCGACCTCGAAAGAAACAAACCTTTCAAACTGCGCCCACCCTTTACAAATTCCTTTCCAAACTTCGACCCAAAAAAAACGGTGACGATTTTAGGAAACCAATAATGATCACCCTCTCCGTATCTACTATCAAAGCCTAGAAATTTAAAGAGTTAATCTAGAAGAGTTTAGTCTACCTATCTCAAACTGAAGTCGATTAGACCTCTAGGCATTCATGTGGACTTCATGTCATGATCTTGGCTAGTCAGGTAGAATCCTGAATCCCTATGCTTGGTCAAGAAAAAGGTAAGGTAGTGCATCAATATTTGAGCCTTGAAGATCAGTCTGCTTTATGTGGATTGTTTAGATTAATTTTTTTTTTGTGGCAGATTTTCACGTGGGCTTGAGCCTCACTCACACCACCCTTACATCCACCAAAGATTGAATTAAATGTAAGCAAAAAATATGGAATAAAATAAACATTTACACCAGGAAAACTACAAAAACATTTGAAGATCGTCTGTGACTATGAGCTTCATGTTGAACTCTTTATTATGCCAACTTGATCACAAGCCAAACTTCACATTTAGAAAGTTCATTTACTTTTTAAAACGAAATGGCATACTACAGAACTCGGTCTGTTCAAAATGGAAAGCACATTACTTGTTTCATTACTCTCTCTCTCTAGAGCTCTTCTGTGGGTGGGGGGACAGGGGGGCAAAACTGCATTGTTGTGTCTATGACCCAAATCCAATGCTCTTCTCCCTAGTGTAGAGTTTTACCAGTTTGTTGATGCCATTTTGAGCAGTCCATGTTAGATAGCGTCAATTCACACCTAAACTTATCACAAGTTTGAAGGAATTTCTAGGTTAATCATCCTCTAAGACTAATGTCGGGGATACAGGGTTTATGCTACTCGCCTCCTTAAGACTCTCTGTTTGCCCTGCTAAGCTGCTTACCCTGGATCTAGGATACCTAAAGAAAATCACATTATTGATAAGTAAGAAAATCAACATGATCCAATGGGTCAAACCAAGTTCACAATGATATCTGCACTTCACAACATAGTTTCTTGCGAGGATGCACTTGGGAAGTTCATTCAGCACTTAGGAACCATATCAAAGAAAGATATCACTAAAAAAGACTACCCCAGCCAAAATAATGCAAAGTCTGAGTTAGCCCAACTCATAATTCACCAAATTTTTTTTTTTGATAAGTAAAGATAAATATATAAACAAGCGCCAAAACAGGTGACGCGCCCTTGTATACACAGGAGTATACAAACCAAAAGTATATATCCTAAACACTATCCATAATATTAACAAAAATCTCCAATCTCCGTCTCCGACTCCAAACCCCAAAAGCGAATAGTCTGCACTACTTCCTTTTTAAGTCTATCAACGTCATTCTCCACACTATAAAAAATCCTACGATTCATCTCCAACCAAATATTCCACTATACTGCCAAATAAACACTATCCCATCCTCTGAAACCCTTCCTGCGCTTGAACAAGGACCATCCTCGGAGAAGAAGAAGGGTAGACCTCAGCATAACCCAAGAGACGCCTGCCATAATAAAAATATAATTCCAAATCTCCTTACTACTGGGCAGTGTAAAGAAGATGATTGTCTCCTCATCCTTTTTACACATGACACATCTGTTAACATAAATCTTCCCCGAGCTCTGAGATTATCCCCGGTCAATAGAGCCTCACGCGAGGCCTCCCAAGCAAAAAGCCGCTAGGCACCTTCGTTTTCCATAGAATCTTCCATGGAAAGGAGCTTTTAACCTCGCTATGCAGGAGAGAATAATAGGATTTCACCGTGAAAGTCTTGTTCTTTGTACAACCCCAAACAACCCTATCATTCTGCAACCTCTGCTCTTGGTCGAGTACAACATGTCAAACAGCTGACTAATGTCTTCCATCTCCCAGTCATGCACGTTTCTGCGAAAAGTGGGATTCCAAGAGACTGCCCCACTACTATCCACCATGATAGAACTCACCCAAGTCGCCTTGGATTGCGCTATATAAAAAGTCTAGGAAACACATGCTGAAGTTTCACCTCTCCACACCATCTATCTTTCCAAAATCTCACCTTGTCCCCTCTACCAACCTCGAAAGATATAAGACGTTTAAAAGAAACCTAACCCTTCGAGATGCCTTTCCAAACACTCACCCCATGCGATGTTAACACTGCCCTTGGAAACCACACATGGTTCCCTTCCCCATACCTTCCCACCAAAATTCTCCTCCACAAAGCCATTCTTTCCACAAGGAACCTCCACAACCATTTTCCCAGCAGAGCACAATTAAACCTCCTTAAATCTCCTAGACCACCATTTCTCACGCTTCTACACACCTCTTTCCAATTCACAAGATGATACTTCCGATCCTCCGAATCCCCCTCCCAAAGAAAATCTCTCTCCAACTTTTCTAATCTCTTCACTACTGAGATTGGTACTGGAAAAAGAGAAAAAATAAGTGGGGAGATTTGATAAGGTGCTCTTAATCAAAGTCAACCGACCTCCCTTCGACAAGTATTGACGCTTCCAACCCGCCAATCTCCTTTCGAACCTTTCAATCACTGGATTCCACAAAGAGACACTCTTAAATGTCGCTCCAAGCGGTAGGCCCAGATATGATGATGGAAAACTAGCAGCTTTACAACCAAAAAAAGTGACCAAATCCTCCAGATCACCCACCTCTCACACATGGATAATTTCACATTTTGAAATGTTTATCTTCAGACCCGACGCCGCTTGGAAAAATAGAAGCACCAAACGGAGATAACCCAACTGCTCCCTCCTTGCCTCGCAAAAGACAAGGGTGTCATCAGCAAACATTAAAAGCGAGATAGAAAGAGTTTGGTCCACTGCTCCTTCTATCTTAAACCCATTGAAGAAACCTCCCATTACTGCCTTGTTGAAAAGGCAACTTAAGGCATCCATAATCATAATAAAAAGGAAGGGGGAAAGAGGATCCCCTTGGCGAAGACCTCTCAAGCTCGCAAAGAACCCTGCAAGCTCTCCATTTACCAAAATAGACAACCTGACCGTGGAAATGCAAAAGAAGATCCACTTCCTCCATTTCTTCCTAAAGCCCATCTGTTTCAAAACATACATCAGGAAGTCCCATTCTACATGATCGTAGGCTTTTTCGATGTCTAATTTGCAAGCAGACCCGGAACTCCACTCTTTAGACTAGCATCAATCATCTCATTTGCTATAAGAGCTGCATCTATAATCTGACGACCCCCCACAAAAGCATGTTGAGACTCTGAAACCACCTTTCCAATAACCTTCCGAACGCGAAAGGAAAATCTTGTAGATTTCCCCAACTAGGCTAATAGGTCTAAAGTCTTTCAGCTCGTCTACGCCTTTTTTCTTTGGAATCAAGGCTATGAATAAAGCATTAAGACTCCTCTCAACACCTTCTTCCTCAAAGAAGGAATGAAAGAACTCCATGATGTCTGACCGAACCGCCTCCCAGCACTGCTTAAAGAATGCTAGAGAAAACCCATCAGGACCTGGTGCTTTATCCCCCTCCAAACTCTCTAAAGCTGCAACAACTTCTACTTCAGAAAACGGCTGCTCCAAAGCTACCACATCCTCCTGCATTGGTGAATTAAACGCAACCCCATCTAGATCCAAACCCAACTCATCACCCGCCGAGTAGAGCTCCTGGTAATACTGCAGTATCCCTCCCTTAATAAAATTTTGATCTTCCACAACAATTCCATCCAATTTTCGATTCTTTATCTGATTAAAACTCCTATGAGCACTTGCCATACGGTGAAAAAATTTGGTGTTCTTATCCCCTTCCTGCCATCATTGAATCCGGGATTTCTGCCTCTATGAAATTTCTTCACAAATCAAAAGCCTTTTGACTTCTATATTAGCTGCTTCTCTCTCTACTAACTCTGCTGCACTCAAAGCACCAACACTGTCTAAATCATCCCACCTTTTTACTTCCGCCATAGCTATTTTAATTCTGTTTCCCACCTTCCCAAAAATCTCCCTGTACCATACTTTCAATTCTCCCTTCAGCATTTTCAACTTTGTAGCTAGCCTATAACACGGCTTCCCTTCTATAACAAAGGAATCCCACTTATTTTTGACCCATTCTTTGAAACCCGGCTCCTTTAACCACATATTTTCAAATTGAAAGGGGGTCTTCCTCTGAATTATCCCCCCAAGCTCGAGCAAAATAGGGGAATGATCGGAAATAAACCTCGAAAGACTACTCCGACTGAACTCTCCAATCTTTACCTCCCATTTTGAAGACAAGAGAAATCTGTCAATCCTTTAACATTGGTTTCTCTCCCCTCCTCTAAACCAAGTGTAGTTGCTGCCAACGAGAGGTAAATCGATGAGCTCCATTCCATTTAAAAAGTCGTTGAATTCTGCCATTTCTCGCGAGAACACATGCGACCCCAATCGCTCATGGGGGAAACGGACCACATTAAAATCCCACAAACCTGCTCTAGCTCCTACCACTGATGGACCATAAACTCCTGAATTAACCCACTTGAAGCCATCTCCCACCCCCTCAAATAAATGATATGGAGTGAGAAGCCTTGACCACATCTAATTTGGTGAAAACTCTTTTTTCCCACAACAATAACACTCCCCCCCGCTGCTCCATACAAACAATTGAGAAATTAACAAGTCTGCTGGACCTTTTTACGACCACCCTCTTATTAGCTGCCCCATCAAAATCTATGTTGCAACACAGATTTTTCAACTCCCGAGATGCCCTGCTCCTAGATTTACTCCGGTATTCATTAATTTTACTTCTGCCTAACTGTCTTCCTTGTCTATTTTAAAGAGCAACTTCACTATTCTGTCTTCATAACCTTTACAAGATACCCCCAAAGATTTTCCAAAACTTTTGGTCCTGTTTCTGACCCACACCGAGATGTCTTTGTTCCCACTTTCTAAGACTCCGACCCCTTCTCTGCCTCTGGCTGAACCATCGCAATAGGAGTACAAATCACTGCCTCCTCTATTTCTACAACTTCCTTCCCCGGAGGATCTCCTGTATCTCCGTCGTGTTGCTCATAACTCTAGCTATCATCTACGAATTCCACCTTCTTGCTGCCGCCTACCCCTTTCGATTCCATCTCCCCTGTCAATGTCAAGATTCACTCCTCTCCCATGGCATTGGTCAAATATGGCCAAATTACCGCTCTTTCCTTGTTGCAGGCCCACTGGACCACCACTTCATCCTCCACAAAACCAAAACCCCCAGAGGACCTACCTGCCATTTCGCCTTGAAACACCTCCTATCGCTGCGTTACATGAGTTACACCCTCTCCTGAGACTAACTCTTATCCTTCACAAAAAACAAAACCCTCTTTCTTCAGCTTGTTCCCCATTGGACTCCTCACTTTGAGAATCCTGAATTATGAATGGATACGGCCCAATAATTTTTCCACCGGTTTGTTCTTTATCCTCCTGATCAGTTCCACAATTCTCCTTTGGTCCTGCCCCTTTGGCCAAGGCTGAACATCCCGGCTCTTTAAAACCATTATCATTGTCAAGTGGCCCAAACCTGTTTTTATTATTGATCCCATCAGCTGGGCCCGAATTTGAGCAACCTCCACCCCCAACAACGTCGTTTCCTTGACCAAATTTGAATTTCGAATTTCTGGGTATCCATGAACCTCTGTTATGTCTTCCTACAAGAGGATCAGAACCCCTACCTTTTATTGGTTCTCTTCTCCCTTGCTTTGGTGACACTTGATAACCACTATTTGACTTAGACCCCAATCCTACATGTGATTAACCCGTCTCTACCGGCACCCACCGGCACCGAGGACAATCAGAAAGCAGTCGTTTCTGCCCATATCGGTACTGCAAAGATACATTTTCCCTCTCCTATCATTACTTTTGCCGGCAAATCTCCATGATATTTGACCAAAATTCTGGCCCATCTCAGATCTGTCCTAGACCTTGTGGATTCATCGATGTCCAAGAAACCACCGCAAAAATCCCCAAACTCCGAAATACATCCAAGCCCCACAGATGTAAAGGCAAACCCAGAGCTCTGATCCATGCTTCCTTTGGTGGGTGTTCCTTTACTTGACAGTAACTCAAAGGATCCCATCTATCCAAACTCAATACCTCGTTGGCAAACATCCACTTCTTAACCAGCATGACCCTGTTTGCCTCCTCCTTTGACAGGAATTCAAACAGGAAGAATTTCCTGTTCATTTCCGTAGCACGAACACCTCCTGCCATCTTCCATTTCTTGTCAACCCACTGCTGCATCTCCAACCTCGACAGAATAGGACACCTTGGGTCCCCAACACTGCCCACTAAACATCTTTCCAGATACTTAAAAAGGTATCGGCAGACGATCCTTCCTCTACTGCAAAATCAGCTCCTGAGTCCTTTTGAAGAGATTTTGTCCCCACAGCTAAATCAGGCCAAGGGGGAATTCTTGCGGTCTCCACATACGTTCTATTCGAGCTGCTCACCATCCCCCTTCCTACCTTGGCCAACACTCTACAATTTTCTATGCAAGACTTTTCATCTCCCAAAACTTGAAAAAGAGTTAGCATCACGTCTCAACTGCAGGTTGAAATTCTGCACAAACCTTCTAATCTTCCCTGCAATCATCTCCCATCCCCCTCCCTGAGCAATTTCTGGAATGCAGATCCTCGAAGGTCTTCGCAGTCCTTTGATTGTTATGCTGAAAAGACCCCACTATGATTCTCCTCCTAAAGGACCTCACACCACTTCCCTTTCCAGCTCCTCCACAGAGTACTCTTGGACATGGAGGCTTTCTCCAGCCATTCGCAGACCGAAAGAGCTTCACTTGTAGAGAGTACTACCTCATGAAGTATGCCTCTATACCTTTCAAGAAACTGGAAACTCCGATTATCATTCTCCTCCAAAAGACATACCTCAAACGATTTCCTACTAGCCTGGAAAAAAGTCCTCCCTCCTTCTTCAGCCATGCCCGGAGTACAAATTCTCCAACTAATATGAAAACGACTACCCAAAAATCCCGACCAAATTCAAGTAGACGCAACGCCGGCCGGTGATCGAAGCTCTGGCAACAACAAGGTTTTCCGGTGACGGAAAAGGTACCGCCGGACTCGCCTACAGCTGGTGAACCCTTTTGTGTGGCTCGTGACTTGTGAAAATGACCTAAAGCTACCAGATCCGAGGAAGACCCTCTCAGTCGAGACTGACAACCCAAAAATCCAAATACAAATATTATCTCACTTCAAAATTAATAATTAACAAAATATCAAAGAAATTTAGTGGGGTATTATAGTCTCACCACCTTAAAAGAAATTTAGTTCTCTAAACCTAATGCACTAAGTCATACAAAAAGTTGTACTTGCTTTGGTGGGGGTATTATAGTCTCACCCCCTTGAAAGAAGTTTAGTCCTCTAAACTTAATGCACCAAGTCGTACAAAAAGTTGTAGTTGCTTCTCTCACATTTCCTTGGCTTCCCAACTTCAAGAAGTCCAGTCCCCCAACTATATCAACCCCATATTCCTATCACTTATCCATCACACTTCTACCGTGCACTCCAAGTACAATACAAAGACCAGACTACTAAATACTTTAAGTACTTGTACCCTTATGTGCGAATCCCAGAAATTTATCCTCGAGGAAACATTGGACATTTCCCGATGAAACTTACACGACCTTGGGTTGAATCAATTCTAATCCTAAACACTTTCCTGAAAGTTAACTTCGTGAGTCAACTATGAAATGATATCCATTTCATGATGATCCAAAGCGTTAACTTTTAACCAAATCACTACCTAAGCTCCACGTACACTTCCGTCAAATGTTTTCTTATCCATCAATGCAAGTCCCAATGCACAACGCAACTAGCTAAAACCTCAAATTTCCAACAAATCATAGTCTGAGTCATACTCATGCTCAATTCGTACCCAAAGCAGGCCTTCTGCAAGCTGCGTCAAATCTTTGAGGTAAACCTAGTGTAACAGTCCCACGCCATCGAGACCGGTATCCCATGTAACTCGACAACCTCGTCAATATTTCCTCTCTCAAGACTTGCAATACTGCCCCCAGATGTTGTATACTTGTCCATGCTCCTCCCAAACTTATAAGGGACCAAGATATCCTCAATGAAAACAATCATGCACTGATAGAGCAACTCTTGAAGGACCCTATTCATTAAATCCTTAAATGCAGCTTGGACAGTCCTTACCAAAATTCAACGTCCCTATACGGTTTCCTAAAAGCAACAACCAAATCATCCCCAAAATTACGTTGCAATTGTGATAGTCTAAAGTAATCATAACGATAGGTATCTCTCTACCCCTAAACTCAATAGCAAGATCTAAATACTAGATTACCGAAACCGAGCCTGGTCAAGGTGTCTATTATTAACTCGACATCTATACTTTGGAATGACAATATCATAAGGCGTAGTGTGAAGTACATATATCTGAATGTGTGCCACCTAGATCAATCATTGCGTAAATATTATAAGAGTAGAGTTGAACAATACCTAAATATTATAAGAGTAGAATTGAACAATACCTGCCATCACGTCATTAGTTGCCATGGCATCCCTAGTTGTCCTCCCCTGCCCCTTAGGTTTTTCTTCATCCTTTCCTTCTGGACTTCGGGTGGTACCTCCGTGCTGTGGCTTCAGACAGTTGGTGGTTCTATGCAGGCCCGGCTTCAGAGTGATCACCGAACAGGGCCCCAATGTAAGACAATCTAGGTTAGTTTTATGGATATAATATAAATAATGTAATAATAGTGAATAAATTCTCTTTTGACTCATTGGATTGGATAATTGTATGTGTGATATGCGTAACAGTGCAGTCCAAGGTTCAAGCCCCTTCTCTGTTATTTTTGTAATTTTTTTTTTATTTTGAGTCTATGGGTCAATTATTATTATTATTATTATTATTATTATTATTTTATGTGCATATTATATTATATATATTCTCCCGATTTAGTTAAATAGTCCCCTATATTATTTTGATAGGTTTTGCGTAAATAATCAACTTTTTAAAAATATGCTTATAGTTTCACAATATTTCATCTTTATCCTCTACTTGTATTGTAAGTATAATTGTTGTGGTTAAGTTTTTTTTATTTTTTATTATCAACTTCAAATCTACTACTATATGTTTTAATTACTCCGGAACCTAATGAATAAAGAGTTACTACAAAAAGATAAATAATTTGTATTCGGTTTTAGTAGAACTATTCAACCTTAATTTTATTTTGCGTTTGCTAAATTTACTTATAAAAAAAAGTTAGTTGACCATCAATTTTTTTATCTGGGTCATAAAAAATAATAATTGATTGGCCATATAATATCAATATTTCAAGCAAAAATCAAATTTTATTGTTATGTTACTATCATTTTTAATTATTTATTATGTTTATTTAATTCTTTGCTTTGTTAGTTGATTGTTTTTTAACTTGAATTTATAGTGCACAATACATGTTACAAAAAAAAAATATCCATCTAGAAGTCAAAACATAAATAAAAGAAAATTTTTGATTAAGTATATTCTTTTTATTGTAAATTATTTTAACGAATGAAAAATAACAGTTTTCAGTTATTATTTAATACTTATTTTCTTATATGTTTGGGTATTATCCATTTTCAATACTTCAAATGATGAACAGTCAAATAAATTGTTCATCTAAAATTCATATGCTTATATTTTTTTAAGGACCCCTTATTTTCTTTTCGCCCTGAACCCCCAAAATTTCAGGACCGACCTTGGTTATATGCCCTACCTTGTCACAATTAAAGCAAGCTATCATATCCCAATGGAGGCCTCCGTCAAATGTTTACCCCTACATGAACGACATACTTGATAAGTGTCTTGATTCGGCCCCTGATTCTTATTTCTTATTGCAGTACCATTGGCTCTGGCTTTTGCCTTGATTCTGATTTTGGGCAGGCTGGGTTGCTCCTCTGTTATGATTGTCCCCGTGCTTCTTCTTTTGTAGCCACCATTACTATTTGATTGTTCCCGATAATGCCACATGTGGTCCTCAAAACCTCTCTTCTTCTCATCCTTTTTTCGATACTCCGTTGATTGTTGCTCAACAAGACGGGCCCGATCCATCACTTTGGCATAAGTTGGTAGCTTCAAGGCGGTTAGTGGATAACGTATGGTATCACTTAGGCCTCGCTCAAACATCCGTGCCTTCTGTTCCTCATTGCCAAAGAAAGTTGGCAAATAGTTAGACAATTTAGTGAACTTGACGTTGTACTCTTCTACGGTCAATGATCCTTGCTTCAGATCAATAAAATCAACCACCTTCTTCTCCCGAACACTTGGTGAAAAATACTTCTTCTTGAAAGCATCCAAAAACATATCCCAGGTGAAAGCCTGCATCGCCTTCGATTTTGCGGTCCTCTTCTCTGCTTTCCACCATTGACTCGCTTCGCCCTGGAGCACGAAAGTGGCGGGTTTAACCTTCAATTCACTAGTACAAGACATGGTTCCAAATTTTTTTTCTATATTATCAAGCCAGTCCTCTGGCTTCTCAGTGCCTAATCCACCCTTGAACATTTTCGGGTTCTGGTTTTGGAAGCTCTCTAACGGGTCGCTCACCACTGATTGGGACTCAGCTACAGGTCCTTGTGTAGCTTGACTAATGGTTACAATTGCTTGTGTCAGCGTCTAAAGAATAGTAACCAATGTAGGGTCTCCTGGGACACGACCATTAACGTTCACATTTGGCTGGGGTCCACCTTGATCCCTTGCAACTCCATAGGCAGAGTCCTCTACAATTCTACTTCTTGTGCTCCCTCGACTGCATCCGGGTCTACGTGCACCGATACGCCCTCCACTTGCCATCTATACTGGGACAAGGGTAATCAAACGTCACAACTTGTAATAGGGGACAATGTCCCTATCTAAAGTTTGCTAACTAGGCATATTATATAAGATGACACATACCAAACCAACATAGGATAGAGTGTAGCTTATCAATTTTAAAACATTTATACACACTTATGAAGCATTAAGTCGAAACAAAGTCTAAATGGCACATATATGAAAGGAATCTTTCCTGAATAATATATCTAAATATCATTGATCTCAAAATTCAAAACAAAAACCTAAACCTTCCCTTGGCATGTACAAGGATGGTGGCCTAGGCCTACTTGCCTTTCTAGTAGTCAACATTAATCTTACCATTCCTACAATGCATAGATCGGGATTAGTCTCCCAAATATTCAATAGCGACGTAAATCCCAATACAATAAGGTGACGACCAAACCTAAGTCCATAATCATAAACTTAATACTACAATCAATTCTTAATTCTAACAATGGCCAAATCTAACTTCAAACCATGCTCTGATACCAAAACTCAGTTCTGAAATCGGGTCCCACAATTCAGCCATGTCACCATCATCTAATGCTAAATCATAAAATTCCCAAGAGCCTGAATAATTAAATGCAATGAATTTGACCAACATCTCAAAAAAAAAAAAAACCCTTAACTACTTTCTTTTTTGATAAATTTTTAAAAAAAAACCTTGAACTGTTCCATACTCAAAATTAAATCAATTCCACAATTCCCAAAACTAAATCAAAACGTTATTCAAAATTCCAAATCAATGAATTACAAAGCATCAATTAATAAATCTAAATTCTCGGGTCGTCCTCGACTATGTCTACCCGAGCCCAACGAGCAAAACAACTTACGGTGCGCAAAGAAGATTAGGAAAAGGGTGAGCGAACAATGTTCGGTAAGTTCATATAAAACCCCTGGTTTCTAGGGAAAAATTGATCCGCAGAAAATCAAATATCCAGAAGTGTCAAATATTCAAATATCAATAAGCGAATGACTTTTAAAGTTCATAATGTCACATAGGTAGTCGGGGAATCCAAACGAAAGATAAGAAATACACGAACATGAGAAGGGCACCTGCCGCCAATGATCCCATACTGATTGATGACAACAGCCTACTCGCAATTACCATGATCACATAAATGGTCTTCCAATAGTGGCTCCAAAAATATCAATATTTCAATACAATTTGGTACATCCGAATTACTACATCACATGACTAGTGAGTAGTGATGTTCTTTAATAAAAAAAATCAATATGCAGATAATATCATGTATAGACTTAGTGATCACAGTGGAGTTACAAAATAGCCAATTAGATACGCACCGTGCAATTAAGACAATTCAACTAATTTCAATTCGGAAACGATATCTCATGAAATATGAAAATGAATACACGAAGTTTAATAAATACCAATTTTACTAAACAAGAGTAAAATAAGCTTGCCGAGATTCAAAGCAACTAACATAAAGCCAGACGCATAACATGTACAAGAACGCTATATCAATTAATGTACCGGAAACCTACCAACCGAGAAAAAATTGAAGGAACTTAAATAGGTATAATCCCTTACCTAAATAGCAAGCACTATGAAAATTAATACTTTTTGTATCGCTACATGCGTTTGGCCGAATCTAAAGTTCAAAATATAAATTCAATTATATAAGTATACCGTATACTAATCTTACTGCAATTTATAACTAATTTACAATATTAGTCTATCTTTCAATAATTTATATAAATTCAATTATATAAGTATACCGTATACTAATCTTACTGCAATTTATAACTAATTTACAATATTAGTATGTCTTTCAATAAACACCAAAAGTGACATTGTTTTCTTCGATTTTTAAAAATGCTATAACTAATATCATATGTAGAAACCAAAATCCACAGTTGGTCTCCCCTCTCAATTGCCCTCTCTGTACTGATTCACAATAAAGAAGAGAAAAAAATCACCATGGACATGAACAACCTACTTGCCTCCCTCTTCCCAACAACCTCACATATTCTCTCCCTCTCCATCCGACTCCTCACACAAACCTCAATACAACCCAATAATATGGCTAATTAACCTTTTCCCTTAGAGAACACAAAAGAATTGAACGCATTATTGAAGATTGATACCTCAATTTGGCCCTTCACAACCTTGCTGCTCAAAGTTTCCAGCGCCGTCGCTCTCTATATCTCTCTATTTTTTAACCAAAATCAAGCCAAATCTTACTTTACAATGATGAATCAAAAAAAATCAAAAGTCAATTCTTATTTGATTTGATTTGATTTGTATCAATATAAGAAACAAATCAAACCAACCGGTCTAATATAAAACGACAGTGTTTTAGCCAAAAAGAACACAAAACGATGTCGTTTTATACCCAAAAAAAATGGTGGCCAACAACTGTGACTGCGCCTCCTAAGTCGTACCCCTCCCCTTTCCACATGACAACATTCTAGTGAATGGAATAACTTTTTCACCATTATTTTTCTTGGCCAATTTTCGATCAAAAAAATTAATTTTTTCATTTTTTCCCTGAATTAAAGTATACATTTTTACCTATAAATAGAGATTTAATTTGTTTCATTTGGATATCAGCAAAAATTTCTATGAGTCTTTCAAGTTTTTAGCCATTTTCTGAAGAAGAAAAAATTAAAGTATTTAAGATAAATATGGTGGGGTATGAAAAAGTATTGGATTTTGTGCCACCGTTGAAAGTTATTTTTTGTTTTGAATTAAATAAGTATCAAATTGATTATTTTATTAGTTTTTAATGAGTTGTGTTTAATTTGAATAGTTTTGATCTAACTATTAACCATGCTTTCAGTAAACTCACTCCCACAACGTTTAAGATAAGATGCAATAGGCCAACCCCATTCATGTAGCTTGTGACTTTATATGATTATGGGTCAAACTGTTAAGTTTAAACGAAACTACTAAAATCAACTTCAAGTATTACTAGTTAAAAAGTATTAATACTAAACATGTAACAAGTCAATAAACATCATCTTTATTCTTCAACCACATTTTATTATTATTATCATACATGAAATAAAAATAAATTAGTAAATAGTTTCTTAAACATATTAAGGCACACATATAACATGCTCACTAATTGTTACGTGTTCGAGTTTTTTTTTTAAGAGTTACAATGCTACTTATAAATTTAATTTAGGAACGGATGAATGATTTAATTTTTATCTTGGAATTTTTTAGGTTTTTTTTATCTTTATTTATTTGACCCCACCAACTTCTCTTTATTTCACCAAGTTTTCTTTCAATCATTTCAATATATATATATATATATATATATATATATATATATATATATATATATATATATATTCCATCTTTCTTGTACTTTTTAAAATTAATATATATTTTGGTCCCTCAATTTTTTCAAAAATATTAGTTTGGTCCTTGGGTTTGAAAACTTATTCATTTGGTCGGTGAATTCGATTGTTTTGTCAGATTTTCCCCTTTCGGTGTTACTGTTATACTTTCCGTCCAATATTATTTCAAATGCCTAAAATTCCATTACTAAAAAGTTTAATATGAGCTGACTTTTCAAAATGTTTAAAATATAAGGAGTTAATGTGTCAATTCAAAATATATGCCGATGACAGATGACTTTAAACCCATCGTCTTCACCGTTTCTCCCTTGGAAATTATCAAGTACACCTTATGGACCATGCATATACTTTCATTACCTTTAACTTTGTTGAATCTCGAAACATTTAGAACAAACAAGTATACCCTTCAGATTTTAAGGTCGATTAACTCGACCTTTGATCAACCGTTAATCCACAAATCCAATCCATTCGATTTGAGTTAGGTTAGTTTTGAGTTTGTTAATCGTCACAAAAGAGGTTATGAAGGAACATTTTTTTAGGGGGATTTACAAAAATGGTCAAGTCAAAGATGACTTGGTCATTTGTAGCCTCACTTAAAAAAATAGTCTTTTATAGCTTGATTTATTGATAAACTACTGATAAACCACGGCTGGTTTATCGGTTAACCAGTAAAAATACACTCTTCGACATCTGAAATCACTGGTTTATCAAGTAGTCGACAAATCGACCAGTTATCGATCAAGTGGTTTACACTGGTTTATATAAACCAGTGTAAACCACTTGGTCGACAACTGGTTTATCAGGTCGACCAATGGTCGACCAATTGGTTTATGGTCAAAGGTCATATATATTCATCAACTGGGTCAAATGGCCATATTTGACCAATGCCACTTTTTTTTTAGAGTTAGTTTTTGAGTTTGATAGGTTTAAAAAATTTATTAATAAATATACCCGTTTCTCTCAAATCCAATCCTTTCGGTTACAAACAAACCTAATTCTGTAATCAGAACACCTAAACGTAACACCAAAATTTCTAAACGTAACACCATTTAAAAAGTAAGATTGCTTCACTACCCTCTTCGCATTTAAACTATACTACCCCCTTCCTCTCTCCCCCTTTACGTAATTTTGATTACGTGTTATTATTAATTCGATTTTCATTATTAATTCGCATGATATCACATGTGAATTAGATTGATTTTGATTCGGTTAACAAAAAACCATTGATTTGTATTTTTTTTCGATTTCGGACAAAATAATTGCTACAAACTAGCGGATATTTTATATAACATCTGCAAGTGTGTACCAAAAGTAAGTATCTATTAAATATTAAAATTGATATTTAGATTTTTTTTTTTTTTGAATTAAATGATATTAAGTTTAGAGATTTTGGTGTTATAGGGTCACTCTTCTGTGATTCATCGCTCAATCCATCGCGCTTCAAAAATCGTCGCCTTTTCTCCGAACCTCCAGTATCAAACAAGCTCTCCAAGTCGTCCGGCAAACCAGTTGGGTCGTGGTCGGTTATATTCCCTTCCGGAAAGCCATTTGGACTCGCCGTCATCCGATCTCAATCCAACGGCGACACCAAAGACAATTGTACATCACTCGATGTTTGCGTCAGTAATAACCAAGGGACAACGATGATGGAGTATGGACGGCGGCGACAACGGGCACCAGACGTCTCACCAATCGGAAAGTATTCTGCAGATGAACAAAAATGGACAGAGGAAGGTTTAGTTATGGAATAAAATTGCAAGTTTGCAACCCGTTGCCCACCCACTACAACCACAATTGCCACCACCGCAGTTCTATCAGTTTTCCGCCACTTGCCTCTCCTTTCAATCGCCAAAACCGCCACAACACCACCCAACCAATTCTCATTCTTTATCAACAACCCATGGTCATCTCTGTTTTCTTGTAGGCCCAGTAAACTCAAGCACATACGCTTCGGCTCTCTAATCCTGAGAATCCCAAGTATAGGAGAACAGTTCCATGCTCACACACGTAAAATTGGGTTTCACGGGCACGAGTTTGTTAAAACTAAGCTATGGTAGTGTGGTTGTTTTGATTTATATATATATGTATATATATTCTTGTACAACCATTTCTGACTTGATGGTTGCGGATTTGGAGTTGAGTTCTTAGTTGTGCTGAAGATTGCTAATGGGTTTGGTAGGATAGAGTTGGGTCAACAATTGATGCCAAGGAAATTTTTAATGGTATGCAAGAGAGATTGTGTTTCATGAATCCAGTTGAGATTCGCTCGAAGAAGTCTCCGGAAAAGCTCCGGCTTCCGGTCAAACGAATCTGGGTCGTGGTTTGGTTTTGTAAGATTGAAGTGGAACTAGTTTTTACGCCCTTAGTATTTTGAACTTTTTCAAAACCCCCCTGTTTGTTATAAAGGGTAATTTATTAAGAGTATTTTTGATATTAAAAATAATATTGAACGAAAAGCGTATAGGTGAAAGGGGGGAATCTTACAAAAAAAAAAATCAAATTAAGGAACCAAATAAATATGTTTTCAAACTTGAGGACAAAACTAATATTTTTGAAAATATCAAGGGACCAAAATATATATAAATCCTACTTTTTATTCAATCATAATTTTGAAAAAATCAAAATTTAAAATCAAACCACTAAAATAATAAGCCAAAAACATCCAAAGAAATCGATTTTACAGTATAAAATTAAATTCACGTTGAAGAGAGAGCATGACCAATGGGGATTGACCTGAGTAGCAAAAATAAGAGATCTCGATTTTAAGCCCTTTTGTAACAAAAAAATTCCAAAGAAGTTAAAGATGTTAAAAGGATAGATCATGTTAAATCATAATTGGAAAGGGTTGAGGTCGAGAAAAGGTAAGCATATTAAAGTTAGGGCTAAAAGGGCTAGTTATGTAGGATCAACCCTATAGGGTTAGGATCAACCCAATTAACATATTAAACTAAAGATATTAAAAAAGAGTCGATGATCGCATGACCGACATTATTAAAACGAAACCAATGACCCTATTAAATTTAAGACTAATAGGGTTAAACTCATATGATCGCAACGGGCTAAAGTTAATACAATTAACATGTCTAATTAGAAGAGGTCCCGTTTAGAGAGGGAAATCGTTAGGGTTACTAGTACATCGCAAATAGGCAAAATAGATACCCCTAAAAAAAATCATACTCAACTTTTCTTGGACTATTTTTATAAATATTATTTAATTTTTTAAAAAACTAAAAATTATAGTTGATAATATTTTCATTATTATATCAATAATCAAAATTTTATTACCCAAGAAATAATAAAAAATATATATAATTATTATTTTATGTTTAACTTTCCAATAAGTAAATACTCCGTACAAGTATTTGTTGGAACAGATGAAGTAAAATAAAAATTCTCATCAAGCATATGTTTAGTAAGAATAGTTTAATGACATGTTAACCATTGATCCTACGTAATATTGTCCTCTTAGTTTTTTTCCTTCAACTGTCTTATCTGCCTTTATTTCAAATTAAATAAAATATTAATAAAACAAGCAAAAAAGACGGAACATATCAGTGACAGGTATACTTCGTATCCACAACCCCAAAAGGGCTTTCTTACGGAGTCCCTTTGTATTTGGCGGACTTTCATGAATCGCAACGCACAAATAATGCACAACTGCATTGCGATGCATGAAAGTCCACTAAAGTGTCTTTTGCTAAGGCGGTTGAATTCCCTCCAATTTTCTCATGAGTTAACACCCATTTTGGGTCATAGGGAGTAGATTAAACAGAATAACAGCTTGATGAATCCCTGCAAACATTAGACACCACCACCTTTCCATTTTATGAGTTACCGACAAATGTTCTGAAGAATGCACAAAGACATACCACAGAAATATTCCGACCAGGCACCAAATAGGGGATGTTTGGTGAGGGGGGGGGGGGGTTGTGTCCCCACTAGCACGACGCTTAGTAACTAAGCAGTTTTCACCAATTCCATTCAGCACCCAAACATTGCAACTAACCAAACCTGGTGACAAGAAGATGATACGTGGATGACGGGGGAGAATTGGTAAGAAGATGATGTTGACCAGGCAAAGAAATTCCACAAATACTACAAAACCTTTCCTCTAATTTGGGTATAAGCATTTACAACAACGGAGGCCACACATTCTTTGACAAAGAATCTCTATACTATTGACAACATTTGATGACACATGTACACTTCAATTATCACCGTAACCATTTACTGTTACCTCAATGGGATTTTCAACCTCTGAACGACAAGCCAGAGGAAAGAATGTGACTAGCCTGTGGAAGTTTCCTTCAAACGGCGGTTAAGGCTTGGATTTGGATTTAAAAGCTTCCAAGGTGTATATGGTAATTTCCTTATCATACATCTGAGATTCTCCTATAAAAAAGTACATATGCAGCTGATGTCTTTATCTGGTCCTTGCAAACTGGGTAAACATGGCTGTCATCAAACTCGTACCAGCGATCACGCCCATGCTGCATCAAGAACACAGATAGTTAAAAACCTATGTTGGACTCAGATTTTGAGGATAAAGATGTCCTCGAGGATCCACTTCCCATGATATGATATAACCAAAACAATTAGAATAAAACTACTTTGTCCATTCCAAGGAGGGAAACTAGTTCATTACCCACTTGTACATATGGAGTCAGTTTAGAGGTATTTACGGGTCTGGTACTCAATTTAAAGAAATCAATGCTCCAAAACTGGATGAGTAGTTCTTTCGTTTTTCTTTCATCATCCAACAACGTCCCTAAGACATCTTTGCATGAACAAAATCTATTTCTTAATTGTTTGCTCAATTTAAGCTTTTACTTTACACCTAGGCCCCATGAGACCCTCTTGTGCCTGGATTGACCTTGAGCCAGTACCAAGTTCCCAGATATAAGAACTACCGGGTAAATGATTCCGACCCAGGAGTTGCAGCTCCCTTGCTGTTTTAATAACAACTGGGATTAAAGAGAGAGGAAGCTCTACTACCATTTAATGACGTGCTTTAATCCACATCTCCATGAAAATAAAGATTCTATGGGAAGCCTCTTCCTTTTGAATTTATGTTTCACGGGTATTTCGTAGATGATGATGGTAATAGCCTGGGTAGGTAATCCTGCCGATTAAAAGAATGGCCCCGAGCGTTCGGTTGTTCTAAAGAAAGGAGAGAAAGTCAGAGAGAATTGAGTTTACAATGATTAAGAACCTTAGGCCTTTCCTTTTAAGCTGGAATAATTTTACCTCTAAAATTATCCATCAATTATGTGGATGAAAAAGAAAATACTCGTTTGTACACGCCCTTACTGAATTCCGATTTCCTCATTCTCAACTGATGTGGGATTAAAACCCCTTTTACATATACTGCTTCCCTCTTAGTCCACTTCACCTTCTTCACCTTGAACATTGGCACTTAGATCTTGCAATGGATTATAGTGTTCTATGCTTTTCAATAGGTCACTTTCTAGTTTCTAGATGGTACAACTATGAACAAGAAAGAAAGTAGTCACTAACCATATTACTGTGGTTGCAGAAACTTTCGTCCGCAGAATGACCAAATAACATGATAAATGTAAATGTAACAAACAAGAAGTAAACAATTAAATTAAAACCTTTAATAAACAGAAGTTCCACTTACTTGGGCAAATGCAGTATAATGACCACCACCCATGACACCATAGTGATTACTCACTGCATACAATTTGTAATGATTAGAAACCCGGGCATCCTTTCGAACAATGTAGCTCGAGATCAAAGTCATCAACAGGGAAGTCCACAAAA
>CM028380.1:101847624-101942693 GCA_013146195.2 Codonopsis lanceolata | reverse complement strand
ATAAAGAAAGAAAGAAAAAGGAAAACTTACTTCAATAGTTTTCTAAATATTTCCACAAATATACATAGTCTTGCAAGCACACTCAAACATTCATCAAACCACACGTGCTCATAGTCATCAAACTCAATAGGAAAAGGGCTGACATAATTCCCCATGACCAATTCATAATGTCAGTAAATACTTCAAGTTTGGAGGCAACAGGGTCATAAACTTTTTTTTTTTGATAAGTAGAGTATTATATATATTAGAAGCGTCAAAAAAGGTGACGTGTCCTTGTACACTAGGAGTATACACAGTAAACTAAACTAAGGAGAGACTATTAACAAAATCTACAAAGGAATAAGGGTGAGAAATGGAAGTATTAGCATCAACTGAACACCAAGACCGGAGGGTTTGCAACACTGTGTCCTTCAACCGCGACAGGGGCCTTTCCTTGTTATCAAACACCCTTCTATTCCTTTCAAGCCAAAAGGGTCCAGCACACACACAAACAGGGTCATAAAACTTTTAGACAAATCGGTAATGATTTAAGTTTCTTAATATTCCAATTTTCAACAATATATTGAATCCCTAGGCAATACAAAGATACCTCGGAAGGTATCCACCAAAAAACGAGCTAGAGTAAGATACACCTAACCTAAGTAGATTGCCTTATTATAGATGGTTCAAATGCTAATTGTGGAGGAAGAAAGTAACTAGATTAATCATTATTTAAATTCACTCAGAAGCTACTCTTTTTCATGTTAAGGAAATGACCTACATGGGTCAAAGAAAAGGATCAGGAAATAGATAAGATTGTTCACACCAAAAAAACATACTTTCCAACCACCATGGGTTGCCTCGTTTGCTTTCAATTCTTCTGTATTACTGCCAGAAGCACTCCTTAGCATGCTGAGAAAGTTGGATATATCCTTGGTTCTTTTTTCCACTACATTGTCAATATATTCTGCAGATCAGACCATGCTCCCGATTAGAAAGAAAATGATACGTGCTAGTAGCCTCCGGAAGTCGGAACAAGTGGATAAAGAATACACAGTATCCCAAACTATTGAGTGAATTACGTGGAATACTCAACCTTCAGCTTCGCATTGTGATGACCGCAACATTTGATGCCTAACAAGGGACTTGAGGGTGTTCTCATTTTCAAGGTCATGTGAAGCCAGAGTCTTGTCCAGTCTACTCCGGTACTGAGAGATGTTATGCTTTCCCTCCATCTGAGCATTTCTCAACAATGACTACATACCTTCTCAAAATCAAAATCAAAATCAAAATCAGGGATATACAATGGCAACCTTTTAAGTTAATTTTTGTATCGTCCAGTGTAAATGAAGACATCTGAAAACCAAAGGATAAAAGAACTTTGTGACTAAGCTATTGATCATTCAAAATAATAAGCAACTAGAAGCCTTGTGACCATAAATATGACAACTCTAGCAAACAAGAACAAGTCGTCCATCAAATAACTCAAAGGAGTTTTAACCAAACAGAAAAACAAAAATGGTAAAAGGAACTCCAGAAGTATCACAATAATCATATGAAAATTCTGGATAAAAGAAAATATCACCCACAGGCATATATACGATCAAGAAACCCCTTTACATATACACATACAACAATAAAACAGTAATCTATTGAAGCAAGCATCAATTAAGTTGAAGAAGAACCATCATAAAGTCATTGGCACACCATCTGAGCAAGGGATTGCTAATTTTAGCCAGGTATGCCTTCTTTTCTGTTCACAAAGGAACTTGCTGAATGTTCATATACCATTTTGGTAAGAAAATAAAAGCTTATTTATTGACCGGTAAATAAAAGATCAAAATTATTCAATTAAATAACCCCATAAAAGCTTAAGAATAGTTACCTCTTATCTTTACTCTCTAATCAAATAAAGTCATCATCAGAACTTCATACTTCAGCAACACACACACCCAGGTTCAATTTTTTGCAAGAATTTACTGAAATACACTTCATTTCATAGTTTTATCAAATACCCAGATAAATTATGTAGTGAAATGACTATTATCGGTACCAAACCAGGACAAGAGAATGAAGAAATTGATGATGAAATGAACTTACAGTTGATTGTTTGAGTGGAACCCAGATGGAGTTTTGTAGTTGGGGTGAGCTGAAAGATGAATTTATTGTGGAGAAGTGCGATTGTGGATCTCAATGAAGAGGATTGAGATGAAAAGAGACAAGAACAGCTGAAATGGGAGAGCCAAGACGGACACACACACGCACAAACAACATGGGGTGTGTGGGTGATGATCTTTTCTTGAACATAACGAGAAGGTTGAAGACACCTAAGAAGAATAACCGATAATCATCCTTTGATTAGTATTATATTACTCTGTAACAATTAACATTACCTAATTCTCCCACCACACTTATCTCCTTTTTTCAGTTTTAGAAAAAAAGCCATTTTCCTTTTTTAGTTTAGTTGTGAAGTGGTAGTTTGGTTTTCTATATGCATTCATTAATTTAATTTCTTCACATCATTAAAGGTAGAGGAGGTCTCGAGAGTCTTGATTCTTGAACGCGTTACAGATTCTAAATTATATGATTCGCTCTCTATAATACTAACACACGATAGGTTTAATTAAAAAATTTATTTTACAAAAAATACTCGTAAGATAGTTTTTCATAAGTTTTTGCTATGAAGGTAATTCATTCATATCAAGTAGTTTATAAATAATAGTTTAATTGGAAAGTGGTAAATCGGATTCGTTTGTATATAACTAATATATGTAAATCGTTAAAAACGGTTCATTCACATCAAGCTAAAAGATTCACAAAGTATAAAGAGTTTCGGCTCTCGAGAACTTCTACTATTACATAATTGTCATATTACATCTTTTTTTTCCAATAAGTTCATTCTTCTTCATTAGGCTCAAGAATTTTCAAATTAATTATTTTTATGTTAGATTGATTACTTTTTAATTAAAAGATTAATTCTGATTATCTTTTAATAGTTATAGAATTGCATATGAATGATATCGATGTGTTAAAAAAAAAGTGAAGCAAGTTCTTGAATGTTGATTTATTATTTGAAATGATATGTAGATTATATTATGATATTAAAAGTACATAAAATAATATTTGAGTTTTAAAATACGAAGAAATCTATATTATAATTAAGTACAATCTTTCTGAAAAGTTAACTACGGACCAGGATTCATTTTTACAAAACATAACTACTGGCTAGGATTAAGTCTTTCTAAAAAGTTAATTATTGGTCAAGATATTGTTAGATTTCGTGAATCCCGATAACAATATAGGAGATATCTAACTTAATTATTACGTTTGCCTTCCTATACTCTGTATCATTTTCCTTATATTCTCCGTATCTTTTCTCTCTTCATTATATAACATATAAGGTTTCTCTCAATGGTAAGGCTGGTTGTCCCCCTCAATTTTGTTAAAATCTACTGTAGCCGGGTACCGCCCATATTTTCCTAAAAAAAAAATTTACCAAACTAATTTTAAATTACAAAACTAACTTTTATTTTTTTTCCACTGTTGGATGATCATATTATTTTAATTGATCACCGAGAGATGTTCATTTTAAATTGATTATTTTGAATATTGACACCGTTTCATACTGACGTCGTTTTATAGGTACGGACACAAAATCTAATATAATATAGAAGTGATCAATCACTCTCATTCTTTGGATTAAAGATGTCCCATACCGAAAGCTTATGCCCCCATTATTAGAATATGAACACGGGAAAGTTAGGCTAGTTCGTACTAAATATACTCAAGAAATTAAAATCTCTTTATCCGCAACAAATATATTAATTACATGGTACAATCGCTTATGCAAATTCTAATTTTTGTTTTTTTTATTCGAATTTTTTTTTGTTTTGCTTTTTACTTTTTTATTCACTCATCCATCACTTTTCTACCTCTCTTTGATTTGTTTCTTTTTTCCTACTTCAATTATTAAAAAGAAAAAGAAAAAAACTCTCTCCCTTCTTAAAAAAAAAATCTTTCTTTCCTTCTTTAGGCAATTTCAAGAAAATATGTCCTCATTAAAAAAAATTTGAAAGTTATCTTAATCATTTGCCCACAATTTGGTTATCACATTAATGATGATATCACTCTAACATGAATATTATGTGGGTATCTTTGAAAATTCTACGTGATAATAATATTTATAATAAAATTAATTATGGTAAAATTTTAAATTGACGGTATTATATATATTTTTTATAAGACGAATCCAATTTATTCGACTCATCACAGACGGAAGAAGCTTAGTCTACGTATTCTATAAATTGAGATCCATAAAATCGTCTTACTAAAAACCTACTCATCTAAAAAAAAGTGTGATGGATTTAACAGAATAATATTTCGGAAATAATAAACAAATTAAGCAAAAAATATATATCCAAAATGCACGGTAGCGTATCAGAAAATTATGAAATAAATTGTAAAAAGAAGACCAAAACAAGAAAGAGATGAGGTATGGAATGTCTATGGAAGACTCTAAATTCATGAGACACGGGTCAATGTAAGCCAACTAACTAACCTTCTAACAAATATCATGGTACCCACGCATTAATGTTGGGTGAATTTCATTCAAACCCCTCCATTATGTACCACCTCATAATAAGGCTATGAAAATTGGTGATTTTAGGTTTAGGTTCTGTTAAAGGGTATGGTCACCTATGAGACGTCTTATAAATTCGAATTTGCAAGATATAATTTCGTTCTTTTATAGCTCAATTTTCCAATAAATGGTAGGTCAAATAGAAAATATATGCAAAACGTTCTTTTCTACGTTTCTGTTGGGTAGAACCCTATACAATCTTACAGAATATATATTGAAAACAGAATATAAATAACGAAAACAAAATTAAACCGTGGTACTGAAAACTGCTTCAAAACAAATCTTCTGGTGACTTGTATCAAAGTCTGCTCTAGAAGGTCTGCTGGTGAAGGTCTTCTGGTGAAGGTCTTCTGGTGAAGGTCTTTCGGTGAAGGTCTTCCGATGAAGGTCTTCTGGTGAAGGTCTTCCGATGAAGGTCTTCCGATGAAGGTCTTCTGGTGAAGCACTGAAGGTCTACCGGTGAAGGAACTAATGTCTACCGGTAGAAGACTAAAGTCTTCTGGTGGAAGAAAAACGTACCGAGGCCTGTGTAACACACAATTTCCTTGAAACGTTATTCGCCCCACTCCCTGTAAGTGCCTGGAGTTCTTACTTAGGATGAACGTCTCCCAGGATACAATGGTAGAACCGGATTGCTTTGCACTTAAGATCCGGCGAACTGAATCTATGCCAAAAATCTATTACCAGTTCAGGAGGCCAAAAAGAAGACGATGTTCAAGATGCAATGCAAATGCAAGTGTATCAGAGGAAGGGAATTTCGTGTTTTCTGTGTGTCTCTGTTGTGGAAAATGGTTTGTTCATATAGGCTAGTAAATCAACGTGTTTTAATTACTAAAACCGTTTTGATTACACCCATAAACCACACAATTAAAGCAGACATAATTAATTCACTCTTTAATGTTGGAGTTACGAAAATTGAATTTAAAATTCGACATTCGTGTCCGCATGTGCAGGCACACGAGTACGCCAATCCAAGCTAAATCGGACCGTGATTTGCACCCCCCCCCCTGCGGGCGCGGGAGGGATAGTACTTTCTATACAAGCTTACCCAACGCCAAGGGAGCCTTTGTATATAAACCCTTCAAGCTTTTCACATTTTCCCAATGTGGGATAACCCACTTCCAACATATCAAATGTCCTACTTTAAACCTCTATAACTTATTCATCCGATATCCGAATTTGACAAATAAATATAGTATTCTTATGTACTCACGAAGAAGAACATAATTCCACAATTATCATAGTCATTACATAAATGACTCACAAATAAATTAGTGCCTAAAAGCTCCAATTTACTTCACTTAAAACACTAGTTTTCCAACAGTTTCTTCCAATGTTGAAAGGTAAGTTTTTTATTCTCGTAAAAAAAGGGTACTATACTACCTTTGTTCGGGTAATATTATAGTTACAATCAAAGTATGTAGAAAATGGATTCAATTTTCAAATCAAATAATCAAATACTACCCTTATTTCAAAATAAACGTTGTTTTAGCAATTTATACACATTAAAGAATGTTATAAAAGATTGTTCTACCATTATTTAAAATTATTTATTGTGGTTAAGTTGCACTGGTATTTTTTATTTTTCCTCTAAATAACTCTTTTAAAATATTTAATTTGTTCCTCTAAAACAATATTTATTTTCGGAATGAGGTAGTATATATGATACACATGGGGAGTGTATCAAAGATTCATAGACTCCCTTATTACACATAAGGTTAGAAAAAAAATTAGATCCAAATGATAAGATTTGTATTAGGGTGATAATCGGGCCGGTACCTTTTGAAAAAATTATAACTGCTCCAGTCCAACATAATATTATTTAACCGGTAAAGTACACTTTTGAGGATAAAATGTCGAAGATACCCTTAATGAATAAAAGACACGCACACAAAGTCCCACCCAAAATTAGGCATCGCAATGCAAAAGTTGGGTATTGTTTGTCTGTTGCCTTTGAACCGTTTGTCTTCCCTCAAAGAAAAAGATGGTGCATAAATAGACAAACTGTCATATTGGGAATGACAAAATGTCATCTTCCATAGACTCTAAATAGCTTAGACAAAAAGTCACCTTCCGTCTCTTGTTCTCCCCCCATGTTCTTATCTGCAATTGTGACATGTTGTAGGTTTTGCTTTAGATTTTGTGCTTGTAATCAGAACAAAGAGTCTATATTCCAAGATTAACAGTAGCATGAAGTTAAAAAAGTCGATGGTAGTATCGAACAGCTGGTGACTGCCTTCTAGAGAATAAAATATAGAGGATTGATAGGAGGATTTTCCGTGTGATGCTCAATATAGGAGAGGCACACCAACTTTGAAATGGAAGCTCTTCTCCCTTAGTCTTCTTCAACGAGAAAAATGCGCGCATCGTAAGTTTTGACGCCCGCATTGTAAGATCTGACGCCTACATCGTAAGTTCCCATGCCCGTATCGTAAGTTTCGACGCCCATATCATACGTTTCGTGTCAATTTTCATCCATTATCTGCAAGGTCTGTTAAAAAAATGGTTGGTGATTACTTCGTTGATGACAAGAATCCGTCTCCAGCTTCATCTCCATCTTTACTATTCTATGCGTTGAAGATATGTATGGGGTTCCAGGACAAAGAATAGTGGATTGACTTGGCAAATTCATTTTGGTCTTTTAGTACATTGCTAGTTGTTTTTTGATACAATATTTATCTTCACACTTGGAAACTTTTTATCTCTATATGTAGTTTTATATGTTAAGTCATAGTAACCCCTCTTGTTTTGTAAAACGAAAAAAAAAAAAAAAAGATCGATATATATGGCCGAAGCATTCATTTGATTCCAATTTCTCAAACATTCATACCTGGGCATTTGCAAATACCAAACATGATCAATACCGAGGAGAGAGAAAGTGCAAAAGAGAGAGAGATAGAGAAATGCATAGGTGAGAGAGAAGGTACAAAATTTTGAATTCCTCAGATAATGAGAGGGAATGATAGAGAATAGGGTATTTTTGGAACAAATTTATGAAAAAGTACTTTACCGATTGAATAAAAAGAAAGTCGGCTGAAGAGGTTATGATTTTTTCAAAAGTTATCAGCCCACAATTAATCCTCTTTATAATTGTTGTTGCTTTTTTGGAGCCCCAATAGTGCCTCCCTTAAATTTCACTTTTTAAATATTAGATTGCAAGTGAAACCAAACTGTTCATTAACGTAGCTCGGCTTGGCTCGATAAAGGCTCACTCCAGTTCGTTCATTACACAAACAAGCCAAGCTCAAGCTTAATTTTTAGGCTACTTAGATAAACAAGTTAAGCTCAAGTTTCGATATGTTCCGATCGTTCATAAAATAATATGAATCAAATAATTATTTATACAAAACATATGCATTTTTTATTTGACAATGAAACACAACTTAGTGGTAAGACGCTTCACTCATACCTAAGGGTGACAATCCTGACCCAAAAACTAAAACCCGACCCGATCTGATAATTACTCAACCCAACCCAACTCGTTAACATTTACAGGTAAATCTGGGTTACCCAACTTTACCCAATGCAATTTGTGGGTAAAATCGAGTTACCCAACAATCCAATGCTCAATTGCTCACGCTTTAAAATTTGAAAGAAATCTACAAAAACAAAACCCTTCCCTTCACTATACACTTCATCACCAATTCACCATGGAAGCCCTCATTTCTCGATTCACTTTCCTCTCCGACCAATCTTTTCACAACAAATCATTTCGTGTAGAAAGTAATAAAGTTTAGGAATAACGGCATAGCCTTTCCATTGATTGAATCACCTATTTATAGGGAGAGTTACAATTAGGGTTACACTTGAAGTAGGGTGCAAGAAACCTATACAAGGAAGGTAACATAATAAGGAAAGAACTATGCAAGGTAATTGCCACTAATTAATAATTACAAATAAATAAAAATAATAATAAATATGCCCCCACAAGATGGATGTCCGAGGGGATAGACCAATCTTGTGAAGTAATTGATGAAACCGCTGGTGAGCAAGAGGCTTGGTCAAGGCATCGGCCAACTGATCGGCCGAGGAGACATGACAAACTAGCATAAGCTCATCCTGAACTTGTTGCCGAATGAAATGAAAGTTCAGGGCCACATGTTTCATGCGAGTATGAAAAATTGGGTTCGAGCAGAGACTCGTGGCGCCCACATTGTCACAGTAAATGAATGGTTGAGTCAAAGAGGTTAGACCGAGTTCGTCAAGAAGAGACATAATCCACCTGACTTCAGCCGCAGTCGGAGCCATTGCCCCGATATTCAGCTTCAGTCGAGGAGCGAGCAATAGTGCGTTGTTTCTTGGAGCTCCAAAAGATCGGGTTGCTCCCAAGATAGACAATATAAGCACTGGTGGATGTGTAGTCATTAAGCACTGGTGGATGTGTAGTCATCCTTGTTGCCAGCCCAGTCAGCATCAATGAAGGCATGGACAGCAGGAGGAGACTGGCGATGAAGGAGGATGCCCGCAGCCACAGAGATACCGAAGAACTCGTTTGATCGCATTTCAATGCTCAGTGGTCAGCCTATGCATGAACTAAGAGAGTTTGTTGATAGCAAAGGCAACATCAGGCCGAGTAAGAAACAGATATTGAAGACTCCCGACCATTGCCCGAAATTCTGTCGGATCTGTAAGAGTAATGCCCATATGAAGAGTTAAGGTAGGCGAGGTAGTAAGGGGCGTAGCTACTGGGCGAGCATCGGTCATGCCTGTGCGAGCAAGGAGATCAGCTATGTACCCGCGCTGGGAGAGCAGAAGACTACTTGGACGCCTAACAACTTCAACCTTAAGAAAATAATGAAAAGCGCCAAGGTCTTTGAGCGAGAAGCGATTAGCAAGCAGAGATATGAAAGTTTGAACTGCAGCTGGCTGGTTCCCAGTGACTATGATATCATCCACATAGATAAGGAGATAGATGATGTTGCCCGTAGTACGAAGGATGAACAGTGATGTGTCGGCCACCGAGTTTGTGAAGCTGGAGGCAAATAGAAATTGACGCAGCTCATTATACCATGATCGAGGAGCCTGCTTGAGACCATAAATAGCCTTGTGAAGCCGACACACATATTGAGGTTTGTGCTTGTCTGTGAAACCTGGTGGTTGAGCCATGAATACCTCATCAGACATATTACCTTGAAGAAATACATTGTTCACATCCAGTTGTCAAAGATCCCATCCTTGACAAACGGCCAGCGAGAGAACAAGACGAACAGTGATTGGTTTAACCACCGAACTGGAAGTCTCGTGATAGTTAACCCCTGGTCGCTAGTGAAATCCCTTGGCCACTAGGCGAGCTTTGTAACGATCAATAGTGCCATCAGCATGTCTTTTGATGCAGTAGATCCACTTACAGCCAACAATATTGCGAGCATCTACCAAAGGGACCAGATCCCAAGTTTCATTTCGAGCTAGTGCATCAAACTCCTCAGATATGGCCTGACGCCACTTCTCATCTTTCAGAGCCCGAGTGACACATGTTGGTTCACTGTCCGCTGCCAGTTGAGCCGAAAGACTTAGTTTGGTGATGGGTTTGTAGATATTGTTCTTAGATCGAGTAACTATGGATGATGTTCCAGAAGCAACGGGCACAGGAACATGGTCAGTGGACACGGGCACAGGAACATGGTCAGTGGACATGGGCACATGACCAGGTTCAGTGGGCACAGGAACTAGGTCAGCGGACATGGTGCAACTGGGCATAGTGCTATCCTCGGGCATAGAACTGGTTACCGAGGAGGGTTGAGCAACCAACAAAGGACTAGTAGTGGGCAGTGGTGAGTGTGGGTGAGGTTGGTGTATGGGCGAGCTGAGATCAACCACATTCTGATTAGTGCGAGGAGAAACTAGCGGGGAGGCATTGGAGTGAGCAACCGATGGTGTGTATGAGTGGCCGACCAGTTCATGGGGAGGTAGCCAAGAGACACTAGTGTAGGTATCTGGGCGAGCAGGGCTGGTGGTCGGGGTGGACATTGGAAAGGTAGACTCGACAAATCGAACATGATGTGAGATGTACAACTTGGTGGTGCTCGGATCATAACAGAGATAGGCACTCTGAGTGAGCGAGTAACTAAGGAAGACACGTGGAGTGGAACGAGCAGTGAGTTTGTGAACGGAGTAAGGGCGGAGCCAAGGGTAGCAAAGACAACCAAAGGCACGAAGTTTGGAATAGTTGGGCGGAGAGCCAAAAAGTTTATGGTAGGGAGACTGGTGAGCAAGAGTGGGTGTTGGTAGCCGATTTATAAGGTAGGCCGCTGTTTGGAAGGCAAACGACCAGAAAGGCAACGGAAGAGATTCACGAGAGAGGATGGAGAGACCAGTTTCGACAATGTGGCGATGGCAACGTTCCGAGAACCCATTGTGTTCCGGGGTATGAGGGGGCGAGGTGAGGTGAGAGATACCATGGGCTGACAGGTAGGCGACCAAGCCAGAATCTCGAGCAAGACCCATGTACTCGCCTCCATTGTTCGAGTAAAGAGTGATAATGGTCGTTTTAAAATAGTTTTCTACTAAGGCTTTAAACTTGGGAAAGATGGTGGCGACCTCAGATTTGAGTCTGAGCGAGTAAAGTCAAATGTAATGGGTATAGTGATCAACAAAGATCACATAGTATTTGAACCCATCAATAGAGGGAATGGGGGAGGTCCAAACATCAGTATAAAGAGTTTGTAGAGGGAGAGTAGACACAATAGTATTGTAGAGGGAGAGTAAACACAATAGTATTGTGATGAAAAGGAAGTTAATGACTTTTATTAGAAAGACAAGCATTAAAATGAATATGAGTACGAGTAGTGTCTAATGTTAAGCCTAGGTTAGAGAGTATCTGACTTTGGACGGGGCCAGACAGATGGCCAAGACGATGATGCCAATCTTGGCGAGAGACTTTGGAGTTGACACAAGCAGAGGGGCGAAGAGAGGGAGTTGTGGTCAGCCATTCATACACACCATCCTTAGACTGTCCGGTCAACAGTATTCGATCTCCCTGTCAGTAGATCCTTCACATGAAAAGAAGATGGCAAGAACTCAATGGACATGTTATTAGATATGCAGAATTGAGATATAGAAATGAGATTACGTTTCATGCTAGGAATAAAAATGACATTTTGTAAAGTAAATGTGTGTGCAGGTGTGGGGAGGATAAAAGAACCAGTTTTGGAGATATGTAGGCATGTACCATCACCAATGATCATGTCATCTATGTTTGGATAGTTTGAGTGAATATGGAGGTTGCCAAGATCGTTGGTAACATAGTGAGAAGCTCCACTATCGAGAAGCCAGCCCGGAGTCCCGGTGTCCCGGTGTCCCGGTGTCCACTGTGGTCACAAGGTGTGCCTTTGGGTGCCTTGCGTAGTTACTGGCCGAGTTGGAGTTAGCAGGCAGAGATGTGCTGGCGACCAATTAAAAGTTGGGGCAGTGAGCAACCGTGTGTCCCTGTTGGCGACAACCCTGACACTTACCAAGATAAGGTTGTTGTTGGCGGGTAGCAGAAGCCGAGGACTGCTGGGAGGGTTATCGAGGTTGAGCGGGAGCTGCCTGAGCTTGCGAGATGAGTGCCGAGCATGCGAACTGTGGTTCCTCGAGATATCAACACTTGCAGAGACATGATGCGAGAAGGATACGGGCTGTGGCTGCTTTAGAAACAGTTTGCGATTGATGAGTTTTTCATGAAGCTTATCAAACGATATGGGAGCGTCCTGGCCTTCCACCACATCCATGACGTGGCAGTAGTCATCATCCAACCCACCAAGGATGGTCTCCATAAGATCCTCGTGGTCAAGCGATTTGCCCAGAGCCGCGAGTTCATCTGCCTGACTTTTGACAGACTACATGTAGTCGGAGACCGACTGATTGCCCTTGGATGCCCGTTTGAGGTAGTCTTTAATCTGCTTGATGTGGCCGAGAGTTGGGCGAGCATAGGTGTGAGCCAGAGTTTCCTACACTTCTCTAGTAGTGGCGGCCTGTTGGATCATAGGAACCAGGGGAGCAGAGAGGAAACCAATAAGAGCGTCGAACAAGAGTTTGTCTTGTCGGATCCAGGGTTGGTAGTGTGGGTTTGGTACAGGAACGTCCTTGGATGATTGAGCATCCTTGGCTAGAACGATGGGAGGCGGGCATGGGTGTGAGCCGTTTACAAACTTGTAGAGGTCATAGCCAGTGAGGGTGGCCTCAACTTAGAGTTTCCAAGTTGTGTAGTTTATGGAGGTGAGTTTGGTGATGTTGTGGTGAGAAATGTTGATGAGGTCGAAGGTTTGTGTGGGGTCAAGGGGGTTTTTAATGGTGAGGGAGTAATTTCTATTAGCCATGACGGAGGGTGGTAGGAGCGGCGGCTAGAGGAAGAAGATGAAGGTTTTAGGAGCAAAGCTCTAATACCATGTAGAAACTAATAAAGTTTAGTAATAACAACATAGCATTTCCATTGATTGAATCACCTATTTATAGGGAGAGTTACAATTATGGTTACACTTGGAGTAGTGTACAAGGAAGGTAACATAATAAGGAAAGAACTATACAAGGTAACTGCCACCAATTAATAAATAAGAATAATAATAAATATATTATTCTCTAATACTTCAATCCTTCCAAATCGAGGATCTCATGAAGCTCTTCAAGCTCGAGGCCTACAAATCATGGGCTGCCTTGGAACTCGACTAACACAAAGAGCTCGAAATTGCCAAAACCTACCTTAATTCCACCATGGAAAACGCCATGGAAGAGTTCCGAAGGTTCGAGGAGGAAATGGAGCACTAATCCAAGGTGGAGCTTCACAGATTGGTCCTTAGACATTGAGCCATGGAGGTGTTTCCCGTCCTCTAGATCTGAGGTTCGAAGAGAAAGAAAGCCGCTCAAGCACTTCACCGTGAGTTTGTCATGTGAAGTGAGAGGGTTTATGAGATGGAGAGAGATAGAGAGTGAGGGGGTAGTTGATGAAGTGGGTTACTGGTTATGGTTGTTTGGCTTATATGAATTCAAATTCCAATGGGCAATAACCAATAGTTCCGTGTCTGTCCCTCCCCCTTCCCTAGGCAACCAACCCAATATCTAACCCAACCCGATTTTACCCAATAGTATATGGGTTATAATGGGTTGTGACCTAATTCAACCTGTTACCCGTTCTTATCCAATCTATATCCGACCCAACCCTCCCAATTGTCAGGTCTACCCATACCTAGTCAGTTGTGGGTTTGAATCACCAAGGGGTAAGTGGAGAACCACTACTAATCATCTTAAAGTCGTATTTAAAATTTAAAAAAATAAATTTTTATTAAAGTTATAAAATATTTATTAAGATAATTTAGATGTTTTCTTTTATATTCCACATAATACAGTTTGTTATAAAATAAAGGATACTTAGTTAATACTCGTGTGGTGCACAATTTTAATAAAAAAAATACAAAAGTTTTTTATAATAAGATAATTTTCTACATTTGTTATATGAAAAACTATTTTAAATTGAATATTTTGAACAAAGCTAAGATATAATAGATATGGAAATTAACATATGAATATGAAAAGTAATTGTACTCTTAAGAATGATTGTTTGTAATAACTCTTCAAATAAGAATGATAGTTTGTAAGAATGTTAATAACAGTTAAGATTGCCAAACATGATTGCTAAATTGAGTTAAATGCAACGAAAGTAGATTGAAACATAGATGACAAGTTATGATCTTATGTGTGTGAAATATTGTGAGCATGGATTGCAACAAATAACAGTTTATGATTTGTTTGATTAAAAGGAAATGTAAAACAATTAAGTTCGTGTACAAACACACATTCAATGCAGCAATAAGTAAAAAAAGTTTAGGGATAGAGAATCTTGACGCAAGTATTTTAAGGTGGTTCGGATCTCTTATCCTATATCCACTCCTCATAGCCCTCTTAACTATCGTGAGATAATAATCAACTATATTTCTTTGAAATACACATATTATTTCTTTGATAATATGTATTTCTCAATGATACTCATGTGAGAATGAGGCTCAAATAAGAAACAAATGTTATGGTAAAATGATAAAGATAATTTCTAAAAAATGAAATATTGGAAGGTGAACAATTTTTTTGAAACGATCTAAATTGTTAAGGACTTATAATATTCCATCTGTTCTGTGAAAAGTATCCACTGTCCACTATTCTATTTTGAAATGTTACACTTAAAAAATCCATTTTTAAATATTAATACATAAAAATGTCATTTTATTATTAATGAGCTACTAAAAGTATCATTTTTTTTATAAAAAAAATTTGACTTTCAAATGGGAAACTATTTACCCGAAACAGATGAAGTATTTTGTATCGGGAAAAAAGGTTATTTTTTTCCAATGGACATCCTGTTAATATGGGATTAAATTGAAAAAGTTGAATTATGATGTGACCAGTTGGAAAGAAACTAAACAGAAGGGGTTTAAGGGTAAAAAGAATAAGTTTATGATTAAGCCTTTCAATTAACAGTGCCACATGTACTAATTTTAGTTGACGAAAAGTAAAAGATAGCAAGTGGATACCTCCGTTCCGTTATTGATTTGGTGGCGTAGAATAATATTAGGTCACCGCACGTGTAATCTCACATCAACTAATGCATGTTTGATTCCATGTAACTGATGTTGACTAAGTATACATTCGAGCATCATCTCCGATTGTTAGGAACAAAATTTTGTTTCCAGCTGCCTCCACTTGTCGAATATTTTTTTTGATAAAAAATTAGATAAAACGATATTAAGTTTATTTTTTGTAAAACGAATTTTTTTTATTTAACTCATCATGTATTATTAATGATTGGAACAGAATAGAATTTCCGCTTTTACAAATTCAAGATCCGTAAAACCTGCCTTTATGTAAAACTTACTGCTTTCATTTTTAGAATAATAGCACATCTTTCGATTTTTCCATTTATTTTGTTACTCAACTTTATTCTTATTCGAATTCATTGTACTTTTTTAAATACAATTATTTTTATATTTTTCATCAACGAGCTCTAACTCAATTCCAGACGCCACTTCTTTTAATCTGAGAGTGTGTTCGAAGCCTCACTTAGACACCCTACTTTACAACTCTCAGAGCGTTCAAGCCTTATTCAAACGCCTACCGACCAAGCCTCTTCAGATTATCTTAACGAAGAGGTTGGGTATTAAATTTATTTTTTGTAAGACGAATCATCTTTATTTGACTCATCACGTATTGATGGATTGAGCTGTAAATAATGGACATTCGTCTTACAAATTAAGATCCGTAAAATCGTCTTACAGAAAACTTACTCTACTTCGTTTTTAGAATAATAACACATCTTTCGATTTTTCCATTTATTTTGTTACTCAACTTTATTCTTATTCGAATTCATTGTACTTTTTAAATACAATTATTTTTATATTTTTTAAATAAATTAATTATATATTTCAAATACTTTAATACATAATTAATTAATTTATAGTTTTAATTGATATAGTACATATTCAAATATTTCATACAAACAAACTAATTTGTAACATTTAAAAGAAAATTTAGGGATTAAACGAGTCTCTCTTCTCTCTCAAGTTTTAGTTTATGAGGTCTTGAATTTTGATAATTGTCAATTAAGGTGATTAAATCGTCGGTGGAGTGCATTACACTTTTTATTTATTTGAAGCATCTCAAAAATATATTCAATTTTTAAATCAACTAATTAAATATTGTCAAATATGATACACACGAAATGATGCATCGAAATCGATGAAATCTTTGATTACGCAGGTTGAGGCACTTTATGGATCCAAATAGAACTTCTTCCGTTCTAAAATTATTATCTTGTTTTATTTTTTCGTCCATCTAAAAATAATTATTTTTTTAAAACTTTCATTTTTAGGATAATATTTTTGCCACTTTACTCTTATTTTTTATTTTACTTTAATTATGGACTATATTCACATGAACTTTAAAATAAATTACATATCAAACTAATATTAATAATTCAGTCAAATGTATTTTTTTAAACCATGAGACAAGTCAACCCATACAATAATTTTAGGATGAAGGGAGTTGTATATTTATTATTAATGTTTTTTTTTATTTTAACGTAAATAGGGCCTTCATTTATTGTATTTCTTTGAACGCTAGGCTGCAAGCAAACTAAGGACATTTTCGATAATAAGGCTTAATGTAAGAGTCTCCAGTGGGAGACCCAACCCACTCTCCAAAACCATTTTTAGAGAATTTTAACTCCAATTAAGCCCACAATGGTGAATTAAATGAACTCTTCATATCTAAAACTAAGTAAATCACTCTTCTTATTAGGAGAGTGATTTACCTTGAATAGTCACAATATCTCTCTCTAAATACAAGGTTTCTAGTATTTTTTTTAATTAATGTTTCACCATGTTGAAATTTATTTTATTAAAAATTAATTACTTCATCCATTCCGGACAAAGAGTTCTCGCTTGAAAGTCAAATTTGTTTAATAAAATGACACTTTTAGTAGTTTATTAGTAATAAAATGACATTTTTATACCTTCATTTTTTAAAGTGAACTTTTTAAATGAAATATTTCAAAATAGAATAATGGACTCTTTGCCCGAAACGGAGTGAGTATATCACTTTCTTTTTCTTTACGTTTTTTTTCCGTTGCAAGCAATTGAAACATCTCAAAAAGAATTCTTTTTGTTACTACATCATCATAATTTTTTATTTATCAATTATATATATCTAGAAAGATGCATATTTTATTTACTCCCCCCGTTTCGGGCAAAGAGTCCACTATTCCACTCTTGAATGTTTCATTGAAAACATTCACTTTCAAAAATTAAGGTATAACATAGTCATTTTATTACTAATAAACTTCTAAAAGTGTCATTTTCTTAAAAAGTTTGACTTTCAAACGGGGAATCTTTATCCGGAACGAAGGGAGTATATTTTATAAATTTAAAATATAAAATATTTCATCAAATTGTGGTGAAAAAATAGAAATAAAAAGGATGAAAAATATATTAGTAGTTAGGTTTGTTAGTTGATATTTGAGAAATTTTAAGTTTTTAGATAAATATATAAAGAGTGCTTATTGGAGTGAATTTTTTTTTGAAGTGTTAAAAAAATATAATTAAAATAGAAAATGAGATATTTAAAGAGTAGTTTAGAGATCCACCATTTTGGATTACTCTAAGGGCTTGTTTGGTAGTTGGATAAGGATAAGCAGTATTATTAATTCCAGTACTATTAGTGCCCTCGCTATTAATTCTCACTTGTATATCGGGGGTAGTTTTGAGATTACCAATGTTAATCCTAATTTTTTTTTAATGAGGACGCTAATAATACCACCCTCCCCTTTGTATGAATAGTGAGGGGATAATGACTTTATCCGGATAACTCGTGCAATTAGTCCCGACCACCTATTGCGTACCAAACATCATGCAACTCGACTTATTAATTATATCCAGCCTTAATCCTGACTACCAAACGGTACCTAAGGTTCATAAGAAACGAATAGTTCATGGAGTGAAAGTATAATTAATGGTACGTGATGGTGGGGCCATTATAAAGTTGTACTGAAATCATCCAAATAGTGTTCTAACCCGACGGTGTTAGAAAATACGTTAACTTTCAGTCTTTTATTTTTATTTTTTGGAATTTTTAATTGAGTAGTTAACTTCGAGACTTTCAGATGAAAAATATTCTTAAAATACAAGTTTTCTCGTACTTAGATATGCTCATATACACTCCCTTTTATTTTCAGTATAACTAGTTTTACAAACGTGTGTTAAACATACAGATAAAAATATTTTTAATAAAATAATATTCAAGCAAAATGAATAAATAAATCAAAATCAAAATAATAAATTAAGAAAAGTAATGTATCCGACAACTACTTAAGTATAATTAAATATATCATTTTATTGGTAACATTATATATTTTGAAAATTTTATTTATATACAACATTTGTTAAAAAACAACTTAGGTAAGTCATCATTTCACAAAGACATAGTTGTAAGGAGACTGGTAAGAATAGTTGTAAGGATAACATTACTCTTAGTATTAATATCTTAAAGCTAGAACGATTTATTACCCTAAAAACTTCGACATACAACTGAATATGACTAAATATTGGTTTCTTCTAGAAGAGTCTTACATGTGAAAGTGATTGATCTTGACTTTTGCTAATTGTCATGACACACGATATTACTAATATAAATTATCTTCTTTGCAAACTTAAAAGACAACCTCACATCTGATGGAGATAATGACATTCTTGATATAAATATTTTGTCTCCAATATAAAATTTTGCTTCAAGAGTGTGATTCTCAAGTATAGTAATGATTATTTTTGTTCTATTGCACAACTATGCGGCAGGGTTAATGTTTCTCAACAACATTACGGAAACACCAACATTAAATGTTAATTCATGATTAGGTAATCCTGAACACTTTATACTATTCAAAAACTCTATAGAATGAATGTCTTCAAACAAACTTGTGTTATTGTCTACCATATACATAGAATTTGAACTCAAATAAATTCTTCATTCTAAGTGATTGTTATTTGTTAGAAACCATGTATTCATTTATGGTGTCAACAACATCAAGAATCGGGACAAGTATAGCTCTTCATTGCAAATATGACACATCAAAAAATACTCAAAAAATGACAGATATATACTTTCAACAATTTACTGGATCATATATCTAAAGCATTAACCAAAAGACCATTTGGAAATTCTATTGTTGTAACACTATCATTTTCACCACTACATGTACCGTCGTCGATACTTAAAATTCACTCAGAAAATGTTTTCAACACGAGACCGCATTCGTCATTGTCAAGAGCTTGTAGTCTCATGTTTTTTGTAAGTCTTAAAACGTTGCAATGCGTCCATAAATGGTACAATTTGTGATCATGTAACAAAAAACATGTTGAGTTCTTTCAAAAAGTCATTATGGTGGTACTATTTTTTATTCTAAAAATGTCACGGATATTATCTCATCATAGAAATTTCATTCAAATTTCAGATAAGACAGTTCTCTCTCATGGTGTCTTACGCAATGTTTATATATAAAAGTTAGGATTGTCTAATATATGACTTATTTTGAAATAACATGTTTATATAGATGTCATGAAAAATAAAATGTTAAGACAATGTTTATAGATCAATGCATAAGCCCGATGAAAAAAAATGAAGGAAAATGTCAGAATCTTAGTCCTAAATCATTATCGGCAATGTACAACATCGTAAACACTATCAATTATGTGTACCACAAACTCTAATTGGTTGCCTTCCACAAAAACAAAAAAAAAAAAAACAAATCTACAGATTAATTTATGTAAGGAACTTAAATAGATTGAGAAAAAAAGAGAGTGTAAAAGCTCAAATCAAAGGCTCAGAAGTTTATGGTTTTTGCATCAATAAACTTTCAAGCATTTCAGAGTTTGATGGTATAATTTTAGTCATCAATGACTTGAAAATATTGAACTTCAATGAAAGAAAACTTCAGATTTATCCATCAAAGAAACAAAAAAAAAAAAAAAAATGGTATAATGTGTCAACCAATTTTTAACTTTCTCAATGATATTTTCACTTTTAGTTAAAAATATTTTAATATAATCGTCCATATTTCAAATTATAATAATTAAAGAATATATAACTAATACAAGTTTTCTCGTACTTAGATATACTCATATACACTTCGTTTTATTTTTAGTATAATTGCGGGCCAGTCCACTTTCTAAAGTTTATAATTCCTTCACTTCCTTGTGTTTTTTTTTCAATTAGAAAAGACACTTTGGGAAGAAAAAAGACGACGATACCCTTAATGAGCCAGGCGTGCTACGAAATTTATCATTATACATCAATTTAAGTGGAATCAATTTTAATTACATAATTCAAATTTGCATCGCGATGCATCAATTTTTGCATCGCGATGCATCAATTTAAATGGATATAATTTTAATTACATAATCCAATTTTATGCACCATGATGCATCAATGCAATGTAAACTGGGTCCGAATGCATCTCCTCCGCCTTCTTCTTTCTTCTCTCCTCGTAAGTAAGTCATCTTCTTTCCTCTCGCTTTCATCCTTACTAAAAAATATCAAACCCAACCTAGATTCATTACAACACCGTACTTAATGGTTTGGAAAAATCATTTACCTTTGGGGTGTTGCCCCGAACCCCATGAAGGGCGCTACTCCCTCGACCCCCGCTACCTGACCGGGCAGGTCAATCCTCGTTTTGTTGCTCAACAATAGTGATTTTTGAATACAATATGTTTGTTAGAGCTGTTGAAGGAAACGATGGCATTTTAGGAAAAATATTTCGAAAAATGGACTTTAGTGATTGAAAAAAAAAAAAAGGAAAATGAAGGCGTTACAAACTTAGAGAAATTGGCTGGCCAGAATTTCACCCATTATTTTTTCCATTCAAACTATAAACAAGACTTTAGTCCCAAACTCTCAAGCCCAAGAAAATTAACTAGGGTGAAATTCTAGCCGGTCCACTTTTTGAAGTTTATAACCCCTCAAGTCCAATTTTTTTTTTCGAAGAACAAAAGACCTTTTTTGAAATAAATGTTCATATAATATCCACAAAAAAAAAAAAACTCTATAAATTTCTTCTTCTTCTCTATTTCTTCTTATTCTTCTCACTTTTTCTTCATTTTCATGGATCTGTGGTTATACAATCAAATGCGAGCAAAACATTATGTATCCTGATTCAAAAAATGCAACGTGAAATTGTGAGTTCTTCTTGATGCTCTGTTTTCATTTGAAGCAGTTGGTTCTTCAATTCCAATAGTCATCATTGATGCGATGAATGAATTATCCCAAACAGATTTTTTTTAAAAAAATCGTTGAATCGATACAATTCCGTTTCAAAATTTCTCAAATAAAGAATTGATGAACAGCGAGAGATGAGATGAGAAATCGAACATGGCAGGAGAGATGAGAGATCAAGAATGAATCCACAAGGCAACAAAATTGTTGATCAACTCTCAGATGGAGAATGTTGATTTTCCCTAGCACGTAACATATATATATATATATATATATATATATGTATATATATATATATATATATAAAGACAAAGATGTGGATGACATAGACTACTACTTTAGCTTTGTCTTCCACAACTCTCTAATAATGATAGGACTGCTAATGGCAAGAAATCACAATACATCATTTTTTGAATCGCGATACATCAATTTTTGAATTTTTGAATAGCGATTCATAAATAGATTGTGAAGTTGTTCTTGTTGAACAAAGGATTATGAATTACATGCTTAGGTGGTGGCCCTATAATTGGAAGGGAGTACCTGTCTTTGTTGGAACAGTAGAAACCACTACTACAGTGGAGAATCTAACAATGATAGGGCTGCTAATGACAGGAAACCGCAATACATAATTTTTTGAACCGCGGTTCATAAATTTTGAATCGCGTGCATTTTGTAAGCACCTCGCGCTTATTAAGGGTATTGCAATCATTTTGTCCCTAAAAGTGTCATTTTTCAGTTAAAAAAACACACAATACTAATACAAATTATTAAAACTTTGAAAAGAATCGATCCGCATTTTTTCGCAATTTTTCCGATTAACTACTCCATTCAGAATCGAGACTCCATATTTAGGCCCCATCCATCATCAAGTATAGTCCAGAAAAGGGCCCAATAAATAAAGACAAGTATTCTGATTTGATATATATCAAGTGGGTCGGATCCTGGAAAAAGGGAGCACTATTCGGGTAAATTGCATTTCGTTTCAACTTACATAGCAGCTAGCTATCAAGCTCCGAGACTGGTTTCTGCTCGCCGGCGGCGACTCTCAGCACGTTCCCGGTACATTCAATCGTTAGGTATGCTCTTTCCTCATTTTCTTTGTATATTTGGAAGATCTTGATGTAAATAGAATTAGTATGCTGAGTTTTTCCCCGTAGTTTGTTGAATTGGTGACTTACTGATTGCTTATTTTAATTAAACCTAATAAGAGTGTGTAAATAATGGTTTAGCAATGATCGTAACATTTTTTTTGGCGTTTGTATGCAAAGTATTCCTTTCTCAAAGTTTGTGCCTACTACCTGTTTGATGGAATGCCAATGAGTCCTTCTACTTTTTGTTTTACTTAATTTTTGGGTTCAAGTGTCGTGATTAACTTGAATCTTACGTGTGTGTTGGGTGGGGTTTAGGGGGATTGAATATATTTGAACAAGGTCCCTGAGACTCGTAAACAGTATAGGTAGTACCAGGTAGCTTTGTGCAGCCTAATTGTTACCTGCAATATTATGGGTTTTGTGAAGACTTGTTATCTTCGGGTTGAGATTGCTAATTAGATGATAATGTCGACTTTTGAATGCATACATCGCATATTTGTACAGTCTCTTTCGCTACACTTTAGAGGTTGGGGAGTTTCTGTTATGTTGTCTTGTCTTTAAAAATCATGGATTTGCAATGTTTTTTTATTCTTGTTTTCTTTTTCCCCTTTGCTAACTTTTGGAATTAACGTTATACCAATATATGTAGATGATTTGAGGGCATCTAGCTGGTGATTCCCGTTTAAGACTGCCTTTAGGCTTAAATCATGGTGGGCTGGCATCGACATTTGCAGTCCATACTTCGTCAGGTCGGTACAAGAGTGCAGCACAGCCACAATGCATCTGCCAACTTTTCTAGTTATCACTCCAAGTCATCTCTAATTCAAGGTAATTTTTTCCCAACTTTTTGTGAATACTACCTTTGATGTATTCTATTCATAATACTGAAGACATTTCAAGAAATATATCAACTGGTAATATAATCAGCTGTGGATAGAAAGCAGAGATAACATTTAAGTTGTCTCTCATCCCAAATCTTTTGTTCATTAATTTTTGCTTCGACTGTATGCTCCATTCGTATGCTTATATTCCGTTAGTAGTTAACATTAATGGTTTTGCAGGTGAGTTGCCCCATTTACAGGGTTTGTGGAGTTCACCTTCTGGAATTGTCTCAAGGCCTCTGTATCGCTATTTTCAGCAGTTGGTAATGCTAACGTACCCTTTCTTCTCTGTTGGAGTTTAATCAATTCGTTACATAATCAATCTTATTCTGCTTTGTTTGATAGTGTTATATCACAATATGCTACTACATCAGAACTTGTAGCATTAAAGAAAGAAATTACTCCCACCGTTCCTAAATTATTGTCATGTTTGACTTTTTAAAAGTCAGACTCATTGTTTTTCAAATGAAAAATTAACACACACACACACATACGCAAATATATATCTTTTTATTTTTTACAAAATCGTAAAACACGTAATTCGTAGTACCTAATTTTTTAAAAACGAATTACGTGTTTTATGATTTTGTAAAAATACAAAAATAAACGTCAAATTTTCATTTGAAAAACAATCCGTTTGACTCAAAAAAGTTAAACACGACTAGTATTGGTTTCAACTGCATGTTTGAAAAGCTTAATGCGTAGCAAGGAGAGAGTTATATATTATAACTAATTCTTGCCCCTATATTGTCTCTAGCTGTACCTGTTCTGGGTAGTCTGGTACTGATACAGTCTACTCATTGATAACTAGTTAATTTAGTTGGGCGTTGTTGACTTCACGTAGAGTTGTAACTTGTAAGAGGTTGTTTTGGTGTATACTTGTTCACATTTAATTATCTTCCTTTGCAGTGCATATAGATTATCATTAGTTATATTGATGAAATATATAGGTCACTGTTTTAGATGATGACTTCATGTTTCTTTGGACCTCTAAAATAAAAAGTAACATTTTGCAGATTGAAGATAAAGGGGTGGGGTGGGGTGGGGGGATCATCTTCTTAAAATAGGTTTTCTATTCCATATTTGATAAGCTGTATACCTTTGCACCATAATCTTGTTACAACTATTACACCTTTCTTCTCTGGCATCTGGCAGGGGTTCTCCAGTACACGGAAATTACTTGCAGATTCCTCTGATGCAACACCAATTCCTTCGCCATTGACGCCAGTTTTGGCTATAAGTAGTGGGCAAACTGAAGCCCAGAAAGCTGCCTCTAAACCTGCCAAAGTACAAGCTATTATGAAAAATATAAAACAGGTGAAAGATTGCAGTTTTTATTCTTATCTTCTATCTATAGCTTTTGAAGATCTTGTGAAATGATTTCTTTATATATTTAAGTTGAAGTTTAGAAATCATTTTATCATCTTTAACAACAAGTTCTTTCTTAAGTATGTTTGTTACTTGATGTGTACCTGCTTGGTATTTAAATGTAGATGATACAAACATCACCTTACTGTTAGACGTGGAAAGTGTTATAAGCTTATAATATAATTAACCTGTGCTTTTATAATCCCTTTTTTCAGGTGTTTTTTATACGTTTTCTAGTGTTGTACTTAAAGGAAGCGCGTCTAGAGACCTTTCTTTGGGGCCTTTGAGTTTTGGTTTTTCATTCAAAATACATGCTATAACAATAATTGGGTCCATCCTTAGTTTTCTGGGATGCTTTTTGCTATATGTTTCGAAGATTAACTGTTCAGTTGTGCTTGGTCGTCGGGAGTAGAGTTACGTGGCCACTTTTGAATCCTCACTTTATTTACAATAGTATAATGATTCAATCTAGATTACTGAGTGGTTTATCAGGCAACAAAATCTGATTACAATATCTTAGTTTTTCGAAGTTCAGTCTAGTGAACAAATTTGCCTTTTATATAACTTAAGTCATGAAGCCCAGTCGCTTTTGTCCAAGCAAAAAAGGGTGTGGAAGGGGCTCGACTCTGTCTTCTCTGGAGATCTTTTGACTTGGAACAAAAGGGGGGGGGGTCCCCTTCCACATCTAATCAAGAGTGGAAATGCCGACATCTAATCAAGATAGCTTTATGCTCTTCCGACTCATACTATGAGCCCACTTTTTAAGAATAAAATTTTTGTCGCATTACGTCATTGCCTTTGAGAGAGATTAGACGCATTCACCAGCTTGCATTTATTATGAGTGATGGTAGAAGTTGTAAGTTAATTTGGGGCATGGGCTCTAAAAATATATATATACTGGAACCCTCAATTGGATGGAGGGTGATGTAACCAATTGAAACAGCGATGTTCAGAAGATGTTCTTAAAATTTAGGAAGGGAATTCAAAAACATGACAGCCATAATAGTTGCATATACATTTTTATGTGTTTCAATCGCCGGGTTAAATGATGCAAGTTCCTGGGCTGGGGTGAACTTTCGCATTTCCTTTTATGTTTGTACATAATTAGTTAAATATGTATACAGTTTCATATTTAGTTCTTCTATGGTAACAATTCGTGTTTACATAGTCTCCATTTATCATAATAAATCTATGCCCTTAATATTATCCACATGTGCAGTACATGACACCTGATATTCATCTTCTTTTTTTTTTAACAAAACACCCGAGGTTCATCAAAAATCAAACAAACACAGCAACACTCACTTCGTTAACTCAGCCCCTCTCGCTTCCTCCCACAGCGGACTTTTCAGAGCCTCCACCCCCGCCTCCATTAATCCCATCCCCCCCTCTCTACTGCGCGAGCTCAAATTTCTCTCTACCCCCTCTCCAGTTGTTCTCCTTCGCTGATCACCAAATCTGACTGTGCCACCACCAACTCAGTCGACCAATTTTCATGCACCGCCCGCGTTCTCGAAAACTCAGATTCTGCGGTCTCCTAAGAGAGGCTTATGGAATCAAGTCGCTGAGCTCCTCCACCGCAATTCTATTGGTTGCATTGCCAAAGCAAATGCGCTCGAACATGACACTTTCCCGGGGCTCTGGTCATGCCTGTGCCTGATTTCCGGTACTCGCACATCTCCGTCGGTTACACTGTGGGTTTGAGATTTTTTGTAGCGTGCTTCTTCTCGATCTATCCTCTCTCTCTTGGAAAAATCTGAAAGTGATAAGTCTTCTGGGTTCTTCCCATTAATGCCCAGAAAAATCTGAAATTGATATAAAAATTTTAAGAAAACGAATAGTAGGACCTAATAATTTCATCAAAGTTGGGGGACCAAGTTAATGAATCATATAATCATCCAAGGGAAAATGCATGCTTTTGAACAAGCTGGGGAAAGGTTCCATCGAGGATCTTTTTTGTTCTTCTGCCTGGTTTGGTTACGTATATTATGTTACGAGTTCGGGAAGTTTCTCTCCCTTTAATTTATCTATTTCCGGCACACTTTCTGGTTTCAGAGTCCTAAGAAGATGAACTTGGTTGCTGCTTTGGTTCGTGGCATGCGTGTCGAGGATGCATTATTGCAGTTGCAGGTGACCGTAAAAAGAGCTGCAAAAACTGTCTATCAGGTAATGAAACTGGAATGTTTTAGGAATGTCATGGCATTGGTAAAATCAGTGCAACTTTTTTTTAATGTGTTCCTTGGTAAAGTAGAAATTATTTCTCTAATGTGGTCTCTCAAATCTATTCACCTCACTGATATTTGACAATTTTCAGTCATGGATTCAATTGAATTATATATATATATATATATATATATATATATATAAAGGAGCTATTTTGCAGTAAGTTTATTGTTAACACAAGTTCATATACATAGCCATAATTTTTGTCCTGCTTCTTGCTGCCTGCATCTGTGCTGCCTACCGGCTACCCTTTTTATGAGACGTTGAATGATAGGAGGGGTTTTGCCCTAGGTCCAAAAGTCCGGTCCATTACGTGTAGCCCACACATTGACTCACTCAGCACACAGCTCCTTGGGTCATCAGGCCTACCACAGCCGACCCAAAAGTCCATGGATGATGTTGGTCCTCAGTAGTAGTGGTCACCTTATAAACCACGCACAAGTCCCACATCTACCCGATGTGGGATGGGGATATTACAACTCTTGTTAACTCTTGTTCTCTGCCATTATTATCATAATCTTCGACTGATACAATTAGGACAGATCTTTGGTCCTTCAGCTATTCATCCCCATCCCCACCCCACCCCACCCCACCCCCTTATTTAGTGTATTATTGTGATTTTAATCCTGGGTAATACAAGTCTGTCTTCGCAGGTTATTCATTCAGCACGGGCAAATGCAACCCATAATCATGGTTTAGATCCTGATCGTCTTCTTGTTGGTAAGATGTCAAATGAACTTCACAATGTTTATTTTATGTGAGCGCACTTCTTAACATATGTTCTCTCATTTTCTGCAGCTGAAGCATTTGTTGGTAAGGGACTCTTCAAAAAGAGAGTATCCTACCATGGTCTTGGAAAATGTGGGAGGAAAGATAGACCAGAGTGTAGATTGACAGTTGTAGTCAGGGAATTAACCCCCGAAGAGGAGGCAGAGATAGCTAGGCTACGGGTCAGTAACTTCCGGAGACTCACCAAGCGAGAAAGGCAGCTTGTTCCTCATCAGCTTATTGAGACCACTTCGATTTGGAACCGCAAAGGCAGGGGTAGAAGGCATGAAGCAGGTGCTACGGATGCATGAGGTGGCTTTGGTTGCTTTTGTTATATTTAAAAGTCTTTTTGGTATATGCCATGGGAGTATGATCCTTTTTGTCTTGAAGTAAAGGCTGCAAGTCTTGTAGTGACTTAACCTTAGAGTACTACCGGAGAGCTTCTCTCATTCATCTTTAGGTAAAGGCTGCTCTTGTTTCTTCATATGCTTCTTATGTGGTCATAGACATGTTAGATGTTACCTTATGTTTTGATATTTCAAAAAATTGTCGTTATTTTAGGAATGTGGAATGTATCATTCTGGGAAGCCTTTGAAGGTGGCTCTCTGTTTTATGGCAGATACGAAACGGTTTCATCATATGTTAGCGTTTCGTGTTTTATTGTATATTTAGAGTTACATTGTAGTTTTTTACCTCTAAAAATAATAAACGGGTTGATCAAAATAGCTCTCAATGATTGTAGTTTTTATCAACTAAACCTAAATAAATGGGTCAATCCAAGTAGCTCTAAAGCTGACTTTTGAAACTGAGTTTTAAGACAAACATTGTCTTGTTAAAAGATTTAAGAGAAAACAGAAATGTGGTTGTAGTTGCCTTATGTATGCACATCAGCTAAAATCAAGTGAGATATCTGTTACTGGTTTCACTCAAAATGTCAAGTTGACTTTCGTAAATCTGTGGACATTTTGAGTGAAACCAGTAACAGATTTCTCACTTGATTTTAGCTGATGTCCTATCATACAGAAGGCAACTACAACCACAATTCAGTATATATATATATATATACACACACACACACACACACACTGTATGAGTGGTTTGGTTTAGGTCAAAACCACGAACCGAACCGTCCTTTATTGGTTCCAAAAATTTCAATTGAGCTGAACTGAATAAGGCTTAACTTTGGTTTAATTCGGTTTTATGATTTATATAATTTTTTTTAATAAACTTAACCAACATTAAGAATAACAATAAATATAAGATTGTAATTTTGAATTAACATCAAGATTAGAAAATAACCTACTAAAAATAAATTATCATTAAAAAAATACAAATTTTAAAATAAACATAAACAATGGAAGAAATAATAGTCTTCCAATAATCAAGATTTTGTTTGGTTTAGCGTGTGTTTGTATATATATATAATGACTAAATCAATGGTTAGATTATGCATATTAGATAATCTAAAGGTTTAGAATAGTTAAAATATTATATAAATATAATAAATAAATAAATAAAAATATATGCTAGTTTGGTTTGGTTCGATACCAAAAATCATAAACCAATCCAAACCGAACAACTTTCCAATTATTTAAGGTTAGAAGTTATTAGAGGAAGTACGAGTACCAAAGCTTTGAAAAACTCAGAATTTCAATACCAAATCTCATCTCAAGAAACATTTAAGTTGATCAAAAGATACAAAGTAGACACAATAGGTCGACATTGCTAGGATTACCACCCATGTTATCATTTTGGTGATAACTATACCTTAAAAAAACACATACATCTGATATGCACTTTACCTTCAAAACAAGGTTGTCACCATAAAAATGATAACCCTAGTAGTGACTCTAGCATTATTGCTTTGAAAAATAAACATTATCGTAATATTTATAATAGTCCATTATCATTTCAAAAGAATGGAGTATTTCTTTCTACTTTATCACTTGTTTTCAAAATAGGGGTATTCATTCCTTCTAAGAGGTACCCGAAAGTTTGGAAGACCAATATATCAACTCAAACTCAGTTTAACATGTTGTTACATTACATCAGTTCCTCTATATCTGATAATCTCAACGCCCAAGTAATCAACAGGACCATCAACAGCAACATGAGGCTTTCCAACTTTCACACGAACAGCAGATATCCTCGAGTACTTCTTCAAAGTGTTGGACGCAATCTTTTCAGCCACTGCTTCTAGAAGATTCTGGAATGGTCCTTCCACAACTTCTTTCACAGTGCTGCCAACATCAGAAGAGGTGTTAGTTTGAACATAAAACCAATGCACTTTGCACTTAGCTAGTCGAAAGATTGACGTCGAGGGTACAATTAGGGAGGGATCAAGGAAGGTGATTAGTTCAATAGAGGATGTTAAACACGGCAGGTTCAACCGTGACTGGAGGCACCTGGCTCATTCCGCTTAATCCAAATCTGCATGAAAGATCTGCTCTTTGTACTGAGGCGGGGTAAGTCGAACTTGTGACAAATTCCGGCCAGATCTGGAAGAAAAAAATGTAGATCTAGACCTATTTTCTTAGACCTAGACAAATCAAATCAATCTTTGAACAATCCCAGGCCACGGTTGTAATCTCCTTGAGGACGCGAAAAGGTCGCCGGCACCTGCAGATGATATATCTGAAGTTGATTTTTTCTGTTTAGGTCGCAATCGTCTTCACAGCTTCTCTTCTTTTCTTTTTTTGGGGGTTACAATAGCTTTTTTTGTGCTTCACTGCTTGAGTCCTTGGGATGCTGTTTTGTTTTTAAATATTACACTTAAACATCACCTGATGATTTTTAGGTTGAAGGTGAGGTAGATATTGCAAATCAAAATCAAGGCAACGATCATTTACCGGTATATATCAGCGTAGCTGATAGTATCGAACAGGTTGTCAGATTTACCAGCTGCTCGAAGATCCATCCAGGCATCTACATCTATCAAAAACTTTTGACCCAGCTTCCTCTCTTCCGGCTCCACCCCGTGAAAGCCATGAAACATTAGACCTCTCAGTACAAGTTTGTCTCCCTCTGCTTTTGCCCTGTCATCTTTCATTGTTCCTGAAGAAAATTACCATGATTAGTTATGTTCTCCTTGGTCTGTTTAGAAGACAACAAGAAGCATCTTAAAGAAGATTCAATGGGAACGTCAAGCTTTCATAGGCCCATTGATTCCTTGATTAACACAGTTATTGAATTCAGGGGCAGATCCAGGATTATGGAACCACGTGGGCTTGATTTTTTTAAAAATATTGTAAATAGTAATAACCGTGAAAACCATGAATCAATAAATTTTGTTCGTTTCGATTGCGGCTTTTCACTTGTCATTTTTGATTAATGCACCTATCTATTTAGATCAATTATGTCACATTTTTTTAGTATCATAAAAATCATCATTTTTTACAGAACCAATATTCAAATCATTTTAGAAGAAAATAAACTAAATCAAAAGGAAATACAAATATATACAATTTACATTAAACACAAAAAATCATTTCGAAATATTTTGAAGATAACAACTAAACAGTTAAATTAAATGTCAACATTTTGGGACTAAAATATGTACAAAATATAAAGGTCTAAAAAATAATTACTACAAAGTTAGCATGCAAATATATCTCATTTTTATCATATAATCAAACTATCAAAGCCTAGAATTATTATTTTTGATTAGTAAAGAGTATATATTAATAACGGGCGTCAAAACAAGTGATGCGGCCTTTGTATACTAGGAGTATACATACTACTCAGCACTAAAACTATTCACAAAATCCACAAAAGAATGTTCGAGAGATTGATCTGTCGCAAAACACCACAAAAACAACGTACGCAAAAGACATTCTCTTAATTGATCCAGCGAAACCTCACTTTTATCGAAGATTCTTCTATTCCTCTCTTTTCAAATGGTCCACCAAACACCCTCCTGCGATTGAACCGTGACCAACTCGAAAGCATCCCCCGAACAGAACTGGGCATTACCCACGAGATCCCAAAAAGCCTCAGAACTGTATACCATAAAGAACGAGCCACTGGACAATGCAGTAACAAGTGATTAACACTCTCTTCGTCGCCTTTGCACATGTAACACCGATTCACATAAACCATCCCCTTTTGCGAATGTTTTCTCCCGTAAGAATCACCTCATGACAAGCTTCCCAAACAAAAAATACAACACAACGGAGCAATACTACTCCATATTCCTTTCCATGGAAAGGGATCCCCAACTCTGCCGACATAGCAAGAAAATAAGATTTAATAGTAAACTTTTTGCTATTTGATGCAGCCCACCTTGCCTTATCATTTATGCTCCCGTCAATATGAAGCGAATACAGTGAAGTGAAAAATTACCCCAAACCTCCATCTCCCAATCTTGAAGATCCCTACGAAATAAGGGATTCCAGACCACTCTACTATGACCAAAATGCAACACCGAACTAACATAACAATTTTTGTCCACCGCCAAATTGTACAAATCAGGATAGACTCTCCATAGTTCATCTTCCCCACACTACTTGTCTTTCCAAAATCTCACTGTCGAACCATTGCCGACCTTGAAAGAAACAAACCTTTCAAACTGCGCCCACCATTTACAAATTCCTTTCCAAACTTCGACCCAAAAGAACCGGTGACGATTTTAGGAAACCAATAATGATCACCCTCTCCGTATCTACTATCAAAGCCTAGAAATTTAAAGAGTTAATCTAGAAGAGTTTAGTCTACCTATCTCAAACTGAAGTCGATTAGACCTCTAGGCATTCATGTGGACTTCATGTCATGATCTTGGCTAGTCAGGTAGAATCCTGAATCCCTATGCTTGGTCAAGAAAAAGGTAAGGTAGTGCATCAATATTGAGCCTTGAAGATCAGTCTGCTTTATGTGGATTGTTTAGATTTTTTTTTTGTGGCAGATTTTCACGTGGGCTTGAGCCTCACTCACACCACCCTTACATCCACCAAAGATTGAATTAAATGTAAGCAAAAAATATGGAATAAAATAAACATTTACACCAGGAAAACTACAAAAACATTTGAAGATCGTCTGTGATTATGAGCTTCATGTTGAACTCTTTATTATGCCAACTTGATCACAAGCCAAACTTCACATTTAGAAAGTTCATTTAGTTTTTAAAATGAAATGGCATACTACAGAACTCGGTCTGTTCAAAATGGAAAGCACATTACTTGTTTCATTACTCTCTCTCTCTAGAGCTCTTCTGTGGGTGGGGGGACAGGGGGGCAAAACTGCATTGTTGTGTCTATGACCCAATTACCCAAATCCAATGCTCTTCTCCCTAGTGTAGAGTTTTACCAGTTTGTTGAAGCCCTTTTGAGCAGTCCATGTTAGATAGCGTCAATTCACACCTAAACTTATCACAAGTTTGAAGGAATTTCTAGGTTAATCATCCTCTAAGACTAATGTCAGGGGGGGGGGATACAGGGTTTATGCTACTCGCCTCCTTAAGACTCTGTTTGTGCCTGCTTAAGCTGCTTACCCTGGATCTAGGATACCTAAAGAAAATCACATTATTGATAAGTAAGAAAATCAACATGATCCAATGGGTCAAACCAAGTTCACAATGATATCTGCACTTCACAACATAGTTTCTTGCGAGGATGCACTTGGGAAGTTTATTCAGCACTTAGGAACCATATCAAAGAAAGATATCACTAAAAAAGACTACCCCAGCCAAAATAATGCAAAGTCTGAGTTAGCCCAACTCATAATTCACCAAAAAAATTTTTTTTTTGATAAGTAAAGATAAATATATAAACAAGCGCCAAAACAGGTGACGCGTCCTTGTATACAGGGAGTATACAAACCAAAAGTATATATCCTAAACACTATCCATAATATTAACAAAAAAATCTCCAATCTCCGTCTCCGACTCCAAACCCCAAAAGCGAATAGTCTGCACTACTTCCTTTTTAAGTCTATCAACGTCATTCTCCACACTATAAAAAATCCTACGATTCATCCCCGACCAAATATTCCACTATACTGCCAAAGGAACACTATCCCATCCTTTGAAACTCTTCATGCGCTTGAACAAGGACCATCCTCGGAGAAGAAGAAGGGTAGACCTCAGCATAACCCAAGAGACGCCTGCCATAATAAAAATATAATTCCAAATCTCCCTTACTACTGGGCAGTGTAAAAGAAGATGATTGTCTCCTCATCCTTTTTACACATGACACATCTGTTAACATAAATCTTCCCCGAGCTCTGAGATTATCCCCGGTCAATAGAGCCTCACGCGAGGCCTCCCAAGCAAAAAAAAGCCGCTCTACAAGGCACCTTCGTTTTCCATAGAATCTTCCATGGAAAGGAGCTTTTAACCTCGCTATGCAGGAGAGAATAATAGGATTTCACCGTGAAAGTCTTGTTCTTTGTACAACCCCAAACAACCCTATCATTCTGCAACCCTCTGCTCTTGGTCGAGTACAACATGTCAAACAGCTGACTAATGTCTTCCATCTCCCAGTCATGCACGTTTCTGCGAAAAGTGGGATTCCAAGAGACTGCCCCACTACTATCCACCATGATAGAACTCACCCAAGTCGTCTTGGATTATCGCTATATTAAAAAGTCTAGGAAACACATGCTGAAGTTTCACCTCTCCACGCCATCTATCTTTCCAAAATCTCACCTTGTCCCCTCTACCAACCTCGAAAGATATAAGACGTTTAAAAGAAACCTAACCCTTCGAGATGCCTTTCCAAACACTCACCCCATGCGATGTTAACACTGCCCTTGGAAACCACACATGGTTCCCTTCCCCATACCTTCCCACCAAAATTCTCCTCCACAAAGCCATTCTTTCCACAAGGAACCTCCACAACCATTTTCCCAGCAGAGCACAATTAAACCTCCTTAAATCTTTGACTCCTAGACCACCATTTCTCACGCTTCTACACACCTCTTTCCAATTCACAAGATGATACTTCCGATCCTCCGAATCCCCCTCCCAAAGAAAATCTCTCTCCAACTTTTCTAATCTCTTCACTACTGAGATTGGTACTGGAAAAAGAGAAAAAATAAGTGGGGAGATTTGATAAGGTGCTCTTAATCAAAGTCAACCGACCTCCCTTCGACAAGTATTGACGCTTCCAACCCGCCAATCTCCTTTCGAACCTTTCAATCACTGGATTCCACAAAGAGACACTCTTAAATGTCGCTCCAAGCGGTAGGCCCAGATATGATGATGGAAAACTAGCAGCTTTACAACCGAAAAAAGCGACCAAATCCTCCAGATCACCCACCTCTCACACATGGATAATTTCACATTTTGAAATGTTTATCTTCAGACCCGACGCCTCTTGGAAAAATAGAAGCACCAAACGGAGATAACCCAACTGCTCCCTCCTTGCCTCGCAAAAGACAAGGGTGTCATCAGCAAACATTAAAAGCGAGATAGAAAGAGTTTGGTCCACTGCTCCTTCTACCTTAAACCCATTGAAGAAACCTCCCATTACTGCCTTGTTGAAAAGGCAACTTAAGGCATCCATAATCATAATAAAAAGGAAGGGGGAAAGAGGATCCCCTTGGCGAAGACCTCTCAAGCTCGCAAAGAACCCTGCAAGCTCTCCATTTACCAAAATAGAGAACCTGACCGTGGAAATGCAAAAGAAGATCCACTTCCTCCATTTCTTCCCAAAGCCCATCCATTTCAAAACATACATCGGGAAGTCCCATTCTACATGATCGTAGGATTTTTCGATGTTTAATTTGCAAGCAGACCCGGAACTCCACTCTTTAGCCTAGCATCAATCATCTCATTTGCTATAAGAGCTGCATCTATAATCTGACAACCCCCCACAAAAGCATGTTGAGACTCTGAAACCACCTTTCCAATAACCTTCCGAACGCGAAAGAAAAATCTTGTAGATTTCCCCAACTAGGCTAATAGGTCTAAAATCTTTCAGCTCATCTGCGCCTTTTTTCTTTGGAATCAAGGCTATGAATAAAGCATTAAGACTCCTCTAAAAACCTTCTTCCTCAAAGAAGGAATGAAAGAACTCCATGATGTCTGACCGAACCGCTTCCCAGCACTGCTTAAAGAATGCTAGAGAAAACCCATCAGGACCTGGTGCTTTATCCCCCTCCAAACTCTCTAAAGCTGCAACAACTTCTACTTCAGAAAACGGCTGCTCCAAAGCTACCACATCCTCCTGCATTGGTGAATTAAACGCAACCCCATCTAGATCCAAACCCAACTCATCACCCGCCGAGTAGAGCTCCTGGTAATACTGCAGTATCCCTCCCTTAATAAAATTTTGATCTTCCACAACAATTCCATCCAATTTTAGATTCTTTATCTGATTAAAACTCCTATGAGCACTTGCCATACGGTGAAAAAATTTGGTGTTCTTATCCCCTTCCTGCCACCATTGAATACGGGATTTCTGCCTCAATGAAATTTCTTCACAAATCAAAAGCCTTTTGACTTCTATATTTGCTGCTTCTCTCTCGACTAACTCTGCTGCACTCAAAGCACCAACACTGTCTAAATCATCCCACCTTTTTACTTCCTCCATAGCTATTTTAATTCTGTTTCCCACCTTCCCAAAAATCTCCATGTTCCATACTTTCAATTCTCCCTTCAGCATTTTCAACTTTGTAGCTAGCCTATAACACGGCTTCCCTTCTATAACAAAGGAATCCCACTTATTTTTGACCCATTATTTGAAACCCGGCTCCTTTAACCACATATTTTCAAAATGAAAGGGGGTCTTCCTCCGAATTGTCCCCCCAAGCTCGAGCAAAATAGGGGAATGATCGGAAATAAACCTCGAAAGACTACTTTGACTGAACTCTCCAATCTTTACCTCCCATTTTGAAGACAAGAGAAATCTGTCAATCCTTTAACATTGGTTTCTCTCCCCTCCTCTAAACCAAGTGTAGTTGCTGCCAACGAGAGGTAAATAAATGAGCTCCATTCCATTTAAAAAGTCGTTGAATTCTGCCATTTCTCGCGAGAACACATGCGACCCCAATCGCTCATGGGGGAAACGGACCACATTAAAATCCCACAAACCTGCTCTAGCTCCTACCACTGATGGACCATAAACTCCTGAATTAACCCACTTGAAGCCATCTCCCACCCCCTCAAATAAATGATATGGAGTGAGAAGCCTTGACCACATCTAATTTGGTGAAAACTCTTTTATCCCACATCAATAACACTCCCCCCCGCTGCTCCATTCAAACAATTGAGAAATTAACAAGTCTGCTGGACCTTTTTACGACCACCCTCTTATTAGCTGCCCCATCAAAATCTATGTTGCAACACAGATTTTTCAACTCCCGAGATGCCCTGCTCCTAGATTTACTCCGGTTTTCATTAATTTTACTTCTGCCTAACTGTCTTCCTTGTCTATTTTAAAGAGCAACTCCACTATTCTGTCTTCATAACCTTTACAAGATACCCCCAAGGATTTTCCAAAACTTTTGGTCCTGTTTCTGACCCACACCGAGATGTCTTTGTTCCCACTTTCTAAGACTCCGACTTCTTCTCTGCCTCTGGCTGAACCATCGCAATAGGAGTACAAATCACTGCCTCCTCTATTTCTACAACTTCCTTCCCGGAGGATCTCCTGTATCTCCGTCGTGTTGCTCATAACTCTAGCTATCATCTACAATTCCACCTTCTTGCTGCCGCCTACCCCTTTCGATTCCATCTCCTGTCAATGTCAAGATTCACTCCTCTCCCATGGCATTGGTCAAATATGGCCAAATTATCGCTCTTTCCTTGTTGCAGGCCCACTGGACCACCACTTCATCCTCCACAAAACCAAAACCCCCAGAGGACCTACCTCATTCGCCTTGAAACACCTCCTATCGCTATTACATGAGTTACACCCTCTCCTGAGACTAACTCTTATCCTTCACAAAAACAAAACCCTCTTTCTTCAGCTTGTTCCCCATTGGACTCCTCACTTTGAGAATCTGAATTATGAATGAATACGGCCCAATAATTTTCCACCAGGTTTGTTCTTTATCCTCCTGATCAGTTCCACAATTCTCCTTTGGTCCTGCCCCTTTGGCCGAAATTTGAACATCCTGCTCTTTAAAACCATTATCATTGTCAAGTGGCCCAAACTTGTTTTTATTATTGATCCCATCAGCTGGGCCCGAATTTGAGCAACCTCCACCCCCAACGGCGTCGTTTCATGACCAAATTTGAATTTCAATTTCGGGTATCCATGTACCTCTGTTATGTCTTCCTACAAGAGGATCGGAGACCCCTACCTTTTATTGGTTCTCTTCTCCCTCGCTTTGGTGGCACTTGATAACCACTATTTGACTTAGACCCCAATCACATGTGATTAACCCGTCTCTACCGCCACCCACCGGCAGAGGACAATCGAGAAAGCAGTCGTTTCGCCCATATCGGTGCTGCAAAGATACATTTTCCCTCTCCTATCATTACTTTTTGCCGGCAAATCTCCATGATATTTGACCAAAATTCGGCCCATCTCAGATCTGTCCTGAACCTTGTGGATTCATCGATGTCCAAGAAACCACCGCAAAAATCCCCTAATACTCCGAAATACATCCAAGCCCCACGAGATGTAAAGGCAAACCCAGGAGCTCTGATCCATGCTTCCTTTGGTGGGTGTTCCTTTACTTGATAGTAACTCAAAGGATCCCATCTATCCGAACTCAATACCTCGTTGGCAAACATCCACTTCTTAACCAGCATGACCCTGTTTGCCTCCTCCTTTGACAGGAATTCAAACAGGAAGAATTTCCTGTTCATTTCCGTAGCATGAACACCTCCTGCCATCTTCCATTTCTTGTCAACCCACTGCTGCATCTCCAACCTCGACAGAATAGGACACCTTGGGTCCCCAACACTGCCCACTAAACATCTTTCCAGATACTTAAAGGTATCGACAGACGATCCTTCCTCTACTGCAAAATCAGCTCCTGAGACCTTTCGAAGAGATTTTGTCCCCACAGCTAAATCAGGCCAAGGGGGAATTCTTGCGGTCTCCACATACGTTCTATTCGAGCCTCACCATCCCCTTCCTACCTTGGCCAACACTCTACAATTTTCTATGCAAGACTTTTCATCTCCCAAAACTTGAAAAGAGTTAACATCACGTCTCAACTGCAGGTTGAAATTCTGCACAAACCTTCTAATCTTCCCTGCAACCATCTCCCATCCCCCTCCCTGAGCAATTTCTGGAATGCAGATCCTCGAAGGTCTTCGCAGTCCTTTGATTGTTATGCTGAAAAAGACCCCACACTATGATTCTCCTCCTTTGCTAAAAGGACCTCACACCACTTCCCTTTCCAGCTCCTCCACAGAGTACTCTTGGACATGGAGGCTTTCTCCAGCCATTCACAGACCGAAAGAGCTTCACTTGTAGAGAGTACTACCTCATGAAGTATGCCTCTATACCTTTCAAGAAACTGGAAACTCCGATTATCATTCTCCTCCAAAAGACATACCTCAAACGATTTCCTACTAGCCTGGAAAAAAGTCCTCCCTCCTTCTTCAGCCATGCCCGGAGTACAAATTCTCCAACTAATATGAAAACGACTACCTAAAAATCCCGACCAAATTCCAATAGACGCAACGCCAGCCGGTCCGGCAACGACAAGGTTTTCCGGTGACGGAAAAGGTACCGCCGGACTCGCCTACAGCTGGTGAACCCTTCTGTGTGGCTTATGACTTGTGAAAATGACCTAAAGCTACCAGATCTGAGGAAGACCCTCTCAGTTGAGACTGACAACCCAAAAATCCAAATACAAATATTATCTCACTACAACATTAATAATTAACAAAATATCAAAGTAATTTAGTGGGGTATTATAGTCTCACCACCTTAAAAGAAGTTTAGTTCTCTAAACCTAATGCACTAAGTCATACAAAAAAGTGTACTTGCTTTGGTGGGGGTATTATAGTCTCACCCCCTTGAAAGAAGTTTAGACCTCTAAACTTAATGCACCAAGTCGTACAAAACGTTGTAGTTGCTTCTCTCACATTTCCTTGGCTTCCCAACTTCAAGAAGTCCAGTCCCCCAACTTTATCAACCCCGTAATCCTATCACTTATCCATCACACTTCTACCGTGCACTCCAAGTACAATACAAAGACCAGACTACTAAGTACTTTAAGTACTTGTACCCTTATGTGCGAATCCCAGAAATTTATCCTCGAGGAAACATTGGACATTTCCCGATGAAACTTACACGACCTTGGGTTGAATCAATTCTAATCCTAAACACTTTCCTGAAAGTTAACTTCGTGAGTCAACTATGAAATGATATCCATTTCATGATCATCCAAAGCGTTAACTTTTAACCAAATCACTACCTAAGCTCCACGTACACTTCCGTCAAATGTTTTCTTATCCATCAATGCAAGTCCCAATGCACAACGCAACTAGCTAAAACCTCAAATTTCCAACAAATCATAGTCTGAGTCATACTCATGCTCAATTTGTACCCAAGGCAGGCCTTCTGCAAGCTGCTTCAAATCTTTGAGGTAAACCTAGCGTAACAGTCCCACGCCATCGAGACTAGTATCCCATGTAACTCGACAACCTCGTCAATATTTCCTCTCTCAAGACTTGCAATATTGCCCCCAGATGTTGTATACTTTTCCATGCTCCTCCCAAACTTACAAGGGACCAAGATATCCTCAATGAAAACAATCACGCACTGATAGAGCAACTCTTGAAGGACCCTATTCATTAAATCCTTAAATGCAGCTTGGACAGTCCTTACCAAAATTCAACGTCCCTATAGGGTTCCCTAAAAGCAACAACCAAATCATCCCCAAAATTATGTTGCAATTGTGATAGTCTAAAGTAATCATAACGATAGGCATCTCTCTACCCCTAAACTCAATAGCAAGATCTAAATACTAGATTACCGAAACCGAGCCTGGTCAAGGTGTCTATTATTAACTCGACATCTATACTTTGGAATGACAATATCATAAGGCGTAGTGTGAAGTACATATATCTGAATGTGTGCCACCCAGATCAATCATTGCGTAAATATTATAAGAGTAGAGTTGAACAATACCTAAATATTATAAGAGTAGAATTGAACAATACCTGCCATCACGTCATTAGTTGCCATGGCATCCCTAGTTGTCCTCCCCTGCCCCTTAGGTTTTTCTTCATCCTTTCCTTCTGTACTTCGGGTGGTACCTTCGTGCTGTGGCTTCAGACAGTTTGTGGTTCTGTGCAGGCCCGGCTTCAGTGTGATCACCGAACAGGGCCCCAATGTAAGAGTCACAATTTTATATATGTCTAGGTTAGTTTTATGGATATAATATAAATAATATAATAATAGTGAATAAATTCTCTTTTGACCAGTGTTCTAAAACTCCCCGCCTAGCTCCGCCTAGGCCCCGTCTAGGCGCTAGGCCCCTCTCTACCGCCGCGACTTTCTTAGTTGCCGCCTAATCGACCAAGTCGGCGTCTACGTTGCCGGTCTGCCAGATAGATAGAAGAAAAAAATGTGAAGAAGAAGGGGGCTATCTCGAGACTCATAATTCAGAATGAGAAAAGATTAGGAAGGATATGTTAGACTGTAGGTTGTAGGGGTAGTAGGTAGGTGGAGTAATTTTTTTTTTGTTTTTAGTTCTAAACTTGGCTGGTTTATTGCTTTGAGGTTGTTGAGAATTGAGATTAAATATATGTTTGTATATTTTTGTTCATTTTACAAATATAGACAAGTGTTTGATAAAATGACAAACATAAAAAAATTAAATTTGTAGTCAATGTGGTTGATCTTTGATGTAAATTATCAAAAAAATTATAATTTTGCCTTAATTCTAGGCTAGCCTAGATTCGCCCGCTAGTCACAGGCGCTAGGCGCTAGTATGACCCTAGAGGCCGCCTAACGATTTTTAGAACATTGCTTTTGACTCATTGGATTGGATAATTGTATACACTGTTCTAAAACTCCCCGCCTAGCTCCGCCTAGGCGCTAGGCCCATCTCTACCGCCGCGACTTTCTTAGTCGCCGCCTAATCGACCAAGTCGATGCCTACGCCAAACCTCGTTGACCTTAATTTATTTTTGTAGCTTTGATTTTGTGGCATGCGGTGACCGGAGAATGATGGGGGGCGAAATGAAGAAGGAAGGGGGGTGGTAATGGTGAGGCAGAGAGGGAGGTAATGGGGGGCGAATTGGAGTAATATTTTTTTTTGTTTTTAGTTCTAAATTTGGCTGGATTATTGCTTTGGGGTTGTTGAGAATTGAGATTAATGGTAGGTTTATATATTTTTGTTCATTTTACAAATATAGATAAGTGTTTGGTAAAATGACAAATATAAAAAAAATTAAATTTGTAGTCAATGTATTTAATCTTTGATGTAAATTATTTAAAAAGTGGTAATTATGCCTTAATTCTAGGCCCCGCCTAGGCCCCGATTATACCCCGACTAGTCCCCTAGGCGCTAGACGCTAGTGTGCCGCCTAACGATGTTTAGAACCTTGATTGTATACGTGATCTGCATAACAGTGCAGTCCAAGGTTCAAGCCCATTCTCTGTTATTTTTGTAATTTTTTTTATATTTTGAGTCTATGGGTCAATTATTATTATTATTATTATTATTATTTTATATGCATATTATATCATATACTTCACCGATTTAGTTAAATAGTCCCTTTTATTATTTTGATAGGTTTTACGTAAATAATCAACTTTTTAAAAATATGTTTATAATTTCACAATATTTTATCTTTATCCCCCCCCCCCCTTGTATTGCAAGTATAATTGTTGTGGTTAAGTTTTTTTTATTTTTTATTATCAACTTCAAATCTACTTATATATGTTTTAATTACTTCGGAACCTAATGAATAAAGAGTTACTACATAAAGATGATTATACCTCAATCGTGCTTTTAAATGCGAACATATAGATGATTATACCTCACTAAGTTAGTAGAGGATATTAAACAAACCGGAGACGAACATATAGATGATTATACCTCAATCGTGCTTTTAAATGCGATACCTGAATCTTATGCCGACATGAAATCTGCGATTAAGTATGGTAGAGATAACATCACACTTGATACGGTGATTACTAGTGCGAAGGCAAGAGAATTAGATTTAAAAGCTGCTAGGAAAGGTAAATCTAGTTCCGGTGAGGTTAATATGGTGAGAGGACGAACTTTGGAAAGAAACAGTGGACAAAAGAACAATCAAAATCAGAATCAGGGAAAGAATCAAAACTCAGGAAATGGTAGGAGTAGGAGCAAGAATAGATCAAAATCTAGGACTAAAGGCCGTAAATGTTATAATTGTGGAGAGATTGGACACTTTAGGAAGGATTGCCCTAATCCTAGGAAGAAAAACGCGAACCATAATCAACAAAATGACTGCAACATGGCTTCCAATAATGATGGTAATGCTGAAGTTTTTATGGTATATGAATTATATGATGAGACTGTGAATTCTGTTCATTCTATGCCTGCATGCAAAAATGAATGGTTGGTAGATTCTGGTTGTACTTATCATATGTCACCATTTAAGAATGTTTTTACCACGTATAAAGAATTGGAAACTGGATTTGTCTTCATGGCAAATGAAAGAAAATGTCAAATTGTTGGTATTGGTGATGTTTGTCTTCGGTTTAATTCGAAATTGTTTGACCTTAAAAATGTTCGACATGTTCCCGATTTGTGTAATAACTTGATTTCTTGTGTTGCTTTGGAAGATGCGGGTCTTGAGGGTAAATGGGGAAATGGGTTTATGAAAATTCTTAAGGGTTCTTTGGTGATTGCAAAGGCTGAAAAACGCCGAAATCTTTATATTTGCTCTGCTTTGCCTATGTCTTGTTATGATAATTGTGTGAATCTTGCTAAAGAAGATAAAACTGAATTATGGCATAAAAGACTAGGTCACATGAGTTCTAAAGGACTTGAAATCTTGAACAAAACCGGAGTGTTTGGGAAGGATAAGATTTCGGAATTGCCCTTTTGTGAAACGTGTGTGATGAGCAAACAAAAGCGAGTGAGTTTTCCTCCCCTAACCCTAAAAGGTTTTCTTGAAGCGTGCCTTAGAATACATACATGCGGATGTGTGGGGTCCCCTGGCGTTCAAGCGCACGGTGGTAATCGTTATTTCTTGTCGATCATTGATGACTTTTCGAGAAAAGTGTGGTTGTTTTTGATGCAAAACAAATCGGATGTGTTTGAGAAATTCAAAAATTGGAAAACTTTAATTGAGAACCAAACATGTTTAAAAATTAAGACACTTAGGACCCGACAACGGGTTAGAATGCAATCATGACATGGATAGTTTTTGTGTGCAAAGCGGGATTGAGAGGCACAAGACCGTGCCTTACAACCCCAACAAACGGTGTCGCGGAAAGAATGAATCGAACCCTTCTTGGCGTGTGAGGAGTATGCTTGCGTCGTCGGTCTCCCTAAAAGTTTTGGGGAGAGGCGCTTTGACCGCTACCTCATAAATAGGTCCCGTTCGTTTCCACTTACATGGCCGTTGTCTGAGGTGGTGTGTGTTTTCGGTAGGGATGTAGATTTCTCAAATTTGCGTGTTTTTGGGTGTGTGCGGCCTATGCCCATAGAAAGCTAGATAAACTTGAACCTAGATCGGTGAGATGCGTGTTTTGGGTTACCGGAGGCGTTAAAGGTTATAGGTTGTGGTTGCGTGAGGAACCAGGTTTCAAAGTAATCATTAGTAGGGATGTGGTATTTAATGAGAATGAATTTCCCTGCTTGACTGTTCCCGCCGAGCCTATCCCTCCCCCGGCTCCCATTATGGTGGAGCATCCCGTAGGATCGAGTGATGCTAGTGACCAATCCGAAAATGTGAATTCGAAATTGGTGGAAATTCGAAAATGTGAATGTGGATAATTTGCATGAATTACGATAATGTGAATTAGAATTGAGCATGATATTCTCGAAAATAAACTTGATGAGCAAAATGAAGATAATGAAAATGGACAAAAGCGAAATTCACGAATTGGATGATTTGCATGACTATCAACTTGCGTGATAGACCTAGCAGTTTCTAAGCAGCCTTCCGTTTGATGATTTTCATATGACTTCATTTGTTTTCGTGTGTTTGAATCTATTGATAATTCGAGGCAAAGACTTATAATCAAGCTTTAAAATCTGAAAATTGTAATGATTGGATTAATGCCATGAATGAGGAAATGAATTAGTTACACATTAATCGGGACTTGGATTTTAGTGCCTAAGCCTAAGAAGCGTTACAGTAGTTTCTTGTAAGTGGCTTTATAAAATCAAGGTGAATCGGACTCAATTAGGTTTAAAGCTAGATTAGTGGCTAAGGGATTTACTCAAAAGGAAGGAATAGATTACTTGAAATTTTTGCTCCGTTGTTAAGTTCACATTGTTAGGGATTATGCTTGCTTTGGTAGCTCAATTTGATTGGGTGAAACAGATGGATGTTAAAACGCGCCTTTTGCATGGTGATTTGGTTGAAAAAATCTATATGAGGCAACCAGGAGGGATATGTAGATAATCGGCATCGACTATGTGTGCTTGTTAAAAGAAATCCTTATATGGCCTAAAACAATCTCCTCGCATGTGGAATATTAAATTTGATCAATGCATGCTAGATTTGAAATTTACGGAGTGCTTATGATCATTGTTTGTATTTCAAAAATGATAGGAGTGTGCTGTTTTCTTGCTCATATATGTGGATGATATGCTTCTTATTAGCCCATGCTCATCGATTGAATATGTTAAGAATTGCTTGAGTGCTAAATTTGACATGAAGTATTTAGGCGATGCTAGTAAGATACTTGGCATGAACATAGTTAGAGGCAGGAAGCGTCATTTGTTTACTTGAACCAAATTTCATACGTTGAAAAGATTTTGAGTAAATTCTCGATGATTAATGCTGATTCTGTTGATGTTCCCCTTGCCTCACATTTTGTGCTTAGTAAAGAGTAGTGTCCCAAAAATCAATTCGAAATGAATCAAATGAGTAGAGTCCCTTACTCCAATGCCATAGGTTCAATAATGTATTTGATGGTTAGTACTCGCCCCGACATTGCTTATGCCATTAGTTGTCTTAGCCGTTACATGTCGAACAGGGCTTGCCCCATTGCATGCATCGTTAAGTGGTTGTTGCGATACCTAAAACATTCGATGAACTATGGATTGAGGTTTTTTAAATCCGAAAACGGTGTTAGGTTGGTAGGATATGTTGATTCAAACTATGCCAATGATAGAGACCATAGGAAATCGACCACGTCTTATGTGTTCACCCTTTGCGGTTCTTGCGTTAGCTGGAAGTCCCAACTGCAATCCGTTGTGGCCCTGTCCACAACCGAGGCCGAATACATAACCATAACCGAGTGTATCAAGGAAGCCCTTTGGTTGAAAGGTTTGATCTCAGAAATCGGTTTTTTAAAAGACAAGGTGGTAGTTTTTTCCGATAGTCAAAGTGGCATACAACTTTGCAAAAATCCTGTTTTTCATGATAGAACAAAACACATTGATGTGCGTTTTCATTTTATTCGTGATGTTGTTGCTAAGTGCATCATTTATTTGGATAAGATTGACACTAGTTTGAATCCTGCTGATATGAATACCAAGTGCCTTCCTGTTTCAAATTTTTTGAATTGTTTAAAAATTTTGATGTTTGACACCGGTGATCCCGGTAATTGAGGTTGACCCGTTTTCGTGATTTTCCCCGGAAAATCCATGCTTGTTCTGTGTGAGCAATCATGGTAACTTAGCTTTTTCTGTTTGTGAATTAGCTTCGTTTCTTTAAAATTTTCTGCTTCTTTGTGGTTGCGTAAAATTTTGTTTTTCCCTGCTTTGGTCCTCCTTCGTGTTGGATCAAGTGCAGGGCTAAGGCGATGATGACACCTTTTCTGTTTTATATATCCTCGAGTTCATTGGTTGGAACCGACACGTGATCCAAGGTGGAGATTGTTAGAAATTGGCTGGAGGCCCAAAGTCAGTGTGGCAGCCCCTTTCTGATAATTCACTCCCTAAGCCCAAACAGCCCAGGCCCATTCCTTGGCAGCCCGCCCAGTCCTTGCCGTTTTAGCGGAGGGTTACTTTCGGGTTTTCAATTTTGGGACCAGCTGTCCCTTGTCTCTTGCGATCCAGTAACCGCTCCCTTTTCCTATTCATTGCTGGTGCCGCCTTTTGTTGTCGTAGCAGAGATACAGAGAGAGTGTGTGTGTGCGCATGATTAGCGTGCAGAGTGTAGAGAGAGAGACGAGCGATTCTTCAGGTTGTGAGCTCAGTCGAAATCTTGAGAGCAACCGTCTTCTGTCGATTCCCTTCCTTCAACCCAGCAACTCGTATTCTCCGTCTAAACCCTTTCTTCTTCTTCCAGTTTCTTGGTGAGACTGAGTGAGTTTGAGTGAGGCTGCTTCATTGTCTCTTCGTGGGTTTTAGTCTGTTCGGAGTTAGAGCTGGTAGGTAGGTGTAGTGAGTGGTTGCTGGGTATCCTCTGGGTTTGGTGAGCGGTACCTGTTGACAGTCCTCTTCTCCGTCTTTCTCTTAGTTGCCGGTGTGGGTCTAGCCGGATACTGTGGCTTTGACCTTGGCATTATTGGGTTGGTTCCCCAAGACGAACTCGTTGGTGGATATTGGCCGTGAGAGGGTATCTGAGCCTATTGAGTTGCCTAGCCGAGGTCTCCGACCTATGACGGCGAGTCGTGCCCCGTACATGGCGTCAGTGTCGCGCTCATTTGTGGCTTCATTGTTACAGTAGCTATTATTCCAGTTTTTCTGTGTTACTTAGTCTGATTGTAACAGCTCTGCTTAGTCCTCTTTTTATATCCCCTGTATCCAGTTGGTTTGAAGTTTCAAAGTGTATTTCTCGACTGTTAGTTCATAACAGTTTCCGAGAAATACTTGGACTGTGTTTTCCAGATTACTAGTAACTGTTATTTACTGGTTTATTGTATCCCAAGTGATTAAAATGTTACCCCCATCCCCAGTTGTAACGTTATCCGCTTTTATTTTAATCTGGGTCTATTGTTCCGGTTAACTCCGTTTCTGTATTTGGAACAACTCCTGGCTATAGTTCGTGTAACTGGTGCATCCGCACAACACTACCCGAGCCCAACGAGCAAAACAACTTACGGTGCGCAAAGAAGATTAGGATAAGGGTGAGCGAACAATGCTCGGTAAGTTCATATAAAACCCCTGGTTTTTAGGGAGGAATTGATCTGAAGAAAATCAAATATTTAGAAGTGTCAAATATTCAAATATCAATAAGTGAACGACTTTCAAAGTTCATAATGTCACATAGGTAGTCGGGGATTCCAAACGAAAGATAAGGAATACACGAACATGAGAGGGGCACCTGCCGCCAATAGTCCCATACTGATTGATGACAACAGCCTACACGCAATTACCATGATCAAGTAAATGGTCTTCCAATAGTGGCTCCGAAAATATCAATATTTCAATACAATTTGGTACATCCGAATTACTGCATCACATGACTAGTGAGTAGTGATGTTCTTTAATAAAAAATCAATATGTAGATAATATCATGTATAATGCATTGAGGGGTTGTTTAGACTTAGTGATCACAATGGAGTTTCAAAATAGCCAATTAGATACGCACCGTGCAATTAAGACAGTTCAACCAACTTCAATTCGGAAACGATATCTCATGAAATATGAAAATGAATACACGAGGTTTAATAAATACCAATTTTACTAAACAAGAGTAAAATAAGCTTGCCGAGATTCAAAGCAACTAACATAAAGCCGGGCGCATAACGTGTACAAGAACGCTATATCAATTAATGTACCGGAAGCCTACCAACCGAGAAAGAATTGAAGAAACTTAAATATGTATAATCCCTTACCTAAACAACAACGCTATATCAATTAATGTACCGGAAGCCTACCAACCGAGAAAGAATTGAAGGAACTTAAATAGGTATAATCCCTTACTTGAACAGCAAGCACTAAGAAAATTAATACTTTTTGTGTCGCTACATGCGTTTGGCCGAATCTAAAGTTCAAAATATAAATTCAATTATATAAGTATGCTGTATACTAATCTTACTGCAATTTATAACTAATTTACAATATTAGTCTGTCTTTTTATAAACACCGAAAGTGACATTGTTTTCTTTGGTTTTTAAAAATGCTATAACTAATATCATATGTAGAAACCAAAATCCACATTTGGTCTCCCCTCTCAATTGCCCTCTCTGTACTGATTCACAATAAAGAAGAGAAAAAAATCAACATGGACATGAACAGCCTACTTGCCTCCCTCTTCCCAACAACCTCACATATTCTCTCCCTCTCCATCCGACTCCTCACACAAACCTCAATACAACCCAATAATATGGCTAATTAACCATTTCCCTTACAGAACACAAAAGAATTGAACGCATTATTGAAGATTGATACCTCAATTTGGCCCTTCACAACCTTGCTGCTCAAAGTTTCCAGCGCCGCCGCTCTCTATCTCTCTCTATTTTTTAACCAAAATCAAGCCAAATCTTACTTTACAATGATGAATCAAAAAAAAATAAATCAAAAGTCAATTCTTATTTGATTTGATTTGATTTGTATCAATATAAGAAACAAATCAAACCAACCGGTCTAATATAAAACGACAGTGTTTTAGCCAAAAAGAACACAAAACGATGTCGTTTTATACCAAAAAAAAAAAATGGTGGCCGACAACTGTGACTGCGCCTCCTACCCCTCCCCTTTCCACATGGCAACATTCTAGTGAATGGAATAAATTTTCCACCATTATTTTTCTTGGCCAATTTTCGATCAAAAAAATTAATTTTTTTATTTTTTCCCTGAATTAAAGTATACATTTTTACCTATAAATAGAGATTTGATTTGTTTCATTTGGATATCAGCAAAAATTTCTATGAGTCTTTCAAGTTTTTAGCTATTTTCTGAAGAAAAAAAAAATTTATTTAAGATAAATATGGTGGGTATGAAAAAATATTGGATTTTGTGCCACTGTTGAAAGTTTTTTTTTGTTTTGAATTAAATGAGTATCAAATTGATTATTTTATTAGTTTTTAATGGGTTGTGTTTGATTTGAATAGTTTTGATCTAACTATTAACCATGCTTTCAATATCAGAAACCCACACTCCCACGACGTTTAAGATAAGATGCAATAGGCCAACCCCATTCATGTAGGTTGTGACTTTATAGGATTATGGATCAAACTGTTAAGTTTAAACGGAACTACTAAAATTACAGACCTAACTCTGATTCTACGGGTTTTAGTTTAAACGGGTTGTTAATGGACCACACCTAAAAACACATATTTAAATTTAAACTTCGAAATTAACTAATGAACGGACGAGTCAATAACATCATTTAAGTGATAAAATTTAAAACACAAATCAACTTCAAGTATTACTAGTTAAAAAGTATTAATATTAAACATGAAACAAGTCAATAAACATCATCTTTATTCTTCAACCACATTTATTATTATTATCATACATGAAATAAAAATAAATTAGTAAATAGTTTCTTAAACATATTAAGGCACACATATAACATGCTCACTAATTGTTACGTGTTCAAGTTTTTTTTTAAGAGTTACAATGCTACTTATAAATTTAATTTAGGAACGGATGAATGATTTAATTTTTATCTTGGAATTTTTTAGGTTTTTTTATCTTTATTTATTTGGCCCCACCAACTTCTCTTTATTTCACCAAGTTTTTCTTCAATCATTTCAATATATATATATATATATATATATATATATATATATATATATATATATATATATAAACCTAAGAACCTTATGCCAAACACACCATAAATCTTGCAAGAAGAATTGACTTCTATAATGTCTTAGTTTGTGATTTTGAATTTTCTGTCTCTTTGGCCTCACATGTTTTCTCTCCATCTTTCTTGTACTTTTTAAAATTAATATATATTTTGGTCCCTCAATTTTTTCAAAAATATTAGTTCGGTCCTTGGGTTTGAAAACTTATTCATTTGGTCGGTGAATTCGATTTTTTGGTCAAAATTTCCCCTTTCGGCGTTACTGTTATACTTTTCGTCCAATATTATTTCAAATGCCTAAAATTCCATTACTAAAAAGTTTAATATGGGCTGACTTTTCAAAATATTTAAAATATAAGGAGTTAATGTGTCAATTTAAAATATATGCCGATGACAGATGACTTTAAACCCATCGTCTTCACCGTTTCTCCCTTGGAAATTATCAAGTACACCTTATGGACCATGCAATATACTTTCATTACCTTTGACTTCGTTGAATCTCGAAACATTCAGAACAAACAAGTATACCCTTCAGATTTTAAGGTCGATTAACTCGACCTTTGATCAACCGTTAATCCACAAATCCAATCCATTCGATTAGAGTTAGGTTAGTTTTGAGTTTGGTTAATCGTCACAAAAGAGCTTATGAAGGAACATTTTTTTAGGGGGGATTTACAAAAATGATCAAGTCAAAGATGACTTGGTCATTTGTAGCCTCACTTAAAAAAATACTCCTTTATGGCTTGATTTATTCATAAACTACTGATAAACCACGATTGGTTTATCAGTAAACCAGTAAAAATACACCCCTCAACATCTGAAATCACTGGTTTATCAAGTAGTCGACAAATCGACCAATTATCGATCAAGTGGTTTACACTAGTTTATATAAACTAGTGTAAACCACTTGGTCGACAACTGGTTTATCAGAATGGTCGACCAAGTGGTTTATGGTCAAAGGTCATATATGTTCATCAACTGGGTCAAATTGCCATATTTGACCAATGCCACTTTTTTTTTAGAGTTAGTTAGTTTTGAGTTTGATAGGTTTGAAAAGATTATTAACAAATATACCCATTTCTCTCAAATCCAATCCCTTCGGTTACAAACAAACCTAATTCTGTAATCATAACACCTAAACGTAACACCATTTAAAAGGTAAAATTGCTTCACTACCCCTCTTCACATTTAAACTATACTACCCCCTTCCTCTCTCCCCCCTTCACGTAATTTTGATTACGTGTCATTGTTGATTCGATTTTCATTGTTAATTCGCATGATATCATATGTGAATTAGATTGATTTTGATTCGGTTAACAAAAAACTGTTGATGTGTATTTTTTTTTTCGATTTCGGACAAAACAACCGCTACAAACTAGCGGATGTTTTATAAAACATTCGCAAGTGTGTACCAAAAGTGAGTATCTATTAAATGTTAAAATGAGTATTTAGGTTATTTTATGCATTAAATGATGTTAAGTTTAGAGATTTTGGTGTTATAGGGTCACTCTTCTGTAATTCATCGCTCAATCCATCGCGCTTCAAAAATCGTCGCCTTTTCTCCGAACCTCCAGTATCAAACAAGCTCTCCAAGTCGTCCGGCAAACCAGTTGGGTCGTGGTCAGTTATATTCCCTTCCGGAAAGCCATTTGGACTCGCCGTCATCCGATCTCAATCCAACGGCGACACCAAAGACAATTGTACATCACTCGATGTTTGCGTCAGTAATAACCAAGGGACAACGATGATGGAGTATCGACGGCGGCGACAGCGGGCACTAGACGCCTCACCAATCGGTAAGTATTCTGAAGATGAACAAAAATGGACAGAGGAAGGTTTAGTTATGGAATAAAATTGCAAGTTTGCAACCCGTTGCCCACCCACTACAACCACAATTGCCACCACCGCAGTTCTATCAGTTTTCCGCCACTTGCCTCTCCTTTCAATCGCCAAAACCGCCATAACACCACCCAACCAATTCTCATTCTTTATCAACAACCCATGGTCATCTCTGTTTTCTTGTAGACCCAGTAAACTCAAGCACATACGCTTCGGCTCTCTAATCTTGAGAATCTACTATACAATAGAGCTCAGTGGGATAAAGAGCAGCTGAGATTGATTATTTTTACTTATATCAAACAGCTGTAATTTATTCCGCTTGGCACGTGTGTCCCCTTGAATCAGGACTGTCAAGAAGATTCATAATCTAATCTAAACTGTTTTTATCTCATATATAAATCTCATCTAAACTGTTTTTATCTCAACCTAATCTAACTGTTTCCTATTCACGTTTTTCTTCCTAAATCTCATATAAACTGTTTTTATCTTAACCTAATCTAACTGTTTCCTATTCACGTTTTTCTACCTACATTTTTATTTCAATCGGATTTCTTCCATCCTTTTTAGGCTTAGTTTTTTTTTTTTGTTCTCTTTTTAAACCTTGTACTCAAATGGGCTATTAAATCTATTTGATGAAATAGTTATATTCTAGCTTATATATATATATATATATATATATATATATATATATATATATATATATATATATATATTATTATATTGATTTATTTGAATACTAACATCGTCCTATACTGACATCGTCCCATACTGGCGACGTGCCATAGGCACGGGCACAGAATCAGTGGGATAAAGAGCGGCTGAGATTGATTATTTTTACTTGTATCAAAAGACTTTAATTTATTCCGTCTGGCACATGTGTCCCCCTGAATCATGACTGTCAAGAAGATTACTAATCTAATCTAAACTGTTTTTATCTCATATATAAATCTCATCTAAACTGTTTTTATCTCAACCTAATCTAACTGTTTCCTATTCACGTTTTTCTTCCAAAATCTCATCTAAACTGTTTTTATCTTAACCTAATCTAACTATTTCCTATTCACGTTTTTCTTCTTACGTTTTTATTTCAATCGGCTTTCTTACATCCTTTTCAGGTTTTTTTTTTTTTAAAAAAAACTTTGTCCACCTTCTTTCTTCTTTTTTCCTTCATGTAAAATGAGCTATTAAATCTATTTGATGAAATAGTTATATTCTAGCTTTATATATATATATATATATATATATATATATATATATATATATATATATATATATATTATTTATTATATATATATTATTTATTATATTGATTTATTTGAATACTAACACCGTCACCGTCCTATACTGACATCGTCTCATACTGGCGCCGTGCCATAGGCACGAACACAGAATCTAGTCCCAAGTATAGGAGAACAGTTCCGTGCTCACACACACGTAAATTTGGGTTTCTCGGGCACGAGTTTGTTAAAACTAAGCTATGTATATATATTCTTGTACAGCCATTCCTGACTTGATGGTTGCGGATTTGGAGTTGAGTTCTTAGTTGTGCTGAAGATTGCTAATGGGTTTGGTAGGATAGAGTTGGGTCATCAATTGATGCCAAGGAAATTTTTAATGGTAGGCAAGAGAGATTGTGTTTCATGAATCCAGTTGAGATTCGCTCAAAGAAGTCTTCGGAAAAGCTCCGACTTCCGGTCAAACGAATCTGGGTCGTGGTCTGGTTTTGTAAGATTGAAGTGGAACTAGTTTTTACGCCCTTGTATTTTGAACTTTTAAAAAACCCCCCTAGTATGTTATAAAGGGTAATTTAGTAAGAGTATTTTTTATATTTAAAATAATATTGAACGGAAAGCGTAACGGTGGAAGGGGGAATCTTACAAAAAAATCAAATTAAGGGACCAAATAAATATGTTTTCAAACTTGAGGACCAAACTAATATTTTTGAAAATATCAAGGGACCAAAATATATATTAATCCTACTTTTTATTCAATCATAATTTTAAAAAAAAATCAAAATTTAAAATCAAACCACTAAAATAATAAGTCAAAAACATCCAAAGAAATCGATTTTACAGTATAAAATTAATTTCACGTTGAAGAGAGAGCATGACCAATGGGGATTGGCCTGAGTAGCAAAAATAAGAGATCTCGATTTTAAGCCCTTTTGTAACAAAAAAAATTCCAAAGAAGTTAAAGATGTTAAAAGGACTGATCATGTTAAATCGTAATCGAAAAAGGTTGAGGTCGAAAAAAGGTAAGCATATTAAAGTTAGGGCTAAAAGGGCTAGCTCTGTATGATCAACCCTTTAGGGCTATGATCAACTCAGTTAACATATCAAACTAGAGCTATTAAAAGAGCCGATGACCGATATTATTAAACCAAAACCAATGACCCTATTAAATTTAGGACTAATAACGTTAGCCTTATATGATCACAACCCTATAGGGCTAAAGTTAATACGATTAACATGTCTACTTAGAAGAGGTCCCCGTCTAGAGAGAGGGAAAACATTGGGGAAACTAGTACTTCGCAAATAGGCAAAATAGATACTCCTAAAAAAAATCATACTCAACTTTTCTTGTTCTATTTTTATAAATATTAATTATTAATTAATTTTTAAAAAAACTAAAAATTATAGTTGATAATATTTTCATTATTATATCAATAATCAAAATTTTATTACCCAAGAAATAATATATATATATATATATATATATATATATATAATTATTATTTTATGTTTAACTTTCCAATAAGTAAATACTCCGTACAAGTATTTTGTTGGAACAGATGAAGTAAAATAAAAATTCTCATCAAGCATATGTTTAGTAAGAATAGTTTAATTACATGTTAACCATTGATCCTACGTAATATTGTCCTCTTAGTTTTTTTCCTTCAACCGTCTTATCTGCCTTTATTTCAAATTAAATAAAATATTAATAAAACAAGCAAAAAAGACGGAACATATCAGTGACAGGTATACTTCGTATCCACAACCCCAAAAGGGCTTTCTTACGGAGTCCCTTTGCATTTGGCGGACTTTCATGAATCGCAACACACAAATAATGCATAACTGCATTGCGATGCATGAAAGTCCGCTAAAGTGTCTTTTGCTAAGGCGGTTGAATTCCCTCCAATTTTCTCAAGAATTAACACCCATTTTGGGTCAAAGGGAGTAGACTAAACAGAATAACAGCTTGATGAATCCCTGCAAAACATTAGACACCACCACCTTTCCATTTTATGAGTTACCAACAAATGTTCTGAAGAATGCACAAAGATATACCACAGAAATATTCCGACCACGCACCAAATAGGATGTTTGGGGAGAGGGGGGGGGGGGGTTGTGTCCCCATTAGCACGACGCTTGGTAACTAAGCAGTTTTCACCACTTCCATTCAGCACCCAAACATTGCAACTAACCAAACCTGGCGACATGAAGATGATACTTGGATGACGGGGGAATTGGTAAGAAGATGATGTTGACCAGGCAAAGAAATTCCACAAATACTACAAAACCTTTCCTCTAATTTGGGTATAAGCATTTACAACAACGGAGGCCACACACGTTCTTTGACAAAGAATCTCTATACTATTGACAACATTTGATGACACATGTACACTTCAATTATCACCGTAACCATTTACTGTTACCTCAATGGGATTTTCAACCTCTGAACGACAAGCCAGAGGAAAGAATGTGACTAGCCTGTGGAAGTTTCCTTCAAACGGCGGTTAAGGCTTGGATTTGGATTTAAAAGCTTCCAAGTTGTATATGGTAATTTCCTTATCATACATCTGAGATTCTCCTATAAAAAAGTACATATGCAGCTGATGTCTTTATCTGGTCCTTGCAAACTGGGTAAACATGGCTGTCATCAAACTCGTACCAGCGATCACGCCCATGCTGCATCAAGAACACAGATAGTTAAAAACCTATGTTGGACTCAGATTTTGGTGATAAAGATGTCTTCGAGGATCTACTTCCCATGATATGATATAACCAAAACAATTAGAATAAAACTACTTTGTCCATTCCAAGGAGGGAAACTAGTTCATTACCCACTGTACATATGGAGTCAGTTTAGAGGTATTTACGGGTCTGGTACTCAATTTAAAGAAATCAATGCTCCAAAACTGGATGAGTAGTTCTTTCGTTTTTCTTTCATCATCCAACAACGTCCCTAAGACATCTTTGCATGAACAAAATCTATTTCTTAATTGTTTGCTCAACTTAAGCTTTTACTTTACGCCTAGGCCCCGTGAGACCCTCTTGTGCCTGGATTGACCTTGAGCCAGTACCAAGTTCCCAGATATAAGAACTACCAGGTAAATAATTCCGACCCAGGAGTTGCAGCTCCCTTGCTGTTTTAATAACAACTGGGATTAAAGAGAGAGGAAGCTCTACTACCATTTAATGACGTGCTTTAATCCACATCTCCATGAAAATAAAGATTCTATGGGAAGCCTCTTCATTTTGAATTTATGTTTCACGGGTATTTTGTAGATGATGATGGTAATAGCCTGGGTAGGTAATCCTGCCGATTAAAAGAATGGCCCCGAGCGTTCGGTTGTTCTAAAGAAAGGAGAGAAAGTCAGAGAGAATTGGGTTTACAATGATTAAGAACCTTAGGCCTTTCCTTTTAAGCTGGAATAATTTTTACCTCTAAAATTATCCATCGATTATGTGCCCCATGTAGGGGAAGACTACAAATACTCGACACTCGTTACTGAATGACCGATTTCCTCATTCTCAACTGATGTGGGATTAAAACACCTTTTACATATACTGCTTCCCTCTTAGTCCACTTCACCTTCTTCACCTTGAACATTGGCACTTAGATCTTGCAATGGATTATAGTGTTCTATGCTTTTCAATAGGTCACTTTCTAGTTTCTAGATGGTACAACTATGAACAAGAAAGAAAGTAGTCACTAACCATATGACTGTGGTTGCAGAAACTTTCGTCCGCAGAATGACCAAATAACATGATAAATGTAAATGTAACAAACAAGAAGTAAACAATTAAATTAAAAACCTTTAATAAACAGAAGTTCCACTTACTTGGGCAAATGCAGTATAATGACCACCACCCATGACACCATAGTGATTACTCACTGCATACAATTTGTAATGATTAGAAACCCGGGCATCCTTTCGAACGATGTAGCTCGAGAGATCAAAGTCATCAACAGGGAAGTCCACAAATGTTTCTAGCTTGTCCTTGAGAAACCTGTTGTAAGAGAACCTCTTTAAATGAATAACCAGTATCTCTGGCAATCTCCAGAGATCCAACTTTTTGGTGGCTTGCTGATGCTTCTTGCAGTTGGGGCAGTACCTAAAACCAAACACAATAATATTTCTGTATCAATTTTGACACTACCTAAAATGCATACAATTATAATCTGTATTTATGACCACTCAAACAAGAAAGTTTAATTAATCACATGCTTGCCTAAGAGCTAATATACGGGAAAATAAAGGAAGTAACGTCTATCCCACAGACCTTTTACACTCGCTATATATCTGTTTGTTTCAAAACTCGTGCACTGAATGAGTAAGCATCTGAGTTTAAATAGTGCAGTTCCAATAAACAATACCAAGAGCAGTCGCTGACTCTCTGGTGTAAAGTCAGTCATATAACAACCTTGTTGGTAGCTTCCAGGTAGTCAAAGTGGTTAAGATGATCACGAATAACGGTAAATCTGTAATAGTAGTCCATTGTTTACGCTAGGAGTGGTGATTAGTGATCAGAAACCAAATCTTGTCACTTAGCTAGTTATACTTGAAATGATTCCAGTGCATGAGTCCCACCATTAATGGTCTGGAAAGGCCAAATGTACATTATCGTACCCCCATGCACTCCCCCCTCCTTAGGGAAGAACTTTTTAACATCAAGACTTAGACAACCAAAAAATCTATGGATGAGATTTATGAAGTCAAATCAACCCAGGCAAGTTTAGATTGCGGCCGCACAATGTACCGAGACCATTAATTTCAACCATTACTTAAATTTCCACAATAAGTCAAAGCGTACCTCTCCGTTAGGGATGGAGGGAGTGGTTCAAACTAGCGAGCATAGGTCAGAAAGGGACAACCTCATCAACTCAGCTACGGATGCCATTTGTTTCTAAAGTTTCCAAATGAGTTCATTAAGTCAGTGTATAATAAGCCAAATTCCCTCTGAATTCGTGAAGTTGCTAAAGCATCCATCTCTCCCGTTTAAACCCTAATTTATTTTCAGTTTCTTTCATTGTCAATAAGTCATTTCTAAATCCTACACCAAACACCACCTAATTAACCAGAGGATCTTCACTTTGTGGTCGCTGTATAGAGTTAAGTCAAGATAGTATCAAGATCAACTGGTAGATTAAAACTGAAGTGAAAATTAAATTAATAACCACATACCACATGTCTTCAGGTCCTAGAGGCTCCTCTTTCAAGAATGCTTCTAGGCATTTATAGAGAGAAACAGATTCTTGAGACGTTGTAAATGCTGCATATCCGCATACCTCTGGCAATAAGCTTAAAATTGAGGTATCATACAACTTTAACATCCTATCAGGCCAGGACACAACCACATTGATAGTATCCGACCCTGATATTGGTACTGGTTCATTCATAATAATCTTGGACATTCCTATTCGACTCCTCTCTTCCAAGTAAAACTCGAAATCATTATCCACAAAAGAGTGCCCCTCTGTTCCACTGTTCGCATCACCATCGAATATTACAGAGCTTATCGCATCATCCATATTGGTGTCTTGATTGGCAGCATTTTGACCATCATCAGATACATCCATGGAATATTCATCTGGAATTAAGAATGGGCCGAGTAATTCGATAAACTTTTTACGTAGCTCAGACCCTGCAGAAGAATCAGACATCCTGGCTACAAGAGGAATGCCAAACCTTTGCCAAGATGATTCCCGGGAGCTAAGCCTGAAGCCCAACCAAAAAAGAATGAAGTTAAGTAACCAACAAAGACTGAAAAGAGACAAGCAATCAACAAAACTACCATCTTTAAGAATGACAGTAAGAAAGTCTTGACTATATATTCTATCCAAGGACTGGTATTGAATAATGGTGCCCATGTCCTTCATTTTACATGTAGAATTCAGGTAACCAAAAGGCTCTGCAACTAGTAAATTCCCATTTGAGATGGTATAAATTGTAGAGCAGCCGTGCAGTTTTGTTAGTTATACCCCCCAACACCCACCCACACATAAGTATAAGAACTATGGGCTTGTTTGGTAGTCAGACAAGGATAAGCAGTATTATTAATCTCAGTACTATTAGTGCCCTCGCTATTAATCTTCACTTGTATATCGAGGATAGTTTTGAGATTACAAATGTTAATCCCAATTTTTTTTTGTGAGGACGCTAATAATACCACCCTCCCCCTTGGTAATAATAGTGAGGGGATAATGATTTTATCCGGATAACTCATGCTTTTAGTCCCGACCACCTATTGTGTACCAAACATCAGACAACTTGGCTTATTAATCCTATCCGGCTTTAATCCTGGCTACCAAACGGCACCTATAATCTTTAACAAAAATTACCATCAAGAGCAAGTTGTGAGTTGACTTGGGAAGCTTTTTATTGAACTTGAGTATCATGAAGAGATTCTTATTCAAAGTGAGAAACGCCCCACAATCTTTCTCTAAGCTCTTATTTAGGTAGTTTAACCAGGCCTAATTACAAGAATTATGGTCAACATCACAAATCCACTCCCGTACTTGGAGCAGAAATTCTTTGAGTACCAAAACATAAGTTATTTAAGGAGGAAAAGAGATTTGAGTACCAAAATATAACTTATTTATTGAGGAAAGAGGAAGCACTAGTCAATCAAAAAAAGAAAAAAGTAAAAAATATACTTCATAATTTTCCAAGGTGCTCGCTCACCAACAATACATAGCCAACAACACATTAAGTCCAATGACCAATCAATCACAGCTAAAAGCATTAGCAAATGAAAGCTAAGATTGGAAATGGGGTACCAAGAAACTTCTTCTCAAAATGAGCAGGAGGCATCTCAGCAATCTTTCTTTAAACCCTTATTTAAGTTGGTTTATCCAAGCTTAATGACAACAGTCATGGCCAACAACACAATTCATCACCTGTGTTTAAAACAGAAGTCCTCTAATTTACTAGCAAAATGTAAGTTGTCCAAAGAAGAAAAAGAAGCACTAGTCAATAAAAGGACAAAGAAAAAATATAAATTTGATATACTTTCCATAGGTGCCCTTCCTACAATACAGAGCCAATGACACATTAAGCCCACTAAACAACCAACCACAGCTGTAAGCATTGCCAAATAAAAGGTACTACTGGAAACGAGGTAGAAGTAACTCATTCTAATTTAGGAGTAAATAAGACGGGCACAACTAACAAAGTGTGCACTGCAATATAAATACAATTTTAGTATGTTGTTGAACAAAAACATCTTTCCTCAAAGTTTGAAATTTGAGCTCCTAAGTACCAAGGATTCCAACTATAAGAAATCCAAAATTCTATTCCTCCAACCTTCACAAAGATTGATATCACTCCCCTATTCCTAAAAAAGAGACTATCTTTCCTTTCTATCTTTCCTTCCTAGGATGTTAACTTTACCCTTTCACAAATGGTTTACTTCCTACTTTAATGATGGGTCCCACTCTTGCACAGGCTTTGATGGAAAACACACAACATCCTAATATTTATATTACAGTCAATTCACTTTTCTTAATTTTTGTGCCAAGACAAACAAGACTCTCTTTAAGAAACGGAGGGAGTAGAATAATTTAAACGCTAAGATGATAAGCTCCTATTTCCCTATATTAATCCCCATATTTTATTCCCAGTTGCTATGAAATTTATATGTATTTTGCCAAAGAAATTGCATTTATTGTGCTATTTGTGTATTTTAGATTCTCTTGGCATACTTTTTTTTAATAATTAATTCTCTTGGCATACATACAAACTTCAAGGTCAATTCACAGCACATTAAAAGTATACGAGACAATCCGTGGATGCAAAGTTGAGTTTTGAACCATTCCGTCAAGTTTCTTTAAAGCCCGTCAAGTGATTCAAGGCAAAATGAGCTAATGGAGGCTAACTAAGAACCAAATTGAGAAGCCTAGGCACTTAGGGATTGCGGCTTGCTTTCTGGAAAATTCAGAGGCACCGGAGCAAATCCTGAAACTTCAGGATCTCAAGGCATATATTCAAGCTTCAAGGTCAATTCATAGCTAACTGAAAGTGTTTGAGACAATCTGGGGATGCAAAGTTGAGTTTTGAGCCATTTCATCAAGTTTCATTAAATCCCGTCAAGTGATCAAGGCAAAATGAGTTAACGGAGGCTAACTAAGAACCAAACTGAGAAGCCTATGCACTTAGGGATTGCGGCTCGCTTTCTGGAAACTTCAGAGACACCGGAGCAAACCGTAAGATTTCAGGATCTCAAGACAGGGGCGCACATTCCATATGCGCTTTCTGCTGAGAAAGGAGAAGCGCGCAACCCATGTATGCTTCTTAGCGTTTTAAAGGCCAACTTCTAGCGCTCCACAGCCACTCCCGAGCTTTCCCGGAGGATTCAAGGCGGATTATGGATGAATTGGCTGTTAAATGAGCTAGAGCTTTATATTTTTGGTGTTACAAGGAGACACAGATCCTTTCTTGAATAGATCGAGCCCGTCTAGTTCAAAAAAAAATTGATAAGTAAAAGTTATAAATAGATCAAGGCATCAACGAGTCAAATCAGGTGACGGTCCTTCATCCTTCTACACAGGAAGTATACAAGAAAAATGAATTAAAAAACCAAAAAACTATCCATAATATTAACAAAAGAATCCCCCAGATTCGAGACCATCTTCGAACACCAAAAACCAATAGATTAGAATATGTCCTTCTTTATACGGTCCAGGTTTGACTCTACATTATCAAAAATCCTTCTTGTATAGATTTAAAATCTCTCTCTCTCTCTCTATATATATATATATGTGTATGTATGTATGTATGTATATATATATTTCCTAACTTAATTAGTATACATCGAGTGTACGAAGGACGTGTCACATGGTGACGCACTTTTTGATATTTATCATATTAATTATCAAAAAAATAAAGAGGTAAATCTTCAGCTTTTTGACAATTTTACCCCTTGACTTGGAGAGTACTCAAGAGGCCTCATTTAAATACTCCAAAGCAGCCCCAAATATAGAGCAAGTACCCATTTGGGGAGAAATCCCCAATTTCTCTCCAAACCCTCAATTAGGATGGAAAATCTACACAACCCAACCAAAAATTAATATTTGAAGGCTTGGAGCATCAAACATCAAGGGCCAAGGAAGCATTTGCAAGACTTTTAAACCATGGATCTCAACTTTAATCGGTTTAATTTCTTAAATCTTTATCTTATAATTATTGTTGTAATTTCTTGGGATGATTATGTTGTAAATGTGGAATTGGTGATGTGCTAAACCTCCTAATGACTTGTGATTTTTCCTATGTTGAATGTAGTGTTATCAATTTAATTCCTCTCTTTAAAGTATTAACCATGTGTTTGGTCATTATTGTGTGATCCTAATGCTTTTAATAGCTTAGCTAACCATTAGATGATCACTAGAATTATAGGGTAAGAAGCAAGAGCCCGTCTTATTAAATAAAATCAAGATAACAGTTTACGTGAGGTGAGACCTAAAGGAGATCGAACGTAGATAGTCATTTGGGTGCTAGAGCAAGAACATGACTATTTTTTCCTATGTCATACGAAGCGAGATCCCGAAGCAAGGATTATTGGTTAGAATTGTTATAAGAAGCAAGAGCCCATGGTAAAAGTTATTACGTGCACCCAACTACCAAGACTTGAGTAAAAAAAAATAGAGGGTTAGATTAGACATTAGCTAGACTAGAAATATCACAATACTACTTTTTAACCTTGATTTGATGTCACTGCCATTTCATTGTTGCATTAATTTCGCTTAATTACTTTGTAGTCTTTTTGTTTATCTTTTTAGTATTAAATCCCATTTTCGTTAGCTTAGACAAAGTTAGGTGTGCCCAATTTTAATACTTAGGATTTATTTCTAGCACTATCTTTGTGGAATTGACTCGTACTTTTACACTTTATTACTTGAGATGGCCGCGTAATCTTGCGCATATAGGGAATAGCCTTATCACAAGAGTGTAAAACTATATATGTGATTTCATAAAAGTAATTTAAAACACATAAATTACATATACATGGATAAGCTAATCCTAATTGCTCTTCAATCATCGTCCGAGGTTGAAAGAAAATCAGCCAACTTTTATGATGGTCTTGGTAGACTTGGTGATGTGCCATGCATCATGCTACGCAAGATCAGTGTTTAGTATGATTATAAGAGAAGCAATGTCAACATCTGGAGTATTTAAAATGCACACAAAATGAATAAACAAATCTATCAGACTAGGAATTACACAACTCGAACGTGTCCAACTCATTCTTCAAAAGAGCGGAGGTACAACAACTCATATACCCAAGCAAGGAACACCTAAAATGGAGCCACAATCCACCCTTTGCACATTAGAACTTTCAATCTCCTGGAACAAATGCCTTCCTGAAGTATCCAAATTTGGGGAAGAGTGCAATCTACGCAAAATCAGTATGTAATATGATTATAGGAGATGCAACATCAACATCTGGTGTATGAAAAATGCACACAGAATGAATAAAGAAACGCCATCCGACCCAACTCATTCTTCAAACGAGAGGAGGTACAACAGCTCAAATACCCAAGCAGGAAACACCAAAAATGGAGCCACAATCCACCCCTTGCACAATATAACTTTCAATCTCCAGAAACAAATGCTAAGTATCCAAATTTGGGGAGAAGTGCAAAGCTCATTCAAAAATAGCCAACTACAACTAAACGATCAAAACCAATCCGGCTAAATACTGGAAAGAAATTAATATCCAAGATAGGTCCGATCACCTATCATTTTCTTTTGTTTTGGCAAGCACAATGGATAAACTATGCATCCGAACTTTGAATTAGTTGTTCTTAAACAGATGAGGTATTCTTTTTCTTTGCCTTAGTTCAATGCCAACCAACAGTTGTAGAAATAGGTAACAATAATCAACCTCTTAAAGAACACACAGATAACTACATACGTTTAGCTTATTAACAATTTTATGAAACTGCAAACAAGATGTTAACAAGAAACCAATGCACAAAGAGCAAATAACCATCCAGCAGCGTGAAGAAACATTAATCCATAGTCATACTTGATCACGCTGAACGGCTAAATACCTTTACTTTCTAGAGTATTTGAATTCCCATGTTGTGTCAACTGATGTTATTTATAAGTTAGGAAAACTTGAAGCAGGTCAACTTGTGACAAGAAACATCCAGCAAACGCAAAAAAATACAAGTTGAGAGAAATATAAGGAAATATGCATGAAAAACGTACAATAAAGCAAAAATCACCGGCTTGAACTTACTTCTCACACCGATGCATAAACACGACCAAATGCGATTCATCAATGGCTTTTGGAAATCGGTAAGCAACCAGTTGATCATTATCCCTAATCAGCTCTATTGAATCAGATGACTTATCCAGAAAACGAAGAATGCAATGATTATATATCTGCAAACACTTCAAAAGTTCAGATCACAAAGTTCTAAAATCAAAGGCTAAGGCAGACACAAAGAAAGTTAACATCCATGTCAACAAATATTTAAACACTAACTATGACTTGCACAGCTAATGCTAAACCAGTAGTAGATGTCTCGCTTCAAAAATCAGCACAACAGACAAGTTTTAACTACATAGTGAGATTCCTCTTCAAATTTTCCAAAACTTTTAGAATGATAAATTTGATAGAGAAATATCCAATAACAAGAAGCCGATCCAAGGAGTTAGCCTTTCCTGTAATACCATAACAGAGAATCTAAATTACTAGTCCCCCAATTAAGACATTTCACACAGGAAACAACAATTCACACAGTAGTCTTACCCACCTGAGTTTTCAGCTCAAAAGTAAGTTTTACAAGCATATTTACTAGAAAAGAATGAAGAGACATGGAATCATACATGCTTATCAAAGAATGTAACCAAGTGCCTAGCGACCAAATATAACAGTTTATGTCCATTATAGCTACAATATCATTATTCAAATGCCAAATTCCCATGTAGCTCAAGAACACTTCTATACATCCTGATGCAACTTATAAAATATATTGCACTGATCAAATAAAACACCAGAATCTTGAAAACACCACCACCATAAAACTTACCTCAGCAACCAGCAGCGTTTCATCCCCTCCCAAAGAACAAGATATGCTCACGGCTTGGACAAGATCCTTCAAACTTCCATACTTAGGAACAGTTACATTAACTGGAATTGGTAGAGTAGTCCCATCAGTGCTCATAAGCGTCAAGGTCATAGTCCGCATTGTAGTTGAAGGCAAGGGTAAAGACAGGTACATAAAAGGATCAAATGTAAGGGACAACTTCTTGCAAAGAGGACAAACCAAAGTTGACCGAAATTGTCCCTGTAAAAAGTAGTGATTTATCATCTCAATAAAAATTAGAAGCATTAACCTTGGAAATTACTTGCCGTGACAAACTGGGTGTTGCAGTATAATGTATATCGTATAAATGAACTCACTTGGCACATATCAACTATGATGGAGTCATTACGAGCTAGATGGTTTTGCCAGTGTTCATCTGCTACTTCTTCGTCTGGACAACCGTCAGTATCTTTTACCTCTATAAAGGGCTTGCATTTAACACGATTTACATCTTCATGTAAACCATCCAACAAAAAAGCAAGAAATTCCTACAATACATACAAATAATAAATAAATATTTAAAAAGAAAAATTACAAAGCAAAAGAAAACATTTCTCCTGTCATAATGTCAAAACAGTGCCGATTATAATTCTAACACAGCATAAATTTCACTCACTTGAGAATCATGCTGATTATAGCCACTAAATTGAGGAGCAAAAGCAGAGAGAATTGACTTAAACATTTTTGGAGTCACAGGTGTTGCCCCAGGAGCCCATAGCTTTCTAAGCAAGTCTCCAAAAGCTAGAGCAAGCTTACCCTGGCCAAGATATCCAGAGAGAGAATGTGAGAGACCAAGCAAAAGACCAGCATAGACTGCGTCAAAACCTAACTAAAACAGGTCACCACTAAGAAATATAAAACCTTGTATATAAAAGAACTACATATTGCATATACATACATTCATTCCCAAGGGATTTTCAAAATTTAGATCTTTTCTGAAGTCTCCAAGGAAATAATCATTAAGCTTCGGCGTATGTACCAAGCACTGGATAGCACTGTTCATGAAACAAGTGTTTCCAAGGTTATGCAATCCAGTCAAACCCAACTCACAAGTTTCATTGAAGCTACTAGCAAAAGGTGGACAAGCAACTCTGAAATACAAGTGCTCATTGTTGGTAGTTCCATTCATCTCAAGTGAGCCACCGTAACGAAAATCTCTGATCTTAGACTGCTCGGCTTGCATATCATCTTTCCTTTCTAACCTTTGTTTTAGATAAGATGACAGCCCATAGACTTGCAATTCCATAAGGATCTGCACCACATGGTAAAAGATAAACAATGCATATGTTGCTTGCATCATATGAAATACAAAGTACTCATTGCCTGAAAAATCAATTCTGAAATTACTCTGTACCAATCAATACAGGAGCTAAAACACTGTCACAGTAAAGTAGGAGAGGGCCAGCTATCTAAGAGTTGACTTCGTTTTGAAAGCCAAGAGTGCCTCTTAGTTGAGCAGGAGGTCGTGTATCAATAAGAAAAGGTCATGAATCAAAACATAAAGCAATCTTTGAACATACCATGTCTGTCCAAAACACTATAACTTCCAAATAAAAAAATCCATTGCAACAACTGCTGCATAACATAAGAAGCTTGCAACTTCATCAAATAGCACATGAGAAAACTTATCCTAGTGACACAAATTGAAGATTTAGTAATTAGTACTTGATATCAAAAAGATTTGTCTTCACGTTATACATCAAGGTCTGAAACGCATAGAACTAGAAATCTATTATCTACTTACCCAGTTACCCTAGTACCAAGATCGCCAAGTTCCTCCTTGTTTCATTCCTTAAAGTTCCATTCAAAAATCAAGTTTGTGAGTCAGCACAAAACTTCTCATACCTGGTCTGTGAATTTGTCCCTGGACAAAACACCATCCAACAACAGACTATGTGATCTGATAAGTCACCAACTCTTCTAAAAGCGTACATTGGTACGCTCTTAGAGAGAGGGACCAACAATGTATATCATGCTTTAACACTCCCTATCACGTAGAACCCAAGGGGTGGGAGAGATGGCAAGGACACTCAGACAAAGAGCTTGGGGTCCTTGGTTCCAATCCCCATATCAACAAGGGGACACACTTACCTATCATCAAAAAAAAAAAACATTCCCTCTCACATGTAACCTTGCTCGCACCTATAGATGTGATCACCCGGTACATCACAAACCAAACAAAGTGCTAACACAAGAAACGAAACAGTGGTGGAACAACGATCTTTGGCTAGAGAGAGGCCTATCAAAACTTGTCTGAACGGTAAAACAACTATTTTATCAGAAGTATGAAGACATCTTAAAATAGACATTCTATTACATATAAACCATTAAGTACGATACTCGATGGATATAAATTTAAAAAACAATTGATACTTAAATCTAGTATTGAAGACAGCATAAATTACTTAAAATTGAAAAACAGTTTGATTACTTAAATCAACTCAAGCCATGGATTTCAAAGATCACAACATGGCAAAACATAGTCTCATCATATCATATATATAAATGTTGTTTGAGAAGAGATTGAAGGAACACAAACAAGGGTTCAGAAGCCGCAACCTCAAACTGGTGACAGTGCGCCATATATATGTATGTATTTACAAGTTACATCATGCATTTAAAAGTTACATCAAGATCCCTAGACAAATAATGATAAACAAAACAGTACCCTAAATATTATACAACTATATTCTAACACTCCCCCACAAGCTCGAGCATAAATATCATGCATGCCCAACTTGTTACAAATATAACCCATTCTATTTCCATTCAATGACTTGATGAGAACATTTGCATGTTGATCCCGGTCCTAAGCATAACCTGTGGCAATCACCTTGATGTTTCTCTCTAACAAAATGAGAATCAATCACTGTGTTTTGTTCTCTCATCGAGAACTGGATTCGAGGCAATGTGAATGGCTGCCTGGTCATCACACCAAAACTGCATAGGTAACAGGTTACTAATGCCAACCTCACTCAGCAGCAGCTGACGAATCTACACAAGACACAAGTAGCATGAGCCATCACCCTATATTCTGACTCAGCACTAGATATCGACACCACCGGTGAGACCAAGTTTCCCCCAACAAATATGTTGTATCTAGTAGTAGATCTACTGTCCGAAGGACCGAAGGAGAACGCATCTGCAAACCCCTAAACTCTCGTGTGTCCATGATCACGGTATAATACACCTTGTCCCGGAACTCTTTTAAGATACCATAGAATCCTCATAGCAACATCCTAAGGAGTACTCCATGGTGAGGACATAAACCGACTTACTACACTGACAACAAAAGCAACTATTGGCCGCATCAAGATAATTCAGCTTTCCAACAAGCCGACGATACCTATCTGGCTCAGCAAATTCTGCACCATGCTCAGTAACTTTTAGATTCAGATCCATAGGAGTCTCCGAAGGTTCTGCCCCTAACATTCTTGCTTCAGTCAACAAATCAAGCACATACTTCCTCTGAGACAAAAAGATACATTGCTTTCAACGGGCAACTTCAATATCCAAAAGATACTTCAAACTACCCAAGTCCTTAGTTTGAAATCTCTTTTCAAGAGTTACGTGCGCTATCACCACCACCACCGGTAATAACAATATCATTCACATACACAACTAATAAAATAATACCAGTACTGCTTTGTCGATAAAATAGAGTGATCACTATGACACCTTGTAAGACCAAACTCGGTCACTGCATCACTGAATCTACCAAACCACACACCTGGAGACTGTTTCAAACCATACAACAACCACTTTAACTTGCAAACCATTCCAGACCCCCCTGCAACAAACCCCGTAGGATAATCACCATCAAGGGGGTGAAGGGGCCAATCATAAGACGAAGCAAATGATATAAGTAAGCGAACAAATGCAAGTTTAGCAACCGGAGAAAATGTATCAGAATAATCAATCCCATTTGTCGGAGCATATCCTTTCGCAACAAGGCGAGCCTCAAGATGAGCCAAAGTACGATCCAGATTTACCTTAATAGTGTATACCAATTTACACCCAATTGCACGTTTACGGGTATTCTACTAGTATTAACACCACAATACAAGCATAATATATTTGTATATCTATTTTGACCCCAAGGGGTGAGAGAGATGGCAAGGGTCACGTAAAGATGATCCTTGGTTCTAATCTACATACCAACAAGGGATAACATTTACTTATCAAAAAATATATATATTTGTATCTCTAAAGAACAAGCAATTACACGCACCAATTTGAAATTCACCCAAATTGGTGATAAATAGGATATAATTGATATCATTTTTCTTATTTTTATAAGAAGATATAATTGATATCATTACTATACTAATCTTGATAAATCTATCACAGTATGTAGTACGGGAATTCTACTAGTATTTCAAATTAATCTTGAGTTATCCCAATGTAGTACGAGCATTTTACTACTATTAACACCACAATACAAGCACAATATTTGTTTTATAAGTAAATAAATTGAATATAATAAATGCATCAAACAAGGTGACACGTCCAATGTACACACGGAGTATGCTTCAATGACCCCACTATCCACACACACAAAATGCTATCCACAAACTCTACAGAAGGACTAGATCCCTGCAAAGCCACTTCAAAACACCAAAAGTGCAGAGACTGATAATATGACTCTTGAGTCCCACAAGCATAATATATTTGTATCTCTAAAGAACAAACAATTACTCGCACCAATTCAAAATTCACCCAAATTGGGTGATAAATAGGATATCATTGATACCATTACTAGAGTAATCTCGACAAATCTATCACAGTATCAGCTTTGAAGCAATTAATCAATCAAGCAAAAGCCACCCCACTATCCAAATATCAAGCAGGAATAATAAAAAATACCAATGTTTAGGGTTTGCAAAATAATCTAGATTTGATATTATAAACACTAAACTCAAGTGAGAATAAAAACTAATTGGCCTTCCGTGAAGCCAATTTTACTGCCTTCCAAAAACTCCATATTCTGTGTGCAGACATGCGTCCGAGTAGAACGTTTCCGACACGGCTAACTTCTGTAATCAGCATTGTGTCCCATTTCCCAAATCACAGATGTAAGCTTATCAAGAAACAAATACTGAGGAGATAATTTATTAAGTTATGCACTGCAGGAGTAATTTAGCGTAGAACTATTAAATTGCAGAAAGTTTTAATCAACTTAACAAATGTCAAGTCAATAATAGATACAGAATTTGCAACTTGCCTAAATGTCATAGCTGAGATATCAAATACACACAAGTTACCTCCTCATTCGGCTGATCTGAATCATTATTGAACATTCTATCATTTATGAAAAACTGGGTTGTTTGCCCTGAGAAGTCCCATATTCGCAACTGTGAAAAAGATGGAGTCATCAGCCTTGCCTAAGCCATAAAACCACCTCTAAATAAAGTACAACGGTTTGTAACTCACCAAGCCAGACTTAACATAAAATATATTACATGCTCTCTTGAAAGCTCCAGCTTCATTGTCCTGAGAAAAAAAGAGGGTCATAGCATATTAATGGTTTAAGAAGGCCCAAACAAATAATAAAAACAAAAGGGAAGAATTTACACACTTCTGAGAATATACAATCTCAACCACTAGCGTTATTTACAGTTATGCTACCTACACAAAGTTAAGGCCACCTACACAACAAAGTTAATGAACTGATATAGTTCGCTTCAATATCAAAGAACAAAACAAAAGAAATGCAAAATTCAACATACATAAAAGCAAGAATATATGCACCAGAAGATATTAAGAACCATAACATATGCAAACATCACCTCAATACGTTCCCACTGACAAATTACCAGTCTTCTACTAAATTTATTAAATGGAGAAGAATGATGGCAGCAGAAAATCTAGATCAAACCTTCTTACTGATCTTTACAACCAACGAACTTGTTCCACGCAACAGTGAAAGCCTGATATGCAAGGAAAACAAGTCTCTATTATCTTCTCCCGCCAAGTAGCTTCCAGTATTCTTAATATCATTATGCCTGCATGAGAGGAAATAATTAAAGGTCAGGCATGTTACACATCCACCAACTGCTAAACAATCAAAGAATCAATCAAATGTACAAAGGGGTTACTCCTGGACAAACATAAAACACAAACACAAATTTTATAAGCAAAGGACAGCCTACTAGAAGAATTTGGTGCATCTCTCATAGATTTTGTACTACATTATCAAGTACCTACACAACTTCTTCTATAATTGAACGAAAGCCTAAAAAAGCCACAAGGAAAAGCATACCTGATACCTCCACCACCAAGAGCTGACAAAGAAACAAATAAAAAAAGGGGGAAAGAAACTTCACTGACCTCTCAGACCAAGAGAAACAGCAAAGTCATCAAAAGAAGTTGCTTACCCTCAGTAATCCTCCTTGAGACAGGCAGGGAAATGCCAAAAGAATAAAAAATGTGGCATACGAACACAGATATCGTGACTCCCTCCCTCTATAGCTCCCCTCTCTCTACCTCTATCTCCCCCTCCCTCCCCTGTACCCAACCCAACCTTTGTCACATCTTGTTGGAGTCACTTTGATGAATTATTTCTCATCATTCATTTTCTTCCCAATGCAAGATTTTTTTGTGAAACCACAATCCTTTATTATCTATAACCATCAATGCTAGAAATGGTGTTTCCCTAACTCTAGTTTTGCAGTCGACATTGATAACAATACTCTTCCTGGCACACATATTCAACTAAGTTGTTTTATGCCCAAACCATTTTAGTTGATGATCTCTTTTCTTTTTTTTTATAAGTAATATTAACTTGTGCCAAAAAGGTGGCGCGACCTATGTACATTGGGATTCTCCTCTTACAGCTACTTCTATTGTCTCACGAATAATTTCTTACGAATTCAGTATTTATCTAATTCTGTCACATGTCGAACTTAACATTCTCATTTCGACTAAACTTATCCAATATTGATGTTCTAAATTGCCAACATTCCATACCATTACGACAGGTCAAGCAAAACTCTTCTCCACTTCGAACAACCTGATTTTCCTCTCAACTTTATGGCTACACACTGCTCACAGTGCACTTCTCCACATCGCCCAACCTCATTAGCTCTTTTCTCCTTTCTAATTCTTTTTTCATTCCTTTTTTTTAGGAGAGCCAGGGACAGAAAAAGAAGATTTCAGTTTGATACATAGAAAGAAGTTCCATTCGTTAGGGTTAGGGAGAAAGAGGAATGTGTTGTGCATAGTGGAGAAGTCAACTAAAGAGATAGGCAAACAAAAAATATATATCAAGGCAAACATCAACCCAAAACCTTTTTTATTTTATGACTATCATATTTCATCTTCTTCTTTTCTTTTTTGTGTGCGAGTGTGTTATTTTCTTTTGACTTTTTTTTGGATGAGAAAAGACGATTAGATTAAAAGAGAAAAGAATATAGAAAATAGATGAGAAGTCCATCAAGCCAATATATATATTAAAAACAGGTGTCGCAACCTTACTATACAGACATTCTACTACAAAAAATTACTATACAATGATAAACCTATCTAAGAACTCAACAAAAGAACTGCCCACTCTTTGAGACATTTCCACATTCTCGAAAGCCCTCGATCTGTACTCCCAAAAGAGCTGTCCCCCAGAATCTCCTTGTTTCAACAATGAACATTCCCAACACATTCCTTAGATCTGATTAACACTCTCTACATTCAGCTCAAGAAATGTTCTCGAAGGCTCTGCGATTACATTCGGTCAATTGAGAAGCATGTACACCAGTCCTCCAACCTATCCACACCGCCAAAGGAGCAACTTCCCAAAAATGCTAACTCTACTACCCTTATCCAAGGATAACTCGAATAAGATCTGGAACTCTAATAATAAAAAGACCATTCACAGAACATTTCTTCCACTGTACTGGCCATTACCCAAGCTATTTTGAACAAGCTGAAAATGTAGTCCCACAAATCCCTGGCCACAGGACAATGTAACAGCAAATTATTCAAAGTTTCTTCATCGTTCTTGCAATGTAACAGCTCCAATTCACATGTCTTTTTTCTTTTTCTCAAATTATCTTCTGTCTAAAGAGCTTCTAGCGCTGCCTCCCACCATCCCACGCAAAAAACACCACCCTACTTGGCACCTTCGACTTCCAAATGATCTCTCACGGAAAAGCACGACTCTCTCTCTCTCTTCGATAGGGCTTCATAGTCGGATTTCACAGTGACTTTTCTGCACACCGTCCTCTCCCAAGAGACCCTATCATCCCTATCAATATCAACATCAACATGGGTACCATACAAAATTTGAAAAGCAGCTCTATCTCTCCAAGCTCCCAGTCCTGCACATGTCTCCTAAATATTGTATTCCAATTTCCAGCTGACTGTATCTCTTGAAACTTGGACCATCGAACTTATCAGCACATCCTCATCCTTGGCAAAAGAAAAAAGGTTAGGAAATCTCCGACTCGATTCCCTACCCTCACACCATTTATCCTTCCAAAACCTAATCGGATTTCCTTTACCAACCTCAAAAGAAATGTATTTACATAAGTGCCTCCACCCTTTGCTAATCCCCTTCCAAACGCTAGTCCCGTAAGGGCTCGAAACTAGCTTATGAAACCAATGATGCTCTCCTTCTCCATACTTATCCATCACAATTCACAACTCTTCTCCATAATGCTATAGGCTCTACCATGAATTTTCATAACCATTTTCCCATCAGCGCCTCAATAAAAAAATTTAATCTCTTGATCCCCAATCCCCCCTCTTTAACACAAGAGCAAACCGTGTCCCAATTAACTAAGTGATACTTCCTCTCCTCCCCATTCCCTTTCCCACAAAAAATCTCTTTCCAGCTTTTCTAACCTTTTTGCAATTGAGGAAGGAATCGTAAAAATAAACATGAAAGACATAAAGACATAGGAAGACTAGCCAAAGTGCTCCTTATCAAAGTAAGTCTACCACCTTTAGAAAGAAGTCTCCTCCACCCAGCCAAACGCCTTTCAAATCTTTTGGTTATTGAATTCCAAACTGCTATGATTTTAAAAGGCGCTCCAAGCGGTAAACCCAAATACTTAATCGGAAGACTCCTAGTTTTGCATCCAAAGAAGGAAGCTAGCAATTTTATGTCATCCATCTTACCCATCGGGATGATTTCACATTTCGAAATGTCGATCCTCAACCCTAAAACTGCCTGGAAAAAAAGTAGAAGAAGACGAAGGTACACAAGTTGATCCTTATTCGCCTCACAAAACACAAGAGTATCATCGGCAAACAGCAAATGAGTCACATCCAAAGCTGAAACACTATCTGATATCGCCTTGAAACCTCGAATAAACCCCCCTTCAACTGCTCTCTCAAGAAGCCGACTCATCGCCTCCATAACCACTATAAACAGCAAAGGCAAAAAAGGGTCCCCCAGCCTCAATCCTCTCGAACTAACCAAAAACTAGTTGGCTCGCCATTAACCAAAACTGAAAATCTAACCGTAGAAATGCAGAAGCCAATCCATTGCCTCCACTTCTCCCCAAATGCCATCCTCTCTAGCAGATAAATCAAGAACTCCCAGTTTAAATGATCATAGGCCTTCTCAATATCTAGTTTGCAAAGTATACCCTTGAACCCACTTATTTCCCTCTCATCAACTATCTCATTCGCTATCATTGCCACATCCATAATTTGTCGTCCTCCCACAAAAGCGTGCTGAGACTCAAACACCACTTTACCCACAACCTTCCTCAACCGCATGGCTAAAACTTTCGAAACAATCTTATACACACCTCCAATCAAACTAATAGGTCTAAAGTCTTTTAACTCATCCGCTCCTGCCCTTTTCGGAAGAAGAGAGATAAAGGAAGCATTTAAACTTTTCTCAAATCCCTCGATGGAATGAAATGAGTGAAATACCTTCATGATATCCTTCTTAACCACATCCCAACACTACTGAAAGAATGCCAATCTGAACCCATCAGGACCGGGAGCATTATCTCCTTGCAAACTACTAACCGCTGCCCAAACTTCCTCCTTTGTAAAGACCCCTTCTAAAAAAAAATATCCTCAAGATTAAGGGATTTAAACGATACTCCATCCAACTCTGGCCTCCATCTTCCTCCTCCATATAAAGATCAGTATAGAATGTCTCAATCTCTTGCTTGAGAGCAGTCAGATCTTTCATCACTAAATCATTCACCTGTAACGAACAAATCTGATTTCCCATCTTATGAACACTCGCCATCCGATGAAAGTTCCTTATATTTTTGTCTCCCTCCTTAACAGCCAAAGGACACGCGATTTTTGTCTCCAACAAATTTCTTCACAAGTGAGTAATCTTTTGATCTCCATCCTCAACTCTTCCTTTCAGATTCTCCCTCTCTATCCAACTCCCTTATATTCTCTATGTCATCCAACCGATGAACCTCTTCAAGAGATTCTTTCAGCCCATTGTCAATATCCCCAAAAATTTCCTTATTCCACACTTTAAATCCTCCTTTAACATCTTCAACTTCTTCACTAACCTAAAACACGGCTTCCCCTCGACATTGTAAGATCCCCATCGCGCTTTGATCCAATCCAAGAAAACGGGCTCCGAAAGCCACATATTTTCAAACCTAAATGGAGTCTTTCCTTTGCAAATCTTACCGCAGCGAAGCAAAATCGAAACATAATCAGAAACCACTCTCGAAAGGCAACTCTACAAAGGTCCCCCAAAAAACTCAGCCCAATCGGAGGAAACCAGGAACCTATCAATTCTGGAGCATTGCAAGCTATCCCCACCCCTATACCAAGTGTACGCTCCCCATCTGCTAAAGGCAAATCTATAAGAGCCTCTTCATTAATGAACTCATTAAAATCCTCCATATCTTGATAAAGCAGCCTTGACCCCCTTCGTTCATTTGGAAAACGGACCACATTAAAGTCCCCACCTATACACCAAGGATATTGCCAAACCTGTCTAACTGACTTGAGTTCTTCCCACACAAAGCTACGGGAAGCATCCGTACACGGACCGTAAACTCCCGAAATAATCCGGATTGTGTCCTCCCCATCCACCTTAAACAGGCATGACACCGAGTGCTAACCGAACCTCGCCCCCAACTTAGTAAAAAACCTTTTATCCCATAAAATTAACACTCACCCAGCAGCACCCACAGCCTGCTCCCAATACATCCAACTGTTACCTCCCAAACTATTAACAACCTTCCTGTCCACCTTTCCCATTTTACATTTTAGTTTCTGGAAAGCAAATAACATGAGGCTTCCCTCATCTTGTTAAAGCCTTGATAATCCTCCGTTGATTCAAATCATTGAAGCCACGAACATTCCAACTAATAATCTTCAAATCCATTAAGACACGTTTCTTTTTCTCCTCCCCTGTTCATTCTTACCCCCATCTCCCTTCCAAATCAAGTTGCTGCCTAGTTGTTTCAGCTCTCGTAACCCTTTGTTCTCCTATTTTTGGATCCTTTTGCTTTTTACTTTCCCCACTGAGCTTCTATACTTTTCTATCTCCATCAGCAGTTCCATGATTTTCTCCTCGAACCCATCGTCACAAACTCCCAAAAATCTTTCAAATCTCTTAACCCTTTTCTTCACCCATTCTGAAATGTCAATACACTCCTCTCTGAGGACCACCAGTTCCATTCCTTTTGATTCTTCTGGTCCAATCATTCTCAACAGAACACAATCGATTGGTTCTCCCATGAACATTCTCAAATTTAGCAAAGGTAAATTCGCCAAATGAGACACATCTGAATCGAAACAATATCCTCCATTCACTTCTTCGTTGCGCTGTCCAGCTTTCTGCTTCTCCATGGAACAGCCCTCCTTCATTCCTTCAGCACTTTCGCCCAACCCAGAATCTTCACCTAATCTTCCCTCGACCCCTTCCCCTGCTGTCTTCTTCGAATCGCCCAGATCCTTCACTACCAATAACAGCTTCCGTAATTATCTCTTCAGTATTCTCGTTTTCCGACCCAAACTCGTCAACTGATATAGTGATATACCCTCGCCACCTTTCCCCTCTGCCCTCTTCGGACAACCTGAATCTTCCTCTTCATCGATACTGACAACTTCCGTATATATCGTATCACTATTCTCAGTTTGCAACTCGTATCGACCTTCGTATTGTACATCGGGTCTGAAATCACTACCTTCATTTGGCAGAAAATCCTTGGGTTTGCATGACAAGTTAGATCCCACAGATGGGTAAGGCCCAAATAATTTTCCTCCTACCACCTCCTAACTAGCCTCGGGCATTCTCTCGGGCATTCTCTTGTGGATTTTGTGAATAGTTTTAAAGCTGTGTAGTTTGTATACTCCTAGTGTACAAAGGCTGCGTCACCTGTTTTGACGCCTGTTATAAATACTCCTTACTTATCAAAAAAAAAAAAAAAACTAGCCTCAACAACCCTATTATCTTTTTCTGATTATTCTTCTGGGCCACCCAAATAAATTTACCCCTTTTACGTTTCTCAAGCCCACCCTTAGGCCCAAGCCCCCCAGCTCGAGAGCCCACACCTGATTCTTTTGAGCCTTGACCCCGAACGACACCGTTTCTTCTGTACAAATTGTTTTTGAAATTCAAATCTCTGCCATCCCACGTGCCTTCATTGATTGCACCGCGTAAAGGGTCTCAGTTCTGCTTCTCCACCTGATTACCCCGAGCATTAAACTCACCCGTCTTCTTCGCTTTTGCCGTAGCCCCTGCATGACCACCGACCTCCCCCAAAACACCACCTGGCCACTTATACCGATAGAACGAAGCCGTCTCTGCCCAGATGGGGATTGTATACCTCCAATTACCAACACTGATTTTCACGTTTGCTGGCATCTCCTCCGTGTAACCAACACGGATTTTCACGTTTGCTGGCATCTCCTCTGTGTAACGAACAAGGATACGCTTCCTCCTTCGAATGGAAAACAAACAAAAAGTACTTACCATTCATCTCAACTTGCACTCCTCCTGCTGTCTTCCACCTAGCATCCACCCAATTTTGAACCTCCGACTTTAATGGTAAAGGATGGTCTAGCAGACCCACCCTTCCTACCAAACATCTCTCTAAAAACTTCAAATTGCCACCACATGAATTCTCCTCTACCCTAAAATCGTCTTCTGACTTGTCCATACTGGGTTTGACTTTAAGCTCTAAAACCGGCCAAGGGGGCATATCAGCCACCTCCTTGAAGGTTTTGTTGTCGACTTTGTTCTCAAAGCAGGTCCCTTTCCTTCTTTTTCCCCCAGAACTCCTCTCTGTATTTTTTGAGAGCACAAAACGCTTAATTTTACATGCCACCATTTCCCAAACTCCATGCAAAGATATCGCAGGGATGCAAATCCTTTTTGCTTTCCTCTTATCTTTTACAGAAATACTAAAGAAGGGCCCATTGAAGTTCTCCTCCTTTGCAATCCCCACCTCCGGCCATTTTCGTTCCACTTCTTCCAAAAGACTCCCCTGAACTTGGACGCCTTAGCAAACCAGTCGGCAACCCATAAAGTTCCACTGACGGAGAGAACCACCTCATGAAAATGGCCCTTGCACCTCTCTGAAAATTGAAAACATCTGTTAATATCCCTAATCCGACGAACCTCAAACGACTTCCTACCGGCTAGAAAGAAAGTCCTCTCCAGATCACCTTGACCACTCATTTTATACCTTGACCATGATCTTTACGGAATGATTACACTTAAAACCCAACCAGTTAGGGAATCAAAGCAGTCCGGTCTCCGAAATGACAATCTATAAAGCCACCCATAGGTAGGGGTGGCAGTTTTTTATCCAGTCCACTAACCCATCCATTTTACCCATTAAAAATGACTTATTGGGTTAACCATTTAAGTGTCCAATATTGTAATGGGTAACTCAATAAGTACCCGATACTATAATGGGTAAGTTTTTATCCAACAACCCTAAAAGTTACCCAATAATGAATAATATTTGGAAGTAGCTAAAAAGATTTTTTGATCGACTAGACACAAGATAGAGTAAATTAAAAAAAGATCATCTTTTGTTTTACCAATCTCATTACGATCTCATTTTTCTATAATTAAATTTTAAAATGGGCATTCATTTGGGGACAAGCACAGGATTTTTAATTAAAGGTGTTAACAAGGATAAAGAAAAAAAAATTCTAACAAAATAAAATATTTAAAGAAAATTTTGTGTAGGAGTTAATGGGTAATATCAATTGGCGATTGGATAAGTGTTGGGTATACCCAGAATTATCCATTAAGACTAATGGATAGTTTTGGATAGTACCGAGTAGCACCCATTAAACTTAATAGATAACTTTGGGTTTTACCCAAACCCAACCATTGTACCCAAATTGCCACCACTACCCCTAGGCGAAGCGCCGGCGGGCGCCAAAAACAGAAAAGAATATATGTCCCAAAGAAGATGCGAAAACCATAGTTATAAATACCTTACCGAGGTGTGTACCATCATGAAACACCATTTTGGGTTTATGGTAATTCATGTTAGTAGAGGTACATTTTACTTTTTGATTTGGTAAGTCTATCCGTCCAAATATTTAGGACTATACAACAGACAAATGGAGCATAAATATAGAATTGGTTTTAAAATTGACCTGTCCACTCCACTATATTCTTTTTATGTGCCTGGGAAATGAGGGCGGAACCTCCTAAGGTTATACAAATAAAACAGAAATAATAACAAGAATGGGGGTCTGCCCACTCCAATACTTTCTGCTAGATAGCTATCTGTATACTTTTGCAACTGTGCCAACAGAATCAATAGAACCAACTTCTGTAAGCATATAATTCACTTCTTATTAACATGGTACAACTTAGCTACAAAGCAATATCATAAGACGATTTACTCTTTGCTGGGGCTCCTTTCAATCTTGAATAGCAATTACATTTAGCTCATTATAGTAAATGCCCTAAAAACTGAAAAGAGCTCAGGCAAATTGAAAAGCCTCAGCAAATAGCACATACAAATATATACACAAGCCAGAAATCACTGACCATTTCAGAGCTCGCAAAAACATCCATTCCGCGATTAATGCGTATTCCCGACCCGAAAAACCTTCGTCCATGACACCATCATCATCACCATAATTCTTCTCGTCACTTCGCAAATCCAAAACAACTTCCGAGAATAAACCACCGTCTTCGAAATCGCCAGACAGCGTCGTTAAGTACGACACGCCATTAATTTCAGCAAACAAGGACTTCCGCGCCTCGTTCCACCACCTGAAACCCAACGAACCAATCCACACCTATTCTTAAACCACAAAAAACGACGCCGGTTCAGAATTGAGGGACCGACGGAAAAACGAGAGAAAATTCAAGGAAAAAAAATTCGTGAACTCTACCTGAAATCAACGAGATAGAGCTGCTCGTCGTCTAGGTCGGAGAGGCGAGTGAGCGGCTGATTGCTGGTGGTGGCCGTGGTGCGATCGCTGCGGTAGAAGAAATCATCGTCGTCGAAGAAAAAGGAGTCCATTGAGAAGAAAGTAAGGGCTTTGGAGAAAATGTTCTTGAGGGAAGGCAAGAGGAGAGAGAGAAAGTGGGTGGAGAGAGAGAAAGTGAGGGTTTGGGCAACTCGCTTCAGGCGATGGGTCATCAAGGGCAAAGACTACTCTACTCTACTATTCACAAATCTTGTTGTTGCTCGTTCATTCTATATTTTTATTTCTCGCAGTCGTGGGAGGATATGAATATGAATAAAGAATATGAATAATTTGATTGTTGATGAGATGAAATGTGTTTGGGTTTTTTTTACTTTTTTATTTACACTCCCAACAATGTTTTATGCATCTTACAAAATAGCGGGACTAACCGCGCTCTAAATCATACTTATAAGCTGTTACATTTCAATTTTATCTACACACCGATACACCTTACTTAAACTATCTATTCTACCCTTAACCCCTCTTACCCTTCTTCCTCTGTGCTTCCATTTCTTTCCCATTCTCTCTCTCTCTCTCTGTGCATGGTGGCGCCCTCCTCTGTTTGCTGCCAAGTGAGCCTCACACACTCTCTCATGCCCACCATCCTCTACCCCTTCATTTCATATATCTCTTTCTGTCTCTGTAAATTCATTGCATCCCCGTACACCCCCCATATCTCTTCATCTCTTTTTTCTTTCCCTATACGAATTACATCCCAATCATAACTTCTTCATCACCTATCTCTCTCCCTTTGCGAATTGGTTATTGGTTGAAATAGATTGTGCGGCCATGGGTAATAGCATAAAGGGGGGACGTGTGGCGCTGGGTTATTACACAATGGAATGGGTGTGCGACTGAGAGTTGCCGCATACACCCAAGTGTGTGCGGCTATGTTTTTCATACTAATTTAAGTGAGATATATTGTCATTTTTTACGATGACATTTTTGCAATTATTTTTTATGTGGTGTAGAGAATATAATTGGGTGTGTCGTTAGCCTCACCAATTACAAAATTGTCCTCGTACGAAAACATAAAATTTGTCGTTAAGACTAAATACGCCCAACAAATTTCTAAATACCCCCACCCCCACCCCAATTTGTTGTTGTTTTGTGTTCGGCTTTGATGCGAAGAACACACGAGTGATGTTCAATATGGTGTGAGGAACACATTAGCTTTGTTCATCACACTCTGACCAACATTTCAAATGTGTTCCTCACCCTTTACCCGAATATTTTTTAACTTTGTTTCTCACAACTTGGCCGGACATCAGTGGTTCGGCATTTTGACTTGTATTTTTTTTTTTTAAAGGAATCAAGCATGTTGCCTACGGAGTATAATGTTGTTGTTTATGCCAATAATGAGATGAATTTGTTCAAGGTTGACATATTTAATTGTTTGAATACCTATGTGAGTTTGGTCATAATAATAAAAGGGATATACTCCCTCCTTTATCAATTGTCCTAATTTCCTTTTTTGTTTGTTCAAAAAAAATTATCTTGTTTGAAAGTATCATTTTTTGAACAACACTTTTACCGTTTTACTTTTATTTTTTCTTTCTAATTTAATTATGTGTCACATACACATGAGCTTCAAAGTAAACTACACATTATATATATATATATATATATATATATATATATATATATATATATATATATATATATATATATATATATATATATATATATATATAAAAATATATAATCAAGTCACTTATTTATTTTTTAATATGTGCATCAGGTTAAACATGAAAATAATTTTAGGACGAAGGGAGTATTTTGATGTTGGGTTCACTAAGTTGCGGTGTTAATCGCAGCGGAATTTTAAAGTTTTTAAAACATGTATACAATATACAAAAAACATAGCCCCGAAAACCACGTAACGATTTAACAATCGCGCACATTATGCAAGTAGTAAAGAAGGAAGTTTGGATTCTTACCGAAAGCGCTTCCAAAAGCTTATAATTGATGAAGATGTAGAGGTAATCAATTGTTGGCTATTACACCAATCTTTTACTCGCAGAGGTCAAAATGTCCTTCCTCCAAAGTTAGTCCATATGAACATACGGAATCACCGGATTAAAATTTCGCTAGCAATTTTAATCCGTTTTGTTCAAATGTATGTCACAAGAAAAGAGTTATTGATTTTCTTCTTATAAGATGGAATCAAGAAAAACAAAACTGAGGACAAACTATTTTTTTCCTTGTTAGTAATTGAAAGATATAAAAACAAAAGAAGATAACTATCACATTGGGGTGTGCGTATTCTTTCTTTTAAGAAGGGATTGTGAACGGACAATTCTCATAACTCCAATTGAATTAAGTTGGTATGTGTTACATACCGATGAGAAGAATGATATGTTTACTAATAACTTATCATTATAATCCCTTCCAAAAATATCAAAATCTTAATGTGTACTACATCAAATGTGTACATAATAATGTCTAGTCAGTCTAGGTTCATCAAAAAGAAAATATGGTAATAAACTTAACACCATATATTGACTTATTAGAATAACATGTATCTAATAACAGCAATACTACCCCTCCTTCTTGTTAGTTCTTCCAAATTAATCAGATGGGCTCAACTAACGAGCCTAATTAAATATTGGGTTAGACTTTAAATAAAATCTCATCAATTAATCTGAATTGATTGACCAAACCCAAATTTAATTAAATTGATCAAATCAATTATATCCATCAATTAATATCTACTAATCATATGTATCCAACATTTGAACTAATTCTTTTATTGAACAAATGAATCATTCCATTCTTAGTGTGTAACCCTTTAGGTTAACAACTAATGCTAGTTGTACACTTACAATAACTAGTTTTACACACGTGCGTTAAATGCATGGACATATATCTCTCTTAATTAAATTATACACAAATAAAATGAAGATAATAAACAAAATAAAAAAATAAAGAAATAAAGAAAAAACATGATGAAGGGAACAAATTATATCGGTATAATTGATATCATTTAATCCAATATTTTATGAATTGTTTAAGTCATTTTCTCGTTCATAATTTTATAGAGTTTAATAATTAATATTTTTTGTTATTAAAATTTAGGATCTTAAGTAGTATAAATAGTAATTCATATATATATATATATATATATATATATATATATATATATATATATATATATATATATATATATATATATTCTTCTATATATATATTCTTCTATATATAACATATAGATTTATTAAATATTTAAAATTTGTGGTTGGCATCTACTACTATGATTTAATCGTATATATTCATATGATTTACCAATAAGTTATAATTAATTGTGGTTATTTATAAAAATAAATTTTGTTTTGATATTATAATTTCGGATATGATGAAAGAGATACAAAAATTTCAAATACAGACAAGTCATATATGAAGATTTTTATAGCAGACTTTTTATAATTAATTGTAGTTATATTTTATTTTGTAATCGCATGTATTCAATTAAAATATTTTTTATAGCACATTTGTTCTTATTCCAGTGTTATTTTCTCATTTTAATTAATCAGTAAATTAAGTATGCACCAAAAAATATTTGTATTTACAGATTTTCACATGGGTGACTACTCCTATTAAATAATACTACATAGAAACTTGGTATTTTCTACAACATGTGCATATTTGCACATTTTCAATCAATCTTGAGAGTTGTGTAATCAATTAATCAGATTTGTGTTCCTAATGCATGCTAACTACTATATAATAATACTCAAATATGACTTTCCTTTTTTAGCAAGTGCATTTTGGCGGGATTTTACCTCTTTTAGACTACCTAACTTATATATATATACATACACACACACACACACACACATATATATATATATAGATTTTGAGATTTTGTAACTTACGAATAACAATTTATTATATTAAATAATCCAATTAGTTAATATACTTGAAGCTAACTCATTAATTTTAAAAACCTACAAATCGTGGGAACACTTAGCAAGTAGCACGAACACCTAGTCATATGTGAAATAGCGAGTAAATATATTTAAATTACAAGTGCATACATGTATAATCCTTTCGACATCTAATTTCCCGATTAAATCTAGGATATGGATTATAAGTCAAAATTCAATTGATTTAATAACTGTGATTTCATTTCAAGTACCAATTATTCTTTTATGAATCAAATTCATCATGCCTTGGTCAAGGTCTTCGAATCATGAACTATGAAAAACACACAAAATTCTCTTATCATCTGACAAGTATCAAATTCTATGTTAGCCACTGATTAACCTCCATGTACACGAGTGCAACACCCAAAATACCCCTTTGCGATTGTCAAGCAATCAGAAAGTAAATCAAAGTGTTACGTGATGTACACAAGCTTACTATTGTGCCTCAAGTCTGAGGACTAATCATGTATTATCGCAACGTGAAAAATTCTTAATTTGACAGTTAAAACATTCATCTAAAAATTCTCAACGGGTCATGTTCAGTGAACTTGTTCTCTAACAAGCATCTGCAATATATGTATTTGCATCACAACACCGATGCTAATGAAATGCAACATCCTCGTCATACGAGCATACATCATATGCATAAATCTCACAAGACTATTCAATGTCCTTATCTTGAAAAGTCAACCGACTTAGAACAAATTTAAGACCAAAACCCTAGAAGCATATTTCATGATTACCATCAAATGCACAACCATGCTCGATAGCTAAAATAGGTCTAAGGACTGTATCATATATTTATAAAACAATTAATAATATAAACATAAGATAAATAAATGCATTCATTTAAATATAAATTCCAATAAAATTGTTTTATAAGTGGAATAAAAACTCAATCTAATTGGAATGTCGGGCGTTCTACTCTAACAATCTCCCACTTGCCCCTAGTTCCAATTTCCCTTATATTTTAGGCACATATTCTCGAGATGTCCATTAAATATCTTCTGTGATATGGGTTTAGTCAACGAGTCTGCTACATTTTCTGCTAAATCGACTCGATCCACAATGACGTTGCCTCTACCAATGATCTCTCTAATCAGGTGGTATCACCTCATTATGTGCTTGGATCTTTGATAAGATCTCGACTCTTTTACTTGCGTTATAGCTCTGTTGTTATCGCAATAAATCATTATTGGATCAACAGCAAATAGAACTACACCCAACCCTTTGATGAAGTTTCGTATCCAAACAGCCTCTTTAGCCACATCTGATGTAGCTATGTATTCAGCCTCAGTAGTAGAGTTTGCAATTGCTTCTTGTTTGGAACTTTTCCAACTGACTGCTCGTCCATTAAATGTAAATACATACCCAGACATTGATTTTGAGTCATCTACATCGGACTGAAAACTAGATTCAATGAACCCTTCTAGTTTCTATTCTCCATTGTCGTATACCAGAAAGATATCCTTAGTTCTTCTTAAGTATTTAAGAATCATCTTAACGGCCTTCCAGTGTTCATCCCATGGGCTGGACTGACATCTTCTCATGACTCTCAAAACATGTGCAACATCAGGCCTTGTACACAACATTGCATATATAATGCTCCCGATGGCGGATGCATAAGCTATGCGAGACATTTTTTCTCTTTCCTCAGGTGTCTTGGGAGACATTGTTTTAGAAAGTGAAACGCCATGACTTATTGGCAGGTATCCACGCTTGGATTCCTCCATGCTAAACCACTTTAGCATTTTGTCTATGTACATGGATTGGGATAGTCCGATCATCCTTTGTGATCTATCTCTAAAGATCTTTATCCCTAGGAGAAAGGATGCATCCCCCAAATCCTTCATGGAAAACTATTTAGACAACCACGCCCTTGTTGAATGTAACATACCTACATCATTACCAATGAGTAAAATGTCGTCGACATATAAAACAACAAATGCAACTGCGCTCCCACTAACTTTCTTATAAACACATGTTCATCCGAATTCTTGTGAAAATCAAACGTTTTGATTGCTTCATCAAACCGAATATTCCAACTCCTAGAAGCTTGTTTAATTTTATAAATGGACCTCTGGAGTTTGCAATCCTTTTGCTTACTTTCCTTGGATATGAAGCCCTCTGGCTGCTTCATATAGGTCTCTTCCTTGATGTTTCCTTTAAGGAAAACAGTCTTCACATCCATTTGACATATCTTGTAGTCATAATACGCTGATATGGCCAGCAAGATCCGAATGGATTTAAGCATTGCTATTGGTGAAAAAAGTTTCCTCATAATCAACACCTTGTTTTTTAGTATAACCTTTTGCAACTAGACACGCTTTATAAGTCGCTACCTCTCTATCTACTCCAACCTTCCACTTGTAGACCCATTTGCAACCAATGGGAACAATTCCTTGTGGTGGGTCCACCAAGGTCCATACCTTGTTGGAGTATATGGAGTCCATTTCAGACTACATGGCTTATTTCCATTTCTTGGAGTCGATATTCGACATCACACATCCATAGCTCTTTGGATCATTATCCAAAATAAGTCCCTTTTCTTTATTTTATAACAAAAGATTCAATTTTTCAGGTGCTTTTGACACCCTTGCTGATTTTCGAAGAGGTTGTGTTTCAGATGGTCCAGCTTCGGCTGGTCTGTTATATGCGACAATATTGGGAATATTCTATGATTCTTGAATTTCTTCAAGCTCCACAACCCTGCCACCCTTTTCAGAAAGAAACAAACACTTTTTGTTGCAAAGGGTTGTATAAATAGTATCTAATAAATTCTTTTGGATACCCCATGAATTTACATAATTTGTATCTCATATCTAACTTATCTCCCCTTTGCTACTTCACATAAGCACCACACCCCCACACCTTGAGGTACTTGTAGGAAGGTGTCTTACCACACCTCATCTCATATGGTGTATCGGGCACGGCTTTACAAGGCTCCCTATTCAATAGATGTGTTGTTGTTTCTAAGGCATAACCCCAGAATGAAAAAGGTAAAGTTGTGAAACTCGTCATCGATCGAACCATGTCCAACATGGTTCGATTCCTAGGCTCCAAAATTCCATTGAGTTGTGGAGTTGTAGGAGGAGTCCACTGTGAGAAAAATCCATTCTCCTTTAGATAATCAACAAACTATGTACTCAAGTATTCTCCTCCTCGATCAGATCGAAGAGTCTTAACACTACGACCAATTTGTTTCTCCACCTCGTATCTAAATTCTTTGAACTTTTCAAATGCTTCAGATTTGAGCCTCATAAGGTACACATAACCATACCTAGAATAATCATCGGTAAAAGTTATGAAATAGAAATATTTCCCATGCACACTAATACTTAGTGGTCCACAAACATCTGTATGGATCAAATCCAACAGATCATCGACTCGTTCCACTTGTCCAACAAATGGTGATTTGGTCATTTTTTTTTCTTTTAGACATAATTCACACGTTGGCAACTTTTGCTCATCCATAAGGTCGAGCTTTTGTCCCAACTTGCGCATCTTTTTTTTTTTTTTTTTCCTTTTTGAAATGTGACCCAATCTAGCTTGCCAAAGAGTGGAAGAACTTTGATTATCTAATTTTCTTTTCTTATTTTGTTGAATTGTGAGTATGGGGCTATCAAGATTAACAGTGTACAAACAATTCGTCAAATAACCAGTATATTTAAAAACAAAATCCTTGAAAATGGAACAACTTTCATTCTCAATAATAAACTTAAAACCTTCTATGTCCAAAACAGGAACAAAGATAATATTCTTAACAATATCCAGAGCATAAAGACAATTGTTGTAACGCCCCATACTCTTGCATGTGCATTGTATGCCTGTTTTCTTACTTCTTGGTTGATTGTTGAGCATGTCTACTTGTTATATAAATGTTTTAGAATCATTCATAAGTCATTCTAGAAGTCCATAACATGTTTAGAATCACATAAACTTGTTTGTAGAATCGCCGGTTTAATCGCGTTGAAATTGGTCTTAGCGATTCCTCTCGTTGCTCGTATTTGCTTCTATTTCGAAGTACGAAGTGTTCGTTGAGTTCTTAGTTTTATATTCAAGTCTTATTCATGTTGAAACAAACCTATTTCGTGCCCAAGACATCCTAGTTTGATTGGCGTTTGATTTGAGTTTAATCCGTTGTTCATTCGTCGCGTGGTTCACGCCTTGTCTTAGCTTGTTCCGGGGGTTGTTCGGGTGCGTTTCCGATGTGTTTTGAGTAGGGTTAGACCTTAGAATGGTTGCCCAAAAGTTTGGGACCATTTAGACCAAGTTTAGATCAAGTTTTAGAGGTTACCGGAGCCGCAGGCGGCATGGCCGGTGAGGCGCCCGCCTCAACTGAGAGTATTTGTGAATGGTGCGAACTTTGAGGAAGCCTCGGTACATGAGGCGGCGGCCTATGTGAGGCGCCCGCCTCACTTGTTTCTCACACGGAAAGTTTTCTCCTGTTTCGGAATTTGACGAATTGCTTACTTCCAACCCATACTTAAACCTATCCTAAACCTCCCTAACCCTTCCTACTTAAGTCCTAACATCCCTAACTATATTTTTAAGTTAGATTAAGAGCTCATTAGTTGATCATTAGCCCACAAATCTGATTTGAAAAGGGACCACAAGTGTTTGACACTTGTCCCACTCACTTTGTTGACCAATATAAGCCACAATCAGCTCTTCTCTTCTTCATTTGGCTGAGCTCTTTTACAAAAAACGAATTTTCATCTTCTCTCTACTCTTCCATGGTTTCTTGAGCTCTCATCCTTTGGTCTTCATCAACCATTCATCCATTGCCCAAGACTCATTCATTAAAGTTGAAGAGCTCATCAAGGGGAGCATTTCCATCCGAATATTTTCCTTCATTTCCTTCTTTGGTGTGTATCAAGTAAGTTACCTACTTAATCATCTTCTTCTTCTAGTTCTCATTGACCCTAAGGAAGCAAAGTCTATGTTGGTTGAGGTCAATGAGGGCACTTGTATGCTTTACATGCTATAATCTTGTATGTTGAGATTTTGATCTTGGTAGGAGCATGTATAGGTTAAATGCTTGCTTGTGAAAGCCTATATTACTCTTTCATCTTGCCTATTTAAAGCTTTAAACATGTTAGAGACATGTATATTATTTGTTGTTGGAAGTTTGTTCACAAGAAAATGCCCTAAATGGAGCCTACATTATGTGTTGTTATGTTGTATGTGTTCTATCCTATGAAATGAACTCTATGATGAACTTGAATCACTTTGCATTGCCTTGGTGAGTTTATAATCTTGTTGAACCTAGAAATGACCTAGGTTGGGGTTATGAAGCATATAGCTTCAATTTCTCCAAATTTGGGAATTTAGAGCAAAGACTCAACGGAGTCGACTTTAGGGAATAATTGAACGTGTTGAACCCTAGTTTCAATCCCTACGAAGTTCGAACACCGTTTGATTTGATTTACTCAAGTATGAGATTGGTTTGATGATTTATGCAAGTTTATGAAAGATTGGTTTTGTGCAATTTAATTGCCTTGATATGACTTTATAGTAGAGATTGATACCCTACTTGGTTGGTCGAGTTCGCTCTTGTCGAATTCGGTCTTTGATTGGTTAAGTCAAGTAAATATCTACTTGTGCATCACATTGAGTCCAGCTGGCATTATTTGGTTTGTTTATCGGGTCAAGGTGGGACGATGCATCGCCTTCACGAATTATGGGATTCGTGCTCGCTATGGATCGCCGCACCTAGGACTTCACACACACCTCCATTGTTGGCCACAATGGGAAGTAGCCCTTTCTTGTATCGGTTAAGTGCCGCATTGGCTTGCTATCTAGATCGAGTGGTACTTGATAAAAGTTGATGCATTCACAGAGCATCAATGTTGCACGATAAAGTATAATAAAGTTTATTGCAGGATCTACGAAGCGGCCGTGACTATCATATCCTACTTGTATGATTTACTTTCCGCACTTACGTGAAATATGTGTTAAGTGCTATATGATGATCATGTACGATAATGAGATAGATGTCATGCTATAACATGAACATGCATTTTTGTAACTTACTAAGTCTTTCGACTTACCCTATTTGTTTGCTTTGTCTTTCCTTAGATCCGAGCCGAGGAGACGGTCCGGGATAGACTCGCTTGTACTTGTTTGGTTGGTTGTTTAGCAGGTTGCTCTTTTGGACTCTTGTTGTTAGACTTTTATTTTTGGTAAGGACGTTGGGAAGCAAGTCATGTAGACTTGGCTTGGGGTATATGTTGTGTTGTTGATGTAATAGACTTAACTACTTAAACTTGTAATCTTTTGGTAAGCCGACTTACATGTCGAGCCTGTTTATATGTGTATGGTTCACTACGGTTTTCTTCCGCTAAAGCTCGTTATTTATTGTTGTTGTTATTGTCTCCGGCATGTTGTGGCCGTTGAGTTTATTATAAGCATGTGTTAATAATTGTAGGAGTAGTTGTTGGGTTCGGCTGTAACGTCCGAAGACTTGTTTAAATTAGGTTGCTTTTAAGGCCAAGTGTAGCCAGGAGTTGTTGTATGTATGCGATGTTGCGCCACATGATTTTTGTGATCCTACTATGCATGCTTGTGTTATTATCTATTTGGACGGCAGCGACTCGGGATCTCGCATTGGGGTCCTCGGTCAGAGATAGGTCGAGATCGTCGAGTGGCTCCAGGAATATAGGTTAGGCGTCGGCCGGGAGATAGGTTCCATGGCCTTAGTTGGGGTTAATTATTGTGTGGATTCTAACGTCGAGTGAATTCTTGTAGGAGTCCGATGGTTAATCGAGGAGAGGTAGACCAGAGAGAGTTCGGTTGAACGAAGTAAGGTACCGCGCGAAGAGGATCCGGTAGTTCAGGATATGGGCGAGCTACATCGCTTGAGGCGGTTAGCTTTTAATTTGGGCGGGGCAGGGAGGTCGAGCGGAGGAGCGGCACCACCACCACCTCCACCACCGAGACCAGGGCCGACACTACTTTAGAGAGGTTTCTTAAGCTAAAGCTAGCTAGTTCGTTTCTTGGGGAACCAAAGCTGAGAGAGGCTGAATTGTGGATGGAGGAAATGATTAAGATATTGTCCACGTGATGGGGTGTCTTGTGAAGAGGTCGTTAGCAACAGCATGTTTAAGGAAGCCGTAGAGCATTGGTGGAATTGTGTTAAAGGAGAGTTGGGAGATCTGACAAGTTCCGATTACATGGGCTAACTTCCAAAGAGAATTTAAGAATGGTATGTCTTGGGATGTGGTTACATGATGCAAGAGAGAAGGAGTTATATGATCTTGAGCAAGGTAGTATAGCGTGGCGAGTATTACGCAAGTTCACGGGGTGAGCAGCTGTTATGCGTGTCTGATTCCCGGAGGCAAGGAGAACGCGCAGAAGTTTGTGAAGGGGGTTAAAACGAGTTTAGGAGAGCGATTTTAGCGCTTAAGCTCACAATTATCGGACCATGATTGATAGGCGTATGAGGTGGAGCAAGACATTGATGAACACAGGGTTAAGAATAATGCTAGTAGTGCACGGCAGACTACTCGGACCGAATCGAGGAAACAATTCGGGTAATAGAAGGGGTTCAAGGGCACCGCGATCGGAGAAGTGGAGGCAGGTAGGCCACGATCGGAAGCAAGGTAATAGTATACATCCAGGAGGCGAGGAGTCGCGTAGTGAAGCTATGGTTTATGTTGCGGAAGGAGTGCAGGCACTTGGTGAGAATCTTTGGGGAAAAATGGAAAATGTTTCTATTGCGGAGATGGAACTCATATGAAGAAGGGGTATAGAGTTTAAGAGCTAGTCGGTCGGATAACTTGTTTAAAATGACGATGCAGGCTAAGAGAGATGGGGCAGTAAACCTAAAGTTGAGGGTGTTTGCGCTTGATCGGTAGCGAGGTTCGAGGTCTGGTAGTGATTGGAGGTACTCTTTCTATATTCGATCATAAGGCTCGAGTTCTCGTAGATCCGAGTGTTCTAATTCGTATGTTCTTCACGCTATTGAGAACCTTTGCGTTTTGCCTCCGACCTTTGCCATATTTGCTTGAAGTGTCTACCAGCTCGGGGAATATATGCTTCGCGTGGAAGTGTTTAAGTCTTGTGATGTTTTGGTGGTGACCACACTTTGCATCATGATTTGGTAGTTCTTCCTATACGTGACTTTGATGTTATTCTTGGCGTTTGGTTATGTCTTTATCATCTTTATAGTTGAGCGCCATAGAAAGTTACCTTTTATATCTTGGGTGTACTGAGTTTTACTTTTGTGGTGATCATGCTTGACGGCGTACCTTTATTTCTGCATTGAGGGCTAGAAAGATTGCTATCTCCCGAGGGTGTACGGGTTATCTTGCATGCGTAGTTGATAAGAGGAAGTCTTAAGCCTAATTTAGAAGAGGTCGGTAGTGTGTGAATTTCGGCGTGTTTTCTCTGAGCCATGCTATACTTACGATAGAGAACTAGAGTTTTGCATTGAAGCTTATTAAGGGGACTCAGCTAGATTTCTAAAACACTGTATAGGATGGCACCACGGGCAGGGAGTTGAAAACCCGTTGCAAAGAACTTCTAGAGATTGGTTTTGTTAAACCAAGTGTGTCGCCTTGGGCGGTCTTGTTTGTGAAAAGAAAGATGGGAGTTTGCGTTGTGTATAGACTACCGAGATTGAATAAGGTTACTATTAAGAATAAGTATCCTCTACCCCATCGATGACCTTTTGACCGGTTGCAAGGGTCCATTGTCTACTCTAGCTTGATTTGAGATGGGGTTACTACGGTTGAAGGTTAGAGAGGAAGACATTCGAAGCGGCTTTTCGCACTAGGTATGGTCATTTTGAGTTTGTGGTGATGCCGTTTGGGTTGACGAATGCGCCAGCGGTGTTTATGGATTTGATGAACCGAGTTTTCCACGATTATCTTGATTGTTTTGTAGTAGTCTTCATTGATGATATTTTAGTATATTGAAGTCTCGGGAGGAGCATGAGAAACATTTGAGGATGTGTTGTCTATTCTTCGAGAGAAGCGACTTTATGCCAAGTTTAGCAAATGTGCCTTTTGGCTTGAGGAAGTATCTTTCTTGGAGCACACATAGTTTCGGCCTTGGGATAGCCGTTGATCCGTCTAAGATTGAAGCGGTGGCAATTGGAAGAGGCCTAGTTCGGTTCGAGGTTCGGAGTTTCTTGGGGTTAGCGGGTTATTAGAGAGGTTTATTGAGGGTTTCTCTAGGATTGTGACTCCTGGCGAAGTTGACACAGGAAAACGTGCCGTTTGTTTGGAGCGAGAAATGTGAGTCTAGTTTCAAACTTAAGAATCGGTTGACATCGGCACCTATTTTGGCTTTGCTAGTGGAGGAGAAAATTTTGTGATCTATAGTGATGCTTCTAAGGAAGGCTTGGGTTGTGTTTTGATGCAGAATGGGAGGGTGATCGCCTATGCATCGAGGAAACTATCTATTCATGGCGGAATTACCCGACACACGATATGGAGTTGGCTGCGATTATCTTCGCGTTGCATAAGTGGAAACACTACTTGTATGGATCAAAGTTTGAGATCTTCAGGCCATAAGAGCTTGAAATACTTGTTCTCTCAAAGGTTGAATATGAGGCGGCGTAGATGGATGGAAAAGTTAAAGGACCATGGTACTATCTTGTCATCAGGGAAGGCAAATGTTGTAGCGGATGCCTTGAGTAGAAAGGTTCATATGTATGGGTGTATGATGGTGAGAAAATGGAAGATGTTAGAGGATTTGCTTGATTGGAGTCCTAGTGTTGTTGATAGAGGTGTGATTTTTGCTAATATTAGGTGCAACGCCCTATTTGGAAAATTAGAGAAGCTCAAGGGAATGATCGAGGTTGAGGAAAAGTTATTGATGGGTTGGTGAGATGTATCGCCCGGAGACTTTGTGTGGTTATCTGAGGGGTACCTTGACTTTTCGAGGCAGGGGTTGTGTTCACTTGTAATGGGAATTGAAGAGGTTGGTTCTCGATGAAGCTCATAAGGCAGTATACCATTCACCCAGGAGCACGAAGATGTATTTGGATTTGAAAAGGCAGGTTTCGGGTGGAGAGAGGTATGAAGAGAGAGAGAAGGGTACTTGATGCGGCATATCTGAGTGTTTGACTTGTCGGGGAGGTTAAAGGACTGAGCATCGAGGCTGCCGGAGATTCTACAACCATTGGGAGATTCAGTGGAAATGGGGAGTTCATTACCAGGATTTGAGTAGCGAGGGGTTACCGCGCACGCGGAGGTT
>CM028380.1:101803256-101847524 GCA_013146195.2 Codonopsis lanceolata | reverse complement strand
GGCACAAACTAAATAATTAGTTATGTATTAAACACAAAATTATAATAATATTAATTTTTTTTTTCTTAATCTATGTGTCCAATTAAACAAGACAACTATTTAGAAACGGAGGGAGTTGGTGTTCTTTGGTGTAACACATTTTAAATCTCTACATATTGAGGACATTATCTGAAGAAAAAAAATTATAGACTTCAACAAAGTAGTTAACAACGTCCCCAACACATAATGAAAAACACAAGGATAATGAATCAGGTCATCCGTGAGGAAAATGATCTCGCATATGCCCTTATTGGCATTAACTCCTTCGATCCACCCAACGAGTTCATGTTAGATCATAATTATAAAAATATTTAAACAACTGTTATGGATATGATAAACATATTTTCAAAAAAATATATACTCTTAAAGTAAAATGTTTCAAAATAGTATAATAGACTATTTACACCGAATGAAGGGAGTACCAGATAGTACAATTACATAACAATAAGGGTTAGACAAAGACTTAGAAAAAACGATATTACGTATATTTTATAAGACAAATCATTTTGACACGAAAACATCGTTGTATTAGTGGGTTGAATTGTAAACGCAGTGAAGCTCCATCTACGATTGAAGATAAGTAAGACGATATTATATGAGACTTACTCTATGACTTTATAGCATTTAATTTCAAAGCAGGAAAACAATGCCCATCAAGCCCGCTAGTTCTACTCCCATGGAGCCTGTGCCCATGGGCACTACATAGTACTGGGCTTTAGATGAGTAAAATGCCCGTGGTCTTGGGCTCTACTGGGCCTTCAACTGCTCCCTGCCCGTTATGCCCGGCCCGGCCCGTCCTCTTCTATGATAACTTTTTTAATTTTTTTAATTATAGATCTTTGACCAAATCCTATATATTTAATTTATGTGTATTATACTATTACTATATTTATATATTATAAGTTATAAATTATAATCTATAAATATAGTAATAATATAATACACTTCAACTAATAAAGCTATTGCTAAAAATAAAAACCTAAAAGTCAAACCCTATTATTTTAATAATTAATTACTCAATCATCTATACATCTATTGATATTCTATTCTCAATCTCATCACATGCAAGATTAAAATTTGACATCGGTAATGTTGAGTTATATGAATCTGTTTACTACATACTGAATTTATATTTTAACTTAGTTGTTTCTCTTCCTTTTCTTTCACTTCAACTGTGTTTTATTTCAAATTTGCAAGTATAATAGTTTGAAAAAAAAAAGTTCATGGCAATGAATTGATGGGCTGAAAGCTGAGACCCAAAGTTTGAATGAGAAAACAGTAAAATTATTTAAAAACATAAACAAATGGGCTGAAGCATGTGCCCGTTTAATGCCCGTCTGAAGCCCGTCCACTAATGCCCGTGGGCTGATCAATAGTACTATGCTTTTAAATCTAATGTCCGCTGCTTGATGGGCCCATACTAGCTGGGCATTGCCAATGCCCACGGGATAAGGACCCGTGCACACCCCTAATTTTAATGTCCAACGTTTGCATCAGTTTGTACTTTAGAGCCTCATGTCTCAATTTAGTAATTTGAAATCTAATATTCTACTCCCTTCAGTCCATAATTATCGTCTGAGTTGACTTGTTACACGGTTTAAGAAAACACATTTGACTGAATTATTAATATTGGAATAGTGTGTGATTTCCTTTAAATCTCATGAATATGTAGTCCAAAATTAAAGTAAGAAGAAAAAATAAGGGTAAAGTAGTAAAAATGATGTGTTCAAAAAGGAAACTTTCAAAAAAGAATTATTTTGGGACGGACGAAAAAGGAAAGCGAGACAATAATTTTGGAACGGAGTGAGTAATTTCAGACTAGTTCACTTATAGTAACTTTCGTTACTATTTCGTTATTAAGTTGTCATTTGACGGTCACAAGCAACTTTTTAGAGCATCACCAATACAATCGTGAATTTAATTTTACACAATCAAAAATAATTAACACCCTCAATCATATGTGACAAATTTTCTCTCTATATTCACATTCAATTGAAACGAACTTCTCCAATGCAAATGTTAATTTGATCTTACGTGTCATGCATCTCACCACTAAAATACAATTTGATAAAAAAATAAAAAAAAAGAAAAGAAAAGAGAACAATCAATACAAAAAGTTTTAAAAAGAAAAATGCTGACTAAAATATATTCACACCCTCAAGTGGAATGTTAAATATTGACAGTGTTATCTACAATGCGAACTAATTTGAGTGACATGGCATATCTACACTCCTCAACCACATTTGCATCTAAGAGATTTTTTTTTCCCAAAAGAATATAAATCTTAGTTGACATATTATTAAACTTTTCAAATGTGGGCGTTTTACGTGAAACAGATGAATAGTAATTTAAATGACACCCCTTCATGGTTTGATAAATTGAAAATTGACCAAAAAACTAAAATAAATAAAAAATTGACTCATGTTCTTGGACTTGAGATTAGTATCATATCACCTTACCAATTAGTGAAGAGCACAAGTGAGAAAGGTCAATGGGGGTAATGAGAGGGTTGGAAATAAATGGTCAAAACACGAGTAAGGCTAATTAGGGTTTTGGCCCACCTTTTTTTATTGCAATTTGCAAGCGAAGTGGCCGTCAATCACAGTTATGTAGAGTAATGCTAACCCTACAACTAATGTTACCATTAGTGTTAAACTTGTTTTGAGAAATACATAGTTGGTTTTTCAACTTTGTCTTTTAATATGTAAATTATAACACTAATAATAAGACTAGTGATAAAGATATCATTACTCAGTTTTGTACGGTACTACTGAGTAATCTAGGTGGCGTTTTGACTTTTGAGCAGTGTGTGTAATCAAAGTTAATATTTCAAACTCAATGGTTGATGTGGCCAAACTTCCACACTTACCAAATATCTAAGAGGATATATGGGCTTTATGATTGCAATGGACTTCAAACCCAAAGCAAGCTCTTGGATCAAGACCAGGGCTTTTCCCGTAAATGTTCGTCAATGTGAGAATTAGTACAAAATATTAGCCCTTTGTAATGTGTGCGTATCTTGCTTCCTATTGAAATGAGGTTTATATATCCAAAAATTGTACTTCCTCTGTTCCTAAATTATTGTATTAATTAATTCAACGCATGAATTAAGAAAAAACAATTGACTTGATTATTTATATTAGTTTAATGTGTAGTTTTCTTTAAAGCTCATGTGTATGTGGTTCATAATTAAAATATGGTGAAAAAGTAAAGGTGAAGTGGTAAAAAAATGTTCTAAAAAGGTAAGTTTTAAACTTGATAATTATTTTGGAACAGACAAAAAAAGAAAAGAGGACGATAATTTAGGGACGAAGGGAGTAACTGTAAGGTTAATGGCCTTAACTGCCGAGTAAATGGCCTAAACTGTTGAGCAAGTTGAGCCAATCACAAGGTGACACCTGGTTCACGTTTTTTACGTGGGGGCGGGTTCCCCGCTAGTCTGATCCCCACATTCTTAACCGTTATAGTCCTGGGCGAGCAAGACCTTAGCCTGCTCATTGCGGATGAGTGTCTGCTCGGGTTAAAACCGTCGGTCGCTACAGAGTTAATCACTTGTAGGTAGGGTAGCTGGTGTGTTCAAGTGTCATGCACATGTCTTACTCGCGTGCCCTATACGTGGTATCTAATTTTGGTCTGACATCTCAATAGTTCTTTGGGAATGAGTGGATCCTACTATGTTCACACAAGTATGACTGGACACTCCCCATTAATTTTTTTTAACAAAAAAAAAAATAAGTTAAATTTATAGCGTATTTATTTTTATAGCAATCATTTTAACACATTAAAGAAAAATCAAGGAAATAGGAACTGTTACATATGTTTTTGAAGTCATACTCCAAATTATTTTGATCAAAGGGAACGAGCGAAAAGGAGGAAAATGACAACTATATTGTGTGATTAGCCCTTCAAATGTAGATACTCCTTATGTTCCAATCAAATAGTCTAATATTCTTTTAAGATATTTTACATGAAAAGTCAATTTTATAAAAAGTATGCATTTCTATGACATTTTATCTTATTCCTTCCACTTGTGTTGCACCCATTTCGGTTGATCTTAAATATTTTTATTATTATGACACTCTAATGACATTAATATATCTTCTAATTATTAGATTTTTTACTTGAAACAAATGAGTAATTCAAATGACGCCTCTTCGTATTATGATAAATTGAAAATTAACCAAAAAATAAAATAAATAAAAATTTGACGTGTTACTTGTACATGGCCTTGGTCTTGAGATTAGAACATGAACAACCGTTTTGATCAAATAACCCAAATCAAACACCAAATCAAATTCAATTCATTAAAAATTAATAAAATAATTCATTTCATACTCATTTGATTCAAAACCAAAAAACTTTTCCAACAATGACATAAAATCCAATACTTTTACATACCCCACCATATTTATCTTAATTAATTTAATTTAATTTTTTCAAAAAATGGCTAAAAACTTGAAAAAATCATAGAATTTTTTTCTTATATCCAAATGAAACAAACAAAGTATCTATTTATAGGTAAAAATGTATACTTTAATTCAGGAAGAAAAAATAATTGGTTGAAAGTTGGCCAATAAAAGCAATGGTGGAAAAATAAATTTGGTCCACTTTATTTTGGACATGTGGAAAGGGTGGGAAAGGATAAAGGCGCAGGAAGGTGCAGAACATTGTCGGTCACGTTCAATTTTTTTTGAATTTTTCGGAATGAAACGACGCCGTTTCATACCGTTAAAGCCCAGAATTATATAATTTTATGCTTCAGCCATTTGGTTTGATTTTTTTATTTGATTTTGATTCGTAGTCTATATTAATACAAATCAAACCAAATTCTAATAAAAATTAAATTATATTTTATTTAGATACTTTATTATAAACTAAGATTTAATTTGATTCAATTTAATTCACTCTTTAATCTAGGGGTGGAATCGGGACGGGACCCATTCCCGATTAGCCTTATCCCGATCCCGTCCCGATAGAATTCGGGATTTCAATTTTCTTCTCAATTTCGTTCCCGATAAGTGTCGGGATCCCAATGTGTCGGGATCCCGACAGTTTGGGAGATAAAAATCTCATAATCCCGACTATAATATTTATGAACAATATCTCTGATACTAAAATATTTTTAAAATATCTCTATCATGATTAAGATTTCAGACTGTTTATTTACAAGTATACTTGAATATTTACGTAATGGTGGGTATTGATGAATTTGTCATTATGAACAAAATGCACCCATCATTCGCATAAGAAGAGTTGCACTAAGTGCATAAACTTAATAGACAAAAAAAAACCACAATATTGTGAAAATAAATTTAACAAATATCATTAAATAATTTCAGCAAGCACAAAATAGATATACCAACGAGTTGTAGCTCAACTGATACTACTCACTTCTCCTAACGGAGAGGTCATGTGTTCAAGTTTCACAAGGGACACCCTGGACTTTACAACTCTCAATAGAGAGGTCGGGTGTTCAAGCCTCTTAAGAGGCACCGTTGTTGTTCAAGTCTTACCCAAAGGCCCCATTGGCACCCTGGTACTTCACTACTCTCAACCGAGAGGTCGGGTGTTCAAAGTCTCACCATAGGCACCATTTGTTCGAGCCACACCAAAGACATCATATATATAATTGTAACCTTTCAAGACATTAAAATTTAAAAACAAAACACAAAATAGACATTGTTTGAAAAATAGTCTATTGGTTTGGCAACAGTACACACTCAAAATATTTAAAAATTATTAAAAATAAAAATAATTATTTTTAAAAAAAATTAAAATATTTAAAAAATATTTAAATTTTTTTTAAAAAAATTAGTCGGGACGGGTCGAGAATCCCGACGGATTGATATATTTCCCGAATCCCGTCCCGAAATAAGCCGGGACGGGAAAAATCCCGACAAAGTCGGAATCAAAATTATGTTGGGTTGGAAAATATCGGATTAGGATCAAAACGGGTATCGGGTCGAGAGGGGAAAATGAGACTTTTTGTCGGCCCTACTTTAATCTTCCATAATTCATACTCTTAGTATCCTACCAACTTACTACCAAGTACTAGTAGAAGTCTAGAAGAGCACAAAGGAGAAAGGTTAACGGGGGTAATGAGTGGGTTGCAAATAAATGGACGAGTTCAATAAGAGTAAAGGGTCATTATGGCTTTTGGCCCACTGTTTTTGATTGCAACTTGCAAGCGAAGTGGCCGTCTATCACAGTTTGTACGTTACTACTGAGTAATCTAGGTGGCGTTTTGAGCAGTGTGTAGTGTGTGTAATCACAATTAATATTTCTTGACTAAATGTTTAATTGACCCACACTACATTACTCTTCTTAATCTCTGTTCGTTGCATAACCACCAGTCTTTTAAAACTCCCTGTCTAGCTCCGCCTAGGCCCTGCCTAGGTGCTAGGCCCCTCTCTACCGCCGTGATTTTCTTAGTCGCCATCTAATCGATTAAGTCGGCGTCTACGTCAAACCTCGCCGACCTTAATTTATTTTTGTAGCTTTGATTTTGTGGCATGCGGTGACCGAAGAAAGAAGGGGGTGAACTGGAGAAGGAAGGGGGAGTGGTAATGGTGATGAAGAGAGGGAGGTAATGAGGGGCGAACTGGAGTGATATCTTCTTCTTTTTTTAGCTCTAAATTTGATTGGTTTATTGCTTTGGGGTTGTTGAGAATTGAGATTAATGGTAGGTTTGTATATTTTTGTTCATTTTACAAATATAAACAAGTGTTTGATAAAATGACAAACATAAAAAAATTAAATTTGTATTCAATGTGTTTGATTTTTGATGTAAATTATCAAAAAAAAAAGAGGCAATTATGCCTTAATTCTAGGCCCCGCCTAGACCCCGATTACGCCTCGATTAGTCCCCAAGGTGCTAGGCGTTAGTGTGCCGCCTAGCGGCCGCCTAACGATTTTTAGAACCTTGATAACCACAACACAAAAGTGTGCTATTATTGGGGGATTAGTTATGCACTTATGTTGGGATAGTAAAATTTTATCTAATTCTTGAGTTATCCACTAATGTTACTGTCACAATTGGGTTTATCCATACCACCGTCCATCTCGACCACTTCCCACCTCTAGCAACCGTCACCTAACGCCATCATCCACTTTGCTGCCAAACTCTAACCACCATTATATGTTATTTACTTAGTAATAATAATAAATAGATATATAACTTGCTATTAAGAAGTATCAATTTTAGATCTAATTATTACTTTACATTATAGCCAAGTCCAAATCCCATGAGTGTCCCATCTTATCATTCATTTTTGTGTCTAAAGCCCATGCGTAGAGTATGCTCGCGAATCTTTTTGTTCTCCATTCTTTTAAAGTCAAACCAAGTCATCAAATTGAGGCTTTCAAAATTATTTGTAAATGCTCAAGTCGAGTAATTCGTTACTTGACTAATTTCTTCTTTTCAGCTTCTCATGTCTTCCTTCGATCTTTGAGCATCACTTATTTTTTAGTATCCTTAGATTTGTCAATCTTCTCAAAGATGATGAATTAACTCTTTTGAAAACATGATAACTTTACACGAGTTAACGATGAGTCATTTTGAAGATATGGACTCGCAAACCATTAAACATATGAAATTCAACAAGCAGACAATTTGTCTTGACAAGGATCACATTCGATTCATTGCAGCCGAGGTGTTAGTAAGCATACTGGGGCTTTCCACTCATACCGAAACCTTTCCAAACCCCAAAACCTACCCAAATCCCAAGCTTTGTCCAAAACCCAATTCACACCAAAAAAAACCCTCTTAACCCTAAACATTGAATCCACCTCACTCCAAAAAAAAACTTTCCAAACCCAGAGCCTTGTTCAAAAACAAAATTCATACTCAATCCATCCAAATCATAAACTTTGCTTATAGGCCTAATCTCGAGCCTCTTCATACACCTCATATGCACCAAACCCAAAAATCACATTCACAATAAGCACTTTCCAATTTCAAAACCAACTAAAACCCAACATCATATAAAACCAAGAGAACCTTCCAATCTTTAAACCTCAATAGCCAAACAACTATCTTTATGATCAATCTTCCAAAAAATGGGGCTGTTCCACCCTTATATCAATCAAGAATGATCATTCAACCACTTCAAAGATAGAGAGACTCAACAAGTCTTCATCATCTTCCTATAATGCTCCGAAAAAAAAGAAAAAAAAAACTCTCCGAAGCAAATCCATCATTTGTCCACTTCTCTCTCTAACACAAAATTAGTTGGAGTCGCCTGTAGACACCTCAATTTCGTACCCCTATATTGCAATGTCCTAGAAAATACAATTTACAAATTAAATGGACTAACGGACGTCACTTTGTTACATTTAATGGGAGTTAGGACTTGATGGAAACTGACCAAAGTTCAAAAGGTACAAAAGATAACCAAAAGGGGTGAAAGTGAAAGACAAAACAAAGGGAAAAGTGGTTGGGGCGTCGCGCCCTCCTTGTCCGGTGCCGTGCCCTCTGCCTTTTTTGGTCTCCAGTTTACTGTCATGCATACATCCATTTTTACACGAGATATTGGCCTTCCATCACAACCTTTGTTGGTTGCCCTTTGCTCCAGTACACATGGCTTGCATGCAAAGGCCTCAAAGCCTTTAGTTTTTTCTATAAATAAGAGGCTATTCTCCCCATTTAAGACACACCAAAAGCAAAGCATGAAAGAGAGAGAGAGAGAGAGAGAGAGAGTAAAGTCACTATGTTGCTCTATCCAATCTCTCTCCCTTGGTCTCTCTTAGGCTACCCCCTCTTTAGGCTGTCGAAACCCAGCAAGCCCACATGCACAGCAAGCACACACATCAATGCATGCACACACATACACACACACACACGACAACAACACACAAAAACAAAAGATTTTCTCTCTCTCTCTCTCTCTCGGGAGGACAGGGGAAGCACACGTCAAATCGCCTAAGCCTAGGCGTACTGGGTTCAGATACCCACGCTTCAAGAGGTAGGTCCCGGACCTATTATTATGTCCCCACAGTCATTTATTTTCAAATTTCGTACATAAGATGTAGATATTTATATTTTGTGTCCGTAAATATTTGTATTATCTATACATATTATTAATGTTTGTTCTTTTTTTTTTCGTTTGTAATTTTAAGTATGAAGTAGTTATAATGTCTGTTTACTTAAATTTCTTTGTTTGTACATAATACAAATAAATTATGTCGTTAGTATAGTTTTATTTTCATAAGATAGCTTATAAAATGGTCGTTATTATCTAAGCTTTGTTATTTCGGTTATCTTTTGTTTCATTTTGTTTATGTGAATATAATATAATTCTTTATCATTTTCCGTTATATATGTATAAATATATTTTTTAGACTAAATATGTGTATAAAATAAACATTTTAGCTAACTCTATTTTTTGAGACCGAAAGGACGAGTTGGGTGTCTAACCCCTTCCCAACTCGTAACCTAGCCCCCGAACCCAGAATTTTTGGCTTTTTTGTTTTTTTTTTTGGTTTTCTATGTTTAACCTTAAAATAGAGGTGACGACTATGTACATATATTTTTAAAGTCCATAATGAGGCCAAGCGTATTCCACGCGCTTAAGTTTTGAAACTACTCGTCTTTCATGCGAGGGAGGATTTGAAACGGGGTTCTCACACCGCCTCGCCATTTTAGAGTCGTTCTCGTTTCTTCGAGCATACTCGTTCTTGTTCTTTCAATCTAGTCGGCCTGGGGTTGTCCCCCATCTTTTTTACAAATAACATATCAATCAATTCTTTCTGGGGCTATCCCCCATCCATTTTACAAAACCCATCTTCATGGGGCTTCCCCTAACAATTTCATAAAATTCGTCAATCGAGTCTTCCAGGGGCCTCCCCTATCTATCTTACAAAATTTATTGATCGAGTCTTCCCGGGGCTTCCCCAACAATTTCACAAAACTTTTCATTGAGTCTTCATGGGGCTTCCCCAACATTTTCATATAACTTGTCAATTAAGTTTTCTTGGGGCTTTCCCACTTAACTCATGAATTGTCTATCGAGACTCCCATATTTTTTTGGAGACATCTGTCCATTCCATCTCCCCCAAAGGCATAACAAAGGGCTACACCATTTCATCCTTAAAGTCATGATCCTTCTCCATCAACAATATTTTGCATTCATTAAATGTCAAGGCTCTCTGTCTGTGAAAAAAAAGAGCTCACTAGGTTGAAATCCCACAAGGGCGGCCTAAACAAAGTTAGAGCACAAAAAGAAAAGAGAAAAAAAAGTGGTCCCTTCCGAGGCATCGATTAGCAAGATTCACCAATCTTGTGATTCAAATCTCTTCTTAAATGATGTACTAGTCAAATGACTTCAAATATCAAAGCTTCACCCACCTTCATTCAAAAGTCGCCATCAGGCCTCATACTCATAACCCTGCAAAGCCGGCCAAAAGCCGTATCTTAATCTATCTTATCACATTTCCATCCATTGTCCCGTCTTGTCTTAGCATGTTTAAGAAACAATGGGCAAACTCACATTAAAAAAATCCAATTTTGAAAACAAAGAAAAAAAAAGGAAGCTTTTTTCATCTGCATATCATCATAACTTGCATCATCATATCTTTTCAAGTGGTTGCCGTATCAGCCCCTATGCAAAGTACATACCTTCTGTCGACAACCTCCAAGGACCGTCGACACCAACCTCCATCAAAGCTTGCCAAAGCTGCTAAACAAAGCATTGCCAATGACCATGCAATTCAATTATGTCAATAATTACGTGCTAGCTATCGCCCAAGATCGATCAAAGCGCTACCAATAGCTCCGTCATCCCGCACGGGAAACATATCCTTCCATCATCCCCATGGGATATCTTGCTAATATATACTTTCCAAGGATCCTTAACAGTGTCACCAATGGCTCTGCAATCCAATCATCAACGACACTTCCCAAAAAGTATCATAGATATATCAATCCTGCCGAAGATGGCACATCATCAATCCAACTTGCCGACAGTGGCACCACATCAATCTTGCTGACGATGGCACATCATCAATCCTGCCGATGATGGCTAATCAATCAATCCTGCTAACGATGGCACATATCAATCCTACTGATGATGGAAAATCAATCAATCTTATTGACGATGGCACATCCATTAATCCTGCCGACGATGTCATATCTATTAATCTTGCCAAAGATGGCACATCTTATCCATGGTAGATCGAAGCATCGCCGACGAGACCTCAAGAGATACATGGTAGATCGAAACATCGCTGACAAGACTTCATAATCATTGCAACAGCGTACTCTTTTAATTATTTGCTTTTATTGTAATACATACACTGGTCATACAACTCCGATGTGGGGTTAGACCTTTCTATTTGCTTTTTGGTCCGGCAACCCCAATGTAGGGTTAGACCTTTCTATTGCTTTCTAGTCGTGCAACCTTTATGTAGGTTTGGACCTTTGTTTTTCCTTTGGTCACATAACCCCAATATAGGGTTTGACCTTTCTTTATGCCTTCAGTCATTCCCGCAACCAATGGGAGCCATTCTTACAAGAATAACCACACAAAATTTTCAAGCTTTCCAATATTTCATGCAAGCTTCTCAAATGCAAGGTTTTAAGCTCCTCGTCCATTTTCTCCACATGGCATGTCGTCAAATGAATCAAGACGCACGAGTTTTGAAACGATGTCATCAAACAAGGATCTGGTCACGTCATCATCCGTTCCAGAAACACAAATTCATGTTGAAACAATTGATCTGGAGAAACCGGGTAAAGGTAAGTCAACTCGAGATTTCCTTGTGTGTATTCAAAGACGGAGGCGACGGGAGTATATATAGTAGCATGAGATAATGAGATTGACTCGTTATTGCCAATCACCAGCATAGCCGCCGCCGGAAAACAAGGAGGAAAAGACATCGCACACAGGTAAAGGGAGCGGAAAATCGAAATTGGGGCTCAAAACAAATGAGACCCCTAATTTCCAAAAAACCAACCGAACTGGCAATGCACAAGGGAAAGGGTGGGGCTTGGGCCTTGGGTTGCTGGGCTTAGGATTTAATAAGTGGGTTGCCCAAATGGGCCATGCCAACACTCAACAATTTTTATTTTCTCTTTTCTGGTTTCATCCTCCTCCAGTAACGCCGTCGCACCAGCATCTCGACCAAATCGTAGTTGGCGCCAAGGGTTACTAGGGAGACTAGTCGGCGCATAGGGTGATTAGTCCCTGATTTTTCTTTAAACAATTTTTTTGGCCGATTTGAAGGAAGTCACATTGTTTGAGTACCGCCTATCGCCTAGGCCAAATTTTAGAACCATGGAAGGGTTGAATAAAGTTTCTTCTTTGGTAACCATGTGTGACTGTGATTGTTTGAATTGTTGTAATGGCTAGAATCATTGTTTTTTCCCTTTATTTCCCCACTCTGTGCTTAGTGGTTTACCATTGAGTTTCCAGCAGGTTTCACGAGTGTGTTTTGGTTTCTTGCAAAAATTGCACCAAAGTTCATCTTTATTCGCAGGTTTAGACATCTCCAACTGACTGCCACTCGGCTTGTGGCTTCTACCAACATACAGAGTCGAACTATTAGATGAGCTTGATTCCAACATAACTCCTCGAAGAATTTCTTCTCCTCGGACTAAGGATATGGTCTCACTAAGGGAAGGAAGTTGTGGTCTTCCCAAGACTTAAATGCGAACTTGATCATACTCTAACCAGGAAATCATAAACTCGATCTCGCTCAATGAATTTCTTCACCTCTACCGCACAAGTCATCACTTGAGGGTAATATTAGTAGTCCAACTCTTGCCACTGATTTTGCAATAAGCTAGCATAGTTAGTGACATATCGATTACCCTGTTTAGCAACAATAATTTTCATCTTAATCTCATAAATGAGAGCTGCATCATTGACCTTAGAATAGGTCTGATACAATGTATCACATATTACCTTTGTTGTAGGCAAAAACATACATGTATCACTTATTCCAGGAGACATGGATCTCCATAACCATGACATGGTCATAGAATCAGCCTTACCCAAGCTTCAAAACTGGCATCTCCTTCCTTTGGGCCAGTGTCAAGCTTCAAAAGTACGGACGTTTTGAGACCACTTAAATTAGTTTTTTCATCCAATCGATAAACGGGCTGGATCACCTCAATCAAGTTCATCATTGGGTTTTTAGATTACGACTATCACTATTACATAACAAAATGCACTTAATCTATATTAATATAATTTTTTTGTATTTTAGTTAGTTTGTTAAGAAAATTAAGATAAAAATTGCTCTATAAATTCAAATGACGATAAACTAAAGAAAACCGACTCAAATTACATACTTCCTGCAGCCATCCCTCCCCCGAAATGATCAAAATGTCCCCGACTCAAAAACTATTTCATTAATAGTGTCACCCAAATGAGGTGACACTGATAATATGTGTATTTAATTTTTACAATTATATCTTCAAATATTTAAGCTCAATTCAATAAACAATAAAATAGACATTTAGACTATGATTTCTCTCAATTCAATGTACCTCTCACTGATTTCACACCTCTTTTAGAGTCATTGTACATGTTGCCAGAGCAATTAGATTACGATTCACTTACTCATATTCATCATCACTTTTCTACAATATCAAAGAGCAAAAATGGAATCTGGTAATGATGATGATGACACCTCTCACCAGGACCATGTTGATCTTTAAAAATCCACTCATCCAGCATGCCATAGTTGATGCTACTACTTTTACCGGTGAAATTACTTGGTTATAGGCAACAAAAGTAGTCACGTATCATTTATGTTCAAGGAGGAAGCACATTTCTGGCAGACTAAAGCAATGCTTGTTAAGTATCAAATTATACATGATAAACTTTAAGGATCCATAGTTGTTCATTAAATTATATTACACTATATATGTACTTATTCTTTAGCTCCTATGGATAGAAATCATAAAAAAATTCTTGGCAAAGCTCACAAGTAAATTAATATTAATATAGGAAGACCTTATACTCGTCCATATACATTGTCACACCTCTCTAGAGTCATTGTACATGTTCTTAGAGCAAATAGACTATGATTTACTTGCTAACATTCATCCTCGTTTTTCTACAATGTCAATGAGCGAAAATAGAATCTGGTAATGATAATGTTGTCACCTTTTACCAAGGCACTGTTGATCATTAAAAATAGACTCATCGAGCATGTTATAACTGATGCTACTACTTTTGCTGATGAAATTACTTGGTTATAGGTAACAAAAATGGTCACAGAGCATTTATGTTGAAGGATGAAGCACATTTTTGGCGGGGTAAGCAATGTTTGTTGAGTATCAAATTAGACATGACAAACTTTAAGGAACCATAATTGTCCATTAAATTATATTGTACTATGTACTTGTTCTTTAGCTCATATGGATAGAATTTGTCTTGGTAAAGCTCACAAGTGAATTAATATCAATATAGAAAGACCTTATAATATAATGAGTTTTAGATTGTTATTCTTGTTTCCCTTACATATTGGAATAAAGAGAAAAGACATTCCCTCTTAGATTAATGGCATTTAATTTCTCAACAGCTTCTTATGTTTTTTTCTTTTTTACTTATCAATACTTGTATATGTGTGCATATATAGATATAATCTTTATTTTGTAAGTAATTATAGTGGTTATCTAACAATCTTGAGATAAACAAATTACATTTGTCATTATATATATATATATATAGAAAATGTAACAAAACAAAGTGTTTCAACTTCTAATGCATAACTGAAAATGTCATATTTAAGTTTCCATTTATAGAAAGCATTTTAGGCGGGAAAATCACGGTTGTTATTATATATATAGAGATTCCCTAAATCAGCCCAAAACAACCGTGTTTGACCTAGGGCTCAAACTAAAATTTTTTCGTGAAATGATGGCAACCCCAATTTTCGAAGACAAACAACTTGAATCAAATGATTGCAATTTGAATATGGTTTACAATTGTGGTGTTCGAGCACCTATGTGGACATCTTGGAGTGACGAAAATCCAAGTATAATGTTCACAAGATATGCAACCTATGAGGTTTGCTTTTCAAATGACTTCAATTTTGTTGTAGCTTATGATTTATAATTATATTTGGATTTTTATTTATTTTGAATCTATCAATAATCTTTGAATCCCATGATTGAGCTAAGGATTATCATTTTTTTGCTTGGATCGACCCAGCACTGCTCGAGAGATCGAAAAAAAATCATCATTGGGATGGCTGAGATCATATATAGTGGAATTGAACCATGAATTGAGATAGTTGAAATGCAATTAGACAAGTGATTGAACAAACCGAAAAGTTAAAAAAACAAGGCAAAGCTCAAGGTACATCAAAGAAAATTGGAAGAACAATTTCAGAAGGCAAGAGAGAGAGAGAGAGAGAGAGAGAGAGAGGGCGGGAGGGAGAGAGAGAGAGAGATGTGGTATTTATTATTTATGTGCAATGTTCATAACTTGAACATTTGTTGTTGGCCATTATGCCAATGTTCAAAGCCAAAACTATTTTAAACAATCTGTTCCTTCCTTAGTGTTTAGCGTTTTTTTTTTTTTTTTTTTTAATATTAGTGGTTGGTAGTTAATGTATTTCTCCATTTTTTGAACCAAAATGTACTAATGTGTTCTTGATAAGTCTTGTTTTGCGTTTTGGAAATGTCATCTATTCCAATTGACCTATTACAAGGTCAAAGAGTTGTTTAATCGACCCATTAATTATATAATGAGTCAATTAAACGACTCAATTGTAGTTCTATGGCAAGTTAAATCAACTCATTTGTTTTTGAATGAGTCGATTAATCGACCCAATTGTAGTTGAATGAGTCCATCAATTGACCCAACTTTATGGCAAGTTTAATCGACCTATTATTTAATCAATGAGTCGATTAATCGACCCAGTTGTAGTTCTATGACAAGTTTAATCGACTCATTTGTGTTTGAATGAGTCAATTAATTGACCCAATAGTTATTAGATGAGTGGATTAACTGGCCAAGTTGTAGTTCTATGACAAGTTTCATCTAGCCATTTTGTTTTTTAATGAGTCGATTAATCGATCAGATTATAGTTGAATGAGTCGATTAATTGACCCAGTTCTATGACAAGTTTAATCAACCCACCTTTGACAAGTTTAATCGACCAAGTTGTAATTCAATATTTCAATGAGCAAGTTTAATCGACTCATTTGTAGTCCAATGAGCCACTTAATAGACCTAATCTTAGTTGAATGCTATGGCCAATGTACATTGTAATAACCTAAGTGTACAATATATTCCAATTTCATTATCATTTCTTTGAAATTCATTCCATTTCCATCTCGTCCCAACGTTGCCCAGCTATAGTTATTAGCTGTCTAAATATTCAAGTTTTCTAACAAAGTAATGATCCGCTACGCACAACCCCATCATTCCACATAGTCCTCCGCCATCGCAACCGCAAATAATCATCCACATTCCAATGAGCCTTCCTATCAAACGCTCAGGATCTCATATACCAAAACACAGTCAACACCCTTTTGACCGCTTTCTTCAATCGAAGCAGTCGCCCAACTCAACCGCGATTCTCTTTCCCTCTCTCTCTCTCTCTCTCTCTCTCTCACACACAACAATGGCGATTCCGATAGCTTCAATAATTATTTTAACTCTTTCTCTGTTGGCGTGGTCGGTGGAGCCAAGCAGCGACAACAACCACGTCTTCTCGCCGTGCTCTGACGCCAGTATACAGAAGTCCGATGGGTTCACTTTTGGTATCGCATTCGCCGGCAGAACTTCTTTCTTTTTCAACAACTCCCAACAGTTGTCGCCCTGTGACCGCCGCCTTTCTCTCTCTTCGAATTCTCAACTGTCTGTCTTCCGCCCAAAGGTTGACGAGATCTCTCTCCTCACTATCAACACCTCCAGTTTCTATCCGGTACACACTCATTTCTCATTACTCCTCACTTCAAATTTTTCTCTATAATTTTGTGTGTTTTTAGTGTAAGGTTATCTGCAAATGTTACGATCTAGATTATGTAGAATTATTTTAATGATAAGAAAAGTTAATTGTTTTTTTTTTAATTGTTACCTTTAATCGGATTGCTTTTGGGGTAAGTTTGGCATATGGGTGTAAAATGTTGAAACATGTCCATTCAACCTATCCAGATTTGTGCAAACTAAAGTTCAATGGTAGGAAAAGAATTCAAGAGCTCTAGAAGTCAGATTACAGGTTGACATCGGAGTTTTCCCTACCCACTAAGCTATAGATGGGGGTTGGTCTGCTGTAACTGTTGAGAGATTTTAGAGATAGAGATTAGAGAAAGGGACACGTAGTAGCACCTGGTGGCTTACATAGAAAGAAAAATTTACAATATATGGTCTTTTGTTTAAGTGAAAGATTTTACAATTCACAAGATTCTTGTCATAGAAATTTTGTACATTTTTAGGATACTCGTGATGGGGCTAGAGAGAGAGGGCCTTATGAGCAGTTTTCTCTTCTTGGAAGGGAGGAGGGAGGAAGGAAGTTTGGGAGGCCCTTATGAGCAGCTTTCTCTTCTTACCTCTTTGCTCCAGTCTGTTGCGATCGATGGATAGCGCTACAGTTGGTAGTTTTTTGAGTGTATCATTTTTTCCTCATTTCTTGGCAATGGGTATCATTATATTCCCCCTTCACCATGGATCTTAGATGCCTATATTAATTGGTATCTTATTACCAAAGGGAAACTGATTCTACGCTAATGTTTTGGGTTAACTGATGCTAGGGGTTTCAAACAGTAGTCCAACACTCCAACTTTGATTCCCAACTAATGTGTCAAGTGTGTGAATTTTCAGTGTGAGCCCCTTCAGTCTAAAAAACTAGAGAATAATATCATTTATCCACTATAGGCCCTTCAGTATATTCAAACAAAGGATTACTTCCATTTGCTTGATTATTTTTTGGGTTAGTACATGTTTATATATATATATATATGTTAGGATACCCTTTTATGGGTTTTCTAACAATGCACCCTGCCTTTCAATAAAAACATGTACCCAAAATGAGTTTCGTAATATGTTTTGAAGCTATAATTTTACTCCAGCTCCTATAGGCTATATTGACATCTCTGTACATTACTTTTGATCCTACAAAATGATTTTCACAGTACGAGCAAACCATTCCATCGATCCGGATTTGTGCAAACTAAAGTTCAATGGTAGGAAAAGAATTCAAGAGCTCCAGAAGTCAGATTACAGATTGACATTGGAGTTTTCCCTCCCCACTCAGCTATAGATGGGATGGTCTGCTGTAACTGTTGAGAGATTTTAGAGAGCGATGAGAGAAAGGGACACGTAGTAGCACCTGATGTGATGGCTTGCTTAGAAAGAAAAAAATCACAATAGAGTCCTTTGTTCAGGTGAAAGATTTTACAATTTTTAAGATTTTTGGCATAGAAAATTTGTACAATTTTAGGATACTCCCGAATGGGCTAGAGAGGGAGGGCCTTTTGAGCAGTTTTCTCTTCTTAGAAGGGAGGAGGGAGGAAGGAAGGTTGGGAGGCCCTTATGTGCAGTCTTCTCTTCTTACCTCTTTGCTCCACAGTCTGCTGCGATGGAAGGATAGCGCTACAGTTGGTAGGTGTTTGAGTGTATAATTTTTTCCTCATTTCTTGGCAATGGGTATTATTATGATATTCCCCCTTCACCATGGATCTGAGATGCCTATCTTAATTGGTATTTTTTACCAAAGGGAAACTGATTCCTACACTTAAGTTTTGGGTTAACTGATGCTAGGGGTTTCAAACAATAGTCGAACTTTGACTCCCAACTAATGTGTCAAGCATGTGAATAGTCAGTGTGAACCCCACGAATTACATGCTTTACACATCTGTTGAGAATTGAAGTAAGGATACTTTTTGGGATCCCTAGCATTCCCCTTCAGTAAACAATTTTCGTTATAGTGTTTTTGGTGCAAGTGGGGAGTGGTAGAACTCAAACGGGAAGGATGATCCTTGGGAATTGTAGTATCCAAGAAAGGTAAGTGGTAATGGGGTCAGGGGCTATAAGTTAATGTAGATGGCTGTGCAAGAGTAGTCTTGCAGAACCAGCTTATAGGGTAGGGCGTAGTGGTAACCCCAAGGGGTGGGAGAAATGATAGGCAATCAAGGCAAAGACCTTGAGGCCTTTGGTTCCAATTCTCGTACCAACGGACCGTCTTATATGTAAATAGAAAGGGTAGGGTGTGGTGGTGTATTGAGAAGTTAACAAGGTATTGTGGTAGGTACGCGTTATGGCCCTGTGGGTTATACCAATGCAAATGAACTAAGTTTGTTGCAGTCAAATAGCACTTCCTGTTTTTATTACATCTGGCGGTTGAAACTTGAGTAAAAATTTAATTATGGAATCGTACTCTTTGGTCAATGAATATTGTTTGGATAATAAAAGTGGTGGAGAGACCATGGGCGTTATGGAAACACTTGGTCTTGATAGATGAGATAATTTTGTAGATTGGGAGAGTAGAATTTGTAAAAGTTCTTAGAGGAGAAAACAGTAATGCACATACAAGGTAGTCCAAGCAGGGTTGGAGAGACAAAATATGTTCCATGCATGGTGGTGACTTGTTATATGAACATGCATGTATTGACGGTATAGCTAGTGGATGTTGGCAGAAGATTGGTGTTTTGTTGGTGCGAAAATCAGATATATTTTGTTCTGACTTTTACTAAATACTTATGGGTGTTTTTATGTGATGTGTAGTTACTATCTCACTGATTGACGTTTTGGTAAAATTGATCACTTTTTGGATAGATATTTAGTACTTTCCCTTCCATTATATGAGTACTACTTTCAGTTTTGGTATTTTCTACTCAAAGAGTCTCACTTCAAAAATTGAACTTGATATACCATCGCTTGCTTTCACCAGCTTCTTCTGTGATCCGTGCAACTCAGAATCAGAGCACAGGCTGCATAATTAACACAACAAATTTTAAAAGAACTATAACAAGAATATTGAGACCTGATGGCAAACTGACTATCTTCACACAACTGCTAAAAGGGTGTTGGGATTAAACCCATTATCCTTGTTATGCTGCAGTGCTATTGGTCTGGAAAACACCCTTGATAAGAAATTAAACCCATCCCCAGCCATGGTCTGGTCGTCAGTGGAAGTCAAAATCAGAAAAAGCAATTGAACCCTAGATAAGAGACTTGATTATTTGGAAGTGTTTATATGACCACGAGAAATGAGAAAGAGGGGCCACCGAAGGAAATTCAGGGTTGAATTACTTGTGTAATTTTTCCTAACGAGTCATTTACTACTACTGAAACTTTAAACTGAAAGGAAAGCCATATGAAGGGATTTTCAATTTACTGTGTGCTTACAGGTTTTCTGTCAAAACATAGTTTTGAGAGGCAAGAAATGTGTGTTAGATTTATGAAAGAGGTACGTTTCCTCTTGCGCTTCTCTATTTTTTACGTACTTGACGGAATATTCAGGGGAGTCTCTATTGCTCGAGATTTTTGTTCCTCGAAGGAATACTCCCTCAATCCCAAATTGAGTGCCATTTCCGGTGCTTTTATGTTACTGCTACCAAATTTGTGATATTTTAGCAATGCTGTTAAAACAAACTTGATGAATCTGCTAAAAGCCTCCCAACCTCTCATAATTCCTTTCCAGACCCATGAGGGGGACAGGACTTCACAAGGGATCCAGTTCATTAATAAAATCACCAACACCCTCACTGGACCCAGGCCCCAAATAAACACCCCCATTGACACAAACCCCTTTACCCGGAGAACTGTTAGAAGGTCCAGCTTCCCCCTCAAAGTTGGGCCCAACTGCCTGGCCCTTCCCATTCTCATTATTCCCATGACTACGCACCACCCAAATACCTTTCGTGGGCTTATTATTCTGCCTTGGGCCTGTATTCCACTTTTGCTTCCCTTTATCAAGCCTAGCCCAATTCATCTTATTGTAACCTAAATTATCCTGAGAACCGACCCTGCTTCCAATGCCACCGTTTTGATTACTACGTTTGAAATTCAAATTATCTGCAACCTTCGTTTTTCCCCATCCTTTTCTGCATTTGTCTGACTTTACGTTATCAATAGACACCTGTCCCCCTCCTACCTTCATCCCCCCACTTCGCGCGTGAGGAACACTTCTCCTCCCTCCTCTCGTATTCATCGGAAAACTCTCAGTTCTGCTGTCCCTACCTGGATGGTAGAACACCGCTGTTTCAGCCCAGATAGGAATGGAAAACACACTACCCCCACCCCTAACCGAACGCAGGCTGGCAAATCCTCACTGAATTGTAACATAATATGGGCCCATCTCAGGTCCGTCTTCTTCTCAGTTGCTTCATCCACCGCCAAAACCCCCACAAAGCTGTCCAACCCTCTTGAAAACTTCCTTCCCCCACAAATGGAGGTGGAGACCTAAAACCCTAATCCAAGTAACACTTGGTTTTTGCCCCTCTGTGACAACATCCAGTCGGACTCCATTTATCAAGGACCAACGGAGCTTGAAAGAACAACCAATTTCTCTCATTTAAGATGCGGCTAACTTTACAGAAAGCAAGATTCACTCAGGACCTTCACTTCTACTTTCCCTGGGGTCTTCCATTTAGCATTTACTCATCTCTGGACTTCATCGCGAGTCGGAGTAGGGCTCAACTGCTCACCCACCCAACCACAAGACACATTTCCAAAAACTCCAGGTTACCCCTGCAAGAATTCTCGTCTTTAGCAAGATCAACTATAGAGCCCACTCCTCTGTTCGAAACGACCAGCTCTAAGTCTGGCCAAGGGGTAATGTCCACCACTTGTCTGTACGATTTCTTCGGTCTCTCCATAACGAGCTTAGCCAGTGCGAACCTTTTAATCTTGCCTGCCACCATGTCCCATCCTCCATCATCGACCACTGCTGGGATAAAGATCTTCGAAGGAGTCACGCCCATTGGCCGAGATGCACAAATAGAAGCCTTGCGTATTCCACTCCTTTGCCACCATAACCTCGCGCCATTTCCCTGATCTTTTCTTCCAAAACACCTCTCTGCTTGCTGAGGCCTTAATCATCCAGTCACACACCCACATGACTTCATCAAGAGATAAAACGACTACAATCTACATGAACTCTGCCTCTGCTTCGCTCTAACCACTGAAAACTGATCAGTTTTTGTTAGTTAGATCAGTTTCAGATTGATATTTAACTAATTTTTGTTAGTTGAGAAAAGAAATCATAACCTTTGGAAACTACATCAAAAGTACTATAAGCCAGTCTTATAATTTTTTGTAAAAACAACTAAATCCTCATCAAATATCCATCTGAAAATTGGTCAAATTGACCAAAATAATCAAAGTGTCTTTTCTATTGGGACAAAGGTAGTATTCTTCAGTCTTAAGACTCTTAACAATCCATCTAATATTTGGTGCTTATTAGTAAATGTAAGCATAAAGGGAAGCATGAAATTTTGGAAATCGCTTTTCATCTTTTTTGCAAAACCTTTTTATTTTTGTCCTGGCTTACGAGATGACATCATAGAGTATCATTGTTAGCAAGTTTCATGTAAGATCATTTCTATGAATGGTTTTTATTTAATGTCTTTTTGGATTTAGTGATCTGCTGGTAATTTTATTGTTTACAACAAATGATTCCTAACTTTATGCAAATTTTTGAATCTTCTTGATGCTATTGCTTCGGAAGGGTATGTTTGGCCTCTCATTTCCAATCTTTGGATTTGGAATGGGTGGAACTACTTGTACTCCATTGAATTCAATTTGTTCTTCCAATTCTAGATCCATGGCTTGGAATCGAGTGGCCAAGCATACCCTAATCAATTCCCCTTGCCCCATAACAATAGGATTGAATTTGCTCTATGCTTCCATTCTCTACAATATCTATCCAGCTGAAAGAAGGAAGCTGCAGAGTTGGGGTTCTGATGTGATTAGCACGTTCATCTGATTGATTATCAGGGTCGTGCCCCCGCCCCGCCCCCTCCCCCGAATTTCCATTTTGGGATTGTACTAAATGCAAGGTCTATGTCAATTAGTAAGCAATTCTAATCTCATTTACTGCTTTGGGCCTGCCAGGATAATTATGGTGGGTATATGGTGGCATTTGCTGGTCGGAAATATGCTGCAAGGTCGATTCCTGCCTTTGTTGCAAATAGTACATATACTGTGACCAGCTTCACACTGGTAAGAAAATAATCTGTTGCGCATCTTGCACTATATCTTATTCCTTTTTTGTTTCGGGAACAACACGTGTATGTTGCAAAATTGATGTGCTTTTACCCATATAGGTTCTTGAATTCAAGAAGGGTAGGCTGCAAAACTTGTTTTGGAAGAGGGACGGTTGCTCAAAATGTTCAAGCCAATCCAACTTTGTCTGTCTCAACAATCAGGACTGTGCAATCAGAACCAACTCTTGTAAGAACCGAGGAGGCAATGTGGATTGTAGCCTTGGGATCCAACTAGCATTTTCTGGCACCGATAAGCACGAATCAGTTTTCAACTCGTGGTATGAAGTGAAGAACCTTCGTCAGTACTCTCTTTTTGGCCTTTATCAAAATCTCAAGGATTCACTAACAAGCCAATACAACAGTTTCTTTTAGCTGTGTTTCAGACAGATTTCTCCTGTTTGTTATCAGTTGCATGTTTTTTTTGTCCTTTCACCTGTATAATTGGATCTCTCTCTCTCTCTCTCTCTCTCTCTCTCTCAATCTTGATTCTTCTGTAAATTTTTAACTTCTGGACGTGAAGAGATAATATTGTATGCAAGAGTGAGTCTCACTAAAGCAAAAAGTTGGCAGTTTGAGGATGCAAAAAGCTGAGTGGATAAAGTGATGCCTGGTTGAGAGACTTGTGAGTTCAAGGGGCCTTTTGGAAGTGAGATCATATCTGCCAGCTCTATGCTAACGACCATAACAGAACTGAAAACTTTGACCACTTCTTTTTCATGACATGGGTTCCACACATAGTAGGTCTTTTGTGAGACGTTTTTCCGATCTTTATTTGTAAGACGGATGACCATTCTATCACAGCTAGAGTCCTCAGACCCACGGGTTGGTTCAGCCCATCCAATTTTTTGATGGGCCGAGCTATAGTTATTGGTGATCCAAAAAAGTGTGGGTCTTTTTGACCTGTGCCAACAGACCCATGGATCATCTAAGCTTGGATTTAAAAAGCCCAGGTTTTTTCGGGTTGACCCAGTCTAGCCCAATCGAATTTTAAAAAAAATTATATATTTCTATTATATTATAGACAATAAAATAATATAAAATTACAATAGAAGAAACTCAAGTTCAATTATCCAACAAACAGACTCATTGGCGGGTTGGTCCAATAACAAGTCAACAAGGGTCTGTCTTCTGTCATTTGTCAAGCGATGAAGCAAGCGACTCACACAGTCTGCCATTTGGGACTTGGGGATCGACCTTGGGGTTAGGGACTTAGGTTAAACTATTCTCTAAAGTAGTCGTTTTAATTTTAAAATCAATTATTTCAATTTTTACAGTAGCTTGGTAATTTGGTATATAGTTTGGTTAAATAAGCTAGGTGGAAATGACTGGCACGACACGATATCACGAACCAGCACGACACGATTATAAAACACAATTATAGAGACAAATGACACGATAAGAGCAGCACGACATGAAAGACACAAAATTGTTAATATATTCAAAATAATATTTATTGTTATATTTATGATTAAATAAGATAAATAACATGAAAACACGATAGTGAGACACGAACATGACACGATAGTACGAATCGTCACCCCTACTTGGTATATAGCTTAGTTACACTATAGTCTATTAGTATGTAACATGTGTATTAAAAATTAGTACTCCTTACAGTTATAGTGTCACATACATTGATATTAAATCAGTAATCATTAATGATTAAAGATGTTTTTAAGTAAGTCACATTGATGTATGTTAACTGTTAAGTAGTCAACTCTGAATTGGTGTTACAATTGGTTTGACAAAATTTGGCGCTACTGCATTGACATTTTTGTTTATGATTGATTTTATTACTTTATGTTTTATGGTGCTACTGCTATTGACTTTGAATTGTAAATTTTATTACTTTTTATGTTTATGGTTATCGGTTGATTTTATTTCGGGTCGGGTCGATCTAGCATTTTGATAGGCCCATCGAATTTCAAGCCGGGTCGACCCAGCCCAAAAAATTATCTGTGCATCAGATCTAGGCCGGGCCAACCCATTTGCCAGCCATGCTCAAGTGATTCATAACTCAGCCGCCAACACAGGATGGATAGGGATCCGTAGATTTTCTAAGTTTTTGCCTTTTGAAGAAATTATAGTGACACTAATTATATTTTGGCATTACCTTTCCCTTTTCAGCTGCAAGGATTAAAACTTATGATCATATTCATAGGGATAAAAACATAGGTAAAACGATCTTACAGATATTTTTTGTAAGATGGATCTTCTTTATCCAAGTAATCCAACCCACCATGTATTGGTGTGTTGAGTTATGAGAGAGTGGAGTTCCGTCTTACAAATAAGGATCCGTAAGACGGTCTTATAAGAGACTTACCCTTCACAGGGACGTGACTTCAAAATTCAAATAGACTCGATCACCAACTATTCTATTTTAGACATATTTTGTGATTGCAACAAACTCACCTCGTCTGTTTAATTGACAATTATTAATTGGTCTAAAAGTATTATCTCATTAGAGTAGTATGACTATACGACCAATTAACATTTAGCAACTAAGATTTTGTTGGAGTTATGTAATACAACTCATTCAATGCACGCTTTTTCTAATTTGGTACATGTTAATGTTGTCATTGTTCGTAAATAAACTAAATAAATGTTGTCATTGTTAGTAAATAAACTAAATAAATGTTGTTTTATCCCTGATAAATATGGTAAAAACTTAGGTAAGACGATTTTACAAATATTTTTTGTAAGACGGATCCTTCTTACCCTACTTATCGTGTGCTGATGAGTTGAGGTATGAGAAAGTGTGACTCCGTCTTACGAATTAAGATTCATAAAACATTCTTACAAGATACCTATTTAATAAATTTTGGACAAACTCAAATTAATGAATCAAAAGACTGAATTAGGTTTAGGAATAACTAAGTCATATAAATTACAAAATTACTCCAACACCCTTAATACCAATGACGAAATTTACTTGATTACCCTTTTTTTTTAGACGCAACGGTTCGAGTCATTTAGGAACAACCTTTATAATTTACTCTTTTTTTTTCTCCCAAGTCTGATCAATGTATCTTCTTGTCACAAAATATTTTATTTTGCCCTCACGAGCGTAGCTCAGTTGGTTAAGAACTAGTAGATTTGGATATATGATCAAGAATCGAGTCCTAGCAACCGCAGTGTGGGGGTTTCATCCTCTTGTGGGGGTGGCTCCTTGTAGGTACTAGGTACGGATCCTCCTAGTTTCTTAATCGCTGAATCACCATGATTTTTCCTCTCACATTTTTATGAAGTTGGGGTGTGGGGCTCTCAGGAAGAGAGTTTCTCCATTTTGATACACAAAATACTTTATCTTCTCAAGATAATTATCTTCTCCTAACCTTCATAGTTTCTTAGCACGTGGATAGTGCTTTAAATAACACTTCTTTTAATTGGAAATTTATAATTTATATGTTTCTCAAGTAAAAAAAAAAAAAAGGTAAGTTGTGGTTTTCCTGAACGGTACAAAAAATGGATGACAACTAGTCAACTACCAAAGCATCCTTTCCATCGAGGATCCAACGCCCAACGGCCAGTTAAGGTCAATTACACAAATACCCTTAGTGAGTCTGTCCCATGCACGTGCCAATGAAATAACAAAGAGTAATCTTGAAGAAGCTTCAAATTTCAAATCAAATGATGTGGTTTCTAATGTGTCATCTTATTTGGCATTTTATGGGCTCCACTATAAATTAAAAAGTTATGTTAACAATATGATACATAAGATGTCACATCATTTAATACCCAAAATTAAGTGCTATTAAAGTGGCCCTAGCATTACCCATAACAAAACACATGCATCTCAATCTCAAATCTCAATCAAGCAAAACCAGATCCTTTTATGATATTACCTTCCTCTTTTCAAAATCTTTGGCCCCCATTGATCAAAATCTGGTACTTAGGAATCAATAGTAACATTATCTTCCTAAGTTGCATCATCTAGCAAACTCTCTTATTATCGTAATCGAACACTTTTAATTGGTCGAGAATTGTTATTTCATTAATTACATGATTTACAAACTATACAACCAATCAACTATTGTCAATTAAGATTATCAAAATCTAGGAATTGGGAATCAATAATAAGTTGATAACATCATCTTCCCAAGTTGCATCATTGAGTAAAATCTCACCATTATAGTTGAGTATTGTTAATTTGTCAAAAGTTGTTATCTCGTTAATTACAAGACGTACAGACTACACAATCAATCAATAAATATCAACGAAAATTGACAATAAATAAGAATTGAGTAATAACATCATCTTCCCAAGGTTGCATCCCAACAAAATCTCTTGTCATTATAGTCGACTACTTTTAATTAGACCTGTCAATGGATCGGATATGTATCAGATATAGGTAAATCTGAATCCGATCTGAAACTCTATATCACTGATCCGATCCGATCCGATAATCCGATGGATCAAGTGTATGTCAATCCATATCCGAATTCGTTACTCGTTAACATATCCGATTAAATATCCGATCTGATCCGAAATATAAATATATGAATAAAAAACAAGTAGAATATAAAAGAGAGGAAGATCAAAAGACAACATACATATATAATTGTGTATATTATGTATATGTATAATAAGAAATATGTTATTTTCGGATCGGATCGGATATAGTTAAATCCATATCCGATCCGTTAATAAATAAATTATCAGGTTCTGATTCGGATTCGGATTATTAGACCATTATACAAATCCATATCTGAAATTTCATATCAGATTCGGATAAAAATCCGATTCATTGATAGGTCTACTTTTAATTGATCAAGAATTATTGTCTCGTTAATGACAAGACCTACAAACTATACAACCAATCAACAGTTGTTAACTAAGATTTTATATCTTAATATTTGTATTTATTTTATCAACTTAACACTACTCGATCCATCGAGGTTATACTAAATAATTTGTCATATTTCACAATTAAAAAAAAAAGGAAAAAAAAAAAAAGAAAAGAAGAAGAGAGGTTGTGGTTGTTGTGTTGAAGCCAAAATAAACTATAATTTTGCTTTAAAAAAAAGCTTGCCGTCCAACAACCTCAAACCAACCACACCAACAAACTGACCTCTTCAATCATCAGATATGGTTCCAACGACCGTCTACATCAACCTCATTTTTAACGTTATGACTTCTTCGCAAAGAAAAGTACTGCCTTGTATTGCTTTCTTTTTTTGCCTTCTTAAAATAATTATCTTTTTTAAAAAATTTCTTTCTACAATAACAATTTTACTAATTTATACTTATTTTTTCATCATATTTTAATTTAAGGCCACATACACATGGATTTTAAAATAAATTACATATCAAACTAATATTAATAATCCAGTCAAATGTGTTTTCTTAAACTGTGCGCTAAATCAACCTAGACGATAATTTTGGGACGGAGGGATCACTCCGTCCCAAAATTATTGTCTTGCTTTCATTTTTCATCCATCCCAAAAATAATTGTCTTCTTTGAAAGTTTCTGAGCTGGCTGGCCCAACTGGCCCAACAGGCCCGAACTAGAGAATCAAATGCAAGGCAAGTCAATGACCTTCGAGCAAGCGAGCACATGCTTAGGCTATGTTAAAGTACCTTCGCAGTGGGGGCTTAGTCAGCGAGCAATCTTGAAGAGCGAGCATGATGAAATACGCTCGCCCGAGAAGGAGCAGACATGAGCTGAGGTCAGTTCTACACAGACAAGACCTGTTGTTAAATGCTGAGGACAGTTATGTCCGGGAGATCCTCCACCTGATAAATGCTCATTAATGGGTTAGTTATTATACCTATTATTAAGGGCCATGAAGATCATGGGCAGTTAATAGCGTTCATGGGCAGTTAATAGCGTTCATGGGCGGTTGATAGCCGTTATGGACGGTTACACTACCTGTGGGATATAAAAACAAAGCAGAATGTGAAGAAAGGTACGGACAATCTTGTTTCCCTAGCCTAAACTCTGTCGAATTGTGAGCTTATTGTACTGATTCACACGCCGGAGGGCTTTTGCAGGGAGCGCCCCTGCCCAGTTTACGTTTCTTCTCCTACATTGCAGAGTTGGGCTTAGAGGATTTGTGAGCACGTTGAAAGCCAGGTGCTTGGATTGGGCCGTTTTAGTGGGTCAAAATATTCTTGGACGCATCAGTTGGTTCCGTTGCCGGGAAACGTGTGTTTTTACGGCATTAAGAGTCTCGTTTAGTGAGATTCATTGTTTTTCAAAGTTCTATTCATGGCGGAGAATGGTGTAAACGGTGGTAGTGGCAGTCGCAGAGAGGAGGCACATCAGAATCACAGCCTCAATCAGGCTGCCGGGAGTAATGTCCCTCCACCCCATGATGCACGCCACCAATTGAATCAGAGGCGTGGGGTTGAGTCGATGGCCAGAAGCGCTGAAGCTGCGGTTGGTTTAGCCCATGAATTTCGTGAAGAAGCTTTACGCCAAAGAGCCATCTATCTCGGTCAGATGCATCAACTCAATTTACAAATGATTGCTATGGGCAAACCACCATTGCCCATCGAGTTGGAGCCACTACCAACTCTGTTGGCACCGGACAAAGCCGGGGTTTCACGCACGGGGGGAAATCCGATGCATCCTTTGGTTGTACATTCCCAACCACGCGAACATGATTCCAAGCGTAACGATCAGGGAAGTAAGGCCAGTCATAGGGTTATCCCTAGTGTTCATTCGAGGTTGGGACCTCGCATTGGTGAGGATTCAGCTCAGTCACGTCGCCGCCGGCGTTCACCTACACCGCAGAGGTCGCATGCTCGTAGACGTCGTTCGCCCTCACCACGGCGTTCACGTGCATGTAGCCGCCGCTCACGATCACCCAGGGGATCCTATGCTCGGAGACATAGGACTCCCTCTCCTAGGCGGTCTCATCATTCGGCGGCTTTTGGTTCACAGCTCGCTGGGGCACCTCGGGGACAGGTGGCGCAGGCCGTGGGGGCTCCACAAGCCATCGCGGTTATGGGACCCCCACAGGCCCCTCCTCTCCTGCGCATACAACCTCGGCTGGGGGTGGTTTGCTGCAACCATTAATATGCAAGATTTCAAGAGTTGAACGCCGGATGGAGGCTTGGGAACAGGGCAAAGCCCTTGATGGGAATTTTTTGGGGACGTCTGCTAGCCCGTTGGCACCTTGGATCGAGAATGCTCCACCAGCCCAGGGTTTGATTTTTCCAAACATCAAGGAATATACTGGCAAGACTAAAGCAAGAGATTGGTTGATGTCTTTCGAGTCTCAGATTGGGTTGGTAACCTCAGACGAAGCATTGAAAATAAGAGCTTTTGTAGGGGCTTTGCAGGGTAAGGCTTTGGCTTGGATGGGGGCATTGCCACGGCCTCGATCAACAATTGGGCGATTTGCGAACAAAGTTTTTGGCGATTTTGGGCTGGAATTCTGGTTCATTAGCTAAGACAAGGGCCGACTTGTCTAAGGTCAAGCAAGGTGCATGAATCAACGGCAAGCTATACGGAGAGGTTTACCAAGGTGCTCGAGCAAGTTCTGGGCTAACCGAGCAGAGGTGACACGTGTGTTCGAGGCGGCTTGCTCGGGGTGAAGGTGGTTTGCGATCGAGAGTTGAGTATCGTGAACCAAGAGCGCGAGCGAGAGATGCTCATGCGGCACGAAGTGGTGCCTTGGAGGACGGCGAAGAGGAAGCGGTGAAGCCACGGGAGGCTGATAAAGGCAGAGCGGCCGGTGGAAGTGGTGGTTACAACAAAAGTAAGTCTCGGTATGATCGGCCAAAGAGTTTCTCGAGAGTCGGATTTGACCCGCTCAATACGTTCTTGCGAGGATATTATGTATGAGGTCGAAGAAGCGAGCTTCCCATCCACCTCGTATGAATCCAAATACAGTAGGGAAAGGGACGAGCGAAGAGGTGTGCCTACCATGATGATTACGGGCATACCAGCGAAGAATGTTGGCCATTGAAAAGGCCATCAGAAGTTGATCAATGAGGAGGTTGGACCGCTTCAAGCGAGATGCAGGAAAGCAGAGGAATGCTCCACGGCGAGAGGCTCCACCAATTAGGGGGGTTATTAATGTCATAATGGACGAGGAACTCACCCCGACACAGCTCGGCAAGCAAATCTACTCCTTGTCAAAAGTGGTAGATCGACCAACGACTTTGCAAGAGGGCGAACAGGCCATACAGTTTACTCGCGAGTGAGTTGGCGAGTAATGTCATGACGGCGATCCTTGATAGTTTCGGCATTGGTCGATGGGTGGGTTGTGCACAGAATCTTGGTGAATCTTTGGAGCATGCCGAGATGTAATGTATTACTCTTGTTTTCAAGGGTTGGAGTTGGCGATGATCGCTTAAAACCATAGGAGGCTCAGGGGGTTTTACAAATCATAAGGTCAGTGAAGAGCCTTTGTTGAGTTGGAGGTGATTCATCGGCGAGGACTTGAACGGGGTTGAAAAGATTACCTTTATGGTGTCGATTTGAAGTCCCATATAACATCATCTTGGGCGTACCGAGCATGGCCAAATTTCGGATGGTTGCATCAATCCCGCACCGAAGGGCAAAATTTTATCTGAGACGGTGGGTGTATTGCGTAGTCGGCCGGCGCAGCGGTCGATCTTTGGAGTATGTTAGGGATACTCGAAAGGAAAAGTTGACTTTGGAAGATGGCGGCGAAGGTTACCATCGGCACCAAGGAAACTTCTCATGTGTTGTAGGACCATCGGTGGTCGCGATGAATGCAGGGAAGATTTGGAGATGGAAGGCGGCTCCATGCCGGCAGTGAAGTCGGGGGCACAGGTCGAGAATGAAGCGGATGCGGCATTGATCAATGCCCAAGCAGAGGTTGCGGTTTACCTCGTTGCCATTGGTGCATGTATCGGAAAGATTTGGCGGCGAGAGGTTGAGCAAAGTATTAGTAATCCTTTGCCGACAACGGCGTCGGGGGATTAGAGGTAGCGATTGAGTGTGGATCTTCTTTGAGGAATTTTGCAGCGGTTATGCTTGAGAACTGTAGAGGCTATGGTGATCGGCTCGATAAGGTTGAGGATCGGTGCGAAGATGAGGTGGAGTGTGACACGCTCAAATGCGGGATGAGCCGAGTTCCTGCTCAGAACGACTGAGAAAGATAGTCATTAATCCGAGACTACCCGAGCGAGAAGATTAAGATTGGGCGGGCTTTGGCAGCGAGACACGAGCAAGCTTAGCGATGCGGGGCGGCTTGGATATATTTGCTTGGCGACCGAGAGGACATCTGCAAGGGGTGGCGAGGATGTGGCCTTGCATCAATTGAATGTTGATCGGAACTTACCGGCCAATCCAACGGCGACCTCGGGTTTATTCGGTAGAAAGGATCGAGGCAATCAAGGAGGAAGTTGAGAAATTGATCAAGGCGATATTATCGAGGAGATCCATTATCCACACTGGTTGGCTAATGTGGTTATGGTAAAGAAATCGAATGGCAAGTGGCGGATGTGTGTTCGATTTCACGATTTGAACAAGGCTTGCAGAAAGATTGTTATCCACTTAGAGAATCGAACAAGTTGGTTGGCGCCATTGCGGGTTTCGAGCTCCTTAGGTTTTATTGATGCTTACTGCGGGTATCATCAAGTTAAGATGGCCGATTCGACAAGGCTCTATGACTTCCAGCGGCGGGGGCTATATTGCTATAAAATGATGCCTTTTGGTTTGAAGAATCTTTGGGGCCACGTATCAAAGGATGGTCAACAAGGTGTTTAGCTCGCGAGATAGGGAGAAATGTTGAAGCCTATATAGATGATATGGTGGTGAAAACCAAGGGGCCGAGCAGCGGAGGATTTGGGTGAAACTTTGCTAATCTCGGGAGGAACGACATGAAGTTGAATCAGAGCAAGTGTGTGTTCGAGGTAAGCAAAGCAAATTCCTTGGGTTCATAGTAGCGAGAGGAGGAATTGAGGCAAATCTGAAAAGATAGAGGCGTTAGTTACCATGAAACTTCCTCGTTGTGTTAAGGATGTGCTGAGCAGCGGGGAGTAATCGCTTTAGGAGGTTCATTTCGAGGTCGGCGAGGCGTTGCTTACCCTTCTTCAAGGTTTTGCGAGGTAATAAAGGGTTTGAATGGACTCTGAGTGCCGAAGGCTTTTGAAGATGGTGAAATATTTAGGGAAGCCCGCCTGTTAAGTAGCCCGGTCTATGGGGAAAAATTGTATGTGTATTTGGCGGCTACCGGGCGGTAGGCTGCCGATTTGATAGGGAAGAAGGTAATGTACAAAAGCACATTTTACTATGTATCTAAAGCCCTCGGAGTGTAGAGGAAGATATTTTAATGCGAGAGAAATTGGCTTACTAAAGCTTGTTGTTCTTTGCTCGGAAACTTCGAGCTTATTTTCTGCTCATTCAATTGTTGTATACAGGATTCACCTTTGCGAAAGATTTTGCATAAGCCGGATACCTCTCACTTGGTCAATTGGTCAATGCGAGTTTGATATTGATTATCGACCTCGGCGAGCAATCAAGGCACAAGCTATAGCGGACTTTGTAGGCTGAGACAAGTTTCAAGGATCAGTCGGGAAGTAGAGAGTAAGTCGGCAGACAGCGGTGTAGACCCAAGGCCAAGGCCGGGGTATTGTTGGGAACTTCATGTGGATGGCTCGGCTAGTCGATTTGGGAGTGGCGGGCTAGTGTTGGTACCACCAGAGCAGGCGTAGAATTTGAAAAAGCTTTGGCTTCAAATTCCGGCTTGAATAACCGGGCAGTATGAAGCTTTAATTCTTTGGTCTCGAGCTCGCGCAGGACATTGGAGTTCGGGAAGTGGTAGTGTATTGCGACTCTCAGTTGGTGGTTAATCAAGTCAAGGGTGACTACGGGGTACACCATCCGATCCTAGTTCGCTATTGTGCAATGGTGAGAGAAATTTTAAAAGATTTCGATTATTGGGAGTTGGTTAGAATTGCACGGGAGGACAATATGCGGGCAGATTACTTATCAAAGATGGTGAAGATGAAATTCGATCATTGCGTCTGAGTCATGATTGAGTACTTAGAGACTCTGTCATTGAGAAAGAGGTGGTTATGGATATAGAACCAGAATTTGTCAAATCTTTGGATAGATGATCTCGGGCTTACATTGAGGCGGGTGTTGCTGAAGATAAAAAGGAAGCTAGAACTATCCAAAAAGATCATGCCGTTCGTCATCTTGGACAACATTTTGTATCGAAGATCTTATACGCGGCCTTTGTTGAGATGTGTTCGTCGGAGATGGCGGAAGGAATATTGGGCGAGTGCGTGAAGGCAAATGCGGAGGTCATCCGGCCGGCGATCACTAGGCGAAAGTGTTAGCGGCGGGGTTTTATTGGATAACTGCGGCGAGATGCCGAGCTATATGTTCGCCGTTGTGACAAGTGTCGGCGCTATTTCTGCGAGATATTCAAGGTTGCCATCTACAGAGCGGACTCTGTAATTGCATCATGGCCATTTGATATGTGGGAATAGATTTAATTGGTCCTTTTCCCCTAGCTCGTTCAAAGTTCAAGTACGCGGTAGTCGCGGTGGATTACTTTACAAAGTGGGTCGAGGCAAAACCATTGGCAACTATAAGCGAGGTTAACGTCATCGATTTTGTACATGAGCATATATGGTGTAGGTTTGGTGTCCCTCGAGCAATTGTGTCCGATCATGGGACTCAATTTTCGGAAAAATTTACCAAGGCGTGCGAACAAATGAGGGTGAAGCATTGGCAGTCTTCAGTGGCATACCCGCAAGGTAATGGTCAGGCAGAGGCCGCGAATAAGCAAATTCTTCATGTGTTGAAGAGGAATTTGGAGGAAAAATTGGGAGATGGGTAGGCGAGTTGCCTTGACTTTGTGGGCGATAAGGACAACGATAAGGGGGTCCAGCTGGGAAGCTGCATTTTCTTTAGCATATGGGTCGGCTATGGCTCCGGTGGAGATGTACTTGCCCACTCATAGGGTCTTAAATTACAATGCCAGCTCTAATTATACAGCTCGAATGGCGGATTTGGACTTGTTGGAAGAAAAACGGCTGGAAGCTAAAATGAGGATGGCCAATTATAAGCAACGAGCAAAAGCTCACCACGATAAGCGAGTTCGTGGTCGAGCATTTGCTGTGGGGGATTGGGTCCTTCGTAAGATTGAGGCCACAGGCCATCGAGCTGAATGGGGGAAGTTGTCACCAAACTGGGAAGGTCCTTTTCAAGTTTCGAAAATTGTTAAGGAGGGCACCTACAGGTTGCGAACAGAGGATGGTGATGAGCTAAAACATCCTTGGCATGCAGATCATTTAAAGAAATACTATTGGTGTCGGTGCTAGTAGTATGTGTTTGTGTAATTTTTCCAGGTACTGGAAAATGATTGTAATGAAGCTTAAGGGGGTTTCTCTTTAAGTTGGGATTACTTGTGTTGAATTTTACCTTGGAAACTTTCCTTTTCGAGCATAAAGGGCTTTATGCTCGAAGAGGAGAGTTGGTCTGTGGGTTGTTTTTCCTCGTTAGCCTTCTTTCCTCGGGCATAAAGGGCTTTATGCTCGAAGGGAAAGTTGGTTTGAGGAGGTGATGTAACTCCTTGATAATCTATCTTCTTCGAGTATAAAGGGCTTTATGCTCGAAGAACTAGTTGATTAGGGAGTTGATGTTTTTCCGTAGTAATTCACCCATTTGTGAGCATGAAGAGTTTTTATGCTTGGGAGTAAAATGTGTTTTTGTATCTGAGAAGGAAGTATTTTTATCCAGAAAGGGTTAGAAGTAAAAGCGATGTTTCTTTCAAGCATGCAAATTGTTTAGTCAACCAAAGTAAACGGAAAGATGCAATATTACAGAATCTTGAGAAAAAGTTAAGTGTTTTGAGACTTGGAGCACGCAGGCTCTGGAAATTCAAGATTCATCAATTATGATGGGGCTAGCAAGAGTTGGAGCAGGGTTGTCGCCAGCTTGATTGGTTCGGTTTTCATTCTCGGCGTTCGGGTTGTTGGCTTCATTTTCAGCGTTTGGGTCGGCTGCTTCGTTGTTTTCTGGGGATGCGAGGAGCTGGTTCTGGTTGTCCGGATTCCTGCCCGACCATATTTGCGCCATCAGTCATTGTAATTCTGAGGGGAGGGTCAAGTATCCAGCCCTTTGTTGGAGTCTAGCTCGGCTATGGAGGTGAGCTCGTCAGCGGAATATGGTACTAAGGCATGTCCTGGACGGGCTTCGGCACAGAAAGGGGTATTAGTACCCCAGGTCGCAAGTTGTTCGGGCCTAAATTCAAGGCCGCTGCAAGCCAATTGCCGCAGAATATGGTTGACCCCCTGCAAGAAAAATGGATACGCTTCCTCCTCAACAGCGGCAGCAAAATCTTCCGAATTTTTGTATTCAGTGATGAGATTCTCCTTTTGAAGGCGAGCTTGTACCAGCTCAGTTTTCAGTTTGTTTTCCGTAGCTGTGGCATCCTTCTTCACTTTCTCCAGCTCGGCGTTTACTTCTCGCAGCTCTTTCCTCACTTGGGTGATGTTGTTGAGAGCATTCTCTTCGGATTTCTTGGAGAAAGTGAGGTGAGCATCGAGGATTCTCTTCTCCTCTTCTAGCTTGGAGACCTCAGTAACTTTGGAGGTTAGGCTTTCCTCGCTCTCTTTTAGCTCGGCCCTCAGCGAGTTGACCTGCTCTTCTAGGGCGTTCTTCTCTGTGTTGAGCGAGCTGGAAGTTTTGACATTATCGATGAGTCGGTCGAAGAGAAGTTCAGTTTTGGTGGCCATCTGGAAATGAGAAGTGAACCAAGTTAGAAGTGAGCAGTGATTAAAGGTGAACAGGGATAAGAGGTAAACAGTGATAAGAGGTGAAAAGAGTTACCTCAGTCATACACATCGATCTCTCGACCGGGGATAAGCGGGAGTTACGTACTCCTTCGCCTAATACCGGTGTGTTTGAGCCTTTTCAGCATTCCCAGCCCGAGGCTAGCGGCATGGCCGCCCCTTTTATTTGTGTTTATGTTGGCAAGGTCGGGAACAGCCCCAATCTCCGCAATCAACTTAGTCGCCAGCTCGCGATTCTCTGGCATATCAAAGTTTTCTTTCTGCCAGATAGGAGCTCGGGAACTGGAGGCTTCAGCGGGATCACTTTGGTCAGTCCTTGATCGGGTTCTTCTTTCAGGCGGTGACGGGGGGAGAGGCCTTTTTTGCTGTTGAAGTTGTGGTTGTTGCTGGCGAGTTTGTTGTAATTGTTGTTGTGTTGGTTGTTGTGGTTGTTGTTGTGATTGTTGTTGACGAGCTTGAGGGATTGTAGGAGGTTGGTTGGCAATTTGTTGGTGTGTGAAAGCATTTCTTTGTTTGGTAGGCATTTGGATTTGAATAGCTTGGTTGTTTCCTCGCCCAGTGTTGGTGGCTGGGATTAAGGGGAGTCGAGCTGGGGGCTGATTTGCCATTTGAGTGTTTCTGTTTGCTGAGCCTCGTCGCATCGCTTGTAGAAAGCGGTTTGAGTCCTCCATTTGCCTCATGTCTGAAATAAATAAGTGTTAAGAGAGAGCAAGAACCAATGGTGATAAAGCAAAAAAGGGGAAAGTTATGCAAACCATCTAGAGAAAGCGAGGAGTGCGTTTCTCATTGGAGGCATCTCGGACATTCGCTGGGAAAGCTTCCACCATGACAGTTCCCCCAGAATGGGTGGGCTACCTCGGGGTCTAAGGTTGTTTGGGGTTCGCAGCCTCGTACTGGCCAAGACAGAATTGCAGCTCGCCGTAACATTGGGAGGTCAGAGGTTAGGGCAGTCCAGTCCAAGACCCAGTCTTGCCCTTGTTTCCCATCTTTTACTCCAAGAAGTCGTCTGAAGGTTTTTGCGAGCTGGGGTTCTCCTGCTCGGAAGGCTTGTTTGTCATACTTCGCAATGGCTAAATTGTTTAGATAAGGGGCAAAAGGCCAGCCTACACGGGATTCTACTAGCAAGGGTTTTGCATCCCAGCCATCCACCTTGTTAGGGTTTTCAGAAAGGAGTTTAAAGTAATTAGGGTTTGAGCGACCAGAGATACGCCCGGTTTTCTTGTCAACAGAAAAAAGGAAAAACTTTCGGAAGAGATCCATGCTCGGTTCAAAACTGAGAAGTCTGCAGGCTACAATGTATGAAATTAAAAACCTAACTGTGGTTAAGGTTAAATTACAGGGAAGGGCGTTGTTTACGATAAGGAACTCGGCGAAGAAGGGGTCTACAGGCAAGCGGAGGCCAACTAAGAAAAAATCAAAATAGAAGACCATTCGGTCTCCTTGAAAGTTATGGCCAGCATCGAGATTTAAATCAAAAGCTTTCACTCGGTAATTTTTGGGGTCCATACCCAAAGAATAAAACCAGGTTGAGACCTCATCCTCGCTCTGAAGGTCATCCCAGGATATGAAGGGTGTGCTAGTTGAAGCTACTTGTTGACCTCGCTCTTGGTCGGTTGGACCAGTTAAGACCAGGGGATTCTCGATAACCTGCTCGACATTACGAGGAAGTGTACGGGAAGGCTTTCGTCGAACAAGGGGGGGAACCTCACGTTCAGTTGCCTCCGAGCCAGAGGGGGAAGTAGATGATTCAATCTGTTCTTGAGGGGCTCCGTGATCATAAGCTCGGCCCTCAATTTCGGAAGGCGTTCTACCGTCAGAAGAAGACATCCTACAAGCAATCGAGGAACACGGGTTAAACCCTGCTTGATGTAAAAAAGGAAATCAATTGAAAACGTGTGGCAAGCTAGGGTTTAACCGTGAACCAATGAACGGGACACTGGTTTACTTTTCCTCGATTTTGGGGTGAAGGCAATGTTGGGGATGGAAAGAATTCCGGTGTGATGATATTGAAAGCATGAGATGGAAGACATAGTTGAGTCAAGAACTCATGATCACACATTCACATTACCCAACAATTACCAGATGAAGATGAACAGACCAGATGAAGATGTATTGCAGAATAAAACAAGTAGTAAGCGTTAGGGGGAATACCTGTGTAAAAGCACTCAGAGTTTCTGAAGTAGAAGCCAATTCAGGTTGAACCAAGAACTCTGTCGCGGTTGAAGATGGAAGAGTCGGTTTTGATGCAGCAGCTCTAAGGAATTGAGAATGGGAAAGTTTGGAATGAGAGTGGTTCTTGGTCTTTTAAAGGAAACCGCCGTTGGGGAAAAATACAATCATTAAGGTGCAGCAATCGAGGCCAAAGGGGCGGCGTGCATTTAATGCCTTCATGGAGGAATGCGCCTGTCTTTTCGTAGGCTGACGGTTGGTGGGTTAATTTCCTGGGGCACTGATACCGTGTATCCAGTCTTGGTGTCAGAATTATTGGGAGTGTAAGATGTAAAGACTTGGGGAAATATCTCTTTAATTCCTTGGGCTCCTCCTCGCTACGAGTATGAATACTCGGTGAGGCAAGGAGTAGGGGGCTACTGAGCTGGCTGGCCCAACTGGCCCAACAGGCCCGAACTAGAGAATCAAATGCAAGGCAAGTCAATGACCTTCGAGCAAGCGAGCACATGCTTAGGCTATGTTAAAGTACCTTCGCAGTGGGGGCTTAGTCAGCGAGCAATCTTGAAGAGCGAGCATGATGAAATACGCTCGCCCGAGAAGGAGCAGACATGAGCTGAGGTCAGTTCTACACAGACAAGACCTGTTGTTAAATGCTGAGGACAGTTATGTCCGGGAAATCCTCCACCTGATAAGTGCTCATTAATGGGTTAGTTATTATACCTATTATTAAGGGCCATGAAGATCATGGGCAGTTAATAGCGTTCATGGGCAGTTAATAGCGTTCATGGGCGGTTGATAGCCGTTGTGGACGGTTACACTACCTGTGGGATATAAAAACAAAGCAGAAGGTGAAGAAAGGTACGCACAATCTTGTTTCCCTAGCCTAAACTCTGTCGAATTGTGAGCTTATTGTACTGATTCACACGCCGGAGGGCTTTTGCAGGGAGCGCCCCTGCCCAGTTTACGTTTCTTCTCCTACATTGCAGAGTTGGGCTTAGAGGATTTGTGAGCACGTTGAAAGCCAGGTGCTTGGATTGGGCCGTTTTAGTGGGTCCAAATATTCTTGGACGCATCAGAATCTTTAATGATCAGTGATATATTGATGTGTTTTTTGTTAATAAACCAATTTTTTTTCATTTTATCCTTTAAGATTTTTTATCCTCTTTATTTTATTTATATATGATTTTGTTAAAAAAAAAAAAGAATGATCGTACGTTTAACACATGGATTAACAAAACTAATTTGATATAATGATCTTGTTTTCGAAAGAAATCAAAAGGAAAATTTACGAGGAAAAATATTATCAAAAAGCTTTATTACGGCTAATTAAAAATTGGAATTAAAAATTGGGGACTACACCGATTAAAAACCTGCAAAGTGGACTAGCCCCACAAATATTCCTTTGTAGTTGATATAAAGCAATGTAGCAATCATTACTTCTTTTGGTAATAATAGTACTTCATCCTTTTCTAAATAATCGTTTTAGTTGATTCGACGCACAATTTAAGAAAAAATAATTGACTTGATTATTTATATTGGTTTAATGTGTATTTTCCTTTAAACCCATGTGTATGTGTTATATAATTAAAGTAAGGTAAAAAAGTAAAGGTAAAATAATAAAAGTGATACTTTAAAAAAGATAAGTTTTAAACTGGACAATTATTTTGAAATGGACGAAAAAGAAAAGGAGGACGATAATTTAGGGACGGAAGGAGTATAACTTTTTAAAATGTCAAACTATTTGGTGGTTATAGTAATTTAATCTATTCTATTGATACTAATATTAGGTCTTTTACCCAAAGACTTTAATAACCAGTACTCTCTCCGACCCTAAATTATCGTTCTAGTTGATCCAGCGCACTGATTAAGAAAAAATAATTGATTTAATTATTTATATTGGTTTAAAATATAGTTTCCTTTAAAACACATGTGTATGTGACCCATAATTAAAGTATGGTGAAAAAATAAGGATAAAGTGGTAAAAGTGATATTCTAAAAAGGTAAGTTTCAAACTGAAAATTATTTTGGGACGGACGAAAAAAGAAAGAAAGACGATAATTTAGGGACGGAGACAGTATCATTTTTAACGAATGTTGGATACATCAATTCTTCTTTATATAATATTAGAATTCTTTATTTAAAAATTTATAAAAACAATACTTTCTAACAAATGTGAAATTCTACTCTTCTAGCAGTAATTATGGTCTAAGTTTTTTTTTTAATTTTCTCTAAACACTTTTAAAACCAAAATCAATTCCTAACTAAAGTGGAATACATCTATTCTCTTGGTAATAATATTATTTTTAAAATCAACATCAATTTATAATATATGTGAGATAAATCTTTTTGATTAATAATAATAGTTGAAGGCCTTTATCTAAAAACTTTTAAAACCAACGTCACTTTCCAAACAATGTGAGATACATATATTTTTTTGGTAATAATAGTATTTTTAAAGCCAGTACCAATTTCTAACAAATATGAGATATATCTCTTATATTGATAATAATGTTAGAAATGTTTAATGAAAAAACTTTTAAAATCAACATTATTTTCTCGCCAATGTGAGATACATCTCTTCTATTGGTAATAATGATACAAATCTTATCTTAAAAAAATTTAAAACCAACACCACTTTCTATCAAATGTGGGTTACATATCTTCTATTGGTAATAATATTATTTTTTAAACTAACATAATTTTTAACCAATGTGAGATACATAATTGAGAATAATAGTAGAACACTTTGTAACCAATGTGTGATACATCCCTTCTATTTGTAAATTTTTTTTAAGTCTTTATCTAAAGACTTTTACAATCAACATCACTTTTAACCAATGTGAGATGCATCTCTTCTATTTGTGATAAACTGATAATAGAACTTTTAAAACCAACATCAATTACTAACCAATGTGAGATACATATCTATTGGTAATAATAATAAGTCTTTTTATCTAAAGAATTTTAAAACCATCAATTTCTAATTAATGTGGGATACGATCTTTTCTATTGATAATAATATGTACAATAATATTAGAATTACTACCGGTGTTACCACCCTGGTGACAACTTTGTCTTGAAGGCAAAGTGCATGTGAGATACATATGTCACTTCAAAGCATAGTTGTCATCATAGTAGTAACTCTGGTGGTAATCCTAGCAATGTTGTAATATGTAATAGGGAGAGGCTAATTTCACTACAATTTTTGCCTATCCACTGCATCTTTAATTATTGCATTAAATAATTATATATTTTGACAAAACTACCCCTTAAGTACTTACCCATTTTAAGTTGACTAATCAAGTTACTTTCCTATTACCTTATAATTTTTTTTTGTTCAAACATCAATAAACAAGATAATTATTCTATTTTTATTTTTACATTTTAATTCTCAACAAATAAGGTACTTATTCCTTTTTTTCGTAATAAATATATTTAGCCAATTCTTCTAATAACTCATGTCTCATATTCCATTATCATAAAAATAATACAATTAATGCATTTTCTACCAAAATTTTAGAAAAAAATTGAATATTTTATTATCAAACTAAAATAATTTAATTTAATTTTTAAAAAATATCATTTAAAAGATCAATTCAATAATAATAATATGTTAGGTATTAATCTGAATATTTATTTCAATGAACTCAAGAATTAAAATTTTGGGCAAAGGGATTGTTATCTTTGGTGGATATATTTAAGGGTGAAACAATACCGGTTTTTGGGAAGCTGGATCATGGGGATGGCCGGAAATATTTAGGTTTTGGACGGGGTTTTGGTGTATGGTGGGAAGCCCCCAGTGTGCTAGTAACAGCTCGATCGCAATGGGTCGAAGGTGACCTTTCATCAAGATAAATTGCCTATTTGAGGAACTTCATGTGTTTAATGGTTTGCAGGTCTATATCTTCCAGGTGATTCATCATCAACTCATGTAGTTTTATCATGTTTTTACATAAGTCAATTCATTATTCTTGAGAAGATTGACAAATCCAGGAATACTTGGCGATGAGCGGTGCTCAAAGATCGGAAAAAAGACTCAACTAGCTAGAAAGAAACAAAAACTTACTTGACTCGAATACATATATATATATATACCTTTGGAAACTCTGATTTGAGGACTTGGTTGGACTTTTGAGGGAGTGGAAGCCTAAAGGACTAACGAGCATACTCTATAAGGATGCGAGTTGCAGACACGGAATGGGTAATCAAGACATCAACGGGATACCCTTGGGGTTTGAAAGCCCTCAGTCTTGAATTGTTGCTTGCAATCCTTGCGTCGCCTGGTTCATCGAAAGGGTGCAGGCTGACCAATTTATAGAGACGTGAAAGAGTAGGTTAATAAGACAACCTTCCAGACGTCTTTCCTTATTGCTTGGAAATTCTCCCCTTCCTTGCATTAGATCATGTCTGGCTTTCGGCCTTTCCTTGCTCTTCTTTTTTTTTTTCTGGCTTCCTATCGGTCTATTTTTATTATTATTATTTTTTAAGTGGTAAACCTCGACATTTCGAAGTAGGACTCACTGAAGATGTGTTTACAGTCGAGAATGAATGATGCACTTAATCGACTAGGGATGTATTTGCGAAATGTTAAGAGGTAACCTTGCAATGTATTGTATTAAGCTAAACATGCAATGTATTGTGTTAAGCTAAGCTAAGCATGCAATTTAATGTGTTAAGCTAAACATGTAATGTGTTGTGTTATGCAAAAATGTTAGTGGTAGTAAAGAAAAGCAACACAAAAATTCCATGTATATGCACAAAAGCGAAAACATTTAACCCGGACCGAAAGTCGCATCTCGTTCCTCATTTCGAGGCTCGGTGTCGTAGTTCAACTTTGTCAAATAAATTTTCTTTTCCTGAATTTTTTTGAAGCAATCTTTATTCTTGCCTTTTTAAAAAAATGAAAGAATTTCTTTTTTGAATTGAAAATGAATTATTTTCTTGTTCGCTTTTGAAAAAATAAGACTTTTTTAAAATGAATTGGCCAAATTTCCTTTTCTTTTTGAAAGGAGATGATTTTAAAAAAATTGGAAACAAATTTCCCTCTTTGTTTTTGAAAAGAGATAAAAAAATTAATTGGAAAATGAATTTCCATTTTTTTAAAGAGAGGCATTTTTTTATTTGGAAAAAAATTTCCAATTTTTTTATTGAAAAAATTTTTT
>CM028380.1:101739725-101803156 GCA_013146195.2 Codonopsis lanceolata | reverse complement strand
AACCACACACACACATATACACAAATCCCCAATTCAGTGGACCCAAGATGTCAGCACATCAAAAACATTTCATGAAAGGACAAACTGAAACTCTGAAACTCAAAAAGGGACAGAAAGTATTGGTTTGAACCCTGGGAAACAATTCTGGTTGGGGCTTTGTCTTGTGGGCTAGCTGCTGTTACAACAACACCCTTTGAAACCATAGTTATAGCTTCGCCCATGTTAATGGCTGCCATTACCCAGAGAACGGCGGCGAATCGGAGAGCCCAACTTCCAAACCATTATTTTATATGGAGGAGTTTTGAAACAATTCTGGTTGGGGCTTTGTCTGGTGGGCTAGCTGCTGTTACAACAACACTTTGAAACCATAGTTATAGCTTCGCCCATAATGGCTGCCATTACCCACAGAACGGCAGCAAATCGGAGGCCCAACTTCCAAACCATTATTTCATATGGAGGAGTAAGGCTGCCATTACCCAGAGAACGGCGATCGGAGAGCCCAACTCCCAATTCTCTTTGTCGGGAGGTCTCATTCTATGTTGTCAGTTGTGAACCATAATTTCCCCGCATCTATAGTCACCGATTTTGAATTCGCATGAAAACATTGGGGAGGTAGGTCAGCCTTACTACGGAATGCAGCAGAGGGCAGTGCACAACGCGCCTTCAATTCAGCAGCAACCGAATATTGGGGGTTACACGGAAGGGATTGGAATGATGAGGGCAGCAGTAGCAGGGGGTGGAGAGTTGGCATGAGTGAGAGCAAGGATCATACAAGAACAGGAGGAGGAGGGGTGGTTCTGCTGTATCAGGTGGTGGGGAGATGAGACAAGGTGTAGCCCGAGGCATCCAGAGGGTGGTGGTACGATTGCCAATTCAATGGCTCCCAAACTTCTTGAATGTGATTTAATTTGTTGTTAGGTTAAACGATCATGTGGAATTTGATGAGTGGATGTTTGTGGTGTTTGTTTATTTAGCTTTAGCATGTGTGTTGTTAATTGTTATGAGACATTGAGACCTACCTAATGAAATTTTTGGAAGGGCAAAAATGGTTGAATTTTGTTACTACTGGGTAGACATATAAATTTATCAACCGTTCCTTTCTCAACAGGAAGGGAGCGTCAATTTTAAATTATACCCTCCTTTGCTCCATATGTATACCCTCACCATACACTAACACCAGCACAAACACTTTTATGCAACTGCACTAACATGTGATGCAGCAGCACCCAGGTCTTAAACATTCTGGGAATTTCACTTCGCCATTTTGGCCACCAGCAGCCATTTTGGGCAGCTAGGTTTAAGGCATTCCCAACAACTACACTTTGGGCAGCGAGGTTTAGGGCATTCCCAGCAGCTACATTTTGCAGCGAGGTTTAGGGCAGTCCCAGCAGCTACATTTTCGGCAGCGAGGTTTAGGGAATTCCGCATTTTGGCCGCCTATTTTATCCAACAACACTTGGAAGCACTTGAAGTGGCAGAGTGATCGATTTGATAGCCGGAGAGTCTGCCTAATCTTTTAGGCGGAGTTCAGTGGTCATATTCTCCATTTCATAGACAAATCTGCAAAGATGACGAATGTAATCTGGATACAGCTCTAAGTTGCAATGCCCGCCTCCTTTGATCCACAAGGGCTTTTTCGTTTTCATTTTAGTTAACGGCTCTTTCTATTACTCAAGTTGCTGTTTTTTTAACTTTACAAGTTCAATTGAGTTGATTTCATTTCATATAAATTGTAATTCTTATTTGGAACTGATCTGATCATTCATACAGGCCCTCAATTATCCTGCCAAAATATTCTTTTTTGTGATGTAGAACCAGGACGCTGGGAGAAACTGTTGTAGCTCCAAGCCACATGGTATATAGTAGGATTAAAGATAGGTACCCTGAATTTTTGGAAAAACTGGAAGAGCATGGTGTATTATATTCAAAGCCAATGGCGGAAGAGGATGATAGCTCTAACCTAGCTGGCCGTGGTTGGAAGTCAACTTTTCATACCAACACTTTCGCTATTAATTATGTGAGTTTTCATGGATAACTATCTTATGCACCAACACTAGCATTCTATGTGAGACCCTACTACTTATTAGTATCCAAGAGGACTTAAAGAAGTTTATATTAACGACATAGGATGATCAAAGCTAGGTTTTTCAAAGTATGGCAAGAATTTAAAATTGATTTGTGAACATAATTAGGTCGTACCAAGTCTAAGTGCCATAGTGATCGAAATACACGACTTAAGATGAGGCTGTTTAACAGGGCTGCGGAGCTGGGGATGAATTTGGAGTGGCGGGAGAATGTGGCAGTCATTAAGACTGATCCAATGCCAGCTATCAAATTTGATGAGGAAATGCAGTGCACCACCTATGGGGTTAAAGAATGGAGTAGAGCCTGATTCGTTGCCAACTTTGGGAAACGGGAAGCATTACCTACTGATTGATATCCTTCATGAATGTTCAAAATAATGGACCAGGAAATGGTTGCTATACCTTGGCAGAAAGGTGACTTTCTGCATATGCAGTATGAAATAGGTCAAATGTACAGAGTCATGAAAATGCAACAACAATTTTTTGGGTTAACACTAACAGTAACTATGGCTTATTTTGATTGATGATGCCTAATATTGATTGCACTTGGTAAATCTTGATTTATTTCCATTTGAAAACATTTACCAATTCTTATATATGTCCCATTTTTGTGTGAGTTTTTATAGTCTATGAATCAGTGAATGAATAATTTTTGTTAGTCTGGACGAGTGATGGCCTGCCTTCATGAAAAGGGAGTCGAATTCGAGGTCGTCCATGTCAACCTCATGGAGGGTGCTATACAACCTTCTTTCACTAGCATGAATACCTTTGGCCTGATCCCTGTACTTGAAGACGGAGATCTTATACTCTTGAATCAAGAGCAATCACTTCATTCATAGCAGAGAAATACAAAGAGAACGGGACTGATCTTCTAGGCTCAGTAATCCAAAAGATGCAGCAATGGTGAAAGTATGGTTAGAGGTTGAAGCCCAACAATTCAATCATTTTACATTTTTTTCGCCCAGGCTATCCTAGCTCTGGTCTATATGGCCAAACACCAGCAGTGATCGATTCAAACAAGGAAAAGCTCAGAAAAGTGCTCGATGTCACGAGGGTAGGCTTGCAAAAACCAAGTATTTGGCTGGGGATTTCTACAGCTTGGCTGATCTCCACCACCAAACTATCACACATTACTTAATGAAGACTCAATGTGCATCATTGATCAAGGACAGACCCCATGTTAAGGCTTGGTGGGGAAACATTTCTTCTAGGGCTGCTTTCCAGAAAATCGCACATGCCATGACTTTTGGCTAAAGCTTCAACCGTTAGCTCTTGAAATTAATTAGTTAGTGTTTTGATCTGAATAGGTTGTCAAATTCACTTCCTGTTTGTTTCATTTTATTTCCTTTCTTATTACAATATAATTTGAGTTATTTTGATTGATGATGCCTAATATTAGTTGCACTTGGAGAATCTTTTATTTAACATCAGTCCTAATACATCGCACTATATATATATATATATATATATATATATATATACTTATTTCGATAATGACATCGCTCTCATAGCGACATTTGCCTGTTAATTTGATTTATTTGTTCCGCCTGCTTTTTTCTCAATTCCGCAATTTCGTATACAAATTTTTAAACGAAAATTACCTGCTGGTCATTCATTTCAATTTAATATCGATATATATGAAATATAAAGAATGTCTCTTGGTCACGTGCGATCTCATAATCTCAACCGTTATCACGTTTTTTTTCATCCCTATTTTATTACCGCGAAAATTATTGAGATATTACGCTTATAAGACGGCTTACGCTATTATTTTACATTTAATATTTTATAGTTAATATTTTACTGCTTTTACGCTTATTTGCTTAAAATTGGTTACTCTTTATCGAGATATTACAATTTTACAGCTTAATATTTTACAATTTTACAGCTTTTATGGTTGCGTAAAATTTGTATTTTTTTCTTTTTAATTATTATCGTAATTAACTTAATCAAATTTTTTTCGACTGCATCAGATACACAAATTTAAAAACATGTAAGTTTTGTAATTTAAAATATTTTTTTTCTTTTGTAACTATTATCGTAATTAACTTCAGCAATTTAATTTTTGTCCGACCCATTTTTTCTGGCCCACTATTTCGTATACAAATTATTAATTAATCCCTCCGCTCCTAGCAGAGACCCCTCGTCAAAGTTAATTTTTAAGAAAATAATATTTTAAGCGCTTATTTCTACAATATATTTTCATTTATCGATATTCAATCGGCACAAGGCCATCTACATCTTTATTGTGTATTAGTCTATTATATAAAACAGATCGCAAAGTTAATTATCGATCATGATCTGTTTTCACAAAGCTATTTACCGGTCAGGATTAAATCTTTTGAAAAAGCTATTTACCGGCCATGATTTCTTTTTACGAAACACATTCAACGGCAGGGATTACATTTTATCCATAACTGTTTTTTATCCTTTTTTTTTTCAAAACCGTTTTATATGCACGTCAAGATACATCCTTTTTTTTATCTCTCACTATCTCTTTTTCTCTCTTCCTCTAATTCATATCCATCCCTTTTATCTCTCTCTTCCTCTCTCTTCCTCTTTTACCGACGAAATCCTATTCCTACTCTATCTAAAACTGATAAATCTAACATAAACAAATAGACATACCAAACAAGCAACTGAATATCACACCACTTGCATTCCCCCCATTGATTACCAATCCGGCAGTTGAATTTTTGCGACCCTCTTCGAAGTCTCTTTCTCTCTCTCGGTCCGCTGTTGCATCCATTTCAAGTCTTCCCCTTCCTCCCTTCCAAGCCACTCATCTCATTTTGTCCAATAATAAATACTAAAAATGGTGTTCAATGGACTTCGTGGTTGGTTCCAACGATTGTCCCAAGCACAATTCTCGGGTTGAATGGCGCTGTGTGGCTAGAATTCTTGGAAGACTTTCGTTTGAGCCTCTCAAGGAGAATCCACTTTTCGGGACTTCTTCTTCCACGTAAATTCTTTGACTTGCTCACCCATTTTGATTTATTCTGTTGTATATCATGATTTAGTTTTTTTTTTTTTTAGTTTACTGATTAAGCTTTTGGGTGATTTCAATTTTGTTAATCTTACTATCTCTTTCTCTCTCTTCTTTCCCAGTCCGTTACCTGTCGGGGACCTATGAACAGTCCTTACGGACTGATAATTATTCAGCCTGTGGTACCCACACCACATAATTATTCATCATGTGCCGTTTGTCGTCGAGGATCTCGAGGCGTTCAGTGCTCGACCACGCCGGCAACCCCGACACCACCTGCACGTTGCCGTCGCCGAGGATCACGCGACAGCTCTTAGGAAGTGTTTGTACGCCTGCGGTAATTGGAAGGGGAGATGGAGTGGGAATGGATTAGGTTTTGAAATTTGCGGAGGGATTCGATGGCACGTGCCTGAGAGGAGGGGGAGATCGTCGAAGAGGAGTCGCGGCCGAGGATGACCGGTTCTTTGAGACGATCGATGGTGAGGAAACGACCAGTTCTGGGGTCGGCGCGGACGATTAAGAGTTTGAAGGAGTTGGTTCCCATGTCGATGGCGGCGAAGAGGTTGTTTGGGGAAGACATGGTGACGACCGGCGGTGCCTATGTCGGTGATTGCGAGTGAGGGAGGAATTTGAGATGCCGGGAATTTGACGAAGAGACGGTCGGTGGAAAGACAAAGAAGCATTATCGGGGGGTTTTGTGTGAGATTGAGGAGTGAGGATTGATAGAGGAGGAGAGGAGGGAGTGAGAAAGGTGTGTGGACGCCATTGGAGTTACAGATAGAGAATGAGAAAAGGGTGATGAGTTGAAGAAATGGAGGGCGAGAGTCACGAGGTGGGGTGGAATATTTGTATTTTACAGAATTTTTTTCTTTTTATTTGTATTTTAATTTGTATTTTAATTTTTAAATTGTTATCAATTAAATTTTTTTTCCAACCCGCAATTTTATATACAAAAAAAAAATCTTGCTGATAATATTTGCTGATAAAATTTTCTTTTTGTATTTTTACAGTAGTTACAATTAAAATTTTCAGATTTTTACGTAGCTTAATCGACGCTATCGTAATCAAATGAATCTCAATTTAATTTATGTCTAAGTTTGGAATATTTGTATTTTAATTTTTTTCTTTGTATTTTAATTTTTTTTAATTTTTTTTAATTTTTAAATTGTTATCAATTAAAATTTTTTTCCAACCCGCAATTTTATATACAAAAAAAAAAATTTTGCCGATAATATTTTTGATAAAATTTTCTTTTTTCAGATTTTTACAAGTAGCTTACAATTAAAATATTTATTTTTTTTTGTTATGAAATAAATATCAAAGAAAATGCTTTATTTTGCATACGCATTGGTTTTCTCCCTTTTGATTGTAGAATAGTACATATATCCAACCCCTACAAATTATAAAGAAATATTAATTCATTTTCACATTATCCGCTTTATTTATCGATAAATTCTCAATACGCCGTAATGCCGCCCAAGCATTTAAAGATTAGTTAGTTATATAATGAGTCAATTAAACGACTCAATTGTAGTTCTATGGCAAGTTAAATCAACTCATTTGTTTTTTAATGAGTCGATTAATCGACCCAATTGTAGTTGAATGAGTCCATCAATTGACCCAACTTTATGGCAAGTTTAATCGACCTATTATTTAATCAATGAGTCGATTAATCGACCCAGTTGTAGTTCTATGACAAGTTTAATCATCTCATTTGTGTTTGAATGAGTCAATTAATTGACCCGGTAGTTATTATAAGAGTGGATTAACCGGCCAAGTTGTAGTTCTATGGCAAGTTTCATCTAGCCATTTGTTTTTTAATAAGTCGATTAATCGATCAGATTATAGTTGAATGAGTCGATTAATTGACCCAGTTCTATGATAAGTTTAATCGACCCACCTTTGACAAGTTTAATCGACCAAGTTGTAATTCAATATTTCAATGAGCAAGTTTAATCGACCCATTTGTAGTTCAATGAGCCACTTAATAGACCTAATCTTAATTGAATGCCATGGCCAATGTTCATTGTAATAACATGAGCCTTGTGAAATAGCAATTGGAGAATAGAGTCGTGACTAGTCTTTAAATTTTTATTTTTATATCAATTATTGCATTTTTGCTAATAAAATTTTTTACGCGTGCTAATTACATGCTTATTTAGGTGCCGCTATGGATGCGATTAATGTCAAATGATTAATGTTCTAGCTGTTCGACGTTTGATACGCAGCAGTATGTTTTGATTACATAAGACTAATTATCCTGGATAAAATCATTATCCTCTCTATTAATACCAAGTGAGGGTATTATTATTGCCCTCACTAAAAAATTAGGATTAACATTTGTAATATCAAAACTACCCCTGATATACAAGTGATGATTAATAGCGAGGACACTAATAATACTGAGATTAATAATACTGCGTATCGTTGTTCGACTATCAAAAAAGCCCTTAGTACATGCTTATTACATTCAACTGAGTGACATTTAGCATGTAAATACTAAACATAATACGCTTTGAACCTAAGTGTACAATATATTCCAATTTCATTATCATTTCTTTGAAATTCATTCCATTTCCATCTCGTCCCAACGTTGCCCAGCTATAGTTAGCTGTCTAAATATTCAAGTTTTCTAACAAAGTAATGATCCACTACCCACAACCCCATCATTCCACATAGTCCTCCACCATCGCAACCGCAAATAATCATCCACATTCCAATGAGCCTTCCTATCAAACGCTCAGGATCTCATATACCAAAACACGATCAACACCCTTTTGACCGCTTTCTTCAATCGAAGCACTCGCCCAACTCAACCGCGATTCTCTTTCCCTCTCTCTCTCTCACACACACACACAACAATGGCGATTCCGATAGCTTCAATAATTATTTTAACTCTTTCTCTGTTGGCGTGGTCGGTGGAGCCAAGCAGCGACAACAACCACGTCTTCTCGCCGTGCTCTGACACCAGTATACAGAAGTCCGATGGGTTCACTTTTGGTATCGCATTCGCCGGCAGAACTTCTTTCTTTTTCAACAACTCCCTACAGTTGTCGCCCTGTGACCGCCGCCTTTCTCTCTCTTCGAATTCTCAACTGTCTGTCTTCCGCCCAAAGGTTGACGAGATCTCTCTCCTCACTATCAACACCTCCAGTTTCTATCCGGTACACACTCATTTCTCATTACTCCTCACTTCAAATTTTTCTCTATAATTTTGTGTGTTTTTAGTGTAAGATTATCTGCAAATGTTACGATCTAGGTTATGTAGAATTATTTTAATGATAAGAAAAGTTAATTGTTTTTTTTTTTAAATTGTAACCTTTAATCGGATTGCTTTTGGGGTAAATTTGGCATATGGGTGTAAAATGTTGAAACATGTCCATTCAACCTATCCAGATTTGTGCAAACTAAAGTTCAATGGTAGGAAAAGAATTCAAGAGCTCTAGAAGTCAGATTACAGGTTGACATCAGAGTTTTCCCTCCCCACTAAGCTATAGATGGGGGTTGGTCCGCTGTAACTGTTGAGAGATTTTAGAGATAGAGATTAGAGAAAGGGACACGTAGTAGCACCTGGTGGCTTACATAGAAAGAAAAATTTACAATATATAGTCTTTTGTTTAAGTGAAAGATTTTACAATTCACAAGATTCTTGTCATAGAAATTTTGTTCATTTTTAGGATACTCGTGATGGGGCTAGAGTGAGAGGGCCTTATGAGCCGTTTTCTCTTCTTGGAAGGGAGGCGGGAGGAAGGAAGGTTGGGAGGCCCTTATGAGCAGCTTTCTCTTCTTACCTCTTTGCTCCACAGTCTGTTGTGATCGATGGATAGCGCTACAGTTGGTAGTTTTTTGAGTGTATCATTTTTTCCTCATTTCTTGGCAATGGGTATAATTATATTCCCCCTTCACCATGGATCTTAGATGCCTGTATTAATTGGTATCTTATACCAAAGGGAAACTGATTCTACGCTAATGTTTTGGGTTAACTGATACTAGGGGTTTCAAACAGTAGTCCAACACTCCAACTTTGATTCCCAACTAATGTGTCAAGTATGTGAATTGTCAGTGTGAGCCCTTTCAGTCTAAAAAACTAAAGAATAATATCATTTATCCACTATAGGCCCTTCAGTATATTCAAACAAAGGATTACTTCTATTTGCTTGATTATTTTTTGGGTTAGTACATGTTTATATATATATATATATACATCTATATATATGTTAGGATACCCTTTTATGGGTTTTCTAACAATGCACCCTGCCTTTCAATAAAAACATGTACCCAGAATGAGTTTCGTAATATGTTTTGAAGCTATAATTTTACTCCAGCACCTATAGGCTATAGGTTGCTAGAATTTGTTTGCTTGACATCTCTGTACATTACTTTTGATCCAACAAAATGATTTTCTCAGTTCGAGCAAACCATTCCATCGATCCGGATTTGTGCAAACTAAAGTTCAATGGTAGGAAAAGAATTCAAGAGCTCCGTAAGTCGACATGATTGACATTGGAGTTTTCCCTCCCCACTCGCCTATAGATGGGATGGTCTCGTCAGAATGAGAGATTTTAGAGAGCGATGAGAGAAAGGGGCACGTAGTAGCACCTGATGGCTTGCTTAGAAAGAAAAAAATCACAATAGAGTCCTTTGTTCAGGTGAAAGATTTCACAATTTTTAAGATTTTTGGCATAGAAAATTTGTACAATTTTAGGATACTCCCGAGTGGGCTAGAGAGGGAGGGCCTTTTGAGCAGTTTTCTCTTCTTTTTTTTTTTTGATAAGTAAGTATAATATTAAAAGCATCAAAAGAGGTGATGCGTCCTTTGTACACTAGAGGTATACCAAACCAAACATTAATCGTTGTCTAATCTATTTACAAGATCTACAAAATCGTGTGGGTCTAGGCAAAGATAGGTCGGCCTCGAAACACCAAAAATAAAGAGTGCGCAACAATTCTTCAATTCCGAGACCGACATTTCCACATTCTCGAAAGCCCTACGATTTCTTTCCTTCCATAGAACCCAACACACTCCCAAAAGAGTCTGCCCCCAAGCACGACTTCTCCTCTTTCTATACCCCGCAAACCAGCCTTCTTACGTGATCAATCATCGAACTCGACATGACCCAAGTCATCCCGAACATTCCCAACACAAAATACCAAAGCTCTAAAGCCACTTGGCAATGCAGAAAATGATTAACACTCTCCTCACTATCCTTGCACAAATAACACTGCTGACAAGAACCATACTACGCTTCCGCAAATTGTCCACGGTTAGATAGCTTCAAGAGTCGCTTCCCACATGAAAAAAGCCACTCGCTTAGGGGCCTTGGACTTCAGACGCTCTCCATGGGAAAGAAGTTCTACCACGCTTGAGAAGCTTGAGATAATACGAGTTTATCGAGAAAAAGGACCCCTTTCCCTTTCCAAACCACTTGTCCTCCGCCTATCCATCTTCTCGCTCTTGAAGCCTCCCTAAAAACTGCACAATAGACTCAACTTCCCAATCCTCGAAAATTCCTTCCGAAAGTGGGATTCCGGTATGATTGCCTTCTACCAAGGAGTAGATAGAGCTAACTCTACAACCCTTATCCATGGATAGCTCGTATAAAATCTGGAACTCTTCCTTCAAACAATTTTCCCCACACCACCTATCTTCCCATAATCTTACCGAGTTCCCATTACCAACCTCAAAAGCAATGAGCCTTTCAAAAGAGTTCCACCCTTTCCTTATTCCACGCCAGACTCCCACCCCATAAGGAGAATTGACCTCATTAGGGAACCAACAATGAGCCCCTTCTCCATACTTGCAAACCACCACTTGTCTCCAAAAAGCTTCCTTATTTGTGAGATACCTCCACAAAGCAGTTTTCTCTTCTTAGAAGGGAGGAGGGAGGAAGGAAGGTTGGGAGGCCCTTATGTGCAGCCTTCTCTTCTTACCTCTTTGCTCCACAGTCTGCTGCGATGGAAGGATAGCGCTACAGTTGGTAGTTGTTTGAGTGTATAATTTTTTCCTCATTTCTTGGCAATGGGTATTATTATGATATTCCCCCTTCACCATGGATCTGAGATGCCTATATTAATTGGTATTTTTTACCAGAGGGAAACTGATTCCTACACTTAAGCTTTGGGTTAACTGATGCTAGGGGTTTCAAACAATAGTCGAACTTTGACTCCCAACTAATGTGTCAAGCATGTGAATAGTCAGTGTGAACCCCACGAATTACATGCTTTACACATCCGTTGAGAATCGAAGTAAGGATACTTTTTGGGATCCCTAGCATTCCCCTTCAGTAAACAATTTTCGTTATAGTGTTTTTGGTGTAAGTGGGGAGTGGTAGAACTCAAACGGGAAGGATGATCCTTGGGAATTGTAGTATCCAAGAAAGGTAAGTGGTAATGGGGTCGGGGGCTATAAGGTAATGTAGATGGCTGTGCAAGAGTAGTCTTGCAGAACCAGCTTGTAGGGTAGGGCGTAGTGGTAACCCCAAGGGGTGGGAGAAATGATAGGCAATCAAGGCAAAGACCTTGAGGCTTTTGGTTCCAATTCTCGTACCAACGGACCGTCTTATATGTAAATAGAAAGGGTAGGGTGTGGTGGTGTATTGAGAAGTTAACAAGGTATTGTGGTAGGTACGCGTTATGGCCCTGTGGGTTATACCAATGCAAATGAACTAAGATTGTTGCAGTAAAATAGCACTTCCTGTTTTTATTACATCTGGCGGTTGAAACTTAAGTAAAAAATTAATTATGGAATCGTACTCTTTGGTCAATGAATATTGGTTGGATAATAAAAGTGGTAGAGAGACCATGGGCGTTATGGAAACACTTGGTCTTGATATATGAGATAATTTTGTAGATTGGGAGAGTAGAATTTTTTAAAGTTCTTAGAGGAGAAAACAGTAATGCACATACAAGGTAGTCCAAGCAGGGTTGGAGAGACAAAATATGTTCCATGCATGGTGGTGACTTGTTATATGAACATGCATGTATTGACGGTATAGCTACTGGATGTTGGCAGAAGATTGGTGTTTTGTTGGTGCGAAAATCAGATATATTTTGTTCTGACTTTTACTAAATACTTATGGGTGTTTTTATGCGATGTGTAGTTACTATCTCACTGATTGACGTTTTGGTAAAATTGATCACTTTTTGGATAGATGTTTAGTACTTTCCCTTCCATTATATGAGTACTACTTTCAGTTTTGGTATTTTCTACTCAAAGAGTCTCACTTCAAAAATTGAACTTGATATACCATCACTTGCTTTCACCAGCTTCTTCTGTGATCCGTGCAACTCAGAATCAGACACAGGCTGCATAATTAACACAACAAATTTTAAAAGAAAAAAAAGAACTATAACAAGAATATTGAGACCTGATGGCAAACTGACTATCTTCACACAACTGCTAAAAGGGTGTTGGGATTAAACCCATTATCCTTGTTATGCTGCAGTGCTATTGGGCTGGAAAACACCCTTGATAAGAGATTAAACCCATCCCCAGCCATGGTCTGGTCGTCAGTGGAAGTCAAAATCAGAAAAAGCAATTGAACCCTAGATAAGAGACTTGATTATTTGGAAGTGTTTATATGACCACGAGAAATGAGAAAGAGGGGCCACCGAAGGAAATTCAGGGTTAAATTACTCGTGTAATTTTTCCTAACGAGTCATTTACTACTACTGAAACTTTAAACTGAAAGGAAAGCCATATGAAGGGATTTTCAATTTATTGCGTGCTTATGGGTTTTCTGTCGAAACATAGTTTTGAGAGGCAAGAAATGTGTGTTAGATTTATGAAAGAAGTACGTTTCCTCTTGCGCTTCTCCATTTTTTACTTACTTGACGGAACATTCAGGGGAGTCTCTACTACTCGAGATTTTTGTTCCTCGAAGGAATACTCCCTCAATCCCAAATTGAGTGCCATTTCCGGTGCTTTTATGTTACTGCTACCAAGCTTAACTATGGGCATGCATTTGTGATATTTTAGCAATGCTGTTAAAACAAACTTGATGAATCTGCTAAAAGCCTCCCAACCTCTCATAATTCCTTTCCAGACCCATGAGGGGGACAGGACTTCACAAGGGATCCATATGCGATTGCTCACACCATATTTACTCATCACTATCCTTCTCCACAACGCCTCTTTATCAACTAAATACTTCCATAGCCACTTACCCAGCAGCGCCTTATTAAAGAATTTGAGGTTTTTGACTCCTAATCCCCCTACCTCCTTGCTGGAACAGACAGATTCCCAACCGACTAAATGAAATTTCCTCCTCTCATTAATTCCTTCCCAAAGGAAATCTCTTTCCAGCTTCTCAATTCTCTTATCACCGAGGCAGGTGCAACGAACAAGGATAAGAAATAAGTGGAGAGGTTAGAATGAGTGCTCTTAATCAAGGTTAGCCTTCCACCCTTTGACAAGTACTGCTTCTTCCACCCCGCAAGTCTCCCCTCAATTCTTTCTACAACCAAATTCCATGCATTAACATTTTTGAAAGAAGAACCTAAAGGCATACCCAGATAAGTCGTGGGGAGACTAGAAGATCGGCATCCAAAGAATGAAGCTAAACTCTCCACATTATCCACTCTACCTATAGGGATTAACTCGCACTTCAAAACATTTGTCTTCATCCCCGACATTGCTTGGAATAATAAAAGGATTAGACGAAGATACCCCAACTGAGAACTATCCGCATCGCAGCATACCAAGGTATCATGGGCAAACAGCAGGTGTGGGAAACTGAAACCCCCCTTCCTGGATCATTTCCCACCTCAAAACCCCTAATAAAACCTCCAGTAACTGCCTTATTGATAAGCCGGCTGAGAGCCTCCATGACCATAATGAACAGAAAGGGAGAAAGGGGATCCCCTTGACAAAGCCCTCTCGAGCTCGAAATTAAACCTTCAGGCTTCCCATTGATCAGAATAGAGTACCTGACTCTAGAAATGCAGAAAAATACCCACTTCCTTTTCATCCAGACTTTTCACTTTCTCCATAGCCTCTTTATTTTTAATCTCAATATTCCCAAATACCTCTCTATTCCAGACTTTAAGGTCCTCTTTGAGTAGTTTCATCTTCTTAGCCACTCTAAAACACGGTTTACCAACCACAACGTAAGAGTCCCATTTTGCCTTGACCCAATCCTTGAAACCTGGAGCTTTCAACCACATATTTTCAAACCTAAAAGGGATTTTTCTCCTGGCAAGACCCCCATACTGAAGCACAATGGGGGAATGATCAGATATTATCCTCGGGAGAGTCCTCTGATTAAAAATGCCTACCACCTCCTCCCAATCAGAGCTAAGAAGGAACCTGTCAAGTCTAGAGCACTGCTGACTATCACCCCCCTCTGAACCATGTGAAGGCATTCCCCTCAAGGGGCAGGTCCACCAGTTCCATATCATTAATGAAATCGTTGAAATCCACCATAGCCTGGGGAATCGAATGCCCTCCGAGTCTCTCCCGAGGGAAACGGATCACATTAAAATCACCCCCTACGCACCAAGGCAAATTCCACTTCTAACAGAAGCCAGCTCTGTCCACAATCCTTCCCGGCGAACATCAGAACATGGACCATAAACTCCAGAAAACCCATGAAGAGCCATCTGCCACCCACTTAAAAAGTCACGAAACTGTAAATTCTCTCTTCACATGATCCTCAACTGAAACAACTCTTCTATCCCACATAACAAGAATGCCTTCCGCTGCCCCAACTGCATCAAGATGAACCCAGTCCATCCAATGGCAACCTCCTATACTGTCCACCAACCTTCTATCCATACGACCCATTTTAGTCTCTTGTAAGCAGACTACCAATGGTTTCCACTGTCTGAGAGCTTCTTTAACAACCTGCCTCTTCCTATGATCATTCAATCCCCACACATTCCAACTAATCAGATTTATATCCATACCTATCTATTTAGTTTACCTTTTGTTTACCAGCCCCTTCGCCTACCTTACCAGTTACCCCATCAAAATTAATACTGCACCGTAGGTTTTTGAGCTCCCTGCTTTCCCCATCCCGGTTCTTAAGACGACTGTTACCCACCTAGTTTCTTGCTGATAGACGCCCCTTCTCCAGTTCCATTAGTAAATCCACAATTCTATCTTCATAACCTTTACAAGAGACACCCAAATATTTCCCTAAACTTTTCACTCTCTTATTCACCCAAGCTGAAATATCTCTGTTAGTCTCCCCTTCAGTCAGCAATTCTGGCTCAAAAACCTCCTCTGGTCTGACCACCGACAAAGGACTGCAATACACAACCTCATCCGTGTCCTCACCCATAACACCAGACGACCCGACAACAGTATCAGATTGAGTAGGTTGCTGTGGTTTCTCCGGACACACACGCTCCGAGTTCTCCATGGGTTCATCCCTATGAATAGAACCCATTTCTTGAGTCTCTTCTCTACCATCAAGTTCTTTGACTGTTAGGGCTCTATCCCTGTTGCGAAACCTCTGAATCAGCTCTTCGTCAACGATAAAAATCCTACTTCCTCGGTTATCAAAGAACACTCCATCATTACCTTCAAACAACTCCGGAAACTTCCCAGACGTAACTCTATCTTCTTCATTCTGGTTGTTTTGTTTGTCCGCACACTTCTGCCCAGTTGAATTCTTGTCGATCCCATTTTGAAAGCTATCGGGACCTCGACCCATCTCGTTTACCGTATTATCAAAGGAGTCGATCTGAGCTGTTGTGGATTGAACTTGGATGTTGGATGGATCCAGTTCATTAATAAAATCACCAACACCCTCACTGGACCCAGGCCCCAAATCAACACCCCCATTGACACAAGCCCCTTTACCCGGAGAACTGTTAGAAGGTCCAGCTTCCCCCTCAAAGTTGGGCCCAACTGCCTGGCCCTTCCCATTCTCATTATTCCCATGACTACGCACCACCCAAATACCTTTCGTGGGCTTATTATTCTGCCTTGGGCCTGTATTCCACTTTTGCTTCCCTTTATCAAGCCCAGCCCAATTCATCTTATTGTAACCTAAATTATCCTGAGAACCGACCCTGCTTCCAATGCCACCGTTTTGATTACTACGTTTGAAATTCAAATTATCTGCAACCTTCGTTTTTCCCCAGCCTTTTCTGCATTTGTCTGACTTTACGTTATCAATAGACACCTGTCCCCCTCCTACCTTCATCCCCCCACTTCGCGCGTGAGGAACACTTCTCCTCCCTCCTCTCGTATTCATTGGAAAACTCTCAGTTCTGCTGTCACTACCTGGATGGTAGAACACTGCTGTTTCAGCCCAGATAGGAATGGAAAACACACTACCCCCACCCCTAACCGAACGCAGGCTGGCAAATCCTCACTGAATTGTACCATAATATGGGCCCATCTCAGGTCCGTCTTCTTCTCAGTTGCTTCATCCACCGCCAAAACCCCCCACAAAGCTGTCCAACCCTCTTGAAAACTTCCTTCCCCCACAAATGGAGGTGGAGACCTAAAACCCTAATCCAAGTAACACTTGGTTTTCGCCCCTCTGTGACAACATCCAGTCGGACTCCATTTATCAAGGACCAACAGAGCTTGAAAGAACAACCAATTTCTCTCATTTAAGATGCGGCTAACTTAACAGAAAGTAAGATTCACTCAGGACCTTCACTTCTACTTTCCCTGGGGTCTTCCATTTAGCATTTACTCATCTCTGGACTTCATCGCGAGTCGGAGTAGGGCTCAACTGCTCACCCACCCAACCTACCAGACACATTTCCAAAAACTCCAGGTTACCCCTGCAAGAATTCTCGTCTTTAACAGGATCAACTTTAGAGCCCACTCCTCTGTTCGAAACGACCAGCTCTAAGTCTGGCCAAGGGGTAATGTCCGCCACTTGTCTGTACAATTTCTTCGGTCTCTCCATAACGAGCTTAGCCAGTGCGAACCTTTTAATCTTGCCTGCCACCATGTCCCATCCTCCATCATCGACCACTGCTGGGATAAAGATCTTCGAAGGACTACCACGCCCTTTGGCCGAGATGCACAAATAGAAGCCTTGCGTATTCCATTCCTTCGCCACCATAACCTCGCGCCATTTCCCTGATCTTTTCTTCCAAAACACCTCTCTGCTTGCTGAGGCCTTAATCATCCAGTCACACACCCACATGACTTCATCAAGAGATAAAACGACTACATGGACTGCCTCTGCTTCGCTCTAACCACTGAAAACTGATCAGTTTTTGTTAGTTAGATCAGTTTCAGATTGATATTTAACTAATTTTTGTTAGTTGAGAAAAGAAATCATAACCTTTGGAAACTACATCAAAAGTACTATAAGTCGGTCTTATAATTTTTTGTAAAAACAACTAAATCCTCATCAAATATCCATCTGAAAATTGGTCAAATTGACCAAAATAATCAAAGTGTCTTTTCTATTGGGACAAATGTAGTATTCTTCAGTCTTAAGACTCTTAACAATCCATCTAATATTTGGTGCTTATTAGTAAATGTAAGCATAAAGGGAAGCATGAAATTTTGGAAATCGCTTTTCATCTTTTTTGCAAAACCTTTTTATTTTTGTCCTGGCTTACGAGATGACATCATAGAGTATCATTGTTAGCAAGTTTCATGTAAGATCATTTCTATGAATGGTTTTTATTTAATGTCTTTTTGGATTTAGTGATCTGCTGGTAATTTTATTGTTTACAACAAATGATTCCTAACTTTATGCAAAATTTTGAGTCTTCTTGATGCTATTGCTTCGGAAGGGTATGTTTGGCCTCTCATTTCCAATCTTTGGATTTGGAATGGGTGGAACTACTTGTACTCCATTGAATTCAATTTGTTCTTCCAATTCTAGATCCATGGCTTGGAATCGAGTGGCCAAGCATACCCTAATCAATTCCCCTTGCCCCATAACAATAGGATTGAATTTGCTCTATGCTTCCATTCTCTACAATATCTATCCAGCTGAAAGAAGGAAGCTGCAGAGTTGGGGTTCTGATGTGATTAGCACATGCATCTGATTGATTATCAGGGTCGTGCCCCCGCCCCGCCCCCTCCCCCGAATTTCCATTTTGGGATTGTACTAAATGCAAGGTCTATGTCAATTAGTAAGCAATTCTAATCTCATTAACTGCTTTGGGCCTGCCAGGATAATTATGGTGGGTATATGGTGGCATTTGCTGGTCGGAAATATGCTGCAAGGTCGATTCCTGCCTTTGTTGCAAATAGTACATATACTGTGACCAGCTTCACACTGGTAAGAAAATAATCTGTTGCACATCTTGCACTATATCTTATTCCTTTTTTGTTTTGGGAACAACACGTGTATGTTGCAAAATTGATGTGCTTTTACCCATATAGGTTCTTGAATTCAAGAAGGGTAGGCTGCAAAACTTGTTTTGGAAGAGGGACGGTTGCTCAAAATGTTCAAGCCAATCCAACTTTGTCTGTCTCAACAATCAGGACTGTGCAATCAGAACCAACTCTTGTAAGAACCGAGGAGGCAATGTGGATTGTAGCCTTGGGATCCAACTAGCATTTTCTGGCACCGATAAGCACGAATCAGTTTTCAACTCATGGTATGAAGTGAAGAACCTTCGTCAGTACTCTCTTTTTGGCCTTTATCAAAATCTCAAGGATTCACTAACAAGCCAATACAACAGTTTCTTTTAGCTGTGTTTCAGACAGATTTCTCCTGTTTGTTATCAGTTGTATGTTTTTTTTGTCCTTTCACCTGTATAATTGGATCTCTCTCTCTCTCTCTCTCAATCTTGATTCTTCTGTAAATTTTTAACTTCTAGACGTGAAGAGATAATATTGTATGCAAGAGTGAGTCTAACTAAAGCAAAAAGTTGGCAGTTTGAGGATGCAAAAAGGTGAGTGGATAAAGTGATGCCTGGTTTAGAGACTTGTGAGTTCAAGGGGCCTTTTGGAAGTGAGATCATATCTGCCAGCTCTATGCTAACGACCATAACAGAATTGAAAACTTTTACCACTTCTTTTTCATGACATGGGTTCCGCACATAAGTTGGTCTTTTGTGAGATTGTTTTTCCGATCTTTATTTGTAAGACGGATGACCATTCTATCATAGTTAGAGTTGGCATAAAAAAGCTTAGACCCACGGGTTGGTTCAACCCATCCAGTTTTTTGATGGGCCGAGTTATAGATATTGGTGATCCAAAAAAGTGCGGGTCTTTTTGACCCGTGCCAACATGCCCATGGATCATCTGAGCTCGGATCAAAAAAGCCCTGGTTTTTTCGGGCCAACTCAGTCTAGCCCAATCGAATTATATATACATATATATATATATACATATATATATATATATATATATATATATATTTCTATTATATTGTAAACAATAAAATAATATAAAATTACGATAGAAGAAACTCAAGTTCAATTATCAACAAACAGATCCACTGGTGGGTTGGTCCAACAACAATTCAATGAGGGTTTGTCTTATGTCATTTGTCAAGCGATGAAGTAAGTGATTCACACAGTCTGCCATTTGGGACTTGGGGACCGACCTTGGGGTTAGGGACTTGTTAGACTATTCTCTAAAGTAGTCGTTTTAATTTTAAAACCAATTATTTTAATTTTTACAGTAGCTTGGTTAAATAAGCTTGGTATATAGCTTGGTTACACTATAGTCTATTAGTCTGTAACATGTGTATTAAAAATTAGTACTCCTTACAGTTATAGTGTCACATACTCACATTGATATTAAATCAGTAATCATTGAAGATGCTTTTAACTGTCAAGTAGTCAACTCTGAATTGATTTTACAAAAATTGGCGCTACTACATTGACATTTTAGTTTATGATTGATTTTATTACTTTATGTTACTTTGAATCGTGAATTTTATTACTTTTTACGTTTATGGTTATCGATTGATTTTATTTCGGGTCGGCTTGGACTAGGATTTTGATAGACCCATCAAATTTCGTGTCGGGTCGGCCCAACCCAAAAAATATCAACGCACCAGATCTAGGTCGGGCCAACCCATTTGCCAGCTATGCTCAAGTGATTCATAACTAAGTCATCAAAACAGGGTGGATCGGATTAAGGGGATCCACATATTTTCTAAGTTTGTGCCTTTTGAAGAAATTATAGTGACACTAATTATATTTTGGCATTACCTTTCCCTTTTCAGCTGCAAGGATTAAAATTTGGGAATTGGGAACAGTAACAGCAATTAAAATTTGGGAATTGGGAACAGTAACAGCAATTAAAATTTGGGAATTGGGAACAGTACCAACAATATCATTGCTAGTTCCATCACCTGCGAGGATTAAAACTCATGATTATATTCATAAAAGCAAAAATTTGGGTAAGACGGTCGTATGGATATTTTTTATAAGACGGATCCTCTTTACCCAAGTAATCCAACTCACCGTGCATTAGTAGATTGAGCTGTGAAAGACTAAAGCTCCATCTTACGAATAAGGATTCGTAAGATGATTATACAAAAAACTCGTGACTTCAAAATTCAAATAGACTCGATCACCAACTATTCTATTTTAGACCTATTTTGTGATTTCAACAAACTCACCTTATCCGTTTAATTGACACTTATTAATTGATCTAAAACTGTTATCTCATTGGAGTAGTATGACTATACGACCAATTAACAGTTAGCAACTAAGATTTTGTTGGAGTTATCAGTTATGTAATACTTCTTCTCATTCAATGCACACTTTTTCTATTTCGGTACATGTTAATGTTGTCCTTGTTCGTAAATAAACTAAATAAATATTGTTTTATCCCTAATAAATATGGTAAACACTTGTGTAAAATGGGTTTATAAATATTTTTTATAAGACGGATCCTTCTTATCTTATTTATCGTGTGCTAGTGAGTTGAGGTATGAGAAAAGGTGACTCCGCATACGAATTAAGATTAATAAAACCTTCTTACAAAAGACCTACCTAATAAATTTTGGACAAACTCAAATTAATAAATCAAAAGACTGAATTAGGTTTAGGAATAACTAAGTTGTATAAATTACAAAATTACTCCAACACCCTTAATATCAATGACAAAATTTACTTGATTACCTTTTTTAGACACAATGATTCGAGTTATTTAGGAACAATCTTTATAATTTATTTATTTTTTTTTCTCAAGACTGATCAATGCATAGTCTTGTCACAAAATACTTTATCTTCTTATAATAATTATCTCCTCCTAACCTTCATAGTTTCTTAACACGTGGATAGTACTTTAAATAACACTTCTTTTAATTGGAAATTTATAATTTATATATTTCTCAAGTAAAAAAAAAAAGTAAGTTGTGGTTTTCCTGAACGGTACAAAAAAAAAAAATGGATGATAACTAGTCAACTACCAAAGCATCCTTTCCATCTAGGATCCAACGGCCAGTTAAGGTCAATTACACAAATACCCTTAGTGAGTCTGTACCATGCACGTGCCAATGAATTGAAATAACAGAAGCAAAACCAGATCCTTTTATGATATTAGAACATCCTTAATGTGTATATTTTTAATATAACTTCTTAATTAGATTTCACTGTCACCTATATATTTTTATCTTCTCATTCATTTAAAAATATATCTTCTCATTGTATATTATTCTTACACAACTTCTTACACAAAAATTTTTTTTAAATTTAACATTATTTAATAAAAACAAAACCCCCCACCCCCCACACCACCCCGCCACCCCCCCCCCCACACACACCCGGTTGATATCCCCTCACTCTCTCTCCACTTGCAGGTTCCTAATTAAGAAGTTGGGTCACCCCCTCTTTCCTAGTTGGCCAAAAAAATTTCTTATGTGGCCACTTTGCACAATTTCATATACTCTAAAAAATTGGCAAAGCCAACAACGGTGATGCTCTTACCTTCCTCTTTTAAAAATCTTTGGCCCCCATTGATCAAAATCTGGTAATTGGGAATCAATAATAACATTATCTTCCTAAGTTGCATCATCTAGGAAACTCTCTTGTTATCGTAATCAAACACTTTTAATTGGTCGAGAATTGTTGTCTCATTAGTTACAGGATTTACAGACTATTCAACCAATCAACTATTGTCAATTAAGGCTGCCTGCTTTGTTTCAATTTTACGAAAAAATCATATAGAATCGTAAATGATTTACTTTTGGAAAATGATTTCAGGAAAATCAAAAAGATTTCATTTTCGTGTTTGGTAAATCTTTTGAAAATATGTCAGAAAATATTTACGGTGTTTGGCAAACACATGGAAAATGTTACACAAAACAATACATGAATAAATGAAAAAATAAAAATAAACAATAAACAATGTTTAGGATGTCCCTAGAAAATCAATAAGGACCATCTTTTTTTAATAAGGTCCATCTTTTTTTAATCTCACAATTACAAATAATTTTTTTGATACTTGATATGAAAAAAAAACGTTTTAAACTAGAAAATAGATAATGTTTAGGATGTCTCTAGAAAATGTTACGGAAAACTATATATGAATAACTACAAAAATATATATTCTAATATTAATGCACATATTGAATATAAAATAGTGTTGAACTTTAAGTAATTTTTCTTCAGTACCCCTCAATTTATCATTAGTGGTGTCAAATCAATGTCTATCTTTTTTCAATATCGCAATTACAAATATTTTTTTTGATAATTGATATAAAAAATACATTTTAAAATAGAAAATTAACAATGGTTAGGATGTCCCTAAATAATATAGGTGATACTAATTTTAGAACTTAGTAAGTATTTATTAAAATTATAATTTATAAATAGTATGCGCAAACTTCATTTATATTTCTAAAAAATTTATTTGTTGAGTGAAATATTGTATGTGTAAGTAAATATGTGCAATTGTAATCATGAGTGCGGAGGGCTTTGCCCATTTGGAAAATGACTTACGGAAAATGAATGAAGTAAGTCATTTTCGGAAAACTTTGAGAGATCTTCATTTTCCGTTGACTCGGGAAAACCTTACGTTATTGCATTTTCCTAAGTTGGAGTTACAAACACGAAAATGAGGAAAATATTTTCCGGAAAGTCATTTCCGAGTGAAACAAGCGGAGCCTAAGGCTGGTTTGTTCACTCGCCTCACCAGAAAATCATCGAGGAAAATAATTTCGAAAATCATATGATTTCATTTCAGGTGTTTGCAAATCTTTAATATGTCGAGAAAACATTACTGGTGTTTGGCAAACACAGGAAAATGTTGAGGAAAACAATATATAAATAAATACAAAAATAAAAATAGAAAATAAACAATGTTTAGGATGTCCCTAGAAAATCAATAAGGACCATCTTTTTTTTTAAATAAGGTTCATCTTTTTTTAATCTCATAATTATAAATATTTTTTTTGATAATTGATTTGAAAAAAAAACGTTTTAAAATAGAAAATAAACAATGTTTAGGATGTCCCTAGAAAATGTTATGAAAAATTATATATGAATAAATACAAAAAAATATATATTCTAATATTAATGCACATATTGAATATAAAATAGTGTTGAACTTTAAGTAATTTTTCTTTAGTAACCATCAATTTATCATTAGTGGTGTCCAATCAATGTCTATCATTTTTCAATCTCACAATTACAAATAATTTTTTTGATAATTAATATGAAAAAACATTTTAAAATAGAAAATTGACAATTTTTATGATGTCCCTAAATAATTTAGGTGACACTAATTTTAGAGCGTAGTAAACATTTATTAAAATTATAATTTATAAATAGTATGCACAAGCTTTATTTATATTTCTAAACAATTTATTTGTTGAGTGAAATATTGTGTGCGTAAGTAAATATGTGTAAATTGTGAAGGGGCGGAGGTGCCGAACATTTGAAATGACTTACGGAAAATGAATCGTAAGTCATTTTCAGGAAAAAGCCTTCATTCCGTTGACTTGGAAAACCTTTTACGTTGACTGCATTTTTTTAAGGTTACCAAACACCGGAAAATGAGGAAAACGTTTTCCGAAAGTCATTTTCCGTGAAACAAACGGAGCCTAAGATTATCAAAATTTGGGAATTGGGAATCAATAATAAGTTGATAACATCATCTTCCCAAGTTGCATCATCGAGTAAAATCTCATCATTATAGTTGAGTACTGTTAATTTGTCAAAAGTTGTTGTCTCGTTAATTACAAGACGTACAGACTACTACGCAATCAATCAACAAATATCAACGAAAATTGACAATAAATGAGAATTGAGAATCAGTAATAACATCATCTTCCCAAGGTTGCATCCCAACAAAATCTCTTGTCATTATAGTCGACTACTTTTAATTGATCAAGAATTATCGTCTCGTTAATGACAGAACCTACAAACTATACAACCAATCAACAGTTGTTAACTAAGATTTTATATCTTAATATTTGTATTTATTTTGCTAAAAAAAAAACTATAATTTTGCTAAAAAAAAAAGCTTGCCGTCCAACAACCTCAAACCAACCACACCAACAAAATGACCTCTTCAATCATCAGATATGGTTCCAACGACCGTCTACATCAACCTCATTTTTAACTTTATGACTTCTTCACAAAGAAAAGTACTATATGCCTCCAAAAATTATTGTATTGCTTTTTTTTTTGTCAAATAATTATCTTTTAAAATTTTTTTCTTTCTACAATAACAATTTTACTAATTTATATTTATTTTTTTCATCCTATTTTAATTTAAGGCCACATACATATGGACTTTAAAGTAAATTACACATCAAACTAATATTAATAATCCAGTTAAATGCGTTTTTTTAAACCGTACGTTAAATCAACCTAGACGATAATTTTGGAACAGAGGGATCACTCTGTCCCAAAATTATCGTCTTGCTTTCCTTTTTCATTCATCCCAAAATAATTGTCTTCTATGAAAGTTTCATTTCAGAACATCATTTTTACCACTTTATCCTTATTTTTTCTTTTTACTTTAATTTTGGGTCATATATTCACGAGTTTTAAAGGAAACCACATATTATTCCAATATAAATAATCCATTCAAATGTATTTTCTAATTTTCTTAAATCGTGCGCCCAAATCAACCGAGACAATAATTTTGGAACGGAGAGAATATATGCATAGTTGTATATAAAATTATATTAAATAAAAACAAAAAACAAATAAAAAATTCCGTGTCACTTGAGCAGAGTCCAATGGTATTACTCTTTAGATCGTGCTAAATAAACAAAATATAACCAGTTAAAAATTATAATTATTTTTTTATATAAGAAATGCACTATTTAAAACCTAGATCATTTTCCTTAACATTTTGTGAGCCATTTTTTCAAAATAACAAAATAAATAAAAACATATAATACACACACACAAATATACATATACAAATATACATACACACACACACATATATATATATATATGAAATGAAAGTATACAGTGAGAAATGTATTATTAAAAACGAAAGATAATATTTTAAAAAATAATTATTATTGGCTCTATCACATACTAATAAGTGTATAATTGAAGCTAATATAGCCTGAGGATTGCGTGTATGGAAATGGTGGAGGTTGAGGTGGTGGTTGTGGGTTAAAAATGGTGGGGCTTGGGGCTTGATGATGGTGGGTTGTGATAGATACGAAAACAAAATGTTAAGTCTATAAAAGAATTGAAAAAAAGAAAAATTAATTAAAAATTTAAATAGAAATATATTTATCTAATTTTCATTAGAAATTAATCGATTGTTAATGGTTACTACAACTGTTATTGTGTCATAACTAGTGATATACACGTTCCAAAAACCGGTCACTAGCTAAACACGTGAGACACCACATGCCAATCACAAGCCTATAAAACACGTGCCCCGCACTCGATTACACGCCAAGCGGGCAAAGGAGCAAAGGAGCTCGATAAGCAAGCCCCAATCAAAAAGTATAACCAATCAGAATCATTCTTCCTAATCAACCTTCTCTATCAATGAAGGTCATACCTCTCCGATCAGGGGGGACCACAGATAATGGACAGGAGAGCTCGAGCATTAAGGACTTGATTCGGGTAGGGCCATGCCCACTCGACCAAGTATGCCAAGCAGCCATAGTAAGATCACAAAGCGTGTTCACCTGGAAATCTAGTGATCACCCCGGCAATTACGCCAGCTAGATATGTTAATCGGGTCAGCCCTATCAGTTTTGGTCGAGCTTTGTCGATTTCGGTCTCTAATCGATTATTGTTTAAACGGTCCAGTTTAAACGGGTCGCTAAAAATGCAAACCTAACCCTAGCCATGTTGGTTTTTATTTAAATGGGTCACTAACGGGCTATAAAATTAAAAAAATAAGAATTAAAGAACGCTTGTATATAAATTTAAAATTCGAAATCAAGTAATCAGAACAAATTCAACAAAAAATTCATATAACAATATTACCAAAGTAATAAAATTCAAAACACAAATCATTGAAGTTTCTTAATTTACTTTAAATAGTAGAAAAACTTACTCTTTCATACAAAAGCCTGTTGTGAGTGCCCCGTTTTTCGATGTTTCCCCCGCTACTGAGAAGCGGGTGGTTTCAAAACCTTTCAAGCGCGTGGAATACATCCAACCTCAATTGTGGACTCAAAATATAAATAACAGAGTCGTCACCTCTATTTTATAGTTAAACAGAGAAAAACCAAACATACCGGATTATATGGATTCGGTGGCTAAGTTACGAGTTAGGAAGGAGTTAGACACCAAACTCGTCATTTCGGTCTGACAATGGACTTATCAATATGCTTGTTTTATTTTATACACTTTGTCTCAGAACAATACATTTATATACGACAGAAAGAAATAAAGAGAAATAACTTTGCATTCATTAAAGAAAAGAAAACAAAATTACAACTGAAAGAATAATTATAACATTTTTATAAGCTATTTTAAGGATAAAACATCTATACTAACAACAAATTTTATTTACATTACATGTATAAACAGAAAAGAAATTTATTAAATAATAAGAAACATAACTATTTCTTATTTTGAAGTGTATGCAGGAAAGAAATTAAATAAACTGCTAAAAATTATAACTATTTTACATTAAAGTAAAGACGAAAGATGAAACCAATTTAAACAAAAGGAAATGTAACTATTATTACATTTAAAGTAAGAACGGAAAAGATACTAATTTAAATAGAAAGAAAATGTAAATATTATTACATTATAGTAAGAACGGAAAGGAAGATAATTTAAACAGGAAGAAAATATAATTATTTATATTTTAAAGTAAAGACATAAAAGAAATTAATTTAGAAGTAAAAGAAAATATAACTATTTTTGCATTAAAGTAAAGACAAAAAAGAAATTAATTGAATATCTATATCTTAACTATTTATATATAGAAATATAAACAGAAAGGAAATTAATTAAATATTTACATTTTAACTATTTATATATTAAAGTGTAAATAGAAAGGAAACTTATTTAGATATCTATATTTAAGTTATAGATTATAATAAATAATTACGGGGACAGAACTTACCTCCTGGAACATGAGTGTCTGAACGCGGCATGCCTGAGTTTAAGCCCACTAGGCGGTCTAGATGTACTTCATCTGTCCTTTCGAGAAATGAAGTCTTTTTTCTTTGTTGTTGTTGTTGGATTTCGAGCAGCGTGACTGCTCCTTTTAGTTGCTTTTCGTCTCGGGATCCGGGCGACACAACTGCTTGCTTTTACTTGATTATCGTTGTCGTTAAGTCTAAAATCGGGCAGAGCAACTACTTGCTTCGGTTGGATTTGACGTCTTGATTCGGGTAGAGCAACTGCTCTTTTGGGGATTTTGGAACCGGTGAAATAGGGCGGAAGCCTAACATGGTAACTAGGGTTCACTTTGACCGGAGAGTTTTAATGCTTATGGGAAGTTTCGGCAGCCTAACGGAGCTTCGAGGTTGAAATGGAAACTATTACCGTAACAGACTGATCGCCTTTCTCGGTAAAAAAAATTTGTTCTTTGGGAACTGCCGAAGCCTCGTATTTATAGACTGAGATTGAGAATCCTTAACATCGGAGGAAAAGTCTGATATTTTATTCCGTGCTTTAACGACTTGTACCGTGCGCTGAAGGAATTGCACCAAAAGCAAACTGCAACAGTGAATATGAGCCTTGTGGGCGCTGCCTAAGGGGGATTTGGGCGCCGCCTGTGGCTGATTTGGGCACGACGCCCAGATTGGTCTACGGCCGCTTCTACTTGGTTTTTTCTTCTATTTTTGGCACTTTCGTCCCCTGCAATTCACTGTTTGTTAATTCTTCCGTCCTTTTGCATTTTTGACCATGTAATCTGACATCCGTTAGTCCTTTTAACATGTCTTGATATTTTATGACAAGTCATACAATAGGGGTATGAAATTGGGGTATCTACAGCTGCATGATGAGTCCAAGATTTCCACGAATTTTCAAAATTCACCAATCAAACCATACTCCCTAAACATAAAGTAATAGGAGAAGGAAATGAAAGAAAACTCCCTCAAAGTTGATTTCTTATGGAGCTCGGGCCGAAAAGATCCATTCCAATAATCTCTACAATCAACCTTCTACAAAAAAAATAAAAAAATATATAAAGTGAACATATTGCAAAAAGCTGAAAAAGTAGGGTGACCAACCCAATACATAAGCTCAGCCGTCATGCAATCAACATTAGATGGTCTGATTTTTGGCATCATCAATTACTATACTAGATTAATTGCCGATTCTAAAATTGTCAACAAGATTTTTATTTTAACGGACATAATTATATTTATCGTTAATTAAATACGTTAATATTTTATTAATTCAAATTACATTACGTAACTATCTACTGAGGTTGACTATAATTACATGTCTAATTAAATTAAATTAACTAGGTCAGTGTCTTATTAAGTTATTTTAAGGAATAGAGTATCAGTTTATGTTAAAATGACTGTTTCTTTTTTAAATCTATTATCAACAGAACATAATTATGTTAGCCTCAACTCATCAAAAGCTTTCGAAAATAGGCGACATTAAGGCTCCATTTGTTTCACGGAAAATGATTTTTGGAAAACGTTTTTCTTGTTTTTCGGTGTTTGGTAACCTTAAGAAAATGTAGTCAACGTAAAAACTTTTTCGAGTCAACGGAAAATGAAGCTTTCTTTTCCGGAAAATGACTTACGGATTTATTTTCCGTAAGTCATTTTCCGAATGTTCGAGCAACCCTCCGTGCCTTTCCAAAATTACACATATTTACATACACGCACAATATTTCACCCAACAAATAAATTGTTTAAAAATATAAATGGAGTTTGTGAACATTATTATAAATTATAATTTTAAGAAATATTCACTACGTCTAAAAATTAGTGTTCGTTATTTTATATTATTATTGAAGGACATTCCAAACAATATTTATTTTATTTTTTAAAACAATTTTTCATATCAATTATTAATAAAAAAATATTTGTGAACTTGAAAAAAGATGAAACTTATTGATTTGACACCATTAATGATAAATTTGAGATTATTAAAAGAAAATTACTTAAACTTCAACAATATTTTATATTCAATAAGTGTATTAATATTATAATATACTTTTTGTATTTATTCATTCATTGTTTTCCGTAACATTTTCCGTGTATTTGTCAAACATCCGAAAATGTGTTCCAACATATTTTCAAAAGATTTACCAAACACCTGAAAATAAAATCTTTTCATTTTTCAGAAATCATTTTCCAGAAATCATTTTCCGGAAATCATTTTCTGGAAATCATTTTTCGTGAAACAATAGGAGCCTAAGACGTGGCTAAACATTTCTTTTGGAGGTAGAGGGTGTGCCAGAGCATTTTACCAATTAAATTCTAAAAGAGTCTTGACAACCAATGTATTTAATTATGAGTAGATCTTGTGTAATACCATCCTACGGATTAGATAAGTAAGACGGAGTCTCATCTTTTATAGCTTTACACACTAATAAATTATGAGTTTGGTCAAGAAGATCCGTCTTACATAATATACTTGAAAGACAGTCTTTCCCAAGTTTTTACCTTTAACTATACGCATTTAGAAAAGACGATTTTGCGAGTATTTTCAGTAAGACAGATCTAAGCCTGTATCAGATTTTGATATGAATCTGATGTTATTTTTAGGATATAGATTTAGTTTTTAAATTCGATTACCCGATTTTAATCAGAATCAGATAATCCAAAAGTTTAACAAATCTATTTTGGATTAAGGTGTTTTGATCCGTTAACAACCCGATTCGATCCGATATAAATATATATATTAATATTATACAAATAAAAGTTACTAATGTTGAGTTTGTAATCATTAATCATTACTAATTCTATTAAATATAAATTTTTTTAGCGTACTCTAAGTTCTTACTAACATTGTTAACCAGGTTTGTGTAAACTGAAAACATGAATTTTTAATTTTATTCAAACTTTGATTAAGCAAAAATACTTCAATATTAATTTTATTTAGTACTTAAATAAGGGGCGAATAGAATATGAATAAAATCTGAATCCGATGGAATCCGTAAATTTAGGATATGGATTGAGCTTTAAAATATTTAAAAGATAATTCCATTCATTCAAGTTCAATAATTTCATCACAAATCTGATATGGATTTGACCGATCTGATCAATTGACAGGCCTAGCCGAATCTCTTTAATCTGACCCACCGTTTGCTGGTAGGTTGAGTTGTAATAGAGTGAAACTTCATTTTACATATTAGATCCGTAAAATCGTTTCACACGAAATCTACTCTTAATTATATACTTCCACCATATTCAAATTATTGTCTTATTTGATCCGACACATCGTTTAAGAAAAAAATAATTAACTGTATTATAAATATTGGTGAAATGTGTGGTTTTCTTTAATACCATTGAACATGTGGTCATAATTAAAGTATGTAGAAAAAAGAAATGAGAGCGATAATTTGAAAACGGAAGGAGTAATATATAAAGGCACAAATTTTGGTAAGACGGTCTTACGTATATTATTTGTAAGATGAATCATATTTTCTTGGCTCATGTGTGTTGGTGGGTTAAACTGTGAGAGAGTTGGGTTCCGTCTTACGAATAAAGATTCGTAAGATGGTCTCACGGGATGCCTATTCATAAAAGGCAAAAACTTGTGTAGGTCGGTCTTACGGATCCTAAATCTGTAAGACGGAGCTTCAAAAATGATAAAAAGAAGATTAATGGAGCGAGTAACTCATTAACAAAGACCACATGTTACCCAATAAGAAATCATGTCAAAATGTAAGTAAAAATGAGCTAAAAATTGAACAAATTGGGCTGAAACCCACAGATCGACCCGTATCTGACAACATAGCACGCGGGTCACCCAAGAGCAGGGGCGCCACATGTCAACTCGGTAAAGGTGACAACACATTAATGAGAACTTTTTCATTTTCCTCTGGTGCCCTTGCATTTTCAAAGTTTGCTATCAAAATTCTTATGTTTCCCACACCTTGCACTTTCATCATCTGTTAGCTCCGTTAGCCTTATTTACTTTGGAATGTTTGACGGACGTTAACAGATTTTGATGTAACGCTAAGTGACTCATTTTAAAGGCATAAGTGACACCTTTAATGCTAAAATGTGACACATTTTTAGGTCAAAAGTGACTTTGTTTATGCGGGAAAAAACAATTTCATTAAAATGTAAAGTGACACTCTTAATACTAAAAAGTGACTTTCTTAATACTAAAAAAGTGACACTTTTAATACTAAAAATGACATTTTAAAACTAATAGTGAAAATTTTAATTTATATATTTATAATGGAAAGTAGCACTTTTCAAAGCAAAAGTAACACATTTAAGGCTAAAAAGTAATAAATTTTAAAGGGAAAATATGATATTTTTTAATTAAAAACGCAATGTGACACATTTTATGCTGAAAAGTGATGCAATTAATACTGAAAAGTAATATTTTTAATACTAAAAAGTGTCACTTTTCATTTATACACGCGAGGGGTGACACTGTAATTTTCAAAAGTCGAGGGGTTGCATTGAGATTACTGAACTTTGGTCCATTTAATATGGATAGGTCCGTCTTACGGATTATGATCCTTAAGACCGTCCTACAGGAGACCTACTCTAAATAAAATAATAAAATAATAAAAACTAAAATTCAAAGAAACATGGTAACCCGATTCAAAAGATCTCTTGGTCCTAAGTAGAGCTGTCAATCGGGCCGAGCCGAGCCGACCTGTACCAAGTCCATCGGGCTTGTCTTGTTAGTGGTCCGTTCTGCCGGGCCTCACAAAACTCAGGCCCAATACATACCAACTCCGGGCCTATGGGCCAAAAACACAATTTGTACTTACAGAATAAATTTGATAGTTAATACTTAATAGTTTACTAATCAATACGTCTGGCAATTGTAACACATTACCCATTAACCCACTCAACCCAATCCATTAATATTTTTGGGTTAAAGCGGCTAACCCGTTTCAACCCAATGATATTAATGGGTCGGGTCGGGTTAAAGTGGGTCAGACCCGTTACCCATTTTCGGCACGTGACTTTTTATGCCATAAATTGATGTTTTGGGGGGGGGGGAATTTTGGGTTGAGATGGGTCGAACCCCTTTAACTCATTACCCGTTTTAACACAACTCATTTCAACCCGCTTGTCATTTGGGTTCTAATGGGTTTTGATCTATTTCAACTCATTACTCATTCCAATCCAACTCAACCCAAATCATCCAATTGTCAGGTCTACTAATTAGTATCATACTATCATTTTATCAAGCATGTACTGTAATACCCCAATCCCACCTAATCCCACATCGGGTAGATGTGGGACTTGATGTGGGACTTGTGTTTAATTTATAAGGTAGTCATGCGCTACTACTAGGCACCAACATCATCCATGGACTTTTGGGTCGGCTTGTGGTGGGCCTGATGACCTAAGGTGCTGCGTGCTTAGTGGGCTACACGTAGCGGACCGGGCTCTTGGGCTCGGGTCGTTACAAATGGTATCAGAGCGGGTCCCGATTGGAAATGTGGGAACAAAGTGCTGTGCGGGCAAAAGTGCTACACTGCAGAAGGTGGGAGCCACCTCTTGATCCCCGTACGAGCCACCTCTTGATTCCTGCATCGCCCGGGGTACGATTCGACCTTGACGAGGACGTCAAAGATTTGAGTGGGGGAGATTGTAATATCCCAATCCCACCCAATCCCACATCGGGTAGATGTGGGACTTGATGTGGGACTTGTGTTTGATTTATAAGGTAGTCATGCGCTACTACTAGGCACCAACATCATCCATGGACTTTTGGGTCGGCTTGTGGTGGGCCTGATGACCCAAGGTGCTGCGTGCTTAGTGGGCCAGTGTGTGGGCTACACGTAGCGGACCGGGCTCTTGGGCTCGGGTCGTTACATTTGTAATTTGGGTTCTAATGGGTTTTGATCTATTCCAACTCATTACACATTCCAATCCAACCCAAATCATCCAATTGTCAGGTCTACTAATCAGTATCATACTATCATTTTATCAAGCATGTACTGTAATACCCCAATCCCACCCAATCCCACATCGGGTAGATGTGGGACTTGTGTTTGATTTATAAGGTAGTCATGCGCTACTACTAGGCACCAACATCATCCATGGACTTTTGGGTCGGCTTGTGGTGGGCCTTATGACCCAAGGTGTTGCGTGCTTAGTGGGCCAGTGTGTGGGCTACACGTAGCGGACCGGGCTTTTGGGCTCAAGAGCCCGATCCGCACATCACTTTGTTCCCACATTTTCGGCCGGGACCCGCTCTGATACCATTTGTAACGGCCCGAGCCCGAAAGCCCAGTTCGCTACGTATTATAAATTTATAATTTACAATTTCTCATGAAGCACAGTTAAGTCAATAGCTTTGTGTAATTTTAGGCATAGATGGTTCAATTTGGTAATGAAGATCATCTTTCTTGAATATTCCATTTTTCCTACAGTAATTTACATATGAAAAAGGAAATTACACACCAAAAAGAAAAAAAAGAACCGACGTAAGTGTTTTGAACCCACGAGAGCCACAACTGTGAAAGGTTACCTAAAGAAATTGCCTTGCCGGAAACAATTGAGGGTGAAATTTAGAACACGATGAATAGAAGACATTTGAGATGTGGGGCCGTGTAGTGTGCGTGTGTGACAGTAGAGACCGTGGGGAGGCTGAGCTTGCGATGTCGGCGAAATGGGTGGCCGTCGTCATGACTTCGGTTGTGTATGTGCCAATGGAAATATGGTGAGAATTAGGAGTGACGAGTCTACCGACTGCCGAAGTGCCGAGCGCTAGAGCCTGGAGTGACTGAGGACATAAGGATGCGGATTTTCCGGAATGGCGTCTGAAGTGGCGGAGGCGAGAGAGAGATCGAAGAACGAAAAAAGTCTGGAACGGGATCGCCTATTGTGTTGGCGTTGGTCTGCGTCTGAATCTGATAGTGAGTGTATAGTAGAAGGCAAAAGTCTTTGAATCTACGACTTTTTGACCCTACACTAAAACAATTCCATGTTCAGGAATTAAAAAAACACTGAAGTAAAAGGTGATTACTAAGTTGGATCCATGTTATAGGAATGGATGTTGGACCACCTAGTAGCTAGCAATAATACAACCGTACATTAGTTTTTAGTTTTGTAATTTCTCCCTTTTTAATTTTTTTTTTAATTTCACTTTTCAATATTTTGTTTTCGGGCCGGGCTTATTGGGCTTTTCATGTTAGGGTCAGGTACAACACACGGGCCTGACGTGGCGGTCCATAAAGACCCTAGTTCTTTTAGGCCTTCTAAATTGAAGCTCAGGTCCAAGAAAAATCGAGTGGGAGGAACCGAGACTATGGATCGGACTCAATTTTGACAGCTCTAGTCCTAAGGGTGTGAGAGAATAGAATAGAAGATTTCTAAGGCTCTAAACTAAAATTAAAACCGGATCACATGCCTTTCCAAATTACTTATTGAATGTTAGCCCCGCATGTGTTTTTGTAATTTTACCCCATCTTTTTTCACTCGGACACATGTAGACATTGGTTGGATTCATGAATTTTATTTAGTGGTGTTACAATTTTTTACAACTATTGCAAGCTTGCAACACACTTTTAGACAAAAATACATACCAATGACGCACAAATTTAACAATATTATTACAATATAAAGTTTTAAAAACCATAATTGTTCTCCACGCGTCTTCATACTTTGATTTAATCATTTATTATGCTCCTAAGCAGATCTTTTTTAATAAAACATACATGATTGTCATTTAAAAATTAATCATCCTTCAAAGTCTACCTCAATTTGTCTAATCAAAGTGAAAATCTACAGAAATGGAACAAATTACATCTCATTAACCAACTAATTATTATCGGCTTTAAATTGACAAATATATCTCATTTTCAACATTATCTATCTACTCATAACAATGAAGATGAAGATTAAGAAGCCAAGCGAATCTTACCTTCAAATTGTGCCAATATAAGATCAAACATTCCAACATTTATATTCATACACCAATTCATCAAAATCATCACTTAAATCAACTACTTTAACCCGAAATTAAAAGCTCTTAGAGAAGAAAGAATTTGTTAGTAATTTAGCATTTGGTTATATATATATACACCACATATTATATGTACATCTGCCACTGCGTGGGGCTTTCAAAATTTAATGACACATGGGGTGAGATGAAAGATTTTAAACCTAATTTAGTGGTGAAAATTATATCTCATACTCATTTATTTGCACAAGTCACACACACACACACACACACTTAAAGTGTATATAGGCACGTATCTCTTTAGCAACCTACTAAATTTTGTGGGCAAGAATGAACCTACATTGTACATGATGCCCAAACTAGATACTCTTTGCAATATCATATGCTTTAGTGAAAATTTATTCAATACTTAGTTGAAATGAGATTTCCTAATATTTGTTTATTTGATAATTTAATATTAATAGGTAAATAGACGTCCAAACATATTTTATCTATGTATTATCGATTGAGCATTTACTTAATTACTTGTTCATCTAAACACATTAGGCATGTGTTTTCGATTGAGCATCCGCTTACTTGTTCATTTAAATGCATTAAGTCTGTGTTATTGATTAAAAATTTACTTACCCGTCCGATTGAACTCGTAACTCATACTTCGATCACCCACCAACTTGATTCTTAGAGCACATTTAATGTGTCTTCTTAGAGGGGTTTCTTATGGAGAAGGAGATTTACACATTTGGGAGGTATTCTTATGGATGCCATGTAAGAGAGATGATTTTTTCTTCTTGTTGAAGAATAAAATCATCGGCTAAGAAGAAAAGACCCACGAAAAACCCTTCCCACGCCCCTCCCTAGTGAGATATATTCTTAAATGAAATAAGAAGAGAAAAATGTGTAGGTGACAGTGAAATCAAACTAAAAAGATGTGTAAAAATATTATATATTGAATAATTACGACTGTAAAATCTCAGTAATTAACTACGGCTAGAATTAACTGTTGTACACACGGAAATTAAGATTTAATCATGGTCAGTAGTTATATTTTGTAAAAATGAATCAGGTAATTAACTTTTTAGAAAAAATTGAGCTCTTTTATAATATAGACTAGATACTCGTGCCCGTGCCTATGACACGATGACAATATATCTGATTTCGTCAATTGAAACGCCAACGTCTAAATAGAAAGTGCGATTTTAAAAAATGTTACAGTTTAGGGGTACATTACTTCAAGTAGTAGTTGAGGGATGCTATTCGAACTCTACCCATAGTGGATGGAAGTTATTTGTAATGAGTTATATGTAACTGACTTATGAACGTTTGATTTTGCGGCGAAATCAACCCACATGGCCAGATAGTCTCAGTCAATCAATTGAACTCTATTGTGAGGTTATATTAATGTAAGGTTGAAGTTTTGTAAGGGGTAATGGTTTAGAAGATTAATCTCAGGGTGTGACTGCTCATAATATTAATTGTAGGGGGTGACTTTGTAACATGTTGAGATAAAATAGAGAGTTAAAAGTGGATAACTACTCTCACACATGTGAATGTGAGAGTGAATCCCAACCATTAAATTTTTTAAAATAATTTAATCTCAACCTCTAAATAGCTTTAATCAATTACACAGATATGAGAATGAGCTCTATTGTAATAGGGGATGATTTGTAATAGGGAAAGAAAAAATATGGAATTAAAAATAGATAACTACTCGCATATGTGAATATGAGGATGAATCTCAACCGTTAAATTTTTAAAGGTAATTTAATCTCAACTTCTAAATAGCCCTAGTCAATTACCTAGATGTTTTATAATATAGATTTTCATCAATTTGAATACTTAAATTTCTAATTATTCTTAATAATACCTCAATAAAATATTCAAATGTTTTTTTTATTTGGTGGATGGGAGGCTTAAAGCCTAAAAAATAAAGGCAGTGGACACCATTGAAATTCATGCAGTTCTTATTTATAATTTCAGTAAGAATATAAAGCTACATGAATTTTTAAAGGCTAAAATTCCAATATGAATTACATGAGCTTTAGTAGCGTCCTTTATTTTTCTTTTTAGGGAGAAATTTGAGTCAGTACACTTCAGGACACTTCAACAGATTTTTAACCGCTTTAGTTCGTGATATTTTTTTAAACCGGTAAAAGATACTTTCATTCACCTAGGCATAGCTCGATTCATAAAACTAATTGACATATTGTATCATTAAGTTTTATATTAAAGAGTTCTAGGTTAAATGGTATTGTTCGTTTACAGAAAGGAGGCCGACCTCCGTGAAATCCAATTAAGAGCATCCACAATGGTTGCACCCTAAAACACCATTTATATAACCCCCTAAACCTTTTTAGAGGCCCTTTAAAAAAGTTTCAATTCCAATGAGCACCCTCTATATAACTCTTTGAATTTGTGATATCTTAACTAACAAACCTAACTATCAATATATTTCTATTTTTTATTTTTTTATTTTCTTACCGCAATTGAAAAAAAATATTTATACATTTAAATTTTATATTTTATGAAAATTATATTATATGTTTTGATTATATCAATTATTTTTATTTAAATAAAGTTTTGTCACACTTTTTAATATTATCAATATACCCATAATTTTAAGTTATAAATAATAAAAAAGGGAAATGATACTGCAAAAAATACATTAAATTAATTGAAAAAGAAAATAGAAAAAATGGGAAAGCATACCATCATCAAAATGATGATGTGAGTTGAGTTGTTTATTTAATTCATAGGCTCTCCACTCTAATACATCAAAATTTTAGCCAAAAGCTATCTGATCAAGCCAAAAAAAAATTCAGTTTTTGCCGCTTTCTTTAAATTTTGGAACAAATTTTTTGAAAGGGAACGAATACTAGGAAGAAGACCAATGGAGAAGGAGATATATGGGGGAGAGAGAAGAAAGAGATGAATGGAGGCCGGCTAAAACTCAGCCAATAAGTTGGGGGAGAATTAGCTTTTTTTAGGGATAGGGTGTCCACTGTGGGCTTAAGTGTGGTAAAAAAACTCTAAAAAGGGTTTTAGGGTGTTGATAAAGGGAACCACTGTGGATGCTCTAAACTAGGATTTTAATTAAATCTTTTATTTATTTAGTTGTTATTTTGTTTCCTTAAAAGATTGGTTTATTTTTAGTGTTTTAGTTGGGTAGGAAGTCTTTTATTTTGGCAATTAGTTTGGGGTTTCTTTTGCACCAAGTTTAGGAGTTCTTTTCTTATTAGAATTAGGGTTATTTTATAGCCTATTTAAAAGACATATCTTTCATAAATAAGATCAGATTTTGGAGTGAGAACTTTGCAAAGAACTAGTTTTGTTCTTTCTTAAAATCGTTTCAATTCAATCAAAGGTGAATCTTTTTTTAACGGAGAGGTCATGTGTTCAAGCCTCACTAAAGACATTATTGCTCAAACCTCATTAGAATATTAGAGGCACCGTTGTTCTAGTCTGATGACACTATTACTCAAATCTCACCAGAAATACCATTATTCTAGCTAAATAGCATTGTTGCTCAAGCCAACGTTGTTCTAGTCGTATGACACTATTGCTCAAGCCTCACTAAAGAAACCGTCATTCTCTCTAAATGACATTGTTGCTCAAGCCTCAAGAGAGATATCATTGTTCTAACCAAGTGATTCAAGGCATTAATAATAATATTAATGTGAATGTCCCTTCCAACTTTAAGAAAAAAAATAAAAATAAAAAAAGTATCACTCTCTTCGTTTTCAAATTATCGTTCTCCTTTACTTTTCATTCGTTCTTAAATAATTATCATCTTTCAAAACTTTCTTTTTTAGAAAAATACTTTCAACACGTTACCCTTATTTTTTCTACCCCATTTAGGTATGGGTCACATACTTAAGGATATTAAAAGAAACCATACATTTCACCAATATTTATAAGACAGTCAATTATTTTTTCTTAAACGGTGTATCGAGCCAAAGAGAATAATATTTTAAAAACGGAGGGGGTATAAAGTTTTACGTATATATTAATTTTCTTGATTTTTATTGAACAAGTCAGTTGAAGAGAGTTATATTGTAATTTGTAATAATTTAATTGGAGTTTCAGTCTTTTACTAAAAATAATTGAGGTTATTTGTCGTGTTCTAAAACTCATCGCCTAGGTCCCGCCTAAGCGTTAGGCCATTCTCTACCGCCGCGATTTTCGTAGTCGTCGCCTAATCAACCAAATCGACGCCTCCGTCAAACCTCGCGACCTTAATTTATTTTTATAGCTTTGATTTTGTGGCATGCGGTGACCGGAGAAGAAAGGGGGGGCGAACTAGAGAAGGAAGGGAGAGTGGTAATGGTGAGGTAGAGAGGGAGGTAGAAAGAAAATAAGTTTTATTTTGTGGATATTCGGTGGAATGAAAGAGGTGATAGATTAAAGGGTTAGATCTATGAGGAAAGAGATTGGAGAATGAAAAAAATTAGGAGAGTCGGTCTACCGGAGAGAGAGAGAGAGAGAGAGAGAGAGAGAGAGAAAGAGAAAGAGAGAGAGAGAAGAAAAAAAAGAAAGAAAAAAAAGTTGTCGGTCTGCTAGATAGATAGAAGAAAGAAAAAAAAAAGATGAAGAAGAAGGGAGCTGTCTCGATACTCAGAATTTAGAATGAGAAAGGATTAGAGAGGATATGTTAGACTGTGGGTTGTATGGGCAGTAGGTAGGTGGAGTAATATTTTTTTTCTTTTTAGTTCTAAACTGTATTGGTTTATTGCTTCGTGGTTGTTGAGAATTGAGATTAATAGTATGTTTGTATATTTTTGTTCATTTTACAAATATAAACAAATGTTTGATAAAATGACAAACATAAAAAAAAAAAAAAAATTGTAGTCAATGTGTTTGATCTTTGATGTAAATTATCAAAAAAATTGTAATTATACCTTAATTTTAGACCCCGATTAAGCCCTTAGACGCTAGGCGCTAGTGTGCCACTTAGCGGCCGCCTAACGATTTTTAGAACCTTGGTTATTTGTAGATGTGTATTTAAGAAATAATTGTGGGTCGGTCCCTTTTTGCGAAATTATAACCGTTCTACTCCCTTAATTTTTTTTTTTTCAAACCTCTAAAGTTTATTTTCATTAATTTCTTCTCAAAATACACAAACAATCATTGTCTTCTCTCTCTAACAGAGTTATCGGCTATCAGTCACCAACGATAAGCAGCGAGAAATGAGCCCTAATAATATAGTTGGTTTAGTATTTAGGCGATCATTGTGGTTCCCACTTCCCAGGATTTGTGTTTCAATGAAGGATAATGATTGAGTGTTTATTTCAACGCATGTTATCATCCATTTTGCGGCTTGTATAGGGTTGTGAAAGAAAGATCCATTTTTTCAACTGTTGTAGCTAAGAGGTTGAACTTGAAGGTGATGGAGATGTTTGAGGAGGGAAATTGAAGTCATATACTAGTATCGAGCTTGCCTCCAAAGTGTATAATGTAAATAGTGGCCGAAAGAGGATGGAAAAAAGGGACCTTCAATTACCAGTAGTATGGACCCCGCTCAAAAGATTTTTTTTTTACCAGTTAATCCTTTCGTTCTTAAATTATTGTCCTAATTGATTCAGTGTACAAATTTAAAAAAAATAATTAACTTGATTATTTATATTAGTTTAATGTGTAGTTTCTTTTAAAGTTGATGTGTATATGACTCATAATTAAAGTAGGCTGAAAAAATAAGGGTAAAATGGTAAAAGTGATATTCTAAAAATGTAAGTTTCAGAATGAACAATTATTTTAAGACGGACGAAAAAGAAAAATAGGACGATAATTTAAGGACGGAAAGAGTTATATTTTTTATGATATAAATTTTCTGGAACAATTTCAAATAGTGATTGTAGTTAAAGTAATAAAGTGCTTGTGAGTTTGTTTGGTTCAATTCCTTTCATCAACACAATATATATATATATATATATATATATATATATATATATATATATATATATATGTGTGTGCGTGTGTGTGTGTGTGTGTGGAACAATATGTGAGCAACTAGGGGATGTAGCTCGAATGGCAAGATATTTGTGTTTGTATTTGCGTGTTTATTTTTTTTACCTATACGATATCGTTTTATCGTCGATAAAAGAAAATCAACATGAGAAAACACAGGTAGCCTTCCCCTCTTTCTCTTCGAATGCATTGTGCCCCACTGAGAAAAATTTATGAATCCGCCACCATCCCACACCCAGCCATATATATTTTTGAGTAGGTAAAATAAGGGGGCATAGCGTCGGATCAAATAGTTCAAGAGTGTGACGAGAAAACCCATTAAATCTGAGGACAATTTCTATAATATACCCTTTTATCAAATGAACCTCAATTTCAATTTCAATTTCAGTTCGGTACTAGATAGTTAGATAGATGGATCTTGTGAGTCATTAATGCCAACCAATTTCTTTAACAAAAAGCACTTGCACTAACTTAACATGAGGGTGCTCCGAACGTGCTGGAGAGAGATGCATTTAATAATGACAATGAAATCCGTTGAAGAAAAGACGTTATAACTCACATGGAAAACAGCGTATTGGTGAGGAAAGGATAAAAACCGTTGACAACTTGAACCTCTTCACCCACAATCTCATTAAATATTAAGACTATATCTCCGGTAACAATAACATACTCTTATAAATCTTAAACGATCATTAGAAGCGGTAATTTTTGTTTGTGTCCATTTGTTATGTTTTCAGACTGTCCAATAAATAATGGGTATAACTACATTTAAAATTTTAAGTGGGCATAAATGGGCATGCCCACTTGGACACATTAATTATGATGGGTTAAATGGGCGTCCACTTGAACACCCATACTAAAACTCATTCACTTTCTCATCTAATTTTGTTTTATCAATTACATATATAATTATAAAATACTTAAGATTAATAATGACGTTTTACATAATTAATATATTTATATCGTACACCCACTCTTCTACACACACACACACACACACACACACACATATATATATATATATATATATATATATATATATATATATATATATATATATATATAAATGCTTCCAACCCCATTTAAAATTGCAAAGCAAAGCGTTGAATGTTGTTATTCTATGAGATGCACTTAAATGAAACACAACATCACTCCCAAATTGTTCAATTTTTATAATTATAACTCTGTAAATCAGTGGCGGACACAAGTGTAATGGTTTGGGGGCAGTTGCCCCCACTTGGGTTTTTTTGTTAAAGATTTTTTTAAATGATAATCTGTTAAATTTTACAAGTTGCCCCCACTTTTGTCAAATTTTTACAAGTTGCCCCCACTTGAGTAAATCTCTACGTCCGCCACTGCTGTAAATATCCGTCCCTGTTACACTATAAATTAGGGGTGACAATTCGTGTTATCGTGTCGTGTTCGTGCCTCATTATCGTGTTTTAATATTATCTATCTTATTTGATAAAAAATTACTGTAAAAATATCTTACCTAATTTTTTACTAAATATTAAACATTATGTTTGGTTCGGGTTTGTTCAAGTTAGTTCGAGTAGCGACTAACTTTGGTTTCATGCTATTCATTCGGAATTTTTGGTTTAGCTTTCGTGACCAAAACCTACATATATATATTCCATCCGTTTTTAAATAATCGTCCTTTTTTATTTGACACATAATTTTTTTAAAAAAATTAACTGTATTATAAATATTGGTGTAATGTTTTATTTCCTTTAATATCCATGAACATATGACTATAATTAAAGTATGTAGAAAAAATATTGTTAAAATGGTCAAAATATTTTCTTAAAAATGAAAGTTTTAAGAGATAACAATTATTTTAAAACGAAGAAGGAAAGAGAAAACAATTATTTGAAAACGAAGGAGTAACCTTTTAGAAGAAAAAAAAGTCCCAAAATAAATGAATCTATATGAATGCCAAAAAAAATATTTATATTTTATCAAAATTGCCCTTATTAAATTCTGTAATTACATGTACAAGTAGGATGATTTAAAGAGATATGTTAAGAGGAAAAAGAAAAATAATCATGTAACTAATTAATAATAATTAGACTTAAATAAGAGTAAAATAATTTTTTTATAAACATCCTTAATATATAGACAAATGATATTACGAGCTAGAGCTTGTGATATTAATACGAGTTTTAGTGTTAGAGCTGTTGGATGATTAAGTTGGTGGTGATTTGGAATATCTACATTATTATTTAGAAAATACCATATTTGATATAACGATGTAAAATTTTTAATAGATTTGATCTAACACTAACACTCAAAGCTTTAGTAGAATAACAAGTATTTAACCGTAATATCGTAGCTAATATATATACGAATTTCTAAAACAGTCATTTATTTTTGGAAAGATGAAGTATAAATTAAATTGAAATGTATACATTGAACATGAAAGTTTTTGCATTGTTAAACTAATCTAGAAAAGTAGATTAAGTTAACATGCAAACCAATTCACGAATCACCTTACTTATGAGAAAAGAAACCATCAACTTACAAGCCCCGTAAACTTGGAAAAATTCATCAATCACCTTCTCCCTCTTTTTTTATTTTTCCTCCTCTTAGACTTCTACTACATCATCCCTTGCTCATTAAAACTCCTCTCTCTCTCTCTCTCTCTCTCTATATATATATATATATATATTTACAGTTGACCTTAGATAATCACTAAACCCTCCCCAAAATAAACCATTTTTCTTAATTTGTCCTTTACTATACCCATGGCTGACCAAACCCCTTCCTCGTTGTCATCTTCAAAATTCAATCCAATTCTCCCGTCTCCATATTCTTGAGAGGATGAATAGTACCACAGATAACTCCGGTGGCTTCATGGGCTCTCAAAACATTGGCGGATTCGGCTACGGTATTGGACTCTCCGTTGGGATCCTTCTTCTCATCACAACCATCACCTTAGCTTCATACTTTTGTACAAGGATTCAACAACCACCACCACCACGTCAAGGACACCCGAGGCTGAGGACTACTCGAGATCATGCACCTGATCCAAACCAGTTTGTCATCGAAATGGGGCTCGACGAGGCTACCCTTTTGAGCTACCCGAAAATTCTTTACTCGGAAGCCAAGCTGAAGAACAAAGATTCAACCTCCACATGTTGCTCTATATGTTTGGCAGATTATAAAGGTAGTGATACGCTTAGGCTACTTCCCGATTGCAATCACCTCTTCCACCTCAAGTGTGTTGATCCGTGGTTAAGGTTGCATCCGACATGTCCCGTTTGCAGGACTTCTCCGATCCCAACACCACTCTCGACTCCGTTGGCCGAGGTGGTTCCACTGGCAACAAGAAGGGTCAACTAATACAACTCAACTCAACTCAATTCATTGCGGGTTTCGACAAATGTCTTGTCTCAACTTCTAATGGGTTTCGGAATCCGGATTTGTAATCATTAGCAATCGAGTCAACAAATCATATGCCATCAAAGACTGGAGTATATGTTAATGGCATCAAAAACAGTTTGTTTCTTTCATGATTTTCTCTATACTTTAGATTGTAGGATTTTTCAGAGTTATTAAAACTCCACTTGTTCATATAGGAAACTTACTCTTGATCATAAAAATCTCCTCTTTCCTTTGATTTATTCTATTCAAGCAACCTTATATATTTGTAGGTCTAATATATCAAGAAATTGTGCATTTCATGCACACAAAAAAACCCATAAAGCTTGTACAATTAGAAGAACGCGATTATCAGTTTTACGGCAAGTCTCGCGCTATACGCAAATGAGACGCATCTACTCAAACTCAAGTTGTAAGTCGTAAGTCCGAGTCTCACCCCTCACAGCGCAACTCACTAACATGCGGTAGGTCGGATAAAAAAGATCTGTCAAAAGATAAACTTAAAAGCGTAGTACCTAAGTTTTTGTCCAAAATTTGGTACAGATTGACAATGATAGATAGCATCAATCGATATCCTATACCAAAACAGATAAAGAAAAACTTTTGCCAGCCAGAAGTTTGCGGATCTGGAAATTTGTTGAAAGATAGTCTAATTAATAGTATAATGCTAAGAAATTTTTTAGTGTAGATCGAAATAGTAGGTAGCCAGCCACAAACATTGAAAATAAGGTTATGCTTCTTAGTAGGTCCGAATTACTCTTTCTTTCCCTAAATTATCGTCATTTTTTTCTTTTTCGTCCGTCCTAAAATAATTGTTCGGTTTGAAACGTATTTTTTTAGAACATCATTTTTACCATTTTACCTTTATTTTTTCACTCTACTTCAATTATGGATCACATACACATGAGCTTTAAAAGAAACTACACATTAAACCAATATAAATAATCAAGTCAATTGTTTATTATGGGTCACATACACATGGGCTTTAAAAGAAACTGCACATTAAATCAATATAAATAATCAAGTCAATTTTTTTAAAAACTGTATGCTAAGTCAACTTGAACGATATATTAAACCAATATAAATAATCAAGTCAATTGTTTATTATGGGCCACATACACATGAGCTTTAAAAGAAGAAAAAATTACAAGCCGGTACATTTTTTAAAATGTGTTTTCAAATCAATCCAGTCATTTTTGAAACATATCTTTTAGATACAATATTTTTGAGATAAAAGTGCATTACTACCCCCATCTGTATCGCACAGGAAAAATGCATTCTTTAACTGCTATGTTGTTAGTGCATCCATACCTTTCTCTCTCTCTCTCTCTCATATTGCTCCCCGTACCTTTCTCTCTCTATCTTTCTCATCGTTCTCCTTAATCTTGAAAGCTCCAGCTCCCATCTCTACCGTGACCAGCTCCGGCTCAAGAAACAAAACAAGCGTTCGCCAGGTGTTCGGCCGCCGTCGACACTCCTCCGTCTTCCGCGCTCGTACTACTGTTGCGGTCGTCCAAATTTAAGGAAATGCTTGAAAATTAGATGCTGCTGAGAAAATTAGATGCAAATAGATCAGCTGTTTTGGTCTTGTTTTATTCAGATAATCTGTCGGTTGTCCCGCTAGATGGATTATTTAATTTCTGATGAATATCCACTTATATTAGATCAAAACAAAGGGAATGTAAGTATATGTTAGTGTAGTCAGTACTGTTTTTCTGGTTTATGATGTTTGTATCTTGTAGGCTGATTTTTTTGCGAATTGTAGAGGTATAACCCCATTTGGCGTTTGAGTGATTGAGAATTTCCGACTATTAAATCAAACCGTGCATGGGTTTTCGCTTCCCCACGATTTTTTTGTTTATAAACTTTGTTTTGAGTACTTGTACCTTATTCTCATCAATTCAACTTGGTTTTGGTGAACTATATATCGCTCTCTCTGTTTATATATCCTGTCTGTGGATTGGTAGAGTTCTTCATCTTTTGCGGGAACCAACTAACGAAATGCCCCTCCTTAATTCTTATCTTTTTCCCTCACGAACAATTGTTTTACGTCACTTTTGCTTGCTTAACACTGTCCGTGAGGGAGAGAGAGCGGTGATAGTGGGTTTTGACGTTTGATTTGGGTTTTTGATTTTGATTTTAAATTTTTAAGGTTGTCGACATCGGGTTGATGCATGGCATCGATTTTGCGTTGATTTGGCATCGAGTTGATTTGCATCAGAGTTTTCATTAATGACATTTTGTCATTTGACAAGCAATTTGTAATTTTATGAAATGTGCAAAAAATTAATGGTCCTAGATGAAAACATGTTTTTAAAATTATACTCACTTGAAATTCCCTCTTAAAAGAAACTACATATTAAATCAATATAAATAATTAAGTCAATTTTTTAAAAAAACTATATACTAAGTCAATTTGAACGATTATTTAAGGAAGAAGAAAGTATATTTTTTCATTGTTGTTGAAGGTTGAGGGTCTGTTCATAAGTAATGACCTTGCAAAAGGTGTGATCCTGATATGTTTATATATTATTGAGAAGGCATGAATCCATCCGATATGGGTTTAGACTTTCAACAAAGGTACGTTTACATATAATTAACCTGTGTCTTTAACTTAATTAGTGCTAGTTTATTGCATCTTTTTGAGGTATTTTTTTGACTTTTGGCTAAAATGTAAATACATTCTTATTTTTATTTTAAGAATAAAAAAACTAATTACATGGAAAACCACACGTACTAATGGTACAAAAAAGTAAATACATTATTATTTTTTTCATTTTAAGAATGATTAAGAAAAGAATTTAACTAAACATTGTCCCATATTGACTTTTTAAGGTGGTAAGACTTTAATTTTTAGTTAACTTGGAAATTTAGAGTATTATGGTGAATTTGTATTCAATCAATCTTTTTCACCTTATTTAACAAATAACCAGATCTTCGTGTATGTGTCTATGGTACGATACCAGTATATCTGATTTTATTAATTGAAATGACAGTGTCTAAATAGAATATGCGATTTAAAAAAAATGTTACAGTTGAAGGATACATTGCTTCAAGTGATAGTTGATGGATTGATGTTTTATAAGGGGTGACTGTTCAGAAGATTAATTGCATGGTGTAACTTTGTAATATGAAGATAAAACATAGGGAGAAATTAAAAAAGGGGTAACTACTCATAATATTAATTGTAGGGAGTCACTTGTAATAGAGAAACAAAAATATGGAGTTAAAAATGGATAACTACTCATACATGTGAATGTGAATGTGAATCTCAACTGTTAAATTTTTAAAGATAATTTTAAAATTTAAAATTTTAAAGATAACTCCTCGTACATGTGAATCTCAACCGTTAAATTTTTAAAGATAATTTAATCTCAACCTCTAAATAGTCCTAGTTAATTATCTAGTTGTTTTATAATCGATATTATAATTTCGTTCAGTAGTTAACCTGACCATGATTCATTTTTGCCAAACATAACTAGTGGTCAGAATTAAATCTCAATTTCCACAAGCTTATGTACAACCGTTAATTCTAACAACAGTTATTGAGATTTTACGACGGTAATATTTTACGATTTTACTATACATTTATTGTTTTACTGAGATCCTATTTTACGGTTTTACTGAAATTGAGCAAAATATATCTTCTTTTCATATTACATTTTGATTCTTAATTAATACATCATGAACATGAAATTTTTGTATTTTTATTTTTTAATATATATATATATATGATCATGCTTGTGTCTAGTTTCATGTTTTACTATAAAATAATTAATTCATTAAAGCTTTTATCTACCAAAATTATTACTCTAATAAAAGATTAATTTAATTTCAACAATATTTTTTATAAACATAAAATTTAATAATTACAATATGGTAGGTATTGGGTTGATAATTGGTTAATCTATTCACAATTAATTTTTAGAATCAAATGTTATTGGTTGCCAATATGTAGTAAGGCTTCGTTTAGTGTAATATTTTTAAAACGCAACATTTTCAAAATACAGTTTTTTTCTTGTAAAAACGTTTGGAAAATTATTTCAGAACGCTATTTTCATAAACAGAGTAGTTGTAAACACACATATTTTTAAAACGCTCCAAATTGGAGCGTTTTTAAAACTTACGTGAAATACTTTTAAAAAAGCGATTTTTTTGACCAACGTTTTGATCAAAATGCTCCGGCAAAGAACAAACACTAATACTTTGCGGGCAAAACACATATTTGGGTCACTGTACTTTTCAAAAAATTTCAATTAGGCCATTAAGACGCTAAAATTTTCGGTGCAGCCATTGTACTAGACTTAGCTTGTCTGTTAACCCAATTTTTGGATGGAGGTTAAGTTTGGACGTTAATTTAGGTTAAATACCTATTTTGCCCTCATCGCTCAGCGAGGGCTCATCCTTGAAGGTAACAAATCCAAAGCCCATGAATATGCCAGTCTCACAATCATTGATGATTTACACACAATAAAAACAAAAAATATTTATCAGTTCCATCTAGATCTATAACAAGTTCATGAGAATCAACATCTACTTTACAACTAAAAACGAAATTCAGAGGAATAAAATTGAAATTTGAACCGAACACAGTAACATAGAGAAATAAATTGTGTCAGTCAAATTGGGTTGACAGTGAGCTTGGTGGGTATATTAGAAGGAGGACGAAGGGTCATGAAGGAAAGAGGGTTTTGGGTGGGTCTAGGGAGATGGTGAAGAAATCAGTGTTAATAGGGTGCAACTATGGAGAAACGAAGGTGGAGCTGAAGGGATGCATCAACGATGTGAGGAGGATGCGGCGTTGCCTGGTGGATCGCTTCGTGGAGGAAGACATCACCATCATCATAGATACCGACGACTCTTTTATCCAGCCCACCGATCTCAACATCTGTCGTGCTCTCTTTGATCTTGTCCGATCCACGGACCCCGACGAATTTCTCTTCATCCACTACAGCAGCCATGACACCCACCTCCCTACTGAGACCGGCGACCTAGATGACACAGGCTACGGCGACTGCATCGCGCGTCCCAACCGACATGAACCTAATCTCCCCTTAAGCTTCGTCCTATCTCTCTCGCTCTTTCCGCCTCTGTTTACTCCGGCCAAATACAGAGCAGCTCTAGAATGAGACCAAGTAACCCATATTTGGGTTTTGAAACTCAGATCCACTATGCCACCCCAACTTCATCCTTCTTTTCCTTCTTCACAACCTAATCACATGCCTCTTTGATGAATTTGAAGATGAACATTATATATTGTAATTGATGAATATGATCCTTCTAGGTATGATTTATTCAGATCTGGTTTTGATTTTTTGGGTTTGATTCTCGCTTTAAGGTTTGATCTGGGTTTGATTCTTTCTACAGGATCTAAAATGGCTTTGCTCTCTTTCTCTCCCTACAGGTTCCGTGTTCGTCCTTTTTAGTTTAAGAAATTGTATTTTTGGAAAAGGATTGTGCATCCCTTTATATTATTTCAACTGCCACATCATTTAGTACCTAAATTTAAGTACTCATTAAGTCTCCCTAATATTACTCCTTATATTAACGTGGTTTCCCAATTCCCACTTGTATTTATTGACCCCATGAACTCTTACTTGAAGTTCAAAAAACTTGCAAAGCATAGCAACAGGCCATTGCCACACTGCAGTGACACAGCTACTACCCTCATAATTCATTAGACCTTTACCTCCTCATATATAAGGTTACAAAACAAATCTCCAAATTGACTTATTGACATGATTGGTAGTGAATAGGTCATAACTCATAACCAAAAATGTGAAATACTGAAAAACGGAAAACATTAAATTGTTGTAAAACAATTATAGTAGATCGGATCGCCACGTGAACCAACACCACTTATACTATAAGCTATATAAATGTTTAACAAAACTCATGGCTAGTATGATGTTACATAATAAGAAACTAATAATATAAAAATATTTGTTGTTTACCAAACTTTGAAAAAACATGTGAATGTTGAAAACAAATAATTTACAACTAGATTCAATTAAAAGATATAATTAAAAAAAATCAATCTAATAATAAAATTATAGTGTGATATCAAATCGTAAAGTAGGCAAAACGCATATTTGAGTCATTGTACTTTTCAAAAAATTGTAATTAGGCCACTGAGACGTCAAAATTTTTTGTACAGCCACTGTACCAGACTTATCTTACATGTTAACCCAATTTTTTAATGGACGTTAAATTTGAACGTTAACTTAGGTTAAATACCTATTTTACCCTCATCTTCATCATCAGCATCTTCTATAGTAGTCAGCTTCATCATCATCATCAGATCAAAAAATCAAAGAAATGTAGATGACAATGGTAACTCATATTAAACTCAAATCTAAAATGAAAATCAAAAAACCTTTGTGCAAATCCATTTTGATTCTTTAAATGCTTCAATCAAACCCAGATCTGAATCCCGAAATTGAGTACATACTCATAGTGGAATGTCAATTAGATCTTGATTGACATTTTTTTTTATCTAATTACTTTTTTTGATTTGCCATTTAAAATTAACTAAAGTTAGGTTAATTAGTAAGTAACACCTAGAGACCTACTTATACCATGTTAGCTGTCACATCATTTAGTATCCAAAATTGAGTACTCATTGAGTCTCCCTAGCATTACTCATAAATAAGAAACATTAGCAAGGCAATTGTTGTTGGGTAAGTCTCCTGTAAAACCATCTTACGAATCTTTATTCGTAAGACAGAGCTCCACTCTCTCACAGCTCGACCCATCAACACACAATGGGTTGGGTAAGAATGATCCGTATTACAAAAAATATTTGTAAAATCGTCTTACTCAAGTTTTTGTCATTGTTTGGATAGAGGAAATGGTCAAGTATGGCTATTTGACCCGCAATAATCTTTTATGGCCATTAACCAAAAATGATTCAGACTTCCCAAAAGGCTCTTCCCAACTTAGATAGCCTTTCACCCATTTGTGTCCCTCACAACCACACAATTAGTTCTTTCGTCTTCGTTGTTGCCTCCGCCATCGTGTCAGCCTTAAGCCATCGTTCAAGGTACATCTCTCTCACCTTTCTATCTTTTTATGTTTCTCTTTCTCATCTTCAAATCCTAGGTCAAAACCCTAGGTTCATCTCTCGCAATTAATCAGTCAACTATTGAATTTGTTCATCAACTATTGAGTCAGTTATTCAACTCATGAGTCGATCGCCATCACTCAAGGTCGATTATGAGTCGGTTAATCGACTCATTAAGTCGATTAACCGACTCATAATCGACCCTTGAGTGATGGTGATCAACTCATAATCGATTAATCAATCCTTTAATCGACTCATACTTGACTCTTGAGTGATAGTGATTGACTCATGAGTCGATTAATCGATCCTTGAGTCGGTCATCGACCATTAAGGGTGTTTTGTGGTTTTCTGATGAAAAGTGGTCATAAAAGATGTTTTTGAGTAAGTGTGATCAAGTTTGAACATGACTTCTTTGACATGACCATTTTGGAAGAAACCCCTTGTTTGATACTTAAGAATCGTTGATAGCTAGCTATCAATCATTGCTTGTGGCTTGACAATTACACCTTGTTTGTCTTTCTTTTCATTTTTTTTCCAAAAATTAATAATTTAAATTATAAAGCACAAATAACGTCATGATATTTCTGGAGAAATTTCGAAATTTGTGAATCTAATATATAATAAATATTCGAAAGCTTCAAGGCATGAGAACGAGCTCTTTCCCTAAGACCATATTCTATTATTCTCCCGCACTACTCATTGTCTCCCAAGAAACAATGAAGCTAACCAATTTGAATTTATACTCGATAGCATTTTGCACTAACGAATTGAGCCCTAGAATGCTATTGAGAATTCACAAGATTGCCAAAAACAAATTATTCTACTCTCTCCGTTTAAGACAAAGAGTCACCATTTGAAAGTCAATTTTTTTAATAAAATGACATTTTTAGTGGTCCATTAGTAATAAAATGACACTTTTATACCTTAATTTTTGAAAGTGGATTCTTTATATGAAACATCCCAAAATGGAATAGTGGACTGTTTGCCCAGAACGGAGGGAATATTTATTAAGAACAATGTTTGAAAGAAGGAGGAGAATTTAAATTATTGAAGTGCATTTGGATCACAAAGTTTTAGTCTATTTAAAGGCTCTGATGTGGCAAAAATATCGTCATACCATGGGTTTCGAAAGTCGTGGATGCACGTGCATCCTTCGTTGACCGAATCGGTGATAGAATTGTCGTCTGAGTCAGATATCTGGCTATATGTAGGTCTACAAAATGAATCACCGTGAGTCGGTGGGAAAGGTTCCCACCAAAACCTCCAACGTGCTTATTAGTCAAGTGTATAAAATAGGAGAGTGCATAGCCCCCGTGTGTGGAGTGAAAAACTGTAGAAGAGAGATCCCCTTACTATGAGCTTAGTAGGGTTTATTTATACCTGAGAGATTAGGGGTGACTTGTCATGCATGGGCCAAGCCCATATCGTTCAGTAGTCATGTAAAGCATAGTGGACCAGTGTAGTAGAGAGCCCCCTTGCCTAAGCGAGACCCAAATACCTTTTCAGGCAAATTAAATAAATGCACTTAGTAGACCCCTACTCCTTATTCCTCGGGATTTATCTCAAGGGTAAGGAGTATAATTTTCTGACAAGTAGGACATCTACTCAACTGCGAAATGCTCGAGCGGGAGGATAAAATAAAGCTCGATCGCGAAATGCTCGAGCGGGAAGGTAATCAACTCAACCACGACATATGCTCGAACGGGAGGATAATATAAAGCTCGACAGCTAGATGCTCGAGCGGGAGGATAATATAAAGCTCAACTTCAAGACACTCAAACTGGAAGATAATGTACCTCAATGTAGTGAGAGTCTCAAAAAAGGCCAGTAACCTTAACATGGTGAGGGTTTTCAAGAAATCCAACAACTTCAATGTGGTGAGGGTCTTCAAGAAATCCAGCAGCCTCACCGTAGTGAGAGTCTTCAAAAAATCCGACAGCTTCACCACAATAAGGGTCTTCAAGAAATCTAGCAGCCCCACCATAGTGAGGGTGAGACGACCCGACTCCCAATCTCTATACGAGCCTCGGGTCGAGCCTCGAACAAACATATAAAACAACAAAGCACGTGCAAATCCCCCACTAATAATAGCCTAACAAAATCACCTGATAAAACATAGTCACTACTGTGATTAATATAAACACCACAACCAACCAACTAGTGTAATATAATACACATGCACGAAGTTAAACTCCGGCATCAAAAGATAGTGCAAGACCACTAACGTCAAAGTACACAAAGTAGAGCTTATATAACTCTACATAATAACAACTCGTCTTCACACTATACAAATACAAACTCCTATGGAGCTACATAACAAAAGACAACCTACTGTACACGAGTGCCTTGCCGGCCTCACTTCGAACTCCCTGCCTAGCTGGGATCTAAGGAAAACAAATAAAGGGAACGAGGTGAGTGATAACTCAGTAAGTTACTATATGCAACTACATGCATCCTGTTATGCACATGTTATAAACACATATATATGCAAATCAAGTCTAGCTATGCATATACTTGAACACATCACGTTGATCATGTTATAATACACATTTACTCAACGTAATTAAACACATAATTAAGATATACAACTGTAGGCGAGCTTTCCGTCTCGGATTGTATCTCAAATACCATAGCTGTGTAGCTATTGTAGTACACGCACTGATACATGTCTGATCACATGTTGAACCATGTACGAAACCGATAGTATCCGTAACCAATGACCTTACATGGGACTTAACCATGAGTCTCATTATCCTGAGTTTTACCCAAGAGTTTAACCTTCTATTTGTCATGCGAATTGCTCTAACAAGGCTACATGCTTGTCACGGCCAATAACAAGGGAGAGACCCATGCAACGACCCGTAGCGATCACGAGATTTTACTCTCGTAAAAACTATTATCGTCTCATTGTCGACACAACCACATATGCCAGTTGGACTCAATGTGATGCACAAGTATATATTTACTTGCTAATTAACACAACCGTCGAGTCCCAAAACAGGCATACTTATTTGCCTGTAAATAAACACTTAAGCATTTATTTGATTACACACAAATACCAAGGTATGTAATATTTTACATATAATAAACTACACCAAAGTATTCCTTATTATCGTAGGAATCGAGCACGTCACTCGTTATATTTTATTGTCCCTAAATCGACTCCGTTGAGCCATTCGTTTAATATTTAGAAATTTCAGGCATCACCACGATTTACAGAATTCATCCCAACACAATCTCACCGACGTATTACTCGGCATAATAATGGTTTAAAGCCATATAACATATTAACCATTTACAATTAATAATAATTTATAATTAAATTATTCATACTCCATATTCAAGCGAGTCCCATAGCACTCTATAAAGCACTCGAGAAGAAGTAAACCTCGGATCTCATCGGATACAATACTAATTGGCACACCATGCAATCTAACAATCTCCCGAACATAAAGAGATGCTAGCTGACTCAAAGTATAAGTCATCGTAACTGGTAAAAAGTGAGTAGACTTAGTCAGTCTGACAATAACAACCCATACTGCATCGTGACCCTGTCGAGTACGAGGCAACCCAATCACAAAATCCATAGTCACATGCTCCCATTTTCACTTAGGTATCTCAAGTGGCTGCAACAAGCCTGTAGGTCGCTGATGCTCAGCCTTCACTTGTTGACATGTCAGACACTTCGCAACAAAATCAGAAATATCTCGCTTCATATTATTCCACTAGAAATGCTGCTTGAGATCTCTGTATATCTTTGTTCTCCTTGGGTAAATAGTATACTTAACCTTGTGGGCTTCTTCAAGTACCTGTTGTTTCACTCCATCACAAGAAGGTACACACAATCTACCTCTGAAGGTTAAGATTCCATTACTATTAATTACGAAGTCAGGTGTCTTGACTTCTTTTAGGTCATTGTGAGGTTCAGGTGCGACCGCGCCCTGTTTAGGGGTGCGGCGTGCGCAGACGCATCGGGACACACCGCTCCTCGTTCCACACCTCCCTTGTTTGGGAGGACGAAATCAAAAGTGCGGGAGGAGTCTTTGTCGGATAGCGCGTTGGAATGCGCCTCGGTTGCCTTTTGTGGATTTATTATAAAAATAGCCTTATGGCTCGCTTTCGCATCACTATGAGTGCCTTAGGTTTTCTATGTCCGCTATCCATTATTTCGGGGATACCAAGACATAGAACTACATCACCTTTCCATTCCCATTCTTCCTTGTTTAGAGGAGAACGTGAAAGTGCAAAGAAAGATGTTCTTGGCCTCACCGATCCAAAATGTTTTAGAGTCGCCACCTTTATTTTAAGGCAAAAATAAAGGAAAACCGTAAAAGAAAACCAGAGATTTTAGAAAGCGGGTTCGGGGCTAAGTTACGAGTCGGAAGGTGCTAGGCACCCAACTCGCCCTTGGTCTCAAAGCGTTTTTGGTCAAATATGCTCATTGTTATATTAATCTAGCAAATAAATAAGGTCTTATTTTGACAAGGGAAAATTAAACGATACATTCGTGGCTACATTATTTACTGACTCGCACCGCCTCCTTCCAATAATTACAAACACATTTAAGAATATTTGGCCATTATAACGGCTTTTACAAAATATTTCCTAATCTAATCCGGCAAAGACAACGGCTTATATTGGCTACATTGTGCCGGATTTAAAATACAATTTTTGAAAAATAAATAAAAGATAGAAAAATACAAATAAAATAAAAACACGCCTCTTAAAGGATATTACCTTTTAGGCGGCGCCTTCGCTCGTGAGAGGAGTCTTTTTTTTGTTTTGAATTGAACCGACCGAATTGAACCGGATTTGAACGAATTGAACCGATTTGAACCTGGATTTGAACCGGATTTGAGTGGGCTAGTCAACTCGGGCGAGTGGTGACTTTATTTGGATAGATTTTGGCCTTTTCGGCGGAACCTAGACTTAAGTTTTGGCTTTTTAGCTCGTTACTTCTGGCGAGTAACTTGGCCGGTATATGTTTATGTGTATTTTTGTGTGTGCTTTTTATATATTTGTGTGTGTGTGCGTGCGGGTAGAGAGAGTATTTATGGGTGAGTGGGCCTTGGGTGTGAGAGAAAAAGGGATTGAGGAGAAAAATTAGTGGGGGGCGGTTTATGAGGAGAGAGAGACGGTTGAGTGAGGATTAATTGAGAGAGTGAGGGACTAGAGAGAGAGTTGGGTGAGGGATTATGAGAGAGTGATCGAGAGATGGCGCTGGAGTGGGAGTATATTTATATATAGGATTAGACTTAGTGGAGAAGGAAAAAGGGGGGCAACCCGGCTAAGGTTTTTTGTTTTTCTTTTTTTGCCCTTTTTCAGGTTTTTTCTTTTCTTTTTCTTTTGTTTTTCTTTTCTTTTGTTTTCTTCATTTGGTTTTTCTTTTTGCTTTTTCGATTTTCTTTCTTTTTTTGATTTTCTTTTGTTTTTTGTTTTCTTTCTTCTTTTTTTTCTTTTTTTTTCTTTATTCATTTTTCTTGATTTTTTGTACCTTTATTCCTAAAACATACAAAAAATAATTAGTAGTCTATTTTGCAATATTTATTGACAATATAAAATAGGGTACGAATTTGGGGTGTCTGAGCCCCTCAACGATGGAGTTTACTGCAACCCGAAGCTTACCAAGTAAACGAACATCGTTGAAAAGATAGACTCCCAAATTCGAGATAAGAAAATATTTTTATGTTGCAATGGTCTGACCTACCGATGTAGGTCGCCCTCGTATCCTTTTTTTCATGAATCGCACCAAACGTAGTTCGCCTAATGGGGAACAAGTGTTGTAATGCAGACAAGTGTTATGCGGAAAGATAGTCGTAATATCCATTACAACCTAGTGAAAATAGCGCATATCAAAATGTAAAACCCATTGCATCGCAACACTAAACGCAATATCCATTGCGCTGACACAAAGCGAATGCAATATCCATTGCAGAAAACAAAGAATATCCATCGCACGAATGCAATATCCATTGCGCATCGACATCGAAAACGATGCAATATCCATTGCATCGCAACATCGGAAAACGGATGCAATATCCATCAAGCGACAGCAAATGCAATATCCATTGCATTAACGAAAACGGATGCAATATCCATTGCATGCATAATATCCATTGCACGCCTTAATGCAATATCCATTGCATTAACATCGAAAACGGATGCAATATCCATTGCATGAATGCGATATCCATCGCATTGACATCCGGATGCAATATCCATTGCATCGCGCCGAATGCGATATCCATCGCATTGACATCGGAAAACGGATGCAATATCCATTGCATCGCCGAATGCGATATCCATCGCATTGACACGAAGCGGATGCAATATCCATTGCATCGCAACGCTGAATGCGATATCCATCGCATTGACATCGAAAACGGATGCAATATCCATTGCATCGCACGCCGAATGCGATATCCATCGCGTTGACATCGGATGCAATATCCATTGCATCGCAACGCCGAATGCGATATCCATCGCATTGACAGGAAAACGGATGCAATATCCATTGCATCGCATTAATGCGATATCCATCGCATTGACATCGGAAAGACGGATGCAATATCCATTGCATCGCAACGAATGCGATATCCATCGCATTGACATCGGAAGACGGATGCAATATCCATTGCATCGCACGCGAATGCGATATCCATCGCATTGACATCGAAAACGGATGCAATATCCATTGCATCGCAACGCGAATGCGATATCCATCGCATTGACATCGGAAACGGATGCAATATCCATTGCATCGCAACGAATGCGATATCCATCGCATTGACACTGAAAGACGGATGCAATATCCATTGCATCGCAACGCTGAATGCGATATCCATCGCATTGACACTGAAAGACGGATGCAATATCCATTGCATCGCAACGCTGAATGCGATATCCATCGCATTGACATGGAAGACGATGCAATATCCATTGCATCGCACGCCGAATGCGATATCCATCGCATTGACATCGGAAAGCGGATGCAATATCCATTGCATCGCATCGCCTTGAATGCGATATCCATCGCATTGACATGGAAGACGGATGCAATATCCATTGCATCGCACGCCGAATGCGATATCCATCGCGTTGACGACAGGGACGGATGCAATATCCATTGCATCGCCGAATGCGATATCCATCGCATTGACACGAAGACGGATGCAATATCCATTGCATCGCACGCTGAATGCGATATCCATCGCATTGACACTGGAAGACGGATGCAATATCCATTGCATCGCAACGCTGAATGCGATATCCATCGCATTGACACTGGAAGACGGATGCAATATCCATTGCATCGCAACGCTGAATGCGATATCCATCGCATTTCTAAAAGATGGTATGTCGTGATGTATGTGCTGTAAAGGTAGTTTTTCAAGTGTTATGAGACATCTCCTCAGGAACGCTGCCTTCGTCGGAGAACAAAACCTTTCCCTCTGATCCGGGGTTGTATGCCCCTTAAAAGAAAGTTTTCCAACTCGCTATTGATGCAGAAAATGGGTAAAATACTTACCTTTTCTTACCTTGGCTTTGCCTTTTGCGACTTCGCCTCGTTTTGTTTGTTGCTTACTTGTTTTACCGCAGGATTTTTGTTGCGTTCGACTTTTGGATTTTTTTTTCTTTGCCGCAATTTTCGGCCTTAGCCGAAATTTCCTTCCTTCTTGATTTTAAACTTTTTACGCCCATTTGTCGATTGATCTGCTGGGGATATGGACTTTACTTTTTGTGACTTTTGATGATGTTGTGGAGGATCCTCGGGAGGTGATCCTTGGCGAGATGCTGACAGAACATTCATAGGTCGATGCGGCGAAAGACCTGATAAGATGTAGTAGAAAGATGCAAGCATGCGAATGGAATTTTTCCCTTCTTTTTTTTTTTTGTAAAAAAACATTTGCATGTGTATGTATACCATCCGTTTCTTAAACATGTTAAGACAGGATAAGGCAAGGTGATGGAAATGTAATATTAGAGCTTGAGATGTGATTTTTGGTTGGCCTTGGAGGGTTATGTGTATAGGAGTTGATATTCGAAATGGAGGCGGATGATGTGTTGGGTCAGTTTTCAGCCTTTTGACTAGTGCATCATTCAAAAAAAAGGAATTCAACCGGGACTAGTGAGCCCTACTAATCAATGCCTCGGAGGAACCATTTTTTTTTTTTTTTTTTTTTTTTTTTTTTTTTTTTTTTGCTCTAACTTTTGCCTAGGCCGCCCTTTCGGGTTTTCAACCTAGCGAGCATTTACCTTATAGGGAGCCAGTCTTTTGATGCATGCGAGGATGAGCCGCTTATTCTTGAGGGATCATGGTTTTTGTAGTCTTTTTCTCCTTCAGGGAGAGGTGGAAATGATAGCTGCCTCTGGAGATAATGAGCCTTTTATGTATCCAATGAGTTTGGCGAGGGAAGCCCCAGGATGAATTTAATCAAACAAAACTTGTAAGATGGAATGGGCAATTTTCTGAAGAGATTAACTGGAGACAGTCCCAGAAAGACTCAATTTGGAGAAACTTTTGTAGGAGACAGAAATAAGTATGCTCAAAGAAAGTGAGACGACTCTACTGGACAAAAGAAGAGTCATGATCCAGAGCTTATCGCCGAATATCGCAGTGTTTATGGACCCTACTTAACATTTATCTTTTGATAATTTATGTGTCTTTAGCAAGGAGTTCTGTCCTAGATCCAGATCACGTTGCATCCGATTGAAACAGAGCTATAGGTGGCAACTAGGTTGGGGTGTAGTGTTTAAGTGTTTGTGATGGATTAGCTTTAGGATTGAGGATCTGATCGGCCTCTTGCTCAAAGATATTTTTGGCCATGGGTTTGGTTATTTTGGGAAAGGCGATCGCATGGCGATTATTGGGTGGCCTTGTAAGCTGTGGGTTTGGATGAGAATTTGGTCTCTAAACCTGATTGTGGGTATGGTCGGGAGGTCGACTTTTGGCTTTTGGTTGTGGGTTATGGGGCAGTCCAAGAGTGATTGATGTTTTTCTTTGTTGCGAGAGAATTATTTTGAAACAATTGCTCGGAGAGGCTTTCTTTCTTTTTTTTTTTTTTTTTCTTTACGCGAGAGGAAATTTCTTTTTTCTTCCCTTTTTCTTTTTCTTTTTTTTTTTTTTTTACGAGAGAAATTTTTTATTTTTTTTTTTTTTTTTTTTGACCTCTCGGAGCAATTTGGGAGAGTGCTTGAAAAGATTCTCTCTCTTGGGATAAAAGAAGATTGTCACTCTTGGTGGATATATAAGGGTGGAGTAGCCCCTGAGAATTGGGTTTAGAGATGGTTAGGCTTTGGAAATTGGTGGGTTTGTTCGGGCATTTGGAAGAGGATGTGTGTATGGTTGGAAGCCCCTAGTGTACCGTTTTAATAGCTCGGCATGGGTCGAAGGTGATTACAGTCAAGGCGACTTGCTCTCTGGATTTCTGGATTTCTTGTGTTCTTAAAAGTTTTGGTCCATATCTTCTTGATGACTCATCATCAACTTCGTGTAGACTTATCATGTTTTCTCGTGAGTTGACTTGTCATCTTCATTCTTTTTTTTTTTTTTTTTATTATTTTCTCTTTTTTTTTTTTTTTTTTTTTATTTTTATTTTATGGTGGTAGACCTTGACATCTCAAAGTAGGACTTGCTAGATCAAGAATGGTGATGCACTTATCAAGCGGTGATGGTGATCGAAAATAATGGTGAGGAAGGGGAAATTTCTGTCTTTACATGTTTTGGGAAGCGAAGACAACATATAGAAAAGGGCTCTCCTTTTTTTTTTTTTTTTTTTTTTTTAATAATTTTTTATTATTATATTTTCATGTTCTTACAATTGACCAGGATAAGCACACTTTATTTTGATTCACTCGGGACTTTGGAGCAGTGGATTCTTTCTCCAGTATAGGACCAACGTATTCCACCTTCGACTCCTCTAGACCGGCTCGGTCTAGGCGGCCTATACTCTTTCGGGATCCACCATCCGAAATGATCTAGGTCGAGCATCCGAGAATTATAAATCGGCCCTGTTTGTTATTTATATGGATACTTTTTTTTTGTGCGCACTTACTATGTATATTTTTTTTTTTGAACTTGCGCATTTTTATTTTTTTGACATATATATTATATATATATATATATATATATATATATTTTTTTTTTTGATTTGATTTGATTTTCGATTTTTTTTTTTTTTTTTTTTGACAGGCGACCCACAATTCAAAATGCAAAAACCGGTCGATGCAAGTGTCTGAAAAACTATATGCACTCTAACGTTGGCTTATGCGGGGGGTAGGCGCCATGGTGTAGGGTAACGATTCGAATATATTTACATGCGTGCACGTGTGTGCGGTATCTAGAAAGCGATAAAGCCTTTATTTATTTTACTGGATATGTAACGTAAAAATAGAAACGATTATGGCTGTCTTGTCTTCTTTGTTTGTGTGGATTTTCTCGGCTTGTTTAGTTTGAGCGCGAGCAAGCACATCACATTAAGAAATAGAAAGAAAAGTGGGGAAACTATCTATCCCTATTAATTACAAATTTTGGTCCTATGCCCCCAAAGTAAAATGATGAGAATGAATGTAAATATGTACAAATTCTGAGATTCTGAGAATAAAGTGAAAAAGAAAAAATGGTGACCGAAAGAAATAAATGAAAGAAAATAGAGAAAGTAAAGCCCGACTCTTTTGTTGTGTCGCCAGAATTTATTGTAATATATGTGATATGTATTTTTTTTTTTTTGATTTTACATATATATATATATATATATATATATTTTTTTGAATTTTTTTTTTATACTCTCGAACATGCTGTAAGGATATCGAACGAGGCAAAGGCTGGCTGCCGGATGGAGGATCATATCCACAAATATAGCCACGGCCGTAATGGGAACACTTTATTGAAATGCGTAAATTAATATAACGAGCATATTGCGGCCAAAAACAAAGAAAAGCCAAAAAGGTTTTATTTTATGAGTCTAGCCCTCCATTTTATTTAAAATAAAACAACTCCCAGCCAGTCGCCCTTGTGGGGTTCGGGGGTGCGACCCCAGCGCCCATGGCATCATTTAGGGGTGCTTGGCGTGCGTCTGCGAATCGCGGGACACCACGCTCCGTTCCACCCTCCCTTGTTTAGGGAGGGACGAAAATCAAAGTGCGGGAGGATCTTTGGCGGGATAAGCGCGTTGGAAATGCGCCTCGGTTGCCTTTATTGAATTTATTATAAAATAGCCTATGGCGCGTTTCGAATCACTATGAGTGCCTTAGGTTTTATGTCCGGTTATCCATTATTTCGGGGATACCAGACATAGAACTACATCACCTTTCCATTCCGTTCTTCCTTGTTTAGGAGGAGAAGCGTGAAAGTGCAAAAGAAAGATGTTGCGAAGCCTCACTGGATCCAAAATGTTTTAGAGTCGCCACCTTTTATTTTAAGGCAAAATAAAGGAAAAACAAGAAAAAAACCAGAGATTTTTAGAAAGCGGGTTCGGGGCTGAGATTACGAGTTGGGAGTGCTAGGCACCAACTCGCCCCGGTCTCAAAGCGTTTTTGGTGAAATATGCTCATTGTTATATTAATCTAGCAAATAAATAAGGTCTTATTTTTGTGA
>CM028380.1:101657841-101739625 GCA_013146195.2 Codonopsis lanceolata | reverse complement strand
TGAGATTTTAATCATGGTCAGTAGTTATGTTTGGTAAAAATAAATCCGATAGTTAACTTTTTAAAAAAACTGAGCTCTTTTATAATATAGATTTTCATCAATTTGAATACTTAAATTTCTAAATATTCTTAATAATACCTCAATGAAAATTCAAATGTTTTTTATATTTGGTTGATGGGAGGCTTAAAGCCTAAAAAATAAAGACAGTGGACACCATTGAAATTCATGTAGTTTTTATTTATAATTTCAGTAAGAATATAAGCTACATGAATTTTAAAGGCCAAAATTCCAATATGAACTACATGAGCTTTAGTAGTGTCCGTTATTTTCTTTTTAGGGAGTAATTCGAGCCGGTACACTTCAACAGATTTTTAACCGCTTTAATTCGTGATATATTTTTTTAAACTGGTAAAAGATATTTTCATTCACCTAGGCATAGATCGATTCATAAAACTAATTGGCATATTGTATTATTAAGTTTTATATCAAAGAGGTCTAGGTCAAATGGTACTGCTCATCTCTTTTAATGGAGAGTTCGTGTGTACAAGGCCCACTAGAGGCGCTATTGCTCAAACCTCATTAGACTATTAGAGGCACCGTTGTTCTAGCCGTATGACACTATTACTCAAGTCTCGCCAGAAATACCATTATTCTAGTTGAATTGCATTGTTGCTTGAGCCACCGTTGTTCTAGTCGTATGACATTATTGCTCAAACCTCACTAAAAACACTATTATTCTATCTAAATGGCATTGTTGCTCGACCCTCAAGAGAGATATCATTGTTCTGCCAAATGATTCAAGGCATTAATATTAATATTAAAGTTAGGGTAAGGTGAATGTCCCCTCAAACTTTAAGAAAAAAAAAGTTTCTTTTTAAAAAAAGTATCACTTCCTCTGTTTTCAAATTATCGTTCTCCTTTTCTTTTCGTTCGTTCTTAAATAATTGTTATCTTTCAAAATTTTTCTTTTTAAGAAAATATTTTTACCACGTTACCTTTACATTTTCTACCATATTTAGTTATGGGCCATATATTTAAGGACATTAAAAGAAAGCACACATTTCACCAATATTGATAAGACAGTCAATTACTTTTTCTTAAACAGTGTACCAGGTCAAAAAGAATAATATTTTGAAAATGGAAGGGATATAAGGTTTTATGTATATATTAATTTTCTTCATTTTTATTGAACAAGTCAGTTGAAGAGAGTTATCTAGTAATTTGTAATCATTTAATTGGAGTTTCAAAGTCTTTTACTATAAAAAATTGAGGCTATTTGTAGATGTATATTTAAGGAATAATTGTGGGTCGGTCCCCTTTTGTAAAATTGTAACTAGGGATGATAATTGGGTGTTACCGGATAATTTGGATAAAACTATTATCTACTCATTATAGTTAATGGATGTTATTGGATATTATCCAATAACACCCATTAAGCTTAATGGGTGTTATTGGATAATAGCTCATTCTATTCATTAATAAATGGATATTATCCGGATAATACCCAATAAATAACATCATATTTTAATTTATCTTTGAGTATTACTTTCCTAAATATATTATTATTCACTAATCACAACACATAAAAAAAATACACAAAACTATACAAAAACACATAAACACACACACACACACACACACATATATATATATATATATATATATATATATATATATATATATATATATATATATATATATATATATATATATGCGAGCACTCACACAACACTTGCTCAAAGAATAACACAACCATAACTTGTGTTAATTGCAATTGGCAAGCAAAACAATCATAGTTTGGGAACCTTTCTAGGAAACTCTATATCACAAAATGCTTCAGTTGTCTCGGCACATGCTGGCTATAAAATATTTTTGTCCTTCCAAATAAATTAGACAAATTATAGTAGAATAAAAAAAAGTAACATATACAAAAATTAAAAAAAAACAACAAGCAGTGGACAGTTATGATTCCGACTATATTAACAAACACGCACGACTATCATACCAATACACTCCCTTCATTCTGGGCAAAAAGTCCACTATTTCATTTTGAGATATTTCACTTAAATAGTCAACTTTCAAAAATTAAGGCATAAAATTGTCATTTTATTACTAATGGGCTACTAAAAGTTAATGAAATGAAATGAATCATCAAATATTAAAAAATGTCATAATTTGTGGTCATAATTTTTTTTAAAATACATATTAAACTTGTGTAGACTTTGTTTTGTTTTTTGTCTTGCCAACTTTTAATTTCTAGCTAAATATTTTTAAAGCCAAATGAAATGGAGCAATAAATATTAAGCTAAATAAATGAAATGGAGTGAATTGTTAATTTAAAAAAATGAAATAGATAAGTAAATAAAGAGTGTGCGGTACAATAAGTTGCAATTTAGGTGCAATTTTTACAAAATAAAAAAAAATTAAATTTAAATACTTATATTCATTATAATTATAAATAATCCAAAACAAAATAATAAATAAGTTCATAATAATCAACAACTTTTACGATTACTTATTTATATTTATATTAAAGTTTCAAATAAATTTCAAAAAAGGGGGCTAGCCTAGTGGTAGTAAATTTTGGTAAAAAGTAATTTGATCAAAGTTCAAATCTTGTTAAAAGTAAATTCCATTTCTATTTATTATCATTTTTAAGTAAAGAACATATAGTGGTAGTGGTAGCGGCGATGTGCAGTAAGCGGTGGCGGAGGTTGGGGGCAGATGGTGGTGGCGGTGGGCGAAGGTGCCGGTGGTGGTGGCCGGAGGTTGAGGTTGGTGGCATACGGTGTTGGCAGGTGGTGGCCAGAGGTTGGTGGCGATGGGTGATAACGGAACGACCGACCCAAGGATCTCCTAGAAAGGTATTAGGATGAATGACTCTCGCGACCGCGCTTGCCGAGATGGCCTTGAACCTTGGAATTGTGAATGACGCCACAATTGGGATGACTCTCCAAGCGATAAGTTGAATTCAACTATAAACAACGAATCCACGATGTTTATAATCCGAACTTCCAATCCAGGACACTCAATAAGAACTCAATTTTCTAACCAGAAAATCAACTCACTTTTATTAATCAAAATCTCTCTCTACCTAAAACAATGTTTAAGAATGCCTTTTTATAGGCTTACAAAATAAATCCTAATTCTTGTAGGACAAGAAAACTAATTAAAAGGAAACTCTTAAATAAAGGAAACTCTAAATAAAAGGAAACTCTAAAATTCTAATTATACCCAAACAGTAAAAAACAGGACAATAAACAAAAACGGCAGCTTTCGGAGACCTTGCGGTCGCAAGGCTGTGGACCCCTTGCGGCCGCAAGCTTCACAGCTTCTCTGAATTTGCTTCTCCGAATTTGCCGACTTGCCACTTTGACCCCCTGAAGTATCCAAACAGTTTTCCAAGCTTCCAAACTTGCCTACAAGTTGCCAAGCTTATCCAGTAGATCCCTGAACTCTTAGAAACACGTTTATGGCTTGTCAAGATCATATCATATTCCCCCTCTTCAAAAGGATTTGTCCTCAAATCCGCACATGGAACTCGACGATTTGCCCGTGAGACAAGATCCATCCAATCCGCCCATTGAGTCAAGAAGAAGTAGTCATCGATCATCCGTTTGATTAACCAAGAACAAGACAAAATTGAAGTTGTAAAATCAAACGGGTCTTCGTATACTTGCGATAGCTTCAAGTTTTCTTGAACCGTTGTTAATTTCTCGTCAGTTTCTTCTTTCTCTGCCTTTTCTCGCTCTTCCTCCTCCTTCTCGATTTTCTCTTTCTCAATCCTTTCCTTTTCAATATTTTCTTTTTCAATTTTCTCCTTTTCAATCCTTTCTTTCTCAATATTTTCTTTTTCAATTTTCTCTTTTTCAATTCTGTCGCATTCAATCTTCCATTCTCTCAAGCACTTTGATGTTGAAGGCACATGAGTAATGATGTCATCTTTTCTTTCAATCTTCCATTCACTCAATCTCTTTGATGTTGAACGCCCTTGAGTAAGGATGTCATATTCTTCTTCAAATCTTCTCAATCTCTCCATCAAGATCTCATCACCCGCTATCTCTCGAAAAAACTTCGTCCAATCATCCATAGGCGATGGTTTAGAAAGTTCGGACATGATGATTATTTTGGTGATTCACTCCCTTGCGTGTATGCACTCAAAGTCACAATTTTTTTTATTTATTATTTTTTTATAAGTAACAAATCCTAGAACAATTAGGATTTCAAAATTGAAAAACAACACGATTAAACAAGGATTGATGATCCAAGTTTAACACAACTAGATGAATTAATAATTTTTTAAAAAAATTAATTTTTTTGGAGTGAACAGTGCCGATGAACAGTAACTGTGAACAGTAACTCCGGCGTGAACAGTGTTTTCCGGCATGAACAGTGACCGTCGTGAACAATGTTTTTTTGGCGATGAACTGTGTTTTCCGGCGTGAACAGTAACCGGTGATGAACTGTGTTTTCCGGCATGAACAGTGACCAGCGATGAACAGAATTTTTTTTTAAATAAAGAACCCTAGAACAATTAGGGTTTAACAACTAGAACGATGAATACGCAAAAATTTAAGATAGAATGGAATTACCGTAACTAGGATTGCTCTGATACCAAATGATAACGGAACGACCGACCCAAGGATCTCCTAGAAAGGTATTAGGATGAATGACTCGCGACCCACGCCGAGATGGCCGAACCTTGGAATTGTGAATGACGCCACAATTGGGATGACTCTCCAACTGATAAGTCGAATTCAACTATAAACAACGAATCCACGATGTTTATAATCCGAGCTTCCAATCCAGGACACTCAATAAGAACTCAATTTTCTAACCAGAAAATCAACTCACTTTTATTAATCAAAATCTCTCTCTACCTAAAACAATGTTCAAGAATGCCTTTTTATAGGCTTACAAAATAAATCCTAATTCTTGTAGGACAAGAAAACTAATTAAAAGGAAACTCTAATTAAAAGGAAATTTTTAAATAAAGGAAACTCTAAATAAAAGGAAACTCTAAAATTCTAATTATACCCAAACAGTAAAAAACAGGACAATAAACAACGGCGAGCGGCGGCTTTACGGAGACCTTGCGGTGCAAATGTGGACCTGCGGCCGCAAGCTTCACAGCTTCTCTGAATTTGCTTCTCCGAATTTGCCGACTTGCCACTTTGACCCCCTGAAGTATCCAAACAGTTTTCCAAGCTTCCAAACTTGCCTACAAGTTGCCAAGCTTATCCAGTAGATCCCTGAACTCTTAGAAACACGCTTATGGCTTGTCAAGATCATATCAATGGGCGACAGATGGTGGTGGTGGTGGTGACGGCGGTGGGCAATGGGTGGTGGTGATTGATGGCGGTTGCCGGAGTTGGGAAGTAGCAGCGGTGGGAGGAGGCGAGTGGTGGTGGTGGCATTAGTTGATAAACCAAATGGTTGCGGTGACATTAATGGATAAACCCAATGGATAACCGGTTAATATCCATAAATTATCCATTTTGTTATTGGTTCCTAATGGGTGTTATCCATTAACACTCATTAACTTAATTGGGTGTTAATGGATAACATCCAATAAGTCTTTTATAATGATTATATTGAATAACCCAATAGTCTGGATAAAATTTTGTCACCCCTAATTGTAACCGTTCCACTTAAATACAAGTTTGTTTTTTAAATGCCATTAGAAGGAAGGTTTATAGTGCAATGGATTTTTTAGTACATGGTATTTTAAGCTAGAAAAAAAAAAAAAGAGACAAGGTTTAATTTGAAATTTGAGTAATAATTAAGTGATTTTCTAACATTTCTCTCCATAACGTTGCTAGATTAAGTGCTCATTTGTTACGGGATTTTTTTAGTGACTTTTAGCTTTTAGTTTTTAGCTTAAAATAAATCAGTTTTAAAGTGTTTGTTTCAGCTTATAAATTAAATGTCAGTAAATTAAGTACGACACCCTTTATACATTAAAAAGTCAAAGCCAAAATTTTAAGTTTCTTTAGTTTCTTGAAAACATAAAAACAACTATTCCTTAATAAACTTTTGATTATTACAATTTACCATTTTCTCATAAATACATAAAAAGAGCTAGTAATATTAATTTCAAGATTTTTTAAAAATATTTAATACGGGATAAGAAATATTATAAATTATTTATTCATTTTTTATAGGGTAAACATTTTCAACCTTCGCATATTTGACGACTCACATTAAAAATTGATAAGAAAATAATAAAAGTTAAACGTAAAAGATCGCACATACTAATGGTGTAGAAAATAGATACATACTTATTCATTGTTTTAAGTATGATTAAGTAAATAAATGTTAATTAAATATTATCTCATGATGATTTTTAAGATAAATGTGACATTTTTTTTCCTTAATCAGGAATTAGTTGATTTGAAAATTTAGGACTATGATCAATTTATAGTAAAATAAATAATTTTCAACTTATTTAATAAATATATACTCATAAAAAAAATTTCAACAACTACAACAAACAGTCTATTATTAAATTAATTATAAATCATTCGATTAACAAGCTAAGCTATCAGCCACCAACGATAAACGGCCAGAAACGAGCCCTAAGAACATAGTTGATTTAGTATTTAGGCGATCATTGTGGTTCCCACTTCCCAGGATTTGTGTTTCAATGAAGGATAATGATTGAGTGTTTATTTCAACGCATGTTATCATCCATTTTGCGGCTTGTATACGGTTGAAAGAAAGATCCATTTTTTCAACTGTTGTAGCTAAGAGGTTGAACTTAAAGGTGATGGAGATGTTTGAGGAGGGAAATTGAAGTCAAAATACTACTTTATTCGTTCTTAAATTATCGTTTTTTTTTTGTTATAAAATAATTATTTATTTTGAAATTTATATTTTTAGAATATCATTTTTACCATTTTATCTTTACTTTTTCACCATATTTTAATTATAGGCCACATACATATGAACATTAAAGAAAACTACACATTAAACTAATATAAATAATCAAGTCAATTATTTTTTCTTAAACTGTACATCAGATCAATTAGGACAATTATTTAAGAAAGGAGAGAGATGTAGATACTACTATACTAGTATGGAGCTTGCCTCCAAAGTGTATAATGTAAATAGTGGCCGAAAGAGGATGGAAAAAAGGGACCTTCAATTACCAGTAGTATGGACCCCGCTCAAAAGATTTTTTTTTACGAGTTACTCCTTTCATCCTTAAATTATTGTCCTAATTAATTCGGTGTATGGATTAAGAGAAAATAATTAACTTGATTATTAATTTATATTAGTTTAATATGTAGTTTTTTAAAAAAAAATCATGTGTATATGACTCATAATTAAAGTAGGCTGAAAAAGTAAGGGTAAAATGGTAAAAGTGATATTCTAAAAATATAAATTTCAGACTGAACAATTATTTTGGGACGGACAAAAAAAAAAGGAAGACTATAATTTAAGGATGTAGGAAGTTATATTTTTTATGATATAAATTTTCTGGAACAATTTCAAATAGAGATTGTAGTTAAAGTAATAAAGTGTTTGTGAGTTTGTATCAAAGGTCTTGGTTCAATTCCTTTCATCAACACAATATATATATTTATATATTTGAAACAATATGTGAACAACTAGGGGATGTAGCTCAAACGGCAAGGTATTTATGTTTGCATTTGCATGTTTATTTTTTTAATTTTTTTACCAAAACGATATCATTTTGTCGTTTATAAAAGAAAATTAACATGAGAAAACACAGGTAGCCTTCCCCTTTTTCTCTTCGAATGCATTGTGCCCCATTGAGAAAAATTTATGAATCCGCCACCATCCGACACCCGCCCATATATATTTTTGAGTAGGTAAAATAAGGGGGCATAGCGTCGGATCAAATAGTTCAAGAGTGTGACGGGAAAACCCATTAAATCTGAGGGCATTTTCTATAATATACCCTTTTATCAAATGACCCTCAATTTTAATTTCAATTTCAGTTCGGTACTAGATAGATGGATCTTGTGAGTCATTAATGCCAACCAATTTGTTTAACAAAAAGCACTTGCACTAACTTAACATGAGGGTGCTCCGAACGTGCTGGAGAGAGATGCATTTAATAATGACAATGAAATCCGTTGAAGAAAAGACGTTATAACTCACATGGAAAACAGCGTATTGGTAAGGAAAGGATAAAAACCATTGACAACTTGAACCTCTTCACCCACAATCTCATTAAATATTAAGACTATATCTCCATTATAAATCTTAATTAATAAGAGGAAGTCTTACTTTTTCACAACTCAATCCACCAGTACGCGATGAATCGAATAAAGAGAATTTATCTTATAAAAAATAACTGTAAAAATGTCTTACCTATTTTTTTTACTAAATATTAAACATTATGTTTGGTTCGTGTTTGTTCAAGTTGGTTTGAGTAGCGACTAACTTTGGTTTCATGCTATTCATTCGGAATTTTTGGTTTAGCTTTTGTGACCAAAACCTACATATATATACTCTATCTGTTTTTAAATAATCGTTATTTTTTATTCGATATATCTTTTAAAAATAATAATTAATTGTATTATAAATATTGGTGTAATGTTTTATTTCTTTCAATATCCTTGAACATATGACTATAATTAAAGTAGGTAGAAAAAATATTGGTAAAATGGTCAAAATATTTTCTTAAAAATGAAAGTTTTGAGAGATAACAATTATTTTAAAACGAACAGAAAAGGAAAGGAAAACAATTATTTGAAAACAGAAGGAGTAACCTTTTAGAAGAAAAAAAAGTCCCAAAATAAATGAATCTATATGAATGCCAAAAAAAATATTTATATTTTATCAAAATTGCCCTTATTAAATTCTGTAATTACATGTACAAGTAGCATGATTTAAAGAGAGATGTTAAGAGGAAAGAGAAAAATAACCATGTAACTAATCAATAATAATTAGACTTAAATAAGTGTAAAATAATTTTTTTATAAACATCCTTAATATATAGACAAATGATATTACGAGCTAGAGCTTGTGATATTAATACGAGTTTTAGTGTTAGAGCTATTGGATAATTAAGTTGGTGGTGATTTGGAATATCTACATCATTATTTAGAAAATAACATATTTGATCTAACGATGTAAAATTTTTAGTAGATTTGATCTAACAGCACTAACACTCAAACTTATAGTAATATCACAAGTTCTAGCTCGTAATATCGTAGCTCATATGTATACGAATTTCTAAAACAGTCGTTTATTTTTGGAAAGATGAAGTATAAATTAAATTGAAATGTATACATTGACCATGAAAGTGCATTGTTAAACTAATCTAGAAAAGTAGATTAAGTTAACATGCAAACCAATTCACGAATCACCTTACTTATGAGAAAAGAAACCCATCAACTTACAAGCCCCGTAAACTTGGAAAAATTCATCAATCACCTTCTCCCTCTTTTTTTATTTTTCCTCCTCTTAGACTTCTACTACATCATCCCTTGCTCATTAAAACTCCTCTCTCTCTCTCTCTCTCTCTCTCTCTCTCTCTCTATATATATATATATATATATTTACAGTTGACCTTAGAATCACTAAACCCTCCCCAAAATAAACCATTTTTCTTAATTTGTCCTTTACTATACCCATGGCTGACCAAACCCCTTCCTCGTTGTCATCTTCAAAATTCAATCCAATTCTCCCGTCTCCATATTCTTGAGAGGATGAATAGTACCACAGATAACTCCGGTGGCTTCATGGGCTCTCAAAACATTGGCGGATTCGGCTACGGTATTGGACTCTCCGTTGGGATCCTTCTTCTCATCACAACCATCACCTTAGCTTCTTACTTTTGTACAAGGATTCAACAACCACCACCACCACGTCAAGGACACCCGAGGCTGAGGACTACTCGCGATCATGCACCTGATCCAAACCAGTTTGTCATCGAAATGGGGCTCGACGAGGCTACCCTTTTAAGCTACCCGAAAATTCTTTACTCGGAAGCCAAGCTGAAGAACAAAGATTCAACCTCCACATGTTGCTCTATATGTTTGGCAGATTATAAAGGTAGTGATACGCTTAGGCTACTTCCCGATTGCAATCACCTCTTCCACCTCAAGTGTGTTGATCCGTGGTTAAGGTTGCATCCGACATGTCCCGTTTGCAGGACTTCTCCGATCCCAACACCACTCTCGACTCCGTTGGCCGAGGTGGTTCCACTGGCAACAAGAAGGGTCAACTAATACAACTCAACTCAACTCAACTCAATTCTTACGGGTTTCGACAAATGTCTTGTCTCAACTTCTAATGGGTTTCGGAATCCGGATTTGTAATCATTAGCAATCGAGTCAACAAATCATATGCCATCAAAGACTGGACTGGAGTATAAGTTAATGGCATCAAAAACAGTTTGTTTCTTTCATGATTTTCTCTATACTTTAGATTGTAGGATTTTTCAGAGTTATTAAAACTCCACTTGTTCATATAGGAAACTTATTCTTGATCATAAAAATCTCCTCTTCCCTTTGATTTATTCTATTCAAGCAACCTTATATATTTCTAGGTCTAATATATCAAGAAATTGTGCATTTCATGCACACACAAATACCCATAAAGCTTGTACAATTCGAAGAACACGATTATCAGTTTTACGGCAAGTACTTGTGTGTGAGACGCATATATCAGTTTATCAGGTCTAATATATCAGTTTTACGCAAATGAGACGCATCTACTCAAACGCAAGTTGTAATTAGTCGTAAGTCCGAGTCTCGCCCCTCACAGCGCAACCCACTAACATACGATGGGTCGGATAAAGAAGATCTGTCAAAAAAGATAAACTTAAAAGCGTAATACCTAAGTTTTTGTCCAAAATTTGGTACAGATTTGACAATGATAGATAGCATCAATCGATATCCTATACCAAAACAGATAAAAGAAAAACTTTTGCCAGCCAGAAGTTTGCGGATCTGGAAATTTGTTGAAAGATAGTCTAATTAATAGTATAATGCTAAGAAATTTTTTAGTGTAGATCGAAATAGTAGGTAGCCAGCCACAAACATTGAAAATAAGGTTATGCTTCTTAGTAGGTCCGAATTACTCCTTCTGTCCCTAAATTATCCTTATTTTTTTCTTTTTCGTCCGTTCTAAAATAATTGTTCAGTTTAAAACGTACTTTTTTAGAACATCACTTTTACCACTTTACCTTTATTTTTTCACTCTACTTCAATTATGGGCCACATACACATGAGCTTTAAAAGATGGGGGAATTTCAAGTGAGTACAATTTTGAAAACATGTTTTCATCTAGGACCATTAATTTTTTCACATTTCATTAAACTACAAATTGCTTGCCAAATGACAAAAATGCCATTAATGAAAATTCTGATGCCAAGCCTTGGCATCAGGATGATTAATTTCAGGCATCAGGATAATTAAATCCAGGCATCAGGACTCTGATGCCAAAACTCTGATGCCAAAAATATTGCTGATGCCATAAATGTTGATGTCAAATCTTGGCATCAGGTGCAATGCTGATGCCTACAATTGATGCTGATGCCAAAAATAGTGCTGATGCCAAAAATGCTGATGTCAAATCTTGGCATCAGGTGAAATGCTGATGCCTACAATTGATGCTGATGCCAAAAATAGTGCTGATGCCAAAAATTATGATGCCAAATCTTGGCATCAGGTGAAATGTTGATGCCTATCAAACATAATTTTGGCATCAGGTTGATTTTGGCATTTCTGATGCCAAAAAAAATTGTTTGCGTTCATATTGATTTTGGCATCATCAGCCATCACTCGCCATCTCCAGTAGTATTCCTCAGTCCCTGCTCCTCCGCTCATAGAACCTCCACACCGATCCCAAGCAATCCACCATGCCAACCCAAGTCGGCGTCCCTCCATCCGGGTCATCCACGACCATCTCCTTCTCAATCTCCCCTTCTTTCTCACCACCGGTCAATCTCCCTCTTCTTCTCACCACGGATCTAGTTCATCACCCCATCACCACCACCGATGGCAACCTCCGCCAATTGCCATACATCTTCACAACAACTTACCAAACCACAGGAAAAGGAGGAAGATGCAAATCAGTTTGTACGAAATTTGGGAAGCACAAATGTACTGGACAATGAGCATCAACCTCCCGCAGCAAATAACCCCTTAGTGGTCTCCCTTCGCCCTTACTTTCTTATTTCTTACAACAATAAAATTATATTTAAATTAAAAATCCACTCCCACCCCACCTCGAATAGCCGACCTCACCGAGAAAACAAACCGAGAAAATGCTAGGCGTCCGACGGTGGTGGCGGTTGGATGGAAGGAGCCGGGAGGACAAGCGGTTTCATGGACGAGCAACAACAACCAAGTCCGCGATGAGACATGTAGAGAATTGAAGACCATGGCCATGATGATATGAATGCTTCTCTGTCCACCTTAAAGTCCATGCTCGACACTGACTGGCCATCGCATTCCTTCTTCCCTCCTAAATCCTGCTTCTCTTCCCTCTTTAACGTTAACTCTTTTGACAATTCCTTCGATTTGGGCTGCGATACTAACTTCTTAGCTAATCAGAGTTGGAATTCTTCTGTTTTGATGGGGTTTAATGGAATGACCTCCCAAACTCAGTTGGGTATTTCGAAACAGAGCTTGAGTTCCGAGTTCGCAAAACCAAAGAACCGAGGTCATTAACGTACTTTTGCCCTAAAATTGTACCTAAAAGATATGTCTAAAAAATAGTTAGATTTATTTGAAAACATGTTTTAAAAGATGTACCGGCTTGTAATTTTTCCTTAAAAGAAACTACACATTAAACCAATATAAATAATCAAGTCAATTGTTTATTATTGGCCACATACACATGGGCTTTAAAAGAAACTACACATTAAATCAATATAAATAATCAAGTCAATTTTTTTAAAACTATATGCTAAGTCAACTTGAACGATACATTAAATCAATATAAATAATCAATTCAATTGTTTATTATGGGCCACATACACATGAGCTTTAAAAGAAGAAAAAATTACAAGCCGGTACATTTTTTAAAATGTGTTTTCAAATCAATCCAGTCATTTTTTAAACATATCTTTTAGATACAATTTTGAGATAAAAGTACATTACTACCCCCATTTGTATCGCACAGGAAAAATGCATTCTTTAACTGCTTTGTTGTTAGTGCATCCATACCTTTCTCTCCCTCTCTCTCTCTCATATTGCTCCTCGTACCTTTCTCTCTCTCTCTCTCTCATCGTTCTCCTTAATCTTGAAAGCTCCAGCTTCCATCTCTATGACCAGGACCAGCAACCACCTGAAAGCTCCAGCTCCGGCGAAACAAGCGTTCCGCCACCGTGTTCGGCCGCCGTCGACACTCCTCCGTCTTCCGCGCTCGTACTATTGTTGCAGTCGTCCAAATTTAAGGAAATGCTTGAAAATTAGATGATGCTGAGAAAATTAGATGCAAATAGATCAGTTGTTTTGGTCTTGTTTTATTCAGATAATCTGTCGGTTGTCCCGCTAGATGGATTATTTAATTTCTGATGAATATCCACTTATATTAGATCAAAACAAAGGGAATGTAAGTATATGTTAGTGTAGTCAGTACTGTTTTTCTGGTTTATGATGTTTGTATCTTGTAGGCTGATTTTTCTGCGAATTGTAGAGGTATAACCCCATTTGGTGTTTGAGTGATTGAGAATTTCCGACTATTAAATCAAACCGTGCATGGGTTTTCGCTTCCCCACGATTTTTTTTTTTATAAACTTTGTTTTGAGTACTTGTACCTTATTCTCATCAATTCAACTTGGTTTTGGTGAAATATATATCGCCCTCTCTGTTTATATATCCTGCGTGTGGATTGGTAGAGTTCTTCATCTTTTGCGGGAACCAACTAACGAAATGCCCCTCCTTAATTCTTATCTTTTTCCCTCTGAACAATTGTTTTCTGTCACTTGCTGCTTAACACTGTCCGGCGTGAGGGAGAGAGAGACGGTGATAGTGGGTTTTGACGTTTGATTTGGGTTTTTAGTTTTGATTTTAAATTTTTAAGGTTCTGATGCCTGGCATCAGGTTGATTTTTGGCTTGACATCAGAGTTTTCATTAATGACATTTTTGTCATTTGACAAGCAATTTGTAATTTTATGAAATGTGCAAAAAAATTAATGGTCCTAGATGAAAACATGTTTTTAAAATTGTACTCACTTGAAATTCCCTCTTAAAAGAAACTACATATTAAATCAATATAAATAATTAAGTCAATTTTTTTAAAAACTATATACTAAGTCAATTTGAAAGATTATTTAAGGAAGAAGAAAGTATATTTTTTCATTGTTGTTGAAGGTTGAGGGTCTGTTCATAAGTAATGACCTTGCAAAAGGTGTGATCCTGATATGTTTATATATTATTGAGAAGGCATGAATCCATCCGATATGGGTTTAGAGTTTCAACAAAGGTACGTTTACATATAATTAACCTGTGTCTTTAACTTAATTAGTGCTAGTTTATTGCATCTTTTTGAGGTATTTTTTTGACTTTTGGCTAAAATGTAAATACATTCTTATTTTTTATTTTAAGAATAAAAAAAACTAATTACACATGGAAAACCACACGTACTAATGGTACAAAAAAGTAAATACATTATTATTTTTTTTCATTTTAAGAATGATTAAGAAAAGAATTTAACTAAACATTGTCCCATATTGACTTTTTAAGATGGTAAGACTTTAATTTTTAGTTAACTTGGAAATTTAGAGTATTATGGTGAATTTGTATTAAATCAATCTTTTTCACCTTATTTAACAAATAACCAGATCTTCGTGTCTGTGTCTATGGTACGATACCAGTATATCTGATTTTATCAATTAAAATGACAGTGCCTAAATAGAATATACGATTTTTAAAAATGTTACAGTTGAAGGGTGCATTGCTTCAAGTGATAGTTGATGGATTGATGTTTTATAAGGGGTGACTGTTCAGAAGATTAATTGTATGGTGTAACTTTGTAATATGAAGATAAAACATAGGGATAAAAAAAGGGGTAACTACTCATAATATTAATTGTAGGGGGTCACTTGTAATAGAGAAAGAAAAATAGAGAGTTAAAAATGGATAACTACTCATACATATGAATGTGAATGTGAATCTCAACTGTTAAATTTTTAAAGATAATTTTAAATTTTAAAATTTTAAAGATAACTCCTTGTACATGTGAATCTCAACCGTTAAATTTTTAAAGATAATTTAATCTCAACCTCTAAATAGTCCTAGTTAATTATCTAGTTGTTTTATAATCGATATTATAATTTCGTTCAGTAGTTAACCTAACCATGATTCATTTTTACCAAACATAACTAGTAGTCAGAATTAAATCTCAATTTCCACAAGCTTATGTACAACCGTTAATTCTAACAACAGTTATTGAGATTTTACGACGGTAATATTTTACGATTTTAGTAGACATTTATTGTTTTACTGAGATCATATTTTACGGTTTTACTGAAATTGAGCAAAATATATCTTCTTTTCATATTGTTCATGAAATTTTTGTATTTTTATTTTTTAATATATATATATATATATATATATATATATATATATATATATATATATATATATATATATATATATATATATATATATATATATATGATCATGCTTGTGTCTAGTTTCATGTTTTATTATAAAATAATTAATTCATTAAAGCTTTTATCTACCAAAATTATTACTCTAATAAAAGATTAATTTAATTTCAACAATATTTTTTATAAACATAAAATTTAATAATTACAATATGGTAGGTATTGGGTTGATAATTGGTTAATCTATTCACAATTAATTTTTAGAATCAAATGTTATTGGTTGCCAATATGTAGTAAGGCCTCGTCTAGTGCAATATTTTTAAAACGCAACATTTTCAAGACAGTTTTTTTCTTGTAAAAATGTTTGGAAAATTATTTCAAAACGTTATTTTCATAAACAGAGTAGTTGTAAACACACATATTTTTAAAACGCTCCAAATTGGAGCGTTTTAAAACGCTGCATTGAAATACTTTTAAAAAGAAAACGCAGCCTTTTTGACCAACGTTTTGATCAAAATGCTCCAGCAAACAAACACTAATATTTTGCGGGCAAAACACATATTTGGGTCACTGTACTTTTCAAAAAATTTCAATTAGGCCATTAAGACGCTAAAATTTTCGGTGTAGCCATTGTACTAGACTTATCTTGTCTGTTAACCCAATTTTTGGATGGATGTTAAGTTTGGACGTTAACTTAGGTTAAATACCTATTTTGCCCTCATCGCTCAGCGAGGGCTCATCCTTGAAGGTAACAAATCCAAAGCCCCTGAATCTGTCAGTCTCACAATCATTGATGATTTACACACAATAAAAACAACAAATATTTATCAGTTCCATCTAGATCTATAACAAGTTCATGAGAATCAACATCTACTTTACAACTAAAAACAAAATTTGGAGGAATAAAATTGAAATTTGAACCGAACACAGTAACATAGAGAAATAAATTGTGTCAGTCAAATTGGGTTGACAGTGAGCTTGGTGGGTATATTAGAAGGAGGACGAAGGGTCATGAAGGAAAGAGGGTTTTGGGTGGGTCTAGGGAGATGGTGAAGAAATCAGTGTTAATAGGGTGCAACTATGGAGGAACGAAGGTGGAGCTGAAGGGATGCATCAACGATGTGAGGAGGATGCGGCGTTGCCTGGTGGATCGTTTCGCGGAGGAAGACATCACCATCCTCATAGAGGACCCAGCGATCTCAACAGGTGCTCTCTTTGATCTTGTCCGATCCACGGAACGGGCCATGACACCCACCTCCTCGAGGCTGGCGCGATGCTGAGCAGAGGCGAACCTAATCTTCGTCCTATCTCTCTCGCTCTTTCCGCCTCTGTTTGCTCCGACCAAATACATAGCAGCTCCAGAATGAGACCAAGTAACCCATATTTGGGTTTTGAAACTCAGATCCACTATGCCACCCCAACTTCATCCTTCTCTTCCTTCTTCACAACCTAATTGCATGCCTCCTTGATGAATTTGAAGATGAACGTTATATATTGTAATTGATGAATATGATCCTTCTAGGTATGATTTATTCAGATCTGGTTTTGATTTTTTGGGTTTGATTCTCTCTTTAGGGTTTGATCTGGGTTTGATTCTTTCTACAAGGTTTAAAATGGCTTTGCTCTCTTTCTTTCCCTACAGGCTTCGTGCTCGTCCTTTTTAGTTTAAGAAATTGTATTTTTGGAAAAGGATTGTGTATCCCTTTATGTTATTTCAACTGTCACATCATTTAGTACCTAAATTTAAGTACTCATTAAGTCTCCCTAATATTACTCCTTATATTAACGTGGTTTCCCAATTCCCACTTGTATTTGTTGACCCATGAACTCTTACTTGAAGTTCAAAAAGCTTGCAAAGCATAACAACAGGCCATTGCCACACTGCAGTGACACAGCTACTACCCTCATAATTCATTAGACCTTTACCTCCTCATATATAAGGTTACAAAACAAATCTCCAAATTGACTTATTGACATGATTGGTAGTGAATAGGTCAAAACCCTAGGTTCATCTCTCGCAATTAATCAGTCAACTATTGAATTTGTTCATCAACTATTGATTCAGTTATTCAGCTCATGAGTCGATCGCCATCACTCAAGGTCGATTATGAGTCGGTTAATCGACTCATTAAGTCGATTAACCGACTCATAATCGACCCTTGAGTGATGGTGATCAACTCATAATCGATTAATCAATCCTTTAATCGACTCATACTTGACTCTTGAGTGATAGTGATTGACTCATGAGTCGATTAATCGATCCTTGAGTCGGTCATCGACCATTAAGGGTGTTTTGTGGTTTTCTGATGAAAAGTGGTCATAAAAGATGTTTTTGAGTAAGTGTGATCAAGTTTGAACATGACTTCTTTGACATGACCATTTTGGAAGAAACCCCTTGTTTGATACTTAAGAATCGTTGATAGCTAGCTATCAATCATTGCTTGTGGCTTGACAATTACACCTTGTTTGTCTTTCTTTTCATTTTTTTTCCAAAAATTAATAATTTAAATTATAAAGCACAAATAACGTCATGATATTTCTGGAGAAATTTCGAAATTTGTGAATCTAATATATAATAAATATTCGAAAGCTTCAAGGCATGAGAACGAGCTCTTTCCCTAAGACCATATTCTATTATTCTCCCGCACTACTCATTGTCTCCCAAGAAACAATGAAGCTAACCAATTTGAATTTATACTCGATAGCATTTTGCACTAACGAATTGAGCCCTAGAATGCTATTGAGAATTCACAAGATTGCCAAAAACAAATTATTCTACTCTCTCCGTTTAAGACAAAGAGTCACCATTTGAAAGTCAATTTTTTTAATAAAATGACATTTTTAGTGGTCCATTAGTAATAAAATGACACTTTTATACCTTAATTTTTGAAAGTGGATTCTTTATATGAAACATCCCAAAATGGAATAGTGGACTGTTTGCCCAGAACGGAGGGAATATTTATTAAGAACAATGTTTGAAAGAAGGAGGAGAATTTAAATTATTGAAGTGCATTTGGATCACAAAGTTTTAGTCTATTTAAAGGCTCTGATGTGGCAAAAATATCGTCATACCATGGGTTCCGAAAGTCGTGGATACACGTGCATCCTTCGTTGACCGAATCGGTGATAGAATTGTCGTCTGAGTCAGATATCTGGCTATATGTAGGTCTACAAAATGAATCAACCGTGAGTCGGTGGGAAAGGTTCCCCACCAAAAACCTCCAACGTGCTTATTAGTCAAGTGTATAAAATAGGAGAGTGCATAGCCCCCGTGTGTGGAGTGAAAAACTGTAGAAGAGAGATCCCCTTACTATGAGCTTAGTAGGGTTTATTTATACCTGAGAGATTAGGGGTGACTTGTCATGCATGGGCCAAGCCCATATCGTTCAGTAGTCATGTAAAGCATAGTGGACCAGTGTAGTAGAGAACCCCCTTGCCTAAGCGAGGCCCAAATACCTTTTCAGGAAAATTAAATAAATGCACTTAGTAGACCCCTACTCCTTATTCCTCGGGATTTATCTCAAGGGTAAGGAGTATAATTTTCTGACAAGTAGGACATCTACTCAACCGCGAAATGCTCGAACGGGAGGATAAAATAAAGCTCGATCGCGAAATGTTCGAGCGGGAAGGTAATCAACTCAACCACGTCATATGCTCGAACGGGAGGATAATATAAAGCTCGACATCTAGATGCTCGAGCGGGAGGATAATATAAAGCTCAACTTTAAGACACTCAAACTGGAAGATAATGTACCTCAATGTAGTGAGAGTCTCAAAAAAGGCCAGTAACCTTAACATGGTGAGGGTGTTCAAGAAATCCAGCAACTTCAACGTGGTGAAGGTCTTCAAGAAATCCAACAGCCTCACCGTGGTGAGAGTCTTCAAAAAATCCGACAGCTTCACCACAATAAGGGCCTTCAAGAAATCTAGTAGCCCCACCATGGTGAGGGTGAGACGACCCGGCTCCCAATCTCTATACGAGCCTCGGGTCGAGCCTCGAACAAACATATAAAACAACAAAACACATGCAAATCCCCCACTAATAATAGCCTAACAAAATCACCTGATAAAACATAGTCACTACTGTGATTAATATAAACACCACAACCAACCAACTAGTGTAATATAATACACATGCACGAAGTTAAACTCCGGCATCAAAAGATAGTGCAAGACCACTAACGTCAAAGTACACAAAGTAGAGTTTATATAACTCTACATAATAACAACTCGTCTTCACACTATACAAATACAAACTCCTATGGAGCTACATAACAAAAGACAACCTACTGTACACGAGTGCCTCGCCGGCCTCACCTCGAACTCCCTGCCTAGCTGGGATCTAAGGAAAACAAATAAAGGGAACGAGGTGAGTGATAACTTAGTAAGTAACTATATGCAACTACATGCATCCTGTTATGCACATGTTATAAACACATATATATATATGCAAATCAAGTCTAGCTATGCATATACTTGAACACATCACATTGATCATGTTATAATACACATTTACTCAACGTAATTAAACACATAATTAAGATATACAACTGTAGGCGACCTTTCCGTCTCGGCTTGTATCTCAAATACCATAGTTGTGTAGCTATTGTAGTACACGCACTGATACATGTCTGATCACATGTTGAACCATGTCTGAACCCAATAGTATCCAGAACCAATGACCTTACATGGGACTTAACCATGAGTCTCATTATCCCGAGTTTTACCCAAGAGTTTAACCTTCTATTTGTCATGCGAATTGCTCTAACAAGGCTACATGCTTGTTACGGCCAATAACAAAGAAGAGACCCATGCAACGCCCCGTAGCGATCACGAGATTTTACTCTCGTAAAAACTATTGTCGTCTCATTGTCGACACAACCACATATGCCAGTTGGACTCAATGCGATGCACAAGTATATATTTACTTGCTAATTAACACAACCGTCGAGTCCCAAAAGAGGGGAGCTCAACACACGTAACAAGCATACTTATTTGCCTGTAAATAAACACTTAAGCATTTATTTGATTACACACAAATACCAAGGTATGTAATATTTTACATATAATAAACTACACCAAAGTATTCCTTATTATCGTAGGAATCGAGCACGTCACTCGTTATAGTTTATTGTCCCTAAATCGACTCCGTTGAGCCATTCGTTTAATATTTATAAATTTCAGGCATCACCACGATTTACAGAATTCATCCCAACACAATCTCACCGACGTATTACTCGGCATAATAATGGTTTAAAGCCATATAACATATTAACCATTTACAATTAATAATAATTTATAATTAAATTATTCATACTCCATATTCAACTGAGTCCCCATAGCACTCTATAAAGCCTGCCAGAAAAGAGAAGTAAACCTCGGATCTCTGTCAGATACAATACTAATTGGCACACCATGCAATCTAACAATCTCCCGAACATAAAGAGATGCTAGCTGACTCAAAGTATAAGTCATTGTAACTGGTAAAAAGTGAGTAGACTTAGTCAGTCTGACAATAACAACCCATACTGCATCGTGACCCTGTCGAGTACGAGGCAACCCAATCACAAAATCCATAGTCACATGCTCCCATTTTCACTTAGGTATCTCAAGTGGCTGCAACAAGCCTGTAGGTCGCTGATGCTCAGCCTTCACTTGTTGACATGCCAGACACTTCGCAACAAAATCAGCAATATCTCGCTTCATATTATTCCACTAGAAATGCTGCTTCAGATCTCTGTATATCTTTGTTCTCCTTAGGTAAATAGTATACTTAACCTTGTGGGCTTCTTCAAGTACCTGTTGTTTCACTCCATTACAAGAAGGTACACACAATCTACCTCTGAAGGTTAAGATTCCATTACTATTAATTACGAAGTCAAGTGTCTTGCCTTCTTTCAGGTCATCCACTATTTTTAGTAGTTCTGAATCATTCTTTTGAGCTTCCTTTATCTGCTGAAATAACAAAGGTGTAGCTCGAACACTAGCAAACAATACCCCATGTACAAACTCACAAGGATCCCAATCCCTCAACTCTTCAAGCATCTTCCATTCTCAAACCAACAAGTAAGATAGATAAGTCTTCCTGCTCAATGCATCTGCTACCACATTGGTTTTACCAGTATGGTACAAGATAGAACAATCGTGGTCTTTAAGCTTTTCCATCCATCTATATTGTCTCATATTTAGTTCCTTCTGCGAGAATAAATATTTCAAACTCTTGTGATCAGTATATACTTCAAACTTGGCTCCATAAAGATAATGCTTCCACTTATGCAAAACAAAAATAATCGCATCTAATTCTAAGTCATGGGTATAATAGTTCTGCTCGTAAGGAGTTAACTTCCTCGAAGCATATGCAATAACTTTCCCGTTCTGCATCAACACACAACCTAAACCTTCTTTGGAGGCATCAATATACACACAATAAAGTTATCACAACCACTGGTAAGAGTAAGAACTAGAGCTGTAGTCAGTCGTCGTTTCAATTCTTGGAAATTGTTCTCACATCTGTCACTCCATACAAACGATGTCTTCTTATGTGTAAAAGAAGTCCTAGGTATATGGCTATCTTCGAAAATCCCTCAACAAATCTTTGATAGTAACCAGCTAACCCCAAGAAACTCCGCACCTCTATCACTGTCTCGGGTCTTTTCCAGTTTACCACAACTTTACTTTAGAAGGATCAACTGAAATACCAGCACCCCATGTCCCAGAAATGCAACTTCTTCAAGCCATAATGCACATTTGTTGAACTTAGCAAACAATTGCTTCTTCCGAAGTAATTCCAGTATAGTTTGTAAATGAAAGGCATGCTCCTCCTGGGATTTAGAATATACCAGGATATCATCGATGAACACTACAACACATCAGTCAATATACTGTCAGAAAACCCTGTTCATCAAATCCATAAATACAGTAGGAGAATTAGTCAACCCAAAAGGCATAACCACAAATTCATAATGGTCATGCCTCGTACAGAAGGTTGTCTTCGGAACATCTTCAGTCCAAACTTTCAACTGATGGTAACCACAACGTAGATCCGGTTTAGAGAACACAACTGATCCCTGCAACGGATCAAACACATCCTCAATATGTGGCAGTGAATACTTATTCTTGATAGTAACATGATTCAGCTAACGGTAGTCAATACATAACCGCAGCGTGCCATCCTTCTTCTTCACAAATAACACAGGTGCACCTCATGGTGATACACTCGGTTTAATAAACCCACGGTCTAGCAACTCTTGTAACTGTACCTTCAATTCTTTCAACTCTGCTAGTGCCATTCTATAGGGTGCCTTTGATATCAGTGTTGTACTTGGCAATAGCTCAATATAGAACTCAACCTCTCTATCAGGTGGCATACTCAGTAGAAAACACATCTACAAATTCAAAAACCACAGGAATATCTTATAGTTTCGGTTCAGCTATACTCACATCCAAATCGGAAGCCAGATAACCAGTACAACCCTGTGATAACAATTTTCTAGCCCAAATAGTAGAAATAAAAGACAAGCCACCCATGGACCTTTCGCCCATAAGCATAAACTCAGGTATGTCAGACACATAAAATGTTATCACCTTACGATGGCAATCAACCACAGCATGATGCACACATAACCAATCTATGCCTACAATAACATTAAAATTGCGTATGGGTAGGACTACTAGATCCGCATGTAAAGTGTGACTATTTATACATATATCACACGCCCGATACACATCAGTAGCAATCACACACTCCTCCATTGGGGTAGACACCTCCAGCACATAAGGCAACAACTGGGGAAGAACACATAAATTCCCCACAAAATGAGATCAATGTATGAATGTGATGAACCAGGATCTATAAGAACACGTGCTTTCGCACTGAAAACAGTAAGTGTACTTCTTTTTTACGGTGGTAGACTCTAGAACACCCCTCTGATCTAAGGCAAATATGCGACCCTGAACTTTAGGTTTCCCATCGCTATCCCTCTCAGACCCAGACAACTATGTTGCCATACCCACAGACTTACAACCCTGAGGTTTAGGGCAATCTTTCCTCATGTGACCTTTCATGCCACAATTATAGCACTCTCGCTGCTTCAAGTAACATTTGTCATCTGTATGCCTTGGCTTCAAGCAAAAAGTACAAACTAACCCTGAATTTGATCAGTTCTGGACAGTAGAGGAAGAAGTACCTTCTTTTTCACTAGGCTAGGATTTTCCCTACCCATATATACCCTGTTTGCCGTAGCTACAAGAACTCTATCCACGCCACTGACTTTGGCCTATGGCTTCACATCAAAAGTGGCCTTACCACGGTGCTCCTCAATATCATGTTCAATACCATAGGCCCTGTCAATTGCCTCCCTGTAGTCCATAAGTCACAAGGATAACAATTGCCAACGGTATTTTGTCTTCAGTCCTTTCACGAACTTTTCTATCTTCCTTTCTTCATCAGGTACAAGATAAGCACAATGTCGAGCCAATTCTGTAAACTTGGCTGAATACTGCGCCATTGTCAGATTACCCTGCTCCAGTGCAATAAACTCTGCCTCACGTTTACCCCGAACAGCTCTCGAAATATACTGAGCCTTAAACTCATGCAAGAAAGTAGCCCAAGTCTGTGGTACCCTGTCTCGCTCCCAGCTCTCCAATAATACCTGCCACCAATGATCAGCATCACCCCCAAGCTTGTACACTGCACAATTCAGCTTGTCTTCACCACTACACTGCAGTGCTCTGGATATCTTAACCATACTTTCTACCTATCTTTCAGCTTTTTTGGCATCTGGTTCACCATCAAAACTGCGAGGTTTCATCTTCAAAAATCTATCAAGCATAGTAGTTACATGCCTCTCAAGCTGCTGTACTATAATCCGAGGCTGCGGTGCTCTTTTGCCGGTGCCTGTGGTACAGGATCCTCAGGTACCTGTGCATTACCTTGCTACTGGCCCATATCAGTTACCATTCTTGTCTCGAAGCACATTTATCAGAAGCACATTTATCAGATCCCCTTGTTGATTATTCAAGACTAATTGTGGTTGTTCATTGCCCAGTATCTGCCTCGGTTGTTCATCACACATATGGTTATTATTCTCGGCACCCTCATCGCCATCATTCACACTCGATCCAGCCCTATCAGTGCTAGCACCTTGCCTAGTACACACCATTCTTACACCTACACATAAACACTCGGCGTAAGAAAATCAAAAAACACACCAACCTACACTCAACCCAATTAGGCCAAGGATCATATCCTGGCCGACAGCTAACCACGTTCAGATACCAACTGTGACAACCCGACCCCCAACTATACGAGCCTCGGGTCGAGCGTCGAACAAACATATAAAACAACAAAACACGTGCACAACCCTCACTAATAATAGGCTAATAAAATCATCCGATAAAACATAGTCACTCCTATGATTAATATAAACTCCACAACCAACCAACTAGTGTAATATAATACACATGCACGAAGTTAAACTCTGGCATCAAAAGATAATACAAGACTAGTAACGTCAAAGTATCCAAAGTAGAGCTTATATAACTCTACATAACAACAACCCGTCCTCACACTATACAAATACAAACTCCTATGGAGCTGCATAACAAAAGACAACCTGTTGTACACGAGTGCCTCACCAGCCTCACCTCGAACTCTCTACCTAGTTGGGATCTAAGGAAAACAAATAAAGGGAGCGGGGAGAGTGGTAACTCAGTAAATTAATATATGCAACTACATGGCATGCTGTTATGCACATGTTATAAACACATATGTAAATCAAATCTAGCTATACATATACTTGCACACATCACGTTGATCATGTTATGATGCACATTGACTCAACGTAATTAAACAAATAATTAGGATATACAACTGTAGGCGAGCTTTCCGTCTCGGCTTGTATCTCAAATAACATAGCTGTGTTGCTGCCGCAGTACACGCACCGATACATGTCTGATCACATGTTGAACCATGCCTGAACCCAATAGTATCCAGAATCAATGACCTTGGGACTTAACCAGGAGTCTCATTACCTTGAGTTTTACCCAAGAGTCTAGCCTTCTATTTGTCATGTGAATTGATCTAACAAGGCTACATCTTTGTCACGACCAATAACAAGGGAGAGACTCATGCAACGACCCGTAGCGATCACATGATTTAACTCTCATAAAGACCGTTGTCGTCCCATTGTCGACACAACCACATATGCCAGCTGGACTCAATGCGATGCACAAGTAGATATTTACTTGCTAATAAACACAACCGTCGAGTCCCAAAAGAGGGGAGCTCAACACACGTAACAAGCATGCTTATTTGCCTGTAAATAACCGCTTAAGCATTTATTTGCTTACACACAAATACCAAGGTATGTAATATTTTACATATAATAAACTACACCAAAGTATTCCCCATTATCGTAGGAATCGAGCACGTCACTCGTCATATTTTATTGTCCCTAAATCGACTCTGTTGAGTCATTTTCGTTTAATATTTATAAATTTCAGGCATCACCGCGATTTGCAGGATTCATCCCAACACAATCTCACCGACGTATTACTCCGCATAACAATGGTTTAAAACCATATAACACATTAACCATTTACAATTAATAATAATTTGTAATTAAATTATTCGTACTCCATATTCAAAACAAATCATACGGGAGTAGCCCACCGTTCAGGTATGCTATTATTACATACAAAGGGAAAGGGATAGTAACTTACCTCTACCAAAAAATATCGATGAAAACAAAAAATATTCAGGTGTAAATGTAGCCCTCAACACATAGAACACCCCTTCAGAGTCTGAATTAAAAACGGATAATATTTCGTTAATAATTTAAGCTTGGAAACTAAACCCTCGTTATATAACTCGTGGAGGTGCTCGGCAAAACAAAGGAGAGAAATGAAGTTGAGAACTTACGATCAATGTTAAGAAGGCAAGGAGGAAGGTCCACACCGACCAAAATTTAAAACAAAGGCAAAGAAGAAAAACTAATTGTTAACTGCCAGCCGAAATTGTAGAAATTCCAAGTGAATGATCACTTGGTGATTAATAAAATATTCAATATATATAGTTAGTCATTTGAGAAATTAATCTCATTGGTGGGTCAATGGTCAACATTGTCAAAATCAATTAATCTCTGATTTGACCCAATTAAACACTAATTAATCATTATTAATTAGTCAATGTTAAAATAAAAATATATTTTAACAATATAAAAGAAACACGTAATGTACGATATACTTCGGGTCAATCTAGTCGAAAATATATATTTTCCAACTTTAACGTGTCATTTCCTATTCCAACGTTATAAATCATAACTAACATAACCAAAGTCCAATATGGACTTTAAATACGTCACACATCAAGCCCAATATATCTTGAGCTTAAATGGACTCTCGTAGAACAATTACCTAAGTCCACAATACACAAAACACATAAACACATTAAACATAACACGTAGCACATAATTAATCATGCTAATGCACAATTTATAAAATACGCAATTCCCGGGTGTTACAGAGGGTGTCCTCAAGAAATGAGATGATCTAGCAAGAAGCTCAGTCGTGGGATGCCCAAATGAGGAGCATAAGCGCATGAAGGTAATATAAAGCTCAACCGCGAGTAAACTTGAGCAGGGAGCATAAGTGCGTGAAGGCGCATAATCTACTTGACCACGAGTAAACTCGAGCGAGAGGATAGTATAGAGCTCAGCCGTGAGTAAACTCGAGCAGTGAGCATAAGTGTAAGTAGGCGCGGTGTACTATTCAACCGCGAGTAACACTCAAGCGAGAGGACAATATAAAGCTTAACCACGAGTAAACTCGAGCGGGGAGCATAAGCACGGGAAGGTGCATAATATACTCGAGCGGGAGGATAACATTGAGCTCAGTCGCGAGTAAGCTCGAGCGGGGAGCATAAGCGCAGGTAGGCATGGTGTACTGCTCAACCGTGAGTAATAGTTGAGCGGGAGGACAATATAAAGCTCAGCCGCAAGTAAACTCGAGCGAGGAGTGTAAGCGCGGGAAAACGCATAATCTACTCGACCACGAGTAAACTTAAGTGGGAGGATAATATAGAGCTCAACCGTGAGTAAACTCGAGTGGGAAGCATAAGCGCAGGTAGGCACAGTGTACTACTCAACCGAGTAACAACGAGCGGGAGGACAATATAAAGCTCAGCCGCATGTAAACTCGAGTATAGAACATAACTGTGGGAAGGCGCATAATCTACTCGACCGCGAGTAAACTCGAGTGGGAAGCATAAGCGCAAGTAGGTGCGTTGTACTACTCAACCACGAGTAACACTCGAATGGGAGGTCAATATAAAGCTCAGCCACGAGTAAAATCAAGCGGGGAGCATAAGCACAGGTAAGCATTATGTACTACTCAACCGTGAGTAACATTCGAGCGGGAGGACAATATAAAGCTCAGTTGCGAGTAAACTTGAGCGGGGAGCGTAGGCGTGGGAAAACGTGTAATCTATTCGATGGCGAGTAAACTCGAGCGGGAGGATAATATAGAGCTCAGTTGCGAGATAACTCAAGTGGGTAGTGGAGTTAACCATAAAAATATTTTAATGTGTTCAATACTTACCAATGCTTATCAGGCATGGTCCATACAGCTCTGTTTAGCAGGCATCTAGGTATTTGTCAAGCGGGCATGGCCCAGCTTCCCTGGCGACAAGTTAACTAGGCATGGCCCTATCTGGAGGCTGCCTACCGGCTATGTTAACCGTATATTACCGAGGAATTAATAACATACTAACAGTGGTACCTTGTCATTAGGAATCCAGGGTAGTTAGTATCTATTTTGTGTGTATGGCCCCTATCGTTTGTTGCGAGCATCCAGATGACTAGCAGACATGGCCTTACTCTTAGCGGTGACCGACAAGCAGGGCATGGCCTTGTCTAGTGTTTGTACACCAAAGTTGCTGCCAGTATATCACCTAGGTATTAAATAGTTAACTAACAACGGTACCTGGTCACTAGGAATCCAGGGTAGTTAGTAACTATTTTATGGGCATGGCCCTTATTGTCTGGCAGGCATCCAAGTAGTAATTAGATTGAGCATGACCATGTCCTGCTCGTTGGAGGTCAGGACTTGTCCCAGGTATTGACGATTGCTGACCGGGCATGGCCCAGCTTAATCGGACAACGAGCAAGGCTGTAGGTCAGTCGCATGAAAGTGTTTAAGGCCGTTCGAATGGTTGTAAGGATATCTTGGATTTTCTGTTTGTGGGCAGGCCCTCTACTTCTCGATTGTAAGTGTTTACCTTGAGATCGGGAAGTACTTATGGTTGTTGTAGTTTTTCTTCGGAGGAAGTCTGGGTTGGCACTAAAAGTGTGCCTAAGGCGCTCAACACGAGCGGAATCAACTCTAATAAGAAAAATGTCATGGTTCTCGGAGTTACCAAGTCTTAGTTGACTTGTTTTGAGTACCTGAAAGTTTAAGTGCATCATTTGCAAAGCAAACATATTCCCCTTTTGTAAATAAAGTTGTGGTATGTATTGTGCATTTAATCTTATGATAATAAGATGGTATTCATGCTAGAAATTATGTAAGTGACAATAAATAAATATCGATATTAGCATGACTGGGGAAAATAACATCAATTATGAGACACAACGAACACGTAAGTTTATATTTTATGTGTGTTGTGTGACTAAGTCATGAAATAATGCGTGCCTCGCACCAATATATTTATTTTACCGGGACTAAATATTTCAACCCGGGATAAAATCATAAACAATTACTTTATGCGTCATATGGAACTAAAACATGATTTGTATAGAGAGCTCATATGCGATTTAGGCGTAGTGGTGAATAAAGTAATTTCTTCACCATTTGTCATGCTCGGGCAAATAAATAATCAGATATAGAGTATAATTAACCCCATTGATATGTCACATTTCATAAGTGGGTGAGTATGTATTTTCTTTTTTCATGTGTGACCGGGGCCGGATTAGTAAAATCATAAGGCACGTAAGGACGGCAACATATGTATGGTCGCAAATGTAAAATATATTTAATTGCATACATCGTTGTAGTATAGCATAGCATGGTCGCGAATGCAAAATATATTTAATTGCATACATCGTTGTAGTATAGTGTAGCATGCATCATTATGGTGGAAAATTTGTTGTAAACATGACATAGTTACGAGCATAAATTCATCATGATTACTTCAATTTATGTCGTATAGTAATTTTCACAATTAAATGTCATGCATTCATCACCAATTAATAATAATTTTAATCGGTTACTACAGTTATCATGTCAATGCGTCATTTCATATGTATTTATAGCATATTTATTCGATCATAGCTATCTCGCGTAACACCAAATTATGATTGTTATTATTAATTATCATAATTAATAATTGTAAAGAAAATCAATGTCCAAAGATTATAGCTTAATCACGTCACATATTGATTATATGTATATTTATGTAAGTTATTGGTGTTTAATGCTAATTTGGAGCAATAAAGTAGTCATACGTATCATTTATGTTTAATCCATGTTTCGTTAACTAGTTACTTGCTAATAGCACAAAAAACGAGGTTATATGAGCAAAATATGTAAATATGGACGGTAAAATAGAAAGTGTCCACCTAAAATAGCAGGGAACCGGTTTAAATAGGGTCTGAACCGGTCAATATGGAAGTGAACCGGGTCAAGAAAGATTGTTGTGAACTGGCCGGTTCAGATGGACCAGTTAACGGTCTGTTAACCTTTCCTGACAGAGTTTAATGGAAGCTGATGGAAATTGGAGGGGGTTGGATGAAAAATTGATGAAACAACACGTGCCTTAGTGAAAACGGCTAGGAAATGACGTCACGGGTGATGCAAACCCTCTGCAATGCACAAACAAGAGAGCGTGTTAGATCTGCTTTGTCGCCGCGTAACCGGCGCATGTGAAGACGCCCAAACAGTCAACGAGGCGGCGCGTGAGGGCGCGTTCATGCTCTGTTAGCCTCGATTTTTGGGGTAGTGGACTCACTTCTTCGTGACGCAGATACTGGTTAAGTTTAATTTCTGTTCAGGTTCCGACATGGTACAGATCTGATGTGTTGGAGATTTGTCGGCGCGTTACCATGAACCACCGCCTTCAGCAACTTGTGTGGTGCGTGAGGGAGCGTTAGAGCTCTGATGGCGGTGATTTTGATTCCGCCAGACTCGTCTTGTCAAGGCGCATCCCACGACAGTGTCTACTTTCTGTTACAAGCTTTCTTTCTTTGCCTAGTCCGCATGTAAAGTGTATGTGTTCCCTGTTTTTGGTGGTTCTGGCACCCCTTGGGAGGACCTCCTGTAGCGCTTCAACCCCCAATCTCTATAGGAGCCTCGGGTTGAGCGCCTAATAAACACATAAAACACCTGCAAAGCCCCTAGTAATTACGGGCTAAACAAAACACATCTGATAAAACATAGTAGTTCCTATGAATAATATAAATACCATAGATTCTGAAAAGCCTGGAAAACCAAAAAAAAAAAAAGAAGAAGCTATTACTCGTTAACTAAACACAATGGCTCCAGGCCAACCAACTAGTGAAATATAATACACCAATAACAATCAAAGCCTGATGTAGAGTCTATATAACTCTATACATCCCCGTCCTCATTGCTATACAAATAAAGTCTTCTAGGATCTACAACTCAACAACATGCTAGGTCTCGCGTGTCTCACCGATCACAGGGGAAATTCTGACCTCGCTGGATAAATTCTTAGATAACTGCACATTAAAGTAAACAAGCACGGGGTGAGTGATTACTCAGTAAGTTACTAAATGATCTATATGGCATGTTGTTATGCACATATAACCAATACATAATACACAATACACAATACACCAAATATAACAATTCATATATTTGCACACAATTCACGTTGATCATGTTATAATGCACATTGACTCAACGTAATATAAACACATAGTCAGGATATAAATCAGTATCTCAATCTGATCGGTATCTGAGCTGAATCTGTAGGTGGGCTTTTGACTTGTCCTGCTATAAGCACTATAGTTGTACTGCTGAAGCAATACACATTTATAACTGCACCAGAAATCCAGAAGAACACTGTAGATGTGTTGCTGTCGCGATACACATAATATATTGTCTGAATATGATGGTATCCATAACTGAAAACTACAGCCATGTCTGAACCCAATAGTATCTATACCTTAAAAGAGTTGTTGAGTCAGCGGTACAGTGAAGGGTAGACGATGACTGAAAATTGAGGGGATGTAGCGATGACAAGAGAGAACGGTATTGGTATGCTGCAATTATGTTTGAAGGAGAAGGAAATTGAGGAGAGACAAATAAGAAATAGGGGGAGAGAGAGCGAGAGAGAAATACCTGTGTGGAGAGAAGCAACGAGAGACGTGAATCGCTTCACAACTCTATAGCAAAGAAGGAACAACAGAGAGACAGAGAGAGAGAGAACGAGAGCGTGCATGGAGACTAAATTTTGGGGAAACCTAGCTGGGGGGAATTTGGGGGAATACTTATATACGATGGTGGAAATTTTGGGGAAAATCGCGGGAGAGTGAAATATCGGGGGAAATATATTTAATTAATATATTAATATATTGAGACACGTTTAATTTCGAACCAAAGAGGAAATTTAGTACGGGGGCTACACAAGCGTCCCAAAACAACAGGTATTTGGGAAGGCTATTACACAACAGTCCCAAATACTAAGTAATTGTGACCGCTAATTTTCCCTTCCCAAAAAATGGTATTTGTGACCGTTTTTTAGCCTTCCCAAAGAACAGGGGTCACAAATAGTCACTTTTCTTGCAGTGCTAGAAAACATTGACATTGGGACTTAACCAGGAGTCTTATTACCCCGAGTTTTACCCATGAGTCGTAGTTGTGTTGCTGTTGCAATACACGTGCCAAAATCATGTCTGAACTCAATAGTATCCAGAACCAATGACCTTGGGACTTAACCATGAGTCTCATTACCCCGAGTTTTACCCAATTGTCTAGCCTTCTGTTTGTCATGCGAATTGCTCTAACAAAGGCTACATCCTTGTTATGGCCAATAACAAGGGAGAAACTCATACAACGACCCATAGCGATCACGAGATTTAACTCTCGTAAAGACTACTATCGTCCCATTGTCGACACAACCACAAATGCCAGCTAGACTAAATGTGATGCATAAGTAGATGTTTACTTGTAATAAACACAACTGTTAAGTTCCAAGTACGAGAACTCAACACACATATCAAGCATGAATGTTTGCTCATAAATAAACACAGTTGTTGAGTTCCAAGTATGGGAACTCAACACACATATCAAGCATGAATATTTACTCGTATATAAACAACACCGAACATATATTTTCTTAAAACAAACTCTATAGACAGATCATCTTAATGATAACGAATGCAACATTGTAAGTATTAAACGTTAAACAACACAAGAGTAGGCCATTGGTCTTACCACAAACACCCACTACAGAAGACAAGTCTGCAAATACTAGACATCATGCTCAACCACCAGCATAGGTCAATAGTACCTATTAAGTCATAAAATATTATGTGACTACTAGCGAGTATTTGAACATTATGTCTTATAATGTGCAATGTTGTCACTAGCTATCTCTGAGTATCAAACACTATATAGCCGAATAGCAAGTCAACAACTTTACTACACACAATACACCAACTTGCTGCCAATAGCAATCCATATCATCCATAAACTTTATAATTTAGTTCACGACTATCCGGTACACAAATGGTGTACATATGATGATAATAGCAGGTTCTCAATCCGCTATTTCTAACTTTGTCAAACAATACATACGAGTATTTTAACTCTTTATATAAGTCTCGTAACATACTCACGATTAACCTCACCTATGTTAATCACTCTCCACCAATACTACACCCAAGCTTACAAGTCATGGATTTCAAATCAATCATAGGAGTAGGCCATAAATGTCTACTACCCAACAGAATATCATGCACAATTTATAGATATTTAATTCATACCTAGTCACTTGTCTTTAAGCGTAAGAATCAATTACTTAATTCAGATAACTTAGTTATCTTAAATAATGACTCTACTAAGTCACAAATCCAAAAGCTATTTGCTATTAAATAGCTGTAATATCCATCCATGACCTATAGTTATTTACATTCATAACTGGTACGAATCTACCTATTATTCAGTACATGCAAACGAATATCCATTAATTGTTACAATTCCACGTAACTGAAATTCAGATACTATTTTCATATCTTTTAACATCTATTTTAACCTCAATTAACTCAATGTTATTTATTCCCAAAACTTAATAAGTTTAGCATATGAATAATATCATTTAAATTACATTAATTCCCTACAGGAACTAAACTTCTCAGTTGTCTTAACTATTAATCAACTACAATTTGACTCCGTAAAGTCAATTACAATACCACAATAATATTTTTAACATGTAGGGACTAATATATCATTCTATAATTTAATAATTTACTATCATATAAAATAACCTTGTAGGGTCAATTATAATACTATAACACTTTCGGGCCACAATCACTAATTATTACTTAGGCCATAGACATCAAATAACAATTTCTTGTTATCGTATCATAATATTTATAAGGGTATAATCATTCCCTAAGTAAATATAAACATCATAGGAGTTAGTTACACTACCTCATATAATTTATTTCACTCAACTTGACTCCATAGAGTCAATTATTCAACGAATCAAATCCCGGAACGGTAATAATTACGACTCCATAAATTACGGATCATAATTTTCATTTTTGCATTAACACCCTATTTCCTTCTTATCGGCTATTTCACCGATTAAACGGGGTAATTAATTATTATGAACATGTATACCAATTACAAGCTCAAAACAATTAACATGTAGTATATTTTCTACCCGTTAACTAATATAACCCCCACAAAAATATCATATGTAGCACATATTATTGCATACATAAGCAAACAAGAGGATTAGTAACTTACAGATTGACAAAATTTCAGCAGATTAAGTATTATTTCATACCACCAAAAACTGTCAACGACACTAACCCGCAACTTCTACGATGTACCGTCATTACCGTACAAACTAGTGAACCCACCATTTCTCTATCATACGGCTGGACAAGGGAAGATGAATACCATTTGAAACTTGTCTCTTGCAAAAGAAGTCAGCCCATGATGAGTTTTATTAATAAATCATGAGTTGTTTAAAATAAAGAAGTCATTTTAAGGTGTTAATCTATTTGTCACTCGAATTCTCTCCTTCCGGCCACACCAGGAAAAAGAAAGGAAAGATGATAGACTTTCACTCTAGGCCTCCAGCAAATATATTCAGCCAAGAGTGAGTCAACTATGAAGCAGGAGGTGGCAACAATCCTTAAAGCCCACCGACCGATTCTCTCTCATCGGTTTCCTTTTAACCCGTACGGTAACAATAGTTGGATAGTAAATGATAAAACTTCCTACCAAAATATCTTAACTAATTAACCAAGGCATGAGTCAATAATCAAGGCATGAATGACCTCCCTTGTTAAAATTCATTTTTAAAGTGTACTCATGTAATGGGTTGATTTATAATTGATCAACTAACACTAATTAATCCAACTTAAATACCAACCAATCTTAATATTTACACATGTGATTATATTCTTAATGATACTTAACACACAAGTAAATCAAGATTAACCCCGGATAAAATAGTCAAAAAGTCAAATAAATACAAGTCAAACAATAGAAGTAATACTAAAACTTTAGTAATAAATCTCGATATAATTATAGAAAATCTCGGGTGTTACAGCTCCGCCATGGTTGACGGAGTTAGTCAATTGAGGGGAATGAAATATAATCATTTCTCGATAATGGAACCAAACTGATGTGGCAAAAATATCGTCATATCGGGGGTGACGAAAGTTGTGGACGCACGTGCATCCTTCGTTGACCGTATCGGTGATAGAATCTTCGTTTGAGTCGGATATCTTGCTATGTGTAGCTCTGCAAAATGAATCAACCGTGAGTTGGCGCGGAGGGTTCCCCGCCAAACCCCTCCGGCGTGTTTATCAGTCCAGTGTATAAAATAGGAGGGCGTGTAGCCCCCGTATATGGAGTGAAAAAATATAGAAGAGAGATCCCCTTACTATGAGCTAGTAGGGTTCATTTATACTTGAGGGATTAGGGTTGACTTGCCATGCATGAGTCAGACTCATAGTGTTCAGTAGTCATGTAAAGCATAGTGGGTCGGTATAGTAGAGAGCTCCCTTGCCTAAGTGAGGCCTAAATATCTTTTGAAGTAGATTAAATATAGGGTGAAATTTGGGCCGGTACTTTGTGCACAATATTTAGGAAAACTTGCGTGTCGGTCCACTTTTTGAAGTTTCTAATCGCTAAAGTACCTCTTTTTTCAACCGAAAAAGTTACTTTTTGGGGCAAAATGACTATGATACCCTTAATGAACCGAAGGCACGCTACAGAGGTTAAATTTTGCACCGCGATACAAAAAATATTATATAATCAATTTGTGCACTGCGATACAAAATGATAATGAACAAGAACACGTCCTCCACCTTCTTCTTCCATCTACTCCGTTATAAGCCTTCTTCTTCCGCCTTCTTTTCCGCCTTTGTCCCTACTAAAAAATCATTTAACCCAGTACAGATCCATTACAATTTCGATCCCATTTCGTTGCGCAACAATGGTGATTTTCGAATTCAATGTGTTTGCCGAAGCTGTTGAAGGAGACGATGGACATTTTCGGAACAATATTTCGAAAAATGGTCTTTTGCGGTTGAATAAAATAACGGTGGACTTTTTGAGTTACAAACTTTGAAAAAAGTACTGCCCAAAATTTTACCTCAATATTTAACCACAAAAGTTCATCATGGTTTTTTCAATCAATAAAATACACTTTTTGGGCTAAAATATTGAAGATACTCTAATGAATAAAAGTCACATACACACACTCCGTCCAAAATTAGGCATCGCAATGAAATATTTGGGCATCGGAACACAAAATTAGGCATCACAATCAAAAAAATTAGGTGTCGAAACACAAATCCTGCCCAAAATTAGGCATCGATAATAAATTTTTGGTATTGATCATTAATTTTGTGCATCAACCGAAAATTGTATCGATCATTCGTCCTTTTACCTGATTTCTCTCTCTATATTCATTTCACACGTCATTAATCATTATATCCCTTTCCCACCACATTTCTCTCGCTTGCCAAAAAAATACAGGAAAGATCCAAAGCAAAAAAGTCAAGCCAATACCATAATTATATTGAAAAAGATGGTTGCAGCAATTTCATATCTTTTCTTATCAGTTTGACTAACCTTTATCTCTCAATTATATTGAAAGCGAGGCCTTAAGCTATAGGAACAGTAACCAACAACCGGTACTGCTCACTTCTCCTAACAGAGAGGTCGGGTGTTCAAGTCCCACTAGAAATACCTTGAATTTTACAACTTTCAATAGAAAGGTCGGGTGTTCAAGCATTTTCAGAGGCAACATTGTTGTTTAAGCCTTACCCAAAGGCCTCATTTACCTGCTCACTTATCTTAACGGAGAGGTCGAATGTTCAAGCTCTACCAGAGGCACCCTGGTACATCACTACTCTCAACCGAGAGATCGAGTATTCAAAGCCTTACCAGAGGCACCATTTGTTCTAGTCACAACAAAGGCATCATATATCTATAATTGTAGTCTTTCAAGGTATTAAAATAAAAAATAAATAAAGGTTGGGGTAAGGTCTATATCTCATCCAACCTTTAAAAAAAAAGCTACAAGAACAGTACAAGAACTTAGATCATCAAACAAAAGTCAAGATTATTTCCCCTTCCATCGATTGGCATAAACTGAACATCAATTACATATATAGAGGATAATATTGAATCGTTGCCTTCGATGTGGGAGTCGTTGTTATGACCAACACACCCACTTCTTGATTTGGAATCCAAAATTGATACAAATCTGTAAGTATTTGAAGTTGGATAATTTGTTAAACAAATAACAAATTATCTATGGTTACAGTCAACTTTTTATCTATGGTGGTGATGAGATAGGATCTGATGAAGTTTTAACAGTGGGTTTATAAATTTTGCAACATTGAGGGTTCTTACAGTTTAACTAAAGGTTCAAATACTATGGCATCCACTGATACTAGATGATTTGCTATAACTTTTAATGAGTTCATAACCGATTTTAGATTTATATGCTTTTATTTTTGTTTAAATACAGAATGACGTCATAACTTGGTGAAGCAATTCCATGGGCTGAATAACTGGGTTTTATAAACTGTTAACATGCAAAAAAAAAAAGGTGGGAAACGAGAACGATGACATTTTGGGAAGAAAAAAAGAAAAATATACTTTTGCGATTGAAAAAAAAAAAAAGTAGTGGAGCAATTATAATTCTAAAAAAAAGGACCGATCCGCAATTATTCCATAAATATATACACTTTAGGCTCATTTTGGAACTTTATGATGTATTGATTTCTCCCATAAGTTTATGTGTTTGTTGTGGGGGAGGAGAGAGTGACTTTTGATTTTGTTCTTACGCTACAACAAAACAATGAGAGAACCAGAAGAGCAATATGAGTTGACCATTTTGCCCCCCATAAACGTCACGTGCTCCTCACGTGAGGATATTTAAAAGATGAAAATTAACGAAAGAGAAACATATATGGAACATTTGTATTGTTTGCCCTAATAATAAATGATAATTAACATAATTCTCACTTTGCCTCTTGAGTCAAAAACTTAAAATTGATAATAGTTTTTCCTTTTTTAAGTTTTGAAGAAATGGTCGGCCTGGAAAACGCCCCCTTGATTGTAAGAATCCGGCCCTTCCCCTTGATGGCCAGCCCAAAAATTCTGCTCCCCATTGATGCCCATCCTAATTTCCGTTAGGCCGTTAGTTTTGTTGGATCTCCATCAGAATATACAAAGATTAGGACCAAATTGCAAGAAAAAAAGTTAACAAACTTAACAAAACCCAACAAAACTTAATGAATTCTAACGGAATGTCTAAAAAGCCGCCCCCTCCATTGATGGGCCATCTCAATATTCGTTCTGTCCCGTTAAGTTTTAGGTCTCCGTCAAAATCCATAAAGGTTATGACAGAATCACAAGAAAAAATGTTAACAGACTTGACAAAACTAAACAAAATCTAACTGAACTCCCCTCTTGATGCCACCCCAAAAATCCTCTCCCCTCAATTTCTTTTTGAAGATTTCAAAATTTCGAATTAAAAATTTCTTTTTAAATAAATGATTTTGTCTTGAAAAATTAAAATTAAATGTTTCTTTAAGACCAAAATATTAGATTTTTTTTGGTAACAATAATGTAATCACAATGTTGTGATACAACTGTTTTCTTTATATATAAAAGTTTTTTTCTCTTTATTTTCAACAAGGACAAAATGATCCTTGTTCCCATGATCACAAATAAGCGCATGTGCAATTAATATACGAGGCTCAAAAAAGTAACAATAGAAAGTCATTATTATTATCATGTGAAAAAACCACACTCTTATGATTTCACGTAAAAAAATTAGCCGCCTCGTTTAGAGATTGTTTGGTGTAGCGTTTTAATCAAAATTTTGATAAAATATTACAATTTCCTTTTTTTTAAAGTGTTTTAATAAAACGTTTTAAAACACAACATTTTAAAAATATGTTGTGTTTACAAACGCAACAATTTGGAGCAGTGAGAGAAAACTGAGGTTTTAAAACACTACATCATTTTTTACTACTACTATTTTTATGAAAATAGTGTTTTAAAATAATTTTCCAAATGCATTTATAAAAAAATTGTGTTTTAAAAATGATATATTTTCAACACGGGTACTAAGTTTTGCATCTTAGAGCATCTTCAATACAAATGTCGATGTAAAAGAATTTACATTTCATCTAAGATTTACATCATTTTTTAAAGAAAAAACTTATATAAATGTGGATGATGAGTGTGATATGATGTGATAACCAAATTTGCTCACATTATGGATAACAATGTCAATCTTTTACATTTTACTTGAAGGTGTGAATACATCCTAGTCATTGACTCATTATTATTATTTTTAAAAACTCTTTCTATTTGTTGTTCTCTTTTTTTTCTTTTTATTTGTTTGTCAAATACTTTCCCCGTTCCAGGCAAAGAGTCCACTATTCTATTTTAAGATACTTCACTTAAATAGTTTACTTTCAAAAATTAAAGCATAAAAATGTCATTTTATTACTAATAAGCTACTAAAATTATCATTTTCTTAAAAAGTTTGAGTTTCAAACGGAAATTTTTGTCCTGAAACGGATGGAGTATTATTTTAGTGGTGTGATAATACATGTCACATAAGATTAAATTCACATTTGCATTAGAGAGATCCATTTTGATTGAATATAATGAAAAGATAAAAAATTACACATATGATTGAGGAAAATCAACAGTTGCATTGGTGATGCTCTTAAGTTTATAAGAGCATCTCCAATGTTAATGTTGATGTGAAAGAATTTAGATGTTACTTAGGATTTTGAAAGAAAAAATCTCTCCAATGCAAATGTGGTTGATGAGTGTGGATATGATGTCACAATCAAATTTCTTCACATTGTAAATAACAATGTCAAATTTTCACATTTTACTTGAGGGCGTGGATACGTCCTAGTCATTATTTTTAAAAAACTTTTTTATTGGTTGTTGGTTCTTCTCTTTTTTTTTTTTTTGTCAAATATTATTTTAGTGGTGGTATGCATGCCACATAAAATTAAATCCACATTTGTATGATAGATATCAATTTTGATTGAATGTGAATGAAGGGAGAAAAAAATGACACATATAATTGAGGGAATAAATTACACACGGTCACGTATGATCAAAAATCAAATCATAGTTGCATACAGTGTTTTAAAAATCGAACTAGGCGTTAGACGCCATCCCGATGCCTTGAAATTTGGCAAATCGGCGAAAAAATTTGCTAGGCGGCCAACTGATGATTTTTCATATATTTTTTTATTTTTTAAAATTTTTGTCCTAAATAATGTCCTTTTGGGTTTTTTTAAATAATAATAATAATAAATATCAATTTTAAATTATTAAATTATTTTTATAAATTAGTAATTGTCAACGGACCTATGGATAATTGAACTATTGACTAATTTTTTAATATTTTAAATCTTAAATTATATTAAATTTCTAATCACTATTTTTAAATTATCATGTGATATTTAATATTAGTATATTTAAAAAATTAATGTTTAATAATCATGTTATAATAAAAAATATATTAAAAATAGGATATATTATGTCTTGGTGTACAAGAAGGAATCCATTTGTTTTCTAGTTTCCTTCCAGCTTTAGTATTCCTCGCCAGCCTTACCACTCTTCTCTACTCTTCAAGAAAACTCTCTCTATTTCTCTTCAACAAATCTCCAAAATCTTTGCCGGTCAACACTCCGAATTTGCTCAAAGTAACCGATTCCTGGTTAATCCATGGCGGCGATTCAGTCAAAGCTGTTCCTTTCCTTGCTTTTCTCGTTGTTCCTGCTTTCCCATTTGGTTGACGCCGACGATGTTGTCTATTGCAGTGAGTTCTCTCCCATTCTATCACAAATTTAATTTCCCCTTTCAATTTATCTCAATCCAGTTTATTCTGATTTCCTTGTCTCATACTTTTGGATGAAAACGATCAATTCATCCATAATAATTACTTGATGTTGAATTTGGATTATATCATTCTTCTTTCAAAATTAATAACGGTCGACTTCGATTGTCACTGACCTCAACTATTTTAGCTCTTGTTCAAAGTGTTTGGCAAATTAGTACTTGGCTCTTTTGTCACTGTCTTTAGTGATCTCTATTTGTATTTTTTAATCCAAAAAATTGGTAAGTTTTAGCAGTTTGAAGAGTGATAATAGATTCTGACATTCTGTAAACGGAAACTAAATTGAACAGAGTGACACGAACAACACAGGGATTTTGCCGCAGTTTTCTGATTGGAGAGAATAATACAGAAATGGAAATAAGGATAATAGTCCAATGGAAACTTAGCTGTAAAGAAAACAAATGAAAAAAAAATTGAAAATGGATTCAGATCTGCCTAGATCTCCTTTGCTACATTTCTGGCTAAATAAAGGTGATGACCCAGCGAATTTTCCTCCATTTTCAACAGCTGGACACGTGTCCTGATTAGAATGCTCTATTTGTTGCTGATTGTGACAACCTCAAGACACTACTCCACTAATGCTAATGACACTCTTTTAAACCTGATTTCAAAAGCCCAGCAACCGTTATATTCTAATGGTCCCTTCCTCAGCGCATGTCCTCCAAGTGTTTGTGAAAATCCCTAAATCATAACAATGGCCTCTCCTTCAACATATCCTTGTCCTCAAGGATTGAAGCCTGGAAAATGCTTGGCATTGAACTGGGCATCCTCCCAAGTTACCTCCATTGGTGTTCCTTTACCCACTGAATGACCTGGGGCACGGCTGCATCGGGTCGCTTGATCAAATGGCGATCCAACAAAGCGATAGGGTAGATTAGAAATTGACCCACTGTGCCTACAAGTGGAAGTTGGAGCTATGATAGCTTTGGATCCGAGCTTCTTCATCAGCAATGGCACATAAAAGATGGAGTCTATTTGTCAGTCTTCTGGGAGTTTGTCGATATGCAACCTTGCCAATGCGTTCCACAATTTCAAATGGCCCATAAATCATGGAGTAAGTTTAAGATCCCTGTGCAGGGATAAGGTAGTCTGTCAGTAAGGTTGATATTTTAACTACAAGCAATCCCCAACTGAGAACTCATTCAGTTCCATTCGTGTCGGCATAAACTTTCATCAGATTTTGAACTATGCCAATCTGCTCCCTGAAAGTGCTATCATGTGGGCTCTGTCTCATAGAGACTCAACTATATCTGACTTACCTGTGGCGCTGAGTCAGTGGAAAGTTAGTTGTGGGGGCACAGCCAAACACCACTTGAAATGTGGTCATGTTGAGGCTGGATGGTGGTTGGCCCACTGTGCCAGTAGCAATGAGCCCAGCAACGAAATCAGTGACTGTCATGCAACACAGTTACGTCTCCAAACATCGATTGACTCTTTTGATCTGGCCATCAGTTTGTGGATGGTAAGCTAGCTGTGTATGAGTTGGATGTCCAGTAATTTGAACATGGTCGGTTTTCTTGCACTGACCTTCATTACATTCACGGACCTATGCTTTACGTTATGCCTCAAAGACGGCCAAAAAAAACATGATTTCACCATCTTAAAAGTGCCTTGCTCCCCAGAGTGGCTCCCTACTCCTATCAAGTGCAGTTTCTTGATCAACCTCTTAGCGCAACTCTCCAAGAATGCCCACATACAACCTGCCTTTGTGCCTTTGTACATTTGTAAGTCTCCCACGAAGGAATGATCAGGTGGATAGTGCATTGACTGCCTGTTCTCCATACCTTTCTTGTACGTAGTTGTGTGATTGAGGTCCAGCATTTGGGAAGCTCAAGTTCCGTTTAAGGTCAGGGCTCTCGTTTAAGGTCCGGATTGGTGTGGTATGTGTAAGCATGCTTAGAGTCTCACAATCATCTTTTTTGCACATCCCCCCTCCTCCCCAAACACAGACACACCACATGTCATCCCCTATCCCTTGCATGATTGCTGTTGCAGTTGCTGAATCATTGCATGCAAGATATCCGAGTTATCTCAATGAAAATTCATTACTGTGATTGACTACTTTCTTAGTTTTGGTGTGTTAAGCTTATACTTCACAATAGAAATGTGCCTCGTGTGATGCACCTGGAGGCGAATGTGGGGGCTGAAACAGTAGTGTGTAATAGAACTATATGGGCATTAGAGGAAGACCAGTAACTTGGTCAGATAAATGTCCCTTCAAATTATAATATTTCCTTTGCCATCTAGTTTAAAATTACCTAAAGGAATATATGTTTAGCCTTGAGTTTTAAGCCTTGCTCTTGGGGAGGTTGAATGCCTTGTGGCTTCCCTTGATCATGTGAAATGTTGACAGATGCTCCCTCGCTTATATTTTATTGTAACATGGATGGAATATATTTTCAGAAGTCTCTGCGTTGTTATTTATTTCTCTCTTTGAACACATAATAAAGTTTACCTTTTTGTTAATATGCAGATAAGAAGGCTAAGTACGATGTCAAGGTTAGTGGGATTGAAATATCTCCTTATCCAATATCGAGAGGCAAAAATACCACCTTTAGCATTGCTGCATCAACAGGTTGTAATTTACTTGCCATTTTCCATTGTACTTCTCGATATGATTGACATCATACGTTCAACGTTTTGATCTTTTTATTGCTCTAAGTAACATAAAATCTGTGCATATTCTAACTTGCCCTTGTTAACCTTTTATTTATTGTTTATTATTATTACTTTTTAAATTGATTACAAGTGTATACCGGAGAAGTAAAGATGTTTTATGGATGTGATAGAATACGCCTTAAGTTATGTGTTTGTTCTCTTTCTTGGATACTAATTTGTGATCACATTTCTCATACAATGTCTTTTCTACGACATTATCATTTTTAGGCAGGACTGTTATTGACGTTCTGAAGCCAGTCCACCTTTTCTGGTTTCAAAAACATGCTTAACAATTTCTATCCCCCCCTCCCCACCATAAAAAAGAAGTGAACGTGGGTCGCAAGTGTGGGGGATTGTTAGGGCTTGATATATATTGTTGGGCCCTCTCTATAACGGCTTAAGCTTTTCTGGTGAGTTGGTAACTTAACACATCTAAATTTAAATGTGTCTCATGGGCATAACTGGTACCATGTAGAGTGCGAGGTAAGCTTATGGAAGTGATAATAAGTGAATATGATTATTTTCAGAATGTATGATTGGCTGCTATCATGACCAGAATGGCATATTGTAATGTTTGGAAGATTATTTTGTTTTGATATCCTTGAAATAGGCTTTGCGCTCGGTTTGATTTGCATTGAAGTTCCGCTTTCCATCAAATAATAACTTGGCTATTACCTTTATGAACGGATAAAGTGGTATTTAGATAACCCAATTTAGTCTGCACCGTGTTTGATATCTATTAGTCAGCGCTAAATAAGGCTCGTGAGGGTCTGATTTGATAAGAAAACAGGACTTCCTCCATTCTAGGTTGGAGGGTTTTCATGAGAACCTGATACTGTTCACTCACAATTAGCATCAAAATATCCTCTTAAGAGTCTCTCTTAAACAACACTCTCCCTCTCTGTCATTTTGTTTTAATTCCCAGCTCCTCTCACAAGTACAAGTAGCATGTTTGTTTTAAGATCTTACGTATGTATTTTTTACAGATACCTTTGTTTACTGTTTTTTCTACAATTTTTTTAAATCACGTAATATCTTTCGCTTTCAAGATGATTTTTTAAACGTTCTTTAGGATTTTCAATAATATTATAAGTTTTTTTTTTTTGGGTCTTTAATGATACAATGGATAATACTTTACCACTTTAGATAATGATTGACAAATACTTAACAGAAATGCAGTTGCGCTCATATTTTTACCTAACTGGGTACAAACTAAGACGAGCTCTAATAAGACTCTATTCTCTTATTAAAAGGGTAACCTAAGTTGGTTCTGAACAAAACTGGTCAAAAGTTTGTGAAATTCCCAATCAGGCCCTAAGAGTTTGCAATACATTTCCTTCATGAACATACATCCAGATGTTGCACATATTATTGTCTGATATTTTGGGGGTAATGGTGATAGTTGGAAGTTGTTTGTCTTGTTAGCTTAAGTTGATTGATAGCCATTTTACCATGTTTGGGAATCCACATGGTAATGTACTTTAAAGACGATTAGAATATAATAACTAGTTGGTCCCCTCTATTCAATATCACTTGCTTAGAATTATCGGGTTTGATTGGTAGCCAATTTGCGAATGCGTTTGAGATGATATTCCGGCAGGCTTGTAACTTGTGACACTGATTTAGGACAAGCGTCATGGACACCTTCAAATTTTGATGGTATTGAGCAGCAACACAAAAGCTCTTAGGGCTGCTTGTGATTTGATCGTGGCACAAACTTGGTAAATTGTTGGAACATGGTCTGAGTTTGAGGCTTGATTGAGCTCTAGAATATAGGGAGTAAAATTTTGGGCTACTGGTTAACAGTTATCTCAATGAATAATTTTTCAGGGTTTTCCCATGGTTTTAGTTTAGCTTTTGCATAAGATAATGATTGGGCTAGTTAATAAGGACTTTTAGGTGGAAAAGAAGTGTGGTTTACATTTTATTTTCAGGTTTAAGTCAAAGGAAATAATTGAACGAAAGAAGAATGGACTGGTCACACCTAGAACCCACATGAGTTCTGAATAAACTCCTACTTTCCATTGAGTACAAGGAATGACATCACAATATATAGAATACTTGTGAACTTCTTCATTTAGTTGACTTTGATTCTTATTTGATAACTGATCTGTTTTTAGCATGGAGCCTCTAAAGTGACTACTTACATTTAAATTTATATTGTATAAAGAGAAATTTTTATCTAGGTAAATTTGGAAGGCATTTGGTGCCCTTCTTCCATTTTGAACAGTGACTTGTAAAATCTTATTAGCAATAATTCTTATTTGATTCTTGTTGCAAGGTGTTGAGAGTGTTGTGTTGGTGTCGGAGACTAGTGGACATGAGTCTGACGCTGAACGCAGACCTCTAGAATGTGTCGATGTTTCACAGATTGTTTCCTCTGGCTGCTGAGTTGTTCATTTGAGCATACATGGTTTTTTTTTTCGTTAGTTAGGCACTGAGGGCTACCATTGAAGTCTTCTATGAATATACTTGGCTCAGCCCTAATCTGTCTTGTTTGAGGACGGTTTTTCAATTTATATGTTATCAGCATACAACTGAAAAATGAAAACAAACGAATGGTATCTTCATTATTTTTGGCAGAACTGTCTATATGCATGTTCTTGCTTTATCTATGCTAGTTTAGTAGGATATGCTATAATCTGTCACTTGCTTAAAGACTTCTATCAACTGCTCGTCAGGGCCCATTGTTGTGTTTTACTTGCCTCCCAAATCCCCATCAATAAAAGATTGAATATTATTTTTACCATTCACGATCTTGCTAACATGTTTGGATAGAACTGGTTACTAAACTAATGGGCATTCCTTTCCTGTACTATGGAAGGTCCAGGATTCCAGTTATGTCAGGAATCATAGAAGGCCGCGCATTTATGAACTTAGGTTGTATACATTAAAGAGTGACTACGGAATGGTTTTGAAACGATGAAGAAAAAGAAAAGTTGCTGCAAGCAAAGCTTGTTGAGTGAATTTTATTTGAAAATTATAGTGTCCGTGCCTGTACATTTACCTTGGATTTTTCCACACAGATAAAGCAATATCTGGAGGAAAACTGGTGATTGAAGTTTCATACATCTTTTTCCAAGTCTACAGTGAGACTCATGACCTTTGCGAGAAAACATCTTGCCCTGTTGCTGCTGGTGCTTTTGAGGTCTCTCACTCCCAGCTTTTACCTGGATTCACTCCACCGTAAGTCATCTTTCTATTCTGTGGTTAATTATATTTTTATTGACAGAGTTGATATCTCTAAAGAAATCCCAACCTAGAAATGGGATCAAGACATGATTGTTTTGTTCTGGTTAGTTCAGGAACACCTATAAAGAGGGCTTATGTGTTGGATTGTTTCTTTTTCCCCCCTTTTTTCAAGTAATAATCAAAGTATGTTAATTTCTTTGTTTTATAAGTATTATAAGAAACAAGCTAATTCCAAATAAGTCTCGACATCATAAATAGTAGACTTGTGAGGAGTTTCTCTACATTATTTGTGTTGAGTTTTCCTCTTTTTGGTTTATAATGGTTTTAACCTTTTGTGTTGAGTTTTCTTCTTGTGGCCCTAATGGATATGGTATATACGTGTGGAATCAAAGGTCTTCTGTTCAATACCCAGCCAAGCCATTTATAATATTTAATTTAATTGATTTTGACCCCTAAAGGGTGGGAGATATGTCAAGGGCACTCGGGCAAAGAGGAGTTTGAGGTCCTTGGTTTCAATCCCCATACCAACAAGGGGTCACACTTACCTATCAAAAAAAAGAATATAATCTGAAGCTTTATTTGTGATTAATGGACAGGATATCTTTAAGGCTCCTCAATTTTCATGAATTAGAGAGAGAGAGAGTTGTAACTCTCAATTAGGAATAATTGTGAAATATTTGTTGCTTAGCATATTTTAGTCTTGTTATATTTTTGGCATTATTGATTTATTTGATTATCTCTACTCAAGTTAGGGTTGGTATCCATGGCCGTTGATTCAAACCCCTATTTTGTAACTATAGTTGAACGAGTTCAGAATTGTGCCTTGTGGCTTTGTGGCATTTGGGTGCTGTCACCGTATTTTTTCTTTCTTTCTTCTAATCCATAAGCCTTCTTAATTTTTTTCTTCATCAATATGGTATTAGAGCCGAAGCGTCTCGCTTCTTACCTCAGATTGTCTCTGTCTTTCTCTTTGTTTTTCTTCATCTCCATCATACCACTGCAATCAAACACGCATCACTGCTTTCACCACAATAGTTACACCAGATCGGACCCACTTCCCAAGAGTGCTTAGTATCTTATGACTTCACCAGTTATTCTTCTTACGCACCGTGAACCCCATCTTCTTCTTCATTGCTTCTCTGTCACATTCCACCAATTTTTCACTGCTCACATCACCCAAAGGTCCCAAAAAGTATCTACACTCCACTCTTCTTCTGAACTCTCCTCTTGGTCAATTGACAAAACCTTCTGCCTTGCCTTCCGATCTTGCATCTGTTATTACCCCTCTTTTTTTACGCCATCAGCATGCAACAGTAGTCTCACGGTTGGTATGATAGTGTCCTTGGCCTGCTGCAGATATGGGAATCTTCCTCAAGAAGATGCTTTCTTTTCCATCAGCCTTCTTTGCTTCATCACATCAGTGATCAGTCTCACTGGCCTTATTCTGCCTTAGCTGTCAACTACAGGGCTCCTTCATCACTTTTTCTTCTTTGATTTCCATTGTTGCAATCGCTTGTTCTTTAGAAGCTGGTCTTAAACATTAAGAATCCAAAAAACACAATCATCCACCATTACCATTTCCTTCTTGTTTCCCATACATGTGCTGATCTCTTTCTCTCTTACTTTGCCACTCAAAAACTGGTAGTATATCCAACCAATTGTTTCCTTTCTACTATGTCAACTCAATTCCCAAGATTCATTCTCCAATGTAAAGATTGGGACGTTATGGTAGCAATTTGCGATCTTAGCGTCTTCAATTATTGTACTCCCTTGATTCGTTTCATACAACAATCAGAGACCCATTACACACATGAGCACATGAAGAACCATATCCCTATCTTAACAATGATCATGAATCGATAGGAACTCATCAACACAAAAGATGTCAAGATGTATGACTTATAAATTCTGATCATTCAATTCACCATACGCGGATAATCTACTCAATTATAAATACATTTTGCAAATATAATTTGAGGAGATTTGATAAAAAACAATTTGGGAAAAACTCAAATATTAGATTGATTGGGCGAATTAAATCATCACATAAATATCCATACAAGGTTACCTCCAATTCCTAGATAAAGAGGTTTGGTTCTCATAACTTGATGACAATTACTAAGAATTACATTTGCTTGGTCTCTGATACCTTCCCCCAAAACAACCCTAAGCCCCTCTTTATCTTCATCAAAAGTTGTGGACCAAGAACAAATAAAATACCAACAAGGAAAAAGAATCCTATTTTTACCTGTAAAATATAATCTCTAGCCGGCGCCCTTTTGCAGTACAAAGCAGGAGCAGCTGCGTTGAATCTCAGTTTCTGACTGTGTTTCAGTGTTTCCCTGCAGCACCCATGAACCAGCCCTAAATAAACCGCATGCACTTTCACTTTTTGGCGCACCCACACTGAATGACAACAGCGCCCCAACGCCTCTTATCCTGAACTTGGGGATTTTCTTTGCTATATTTGTGCAGCTGTGCAGGCTATATGGGACGCACCTACGCTAGGTGTGTTTCTTTACTTTTCCAATCTCCTCTTTGACATCCCCTTTTCTTTGCTCCTAATCTCCAAAATGACTCCTTGGATGCATAAGATTGATCATCCCTACAAAGACATGAAACAAACAACGCAACGAACAAGATTAACTAATAAAACGTCGAGAACTGACATATATTAAGCTGAGATATATTCAATTGATTGAGTAAAAACTCATTCATCTTTATCCAATTTATTTTATTTTTTTATTGTTTCCAAGGTGTGATGACTGAGGAGGGACAGAGGAGGTGAGTGGTGCGAGCTCTATTATGAGTGCAATCCGCCAACACAAACTGCCCAAATTTTCAATTGTTTCTCTGTAGACAATATTCAGTCGGACAAGCAGAACTAATGGTGATATATCCAAAAAATCTGGTTCATTTTTGTCCGGAGAGAGCATTGATGGTCCCCTTAAACATGTTACCAACGAAATAGCAACAAGTTCACTGGTTAGAAAACTTGATTTCTTCACAAGTCTAAATTATTGATGCTCCGGCATTGGTCATCACCACCAAAAATTGCAGCCACGCTCACATGGTCTGATCTTTTATATTGTAGAGAAAGGTGAGTAGGAATACCTGAGCTTGTACCACTGTTAGTTTTGATTGGATTGTTAGAAAATATAAATGGAACAGGAGCATTGGGCTTGGGGGTGGGGGGAAGAGAGGGGATAATGTACCTTGTTAAAAGAGGGCAGAAAATAAAAAGAAGCAAAAAAATTTGGAAAAAATGAAGTGAAAATAAAGTGAAAAGCAAGAGAGGATATGAAGTGCAGCACAGAAACTGGAAATGATAGAAGAAAGGACAAAAGGCTTTGTTGGGTTTTAAATTTCTGTTGTGTGCACTTGGAAAATGACCTGTCAATGTCAAGTCCAAAGTTGTTTGATTCATAATTGTGTCACCCTTTTAGAGTTGCTTGGTCAATCAAGTAGCTTTACATGTGCTGGTCAGCCATTAGATTAGATTCATATGAACTATGAAGAATTAAGATCAATTATATGAAAGGATTGCATATGATGGCTTATAAAAATGTTGTCATGCAGACTTTGGTTCCTTTGAGAGAGCATTGAAATTTGCTTGTTAGCACTCTTATTTTGAGGTTTTTATCTTCTATTGTACCCCTTCCTATCCACTCAAAGAGTTCACATTTGAAGGTTAAAGTGATTAAAATTAATTTGTAAATGCCCTTGTAAGGATATAAGTAGTTTTCATGTTTTTGCAACCTTGTGTCTTGAGTTTCAAGGTACCCCACATAAAGTCCTCAAAGTCAATTTCGTTATTGAACCGCCGTTGCTTTCATTTTGAGTTTTTCCAATTTTAATGTAAGAAATCTAAAGAAAAAAAAAAGAAGAACAGGGATAGTTTCTAATAACAATTTTAGGTGGACTCTATGAGTAGTTTCTTATTTACTTTCTACTTGTAGTGTCCAACACTATTTTAATAGGAGTGATGAGGGCCATGAGGCAGCAAATAAGCATGAATTTAACATAGATTTATCATGTATTAGGTAATGGAAAATCAATTATGATAACATATTATGAATACTATCAATGACAATTTTTAGAATGCTGTAAAGATAAGTAATTCTTTTATGAATCTTTAGTCAAAGTTGACCATAAAAAGTCAAAGTGAGACTATTTTCTTGGGAGGAGGGAATACGAGTCATAAATTCTGACCTCTTCACGAGCGACGCCTGTCAAACCGCTACTTACTTTTGGTTAAATTGATTCTTGACTTGGTTGTTTTTTTAGCTTTTATTGTTCTTTTTGTTTAATTACATAGAAGCTTCCTTCCCAAAGTCCTCTTTTTTTCACTTATCTTCTATATACGGGATCCATCAAAGAAAAAGCAATTCCTCCACAAACCATTTGATCAAGGACTAGATTCAGGTCAATGAAGGTGAATGCACTTGGATGTCAATTCAAAATGCATGATCAGATTTATGGTTCCTTTTCTTTGATCTGACTGAAGTAGAGAATCTGCAATTGAGTTATCTGACGTTTCAGATTCAGACTATAATCCACTATTAGACTTGGATTTGCTCGGATGAATCTATATATATATATATATATATATATATATAATGACAAAAGCACATAACACTGCTAAATAAGACAGTTTCCCGCCTAAAATCATTTGCCAAAAACAGAACATCACTTTTGTCTTATATACCATGTGGGAATATGAATATGTACACGACTTTCTATGTCTCCAAAATCTAGATAACATTAAACCTATTAATAAAAAAACATAAAACATTTGATTAGTCAAAAACTTTTGGAATTCACGAAACCTCTTTATATTTAGTTTTTATTCTTCATTTCTTGGAAACAAATTAATTATACGTTTGATACATGGTAAATGAGCACCGAAGCTGAAGCATTCTTGGGCAGCTGAAATCGCTTCCCATGATATATTTTTGTTCTATATATACCTCTCATCTTTTCATTTGTAAATGTATAGTTTATTTGAAAAAAAATATGCAGTGCATTTAACGCACGGGTGTAAAAACTAGTTGATTTCTAATGACTGAAGGGCTCAATGTGGTCCAGTTGCAAGTCTGTGGGAACTTTAGATTGGAGAACGTGGAACTTGGTGCTTCTTTGAACATTTCACAAAAGATATGAAAAGTAACTAATATATCATAACAGTTTCTTGTGACCCATAAAAGCCTTTTTTACATTTTCTTTTGTCAGCCATATATTTTTATTTTAGTTAGTTGCTTGATGCTTCTATTGTGGCTCCATCTGAGCTCTCACCTTTCTTAAAAAGGGAATGCTACTAGCCAAAGTTAAAGCAAGTTGTTTACCACTAATGCCCTCTTCTTTAAAAATCCATAGTCTGTATGGTGCCCACCTCTTATAAGGGAGAGGTGACTTGTCTAACCCTTAGATATCTCTCTGGTGGTGGATTACAGTGGAATTTGGGATTTGATACAATGCATGGACGGAAAAGGTCCTCATTATACTATCTAAGGACATGATAAGATAGATGCATTCTAGTTACTGATATTTAGAAGCTACTAAATATATTTTGTTTTTGTCTTCTTGGTTCCAGTAAACATACTTTCTTCTAATGTATTGGTCAATGTGAATGTGCAATCTTGTTTCATTCTTCTCTCTTGCCGAATAGTTTGCATCCTTTTTGTTGTTGTTGCACGCGCCCCGTGGGGGTTGTTGCCAAGTACCTTTCTGCTCCCACTACTTGACACTACGCACACAGCCACACACAATTTTGTGTATTTTAGATGGAGATATATTCAGGCATGGGCATATTTTGTATATTTTTGTACACATGAGGTCCTTGATTCCAATCCCCATACCAAGGGGTCATACCTATCTATCAAAAAACAAAAGATTACTTGAATAGCATGTGTATCTGAGTTGTTTTTGTGGAGCTGATAAAGTGAGATTTTTCATGTATACAGGGTTCATACACTCTCAAGATGAAAATGCTGGACACGAAAAATCATGAGATGACATGCTTTACCTTTGACTTCAGCATTTGGTTTGGAGACTCCAAGGGAGTGGCTGACAGTTAAGTGCTTCCCCACGTTGGTTCATCTCTGGAAACATTGTTAGCATACCAATATTGTAAATGATTTGTCTTATTTTCTATACCTTGCACCCAGTCACTGTATGATAAATTAATAACTACGATCTTATCAACCGTAATATTTACTTGCTATATAAAGATGTGTTTTTTCCATTTTTTACACGTGATGGAACTGGAATGCTGCTTATATAGCTACTTGGGTAGTCCATTTACTGAAACCCGGGACTAAAAATGAGATCTCAGTCACATACGTTCTTCTAGTATAATGTTCGACCTGTAGAAGGGCCCTCGCTTAGAGGAAGGAGGACACTTATCTGTATGACACGAGGTATTCCATTTCACAAAGGTTACTATGGAGTTTTGGGGTCTCAAAAGCTGGTGTCAGACAACAACTTAGCACCTTAAACGCCACTTTCAGAAGTAGAATTAGAGTTAGGCTCTCTCTCAATGAGAAGGAACCCGCATCCATGAATTGATGGATACCAAGTTGCAGTAACCCAAATCTATAGGCTGGTGGACAATGTGGTCCAGTAGGTAGTTATGAAAAGTTTGCACCTAAAAGAAAAGGTATTGTTATGTTAAAAAGTATTGCAATGAACTGAAGGGTTGAGACAAGTATCATGCTATAGTTGCTTTATATCCAGAAAAGCTCTAATTGACGAAGAAAAAGTAAAGCAAGGAAATTGCTTTTGCATTTCTACCCCTTGTGCCTGAATTATGAAGGGGTGCCACACCCTGTCCCCTCCTTAGGTATAGATTTTGATCCCATCTCCATTACTGTCAAATCAGTTATTGGACCGGTACAATAGACTCAATGTCCTCGATAACATAGGGTCAACTGGTCAAGGTCAATTTGGTCATTCTCCACATCTATTTTCTCACTAGAATACTAGAGCACGAAAAAAATCTTAGATGCTCAGCAAGTGTAGAGGTGGCCAACGGGAGGGTATTGTAGGTGGTGGCAATATGGGATGTGGGCTCAAATGAATGGGTAAGTGAATGCTCAATTGAGATAGACATAAATTAGCGGGCCATTAATGGTGTGCCCATTTAATCATTATTTGTATAATAACATAAAATTGTTAAATAAAACAAGCATGACAAAAAATCTATGTTGGTGGCCGGGAGAGGTTGTTGCTGGTGGTGGTAGTGGACGTTGGAGATTGTCGGCGGAGGTTGTCTATTTATGTCTACATGAGCCCACGTGAATAACGGGCAAAAATAGCACACCCATTTTCGCCCACTTATAATATTACTTACGCTCATACCTATCACTTTGTGGATGGCTTGGGCAAAAATTGTCACCCTTAAGCGTGTTATCTAACCAACTGATACTACTAGAGCGAATTTGCATAGACCACTTAGCCCATTGGAGAGGGGATTCCCATGGACCATTAGTTCATCCCTAAAAATAGACATTGCTAGGATTACCATTCTGGTTTTAACTATGGCTTGAAGATGCATATGCACTTCACATGTACTTTGCCTTCAAAGAAAGTTGTCATCAGGGTGATAAACCCCAACATTTTTTCATAAAATTTCATAAATTCAATGGACTTGGAAAAATTTTAGGTCGTTTTTGCTAGTTTGACTTGAACCGGTTTGAGTTTGACTTGTTGCGGTATGAGTGAGCTTTCCCTCCCTCTTTGTACAGTGATGTGATTTGTCTTGATTAGTCCATCCACTAGTCTACCCCAAAGTGGTGGGGTGTATTCTGCAATGATTCAAAACTTCTAAAGGTGAGAAAGAGAATATTACCTTTACATTCTTCTCCTCATCCAAAGGAAAGGATCATCATCCATTTTATCTTTGTGTTTCCTCTTTTTCTTGGGATCCTTTTCTTCTGCCTTCATTATCATTTTCTCATCCACCAAACAGATCATTACTTCTTCATTTACTTAAACTCGTTTTAGCACATGTAATGCATTCAAGATAAACTCCTGCAGGATCACAAGAAATGAAAGGAATGAGAGGGATATTCCTGAGAAAACTGAGATCCATTTCAACAATCACTACTTTGAAACAAAGCCTACTTTTCCAGGTGAATTCGCCCAGTCAGTATTTTGAAACCCAAACAGCCTACAAAGAACAAGAAGATACGAACAACGGCGTCCATGAGAAAATCCTTGATAGTCCTAGCCTGCCTGCACTCGTAAATGATGTTGAAGATGAAAAGGATTTGTTTTTTGAAACAGAAGATCTTTCCGACCCTGGAATGTCCAATGATTCATCGCCTGCCGAGGTTAACCAAGAGATACCGACTACCTTAGACTTGGAAGCTGGTAAACCTTCAACTGTTCCATCCAAAGATAGCAGCACTGATATTGCAGAGATTGAAACTGCAAAACACCCATCACTATTAGATTTTGAAGAAAAGTGTCCACCGGGTGGGAGTGAGTCAGTCGTACTCTACACAACAAGCATGAGAGGAATAAGAAAGACTTTCGAAGACTGCAACACCATACGTTTTCTATTGGAAAGTATTCGAGTTGTGTTCTGTGAGAGAGACATCTCTATAGACATGGGATTCCGGGAGGAGCTATGGAGTATCTTGGGAGGCAGAGTAGTGCCTCCAAGGCTTTTTATCAAAGGAAGACATATCGGAGGGGTAGATGAGGTGGTTGGATTGCATGAGCAAGGGAGGCTGCGAGAGCTCTTACAAGGAATACCGATAAATCCATCCACTTGTCGCTGCACCGGGTGTGGAGGGGTGCGGTTTGTGCTTTGTTTCCAGTGCAACGGAAGTCGAAAGGTAAGGACCGAGGGACAAGGCAGTGATGTACTACCAACTAGCTGTCTAGAATGTAATGAGAATGGATTAGTAAAATGCCTTATTTGTTGCTGAGTTTCTAGTTTCTCTCACTCATCATGTGTAACAAGTAACAACTAATAATAATAATTAGACATTGAGAAGGCTAGATTGTTGTAAAATGATTAATGGAAGCATCGTAGATTTTCTTATGGATAACTTTAGGGCCCAAGTTATGAATGTTCTTGGCGAAGTAGGGTTTAATGATGCAAGTAGATAGTACATTGTTTCATCGCCGCCGCGTGGGTAAGAGTCTCGACGATCTCGTTTTGATCCATCCTGAAAAATATCACTGAAAAACAGTGCGTACGGTTAGCAAATCATGGAATAAACTTAACCACAAGTGAGTCCCATTTTCTCGTCCGAGCTCAGCTGCGAGAATGATGGTAATGTCTTCTCTGCAGCCGCTAGTTCAAGCACGTCGACACTTGAAACCACTTGAAAGTTTGTGAAAAGCTGGAGGCCATGATATCCCGAGGTACAGTCAAACAGCGATAGCGCAACACGTCGTGTCGTCGACACGACGTTAATCACGGTCACTGACTTCGTGAAAGAAAAACCACCTTAATTAAACTCCTAAACACAGCCCCAAGAAGCCACACCATGGCACCTAAAATACACCATACAAACATGAACATGGACGCATGAAAAGACAAAACAGAGTTATCTTCTTGATCAAAATTAATAAAAAGGAGACTCAAAGAGTTTGGTTTTGAAATTCTTTACTTTTGATGTGGGATTCAATTTATGATTTAAAAACATTTAGAAATTCAATTCATTTCCAATTCTTAATTTTTTACGCATCCCAGCCACAAAATTGACATTGGAGCAATCAATTCCAATTTTGAGCCCGGAATTGAGGTTCCCAAACATACCCTTGATCATGTTGCAAAAAGAAGTCACTAACCACCTAAACTTGTTGCAACATGGTGTGATTCACCCTAGCCATTGCAACCCAAATGTCTTTAAGTAAGAAAATAAGAAAAGAGTCCAAGTTAATTAATTTAATAAATTCAATCTTGTTATTCAACCCTCCGCTGGTTGAGAACAACGAGCCTCAAGGCTCAAGCAAAGTGCGGCTATGGGGGTGCAAATCTATCTTTGGATTGCATCCAGGTCCGAAAACCCTACATATCCTACCATTGGGGTTGATCTGAGTAAAAAAGACTCTGGTTGCTTAAGTCAAGGTTTTTCGTCAGAGACCTTGTGTATGGAAAAAACTTGCGTAAAAATTTATGTGAGACGGTCTTACGGATATTTTTTATAAATCGGATCTTCCTTGCCCGATCCACCGTGTGTTGATGGATTGAACTGTGAGAGAGAATAGCTCGATCTTATGAATTAAGATCCGTAAGATGATCTTAAAGGAGACCTACTGGCTACTTAAAAACTTATTTGGTATGAAGAAAACTTCCTTGTCCAACTCAATAAATGGTCAAAGGTTGGGGGTCTTGATGGGATAGCCCGGCTTCGCCGTTAGTAGTAAGGAGTCATTCGCCCTTATGTATGAAAAATAGTCTTATGGATGTATTTTGGGGGTGAAATTCGGGTTGGTATCTTGTGGATAATATTTAACTACAAAAGTTCATCATGTTTTTATTCAGTCAGTAAAGTACACTTTTGGATCTAAAATGACGAAGATACCTTTAATAAATAAAAGACACACACACAAAACCCCACCCAAAATTAGGCATCACAATGAAAAATTTGAGCTTCGGAACACAAAACCCTGTCCAAAATTAGGCATTACAATGAAAATTTGGGCATCAGAGTAACTATTACATTTTGGGAATGAGAGAAAAAGGTGTCTTACTTTCTCTCTCTCATGAGTCACCTTGGGAATGAAAAAGTTTTTTCTTCTTCCAACCTTTCTCTCTCTCACATTAGGACAAGTCCAATGGTAGGGATCAAAACCAAATTTTGATACATATGTAAAAGTATTAGGTTCTCCAATGGTTAAAGTAAAAGGTATCAAAATTAGGTGTGGTACTAGGGAAGGTACCAAATTTGATACCTCCCTTATTACCTCACCTAATTTTAATACCCTTCATTTTGATAACTATAGTTGGAGATGATCATTTGATACCCATGAATAATAACCAATAGGTATCAAAATTTAATTTTGATACCTATAGGTAAGTACCACCATTGGACTTGCCCTTAGTTGTTTCCCCCCTTTCCATGAATTGCTTTAGACATTTCATTCTTACTTCATTTTCCCTCTCTCACATTAATTGCTTTAGACATTTCATTCTCACATTAACTTTTTACAAAACATGTATAATAGTTATTACGGTTATCAAGACCAAAAGTGGAAGATTAAAAACTTTCCTTTCTTCCATTGATGGGTATAGTATATGTACTTCTCAGAGTACTCTACCTCTTCTCCCTCTTCTTTTCTTGCTCACCCGCTCTTATTCTTATTAAAAAGTGGGGACAAAAGTTCTATCAACGAGATTTCTTTCTCGGTCAATCTTCCGACTTCATTCAAATTTCCGACGAAATGCTCCAAGCAATTTAGGCATCGTAAGTTCCGGCGCCCCGCAATTTAAGCATCATAAGTTCTGATGCCCCACAATTTAGGCGTCATAAGTTCCAACGACACCCGCAATTTAGGCATCGTAAGTTTCGACGACCCGTAAGTTCCGACGCCCAACTTTCTTCTCCTTCCTACATTCCTTGTACTAAGAAGCTCCTCTTCCTCTCTTCACCATTGGACGAGAATATAACATATCAAATTAGTAGGCCAAACGACAATATTTTGATCTAATTGCTAATGAAACAACGAGTTTGTTGTTTATTAAGGTTCTAGGAGATTTGGTAGGTATATGTAATTAATACGAGGTTTTTTTTTACTTTCTCTTTTTTCCTAGAGCAGCCTTGATGCCAGTGATATATCATCATCTGTTCTCATATATTCAATGGAGGAGGTAGTAGTAGATAAAGTAATAATGATGGATAATTTTGAAGAATCGAAAATAATTCTTAACGGCCCACTTTCTTTATGCTACATTGTTACTGGGCTTGTTCTCCACCATTTTTCTTTTAAACAGGAATGCAAATCAGTAAAGGTAGGAGGAGGGGTATTTAAGGAATAAATTAATGAAGATGGACTTTTACAGTTTAAAAGAGAAAAAGGATACTAGAGCGGTTGAATTTTTCTCAAAAAGTATCGATCTGTAATTATTTTTATTTTTTGTAAGATGGGTCCTCTTTACCTGATCTACCGTGTGTTGATGAACTGAGCAGTGAAAAAATAGAATCTCATTTTACAAATTAAGATCCGTAAGACGATCTTACAGAAGTGCAACTCCCCCGTATGACCGCTAATTATATTTCAGTTGTTTCCTACTGTAAATGGAGATAAAATAAATCAGCTTAAATTGGGTGCGAGTAGTCATGATTGGGCATATTTTGTAGGGATAATAAGATTGCTGGGGGAGTAGTCATGATTGGACATATTTTGTAGGGATAATAAGATACCTAATTTTTAATAAAAAGCAATGTTATATTCCAACTATTTTCGTCATTCATTCTATTTTGAAATGTTCTAAAATAAGAGTATTTTCCGTTTAGAAAGATTCTTAAAAACAAATTGTCAATATTACTCTTACTAATTATCTCTCACATCTCAATCCATTAATACACGATTGATTGAGTAAAAATAATTCATTTAACAAAAAATATTCATAAAATCGTATCACCTAAGTTTTTTTTTACCAATAAAAAAAGAGCAAACTCTATAAATTGCTGGTGCACTTAAGTCCAAACTTCGATTTTTAAGAATTACTTTTAACTTTACTAGTTATAGAGCCTGTGCTCCGCACGGGTTCTTTTGATAATAACACTACTATAATTTTTAAATGAGACCTCTAATATGACGAGGAAGATCAGTGCCAGACATGAAATCTTGATCGGAGAGGTTGTCACAGGCAAGGTTCGCAAGAGCATTAGCTACCGCATTGGCCTCTCGGTAGCAATGAGAGAAGGACAGATCCATAAGAGTACAGAGTAAGGCTATAGAACAAAGCATATACTCACTAATCTACGGGGGGCTTAGCATTACTGTTAAGGCAATCAATCAAAACTTTGGAATCAACTTCAACCAAGACATTAGTTATGCCCTTCAAATGAAGCCATTTAACATTTTGAAAAACTAGAAGAATGCCCATAATAGTAAGAGAACGTGAAAATCATGTTACCCGAGGAGTCACGAACAATGCCACCACCAGCACTAGAACCCGGGTTACCAAGACAGGGCTTGTTGGAGTCGTTCTCCTAATGGTCGGTTCTCGCTATCCTCGGCTTGGCACTCTATTCGCAGTTCCCATCCTCTCCTTTCGTCTGCCAAATTCACTTGGTGCAATTATCTCCCTCGCCAGATTAGTGTTTTTATGTGGTGTCTTTTACGCTCAAGGCTACCCATTGATGAGAGTCTCATGAGCAAAGGCTTTAACTTAGCTTCTAGGTGCTAATGTTACGCTATGGGTCATCAGGAATCGTATAATCATGTCTTTCTTCACAGCTTGCTTTCTCAAGAGATATGGAGTAATTTTCAGCGGCTATGTGGTATTAAGCCTGCCGTGGATTCTGTTTCTCAAGCTTGTTTTGCTTGGTGGTATAGTAGCAACAACCATGTCCTCAACTCTGTTGTCCCATCTCTTATTCTTTGGGAACTCTGGAAAAATCGCATTAGTGCTATGTTTGATGATACTCGCAAGCCTGCTAGGGTCCTCATTGCTCGCATAAAAGTGGAAGTCAGTAACATTTTATTTAGTGCTGGTCTTTCTCCTCACCCCAATTCTGATTGGCAGCTATTCTCTCATTTAGGGCGTGCTACCATGAAGACTATTCAAGATGTTGAGTGGCTTAAACCGCCTGCTGACGGTCTAAGTGAAGTCTTTTATTTTAAAACTCTTAAAACCAACATTATTTTCTATCTAATATGAGATACACTCTTCAATTTTTAATAAAATAATTTTATCTACCAACTTTTAAACTAAAATAATTATTTGTAATCAATGGGGAATAAATTATTTTTATTGGTAAGATTTTACTTAACGACTTTTAAAGCCAACATCAATTTCTAACAAATGTAAACATATATCTTCTTTTGTTAGTTTAGTAAAGGTCATTTATCTAAATACTTTTTAAACCAACATCAATTTTTAATCAATGTTTGTTACATCATATCACTTTTATTGGAGTTTAGATCTCCGCTTGTATGTCTTGGTATCTACTTTTCATCTCAACCATTGCATCCCATTTATTACATCGTAACCAATGGTTGAGATGAAAAGTGTTATAATGCGAGATCTGACTCTTTTATTAATTATAGTAGAGATCCATCTTACATTGATTATAAATTAATATTGATTTTAGAAATCATTAAAGTACTCACATAATACTTGTTAACAAAATTAGTGTTTTTAGTGAAAGAAATTGTGCAACTTGAGGCACAAATTTATTTATGTGTCATTTGTTTGTTGACAAAGGTAATTGTGCAAATGTATTCTACTCGGTTAGAGTATCAAAATGATATATTTATTTGTATAAATAGAGTTTTTGATGAATAATATATCAAAACTTAAAGTATGATGTTAGAAGTGAGTCATTAGAGTAAAGTACTCACCCAATGTCAATATAATAATATTATCTCATATTGGTTAAGAAATGATGTGGTAGTAAAAATTTTTCTATATAAGATTTCCACCATTATTAACAATAGAAGAGATTAATAGTAAATAATTAATATCACAATATCATATTAACTATTATTTTTAACTAATGACTAGAAAATAAAAAGTTTCAAGTCAAGTGAGGTGAAGGTTTGAGGATTCAAAAATATCAAAAGTTGAGTGAAATGGTAAAACCATAGTGCTCCTCACCAACTTTATATATATATATATATATATATATATATATATATACTAGATCTTAAATTGCTTTTATATATATGATTTAAATCGATTGAAACAATAATGTCTAAATAGAAAGTGTGATTTTAAACTTGACCCATAGTTGAGGGTTATTTATAAGGAGTTATATGTAATAACTTCATAAGTTTGATCTTTGCGCGTCGTAATCAATCCCCAGTCGGATAGCGCTCAATCAGCGAGATCTATTGTGAGATTATATATTAATGTAAAAAGTGATGTTTTATAAGGGGTGATTGTTCAGGAAAAAAAAATGAATGACTGCTCATAATATTAGTTATAAGGGATGACTTCGTAATATGAGTTAAAAGTTGATAACTACTCTCACACATATGAATGTGAGAGTGAATCACAACCGTTAATTTTTTTTAAATAATTTAATCTCAACCTCTAAATAGCTTTAGTCAATTGTACATGTGTAAGTATGAGCTCTATTGTATATATATATATATATATATATATATTTTTTTTTTTTATTTATTTATTTATATTTATTTATTTATTTATTTATTTTATTTACTTTTTATTATTTGAAGGGATTAGCTAAGTTTGGGATGAAACGTTATACGGAACGTGAACTGTTGGTTGGCAATGAATAGGCAACGGTCACCCATTGTCGCTCGCACATGCATGATGCATCATCCCATGTTATTGTATTATTTTAACTATTTTGTTTTAGATTGATGGGTCCCAATTTTACATAGGAATCAATCAAAAATACACAAAATCCTTAGGATACCCCCACTTAAAGTTACTACTTTTTTAAGACAAAAACATGTTACATAAATTCAATATGCACTACCAAATTTTGAAAATTGTATTTTTTTTATTAAAAAAAAAACATATAGTCGTTGTGGTAGGCAATTTTACCCTTTTATATAATTACTTTTCAAGTAATGGTCAATGTAAAATAAATTAATAATTACATGTGGGTCCTCTTTTACTAAATTGTAACCACCAAAGTACTTAATTTTATTTAACCGAAAAAGTCCACTTTATTTCTTTTTCTTCCTAAAATGTTCATCCGTCCGTCAAGGTCTTTTCGTCCAGTTGCCCTATACTACTTTTATTTTTTATTCACATACGTTCATATTCGAACAAAGGAGTCTTGCATCCAATCGATAATCTCATATCATTTTAATACATGATTCTTTTATTTGAAAGTGTCCACATATGTATTTGAAAGTTCCCTTTTGGTCCTCCATTTGGCTGCATAACACGAATATAGATGTTTTAAGTATGTAGTTTATGCTTTGCGATGTCATATTATTTAGATTATGTAACGACCCGAGAGAGCAGGTTATTGTAGCTAAATTTGTCAAAATCGAGCCCGCCCATAGGCCAGGCCACCCGACTTTTCAAGGGCACGGGCCACAATTGATAGGCAAAAAACAGGCCTCTTTTGGCCCCGTAAGCATGTGGGACGTGTTTGGCCCGAGCTTAAAAAGCCAGAAAGGCGGCCGATCATAAAGTTAAACACTTAAACTTAATTACAAAATTAAAAACTAAAACATAAATCTAAAAAGAAAAAAAACTATCAGACATTCATTTAGACCACTTTTTTTTTCTTTTTTTTTTATTTTGGTTAGATAAATTTATGACAGAATATGATCTATTTCCAAATCATTGTTCTTTTTTTGGTTGAAACTCATAATATAAATTGATGGAAGTGACACTTACAAAGAAGAAATGAAGTTGATCTTTCAAGTTCTAATCTAGTTTAGTATGGTTGTAGTTAGTAATTTTATCGAAACTGATCTATTTAATTGAGTATCTCTATATGATATTAGCTAATAAAAAGTCTCAATAGTATAAACTTAATAAAAAAAATAAAATTAAAATGCTAGATTGTGTCGGGCGAATAAAAAAATGAACATTTGCTAGTTAGTATTGTTTTGCAAACTAGAACCCGAAATTTTTTGTCTATCCTTAGAAAACACATATTAAAAAATTGGGGACAATATGATGAACTTCAATTTGGTTATAAATTTTTTGAAAAAAATATCCTTCAAGTAGCACATGTATTTTTTCTTTGATCTGTAACATTATTGTTTTTCTAGTTTCTGTTTCGTTCAATTGTTGAAATTACTACATTTGTTTATACTTGTTTTGGTTGCACTTTTGCTTTGTAATTGTGTAAGTTAGACTAGTAAGTATGTGTGTGTTTGAACTTTTGATGTGTTATATAATATTTATTAGCTAATTTGTGAGTTTTTTTCAATAAAAAAAATATTTATTTATTTGGCCCATAGGCCCGAAATGCACATGGGCTGGGCTCGAGTTTTATGAGGCCCGACATTATTTCGGGCCGGCCCGTCGTCAAGCAAAGCCCAGTGGGCTTGGGCCGGGCCGGACCGACCCGGCCCGTTTGACAGCTCTACGTGTAGCCCACACACTGGCCCACCACAAGCCGACCCAAAAATTCATGGATGATGTTGGTGCCCAGTAGTATCACATGACTACTTTATAAATCAAACACAAGTCTCACATCTACTCAATGTGGGATTGACGTATTACAATCTCCCCCACTCAAATCCTTGACGTCCTCGTCAAGGCCGAATCATACCCGAGCGTCACGAGGAATCGAGGTGGCTCGTGCGGGGATCGAGGTGGCTCCCAGCCTGCGATGTAACTCTTTGGCCCGCACACTTTGTTCCCACATTTCCGGTAGGGACCGCTCGATACCATTTGTAACGACCAGAGCAGAGTCGGTCCGCTACGTATAGCCCACACTTGGCCCGTTGAGCACGCGGCACCTTGGGTCATCGGGCTACCACGTGGCCGTCCAGTTCATGGATGATGTTGGTGCCCAGTAGTAGCACATGATTACCTTATAAATCAAACGCAAGTCCCACATCTACTCGATGTGGGATTGGCGTATTACAGATTAATGCATTCACTCCTTACAATAGTGCTTCAGAATAATTATAATTGTGCATCGGTGCATCGGTATACCTAGAATAGTGCATCAGTATGTCTAGAAATGAAATGGAAGCTACAACTGTGCATTGGAATAATAGAATTGTGCATCAGTGCATCAGAGCATCAGTATACCTAAAAGTGAAATGGAAGTTACAACTGTGCATTGGAATAATTAGAATTGTGCATCGATATTCAATTAAGCCATTCAGTCATCACAATGGCTTATTTGTATGACCATATGTTTAAAAAATTATGCATCTTAATTGTTGAACCCTAAAGTAGTGATGCCCACATACTACATTCACAATGATTAAATTGTATAACGTATTTTAGAAACCTAATCGAACTGCATACATGTCTCCATTTCAGGTTTATTTTGATCTTGTTGTGGTGTTTCCCTTTGTGTTGTTCTTTGTTATTTCACTGTTGTTGTCATAGTTGTGAAGAAATTATTGTTCGTGCTTAATTGATTTTTCGTTAGAGGATGCAGAAGTGTAATGAAAGTTAGAAAACCTAAATCAATTTGTGATTGAAGAATGTATTTGTAGAGCCTTCGTTCTAATTTCAAGACTTGACTAGAAATTAAGCATCACGATGTTGCAGCAGTCAGAATCTATGCATCGCAATGTTTAGAGATTCAAACACTGAGGGGGTTTATGCATGCCTTTGTTCATTAAGGGTATACTTGTCCTTTTGTCCTAAAAATATCTTTTACTGATTAAAAAAAATTATGGACTGTAGCGGTTAGTTATTCACTGTAGTGGATCAGCCTGAATTTCACCCTTAAATATATGCATCAAATCTATATATTTATCTATCTATCTATTTAAAGTTGGTGAGGAAGCTTGACAGTGTGACACCTCATATCATTTTGTTGAAGTTGCATTATCAAGCTTTTTAACAATTGAGTCTTTTCAAATTCTACATTAAAGTGAGAAAGCTTGAGGGTGTGACACCCCATATCATTTTTTTGAAGTAGCATTCTCAAGCTTTCTAACAATTGGAGTTTTTTTCAAATTCCACCTTAAAGTGAGGAAACTTGAGGGTGTGAGTCACTAGAGCCGTCAAAACGGACCAGCGGAGCGGACCAACTCGCAAAATGACGAGGCGGGGCGGGGCGGATCAACATGAAAAATTGACGAACTGAAAAAACAATTACCCGACCCAACCCAACCCACCTTGGGTTACGAGACGGGACGGACCAACCCGCCATTTCAAGAAATTTGGACCAAGACCTTCAAGATTGAATAACGGCTGAAGCAGAAGCAGCCACTAGAAGGAAATTGAGAAGGAAAATATAAAAAATTAATTAGGGGTGATGGCCTATAGTGATGGGTGATTGGAATATATATATATATATATATATATATATATATATATATATATATATATATATATATATATATATAGTAGGTAAAAATAGGTGGACCAACCCGTTCCGTCCCGCTTAACCCGCGACCAATTTGGGTCTAACCCAAAAAGCTTGCTTTTTAGTGGGATCGTGTTTTTAAAACCCAACCAACCTTTTTTATATGGTGGGGCAGATCAACCCAATGGGTTTGACCCGATTTGACGGCTCTAGGTGTGACACATCATATCATTCCGTTGAACTTGTCTTCTCAAGCATTCTAACAATTGAGTCTTTTCAAATTATACCTTAAATGTTTTGTTTTTCATTATCTAATAATTATGTCTAGTTACAATAGTTTTAACTTTTGGTATTCACCTCTACTATATAATACTTATAATCCTTTTTATAGACTTCTACTATTAGCAATTGTAGAAGTGTTTTAGTTATTGTTTCAAAAATTTAAAAAGTTTGATATTATGTATTTAAGTTGACAAGAAACATACATCTCCAACATAAAGATCACTTGGGTAAGGTAGTCAAAGCCTAAAAAAAAATTATTTCGTCTTCAAACGTATGTTTACAAAGAAATTAAGAAAAGCAACCATCAAGTTTATGGAGAATGATGATTAATTGATTAGTTGCCACCTCTCTTGACTATTATATGCCATCACCCACCACAATCAAATGTATACACAAAAGCCATGATGAAATAGTTCTTGAATCGCTGATAGAATTTTGATTTTGGGTTTAGTTTTGGTTTTGGTTTTGATGTATGATTAATTAAAAAAATTGCTTTAATATTGGTTTCATTTCCTTTTTTTTTTTAGATAATACAATGGTTTTGATTTCTCTTGGCATTGGCCCTCATAATTTCTTTTGCTTTTTAATTTTAAATTTAGTTCATCCGATGATTTTGATAATACTTTTATTTATTATTTATTTTGGATTTTAAGTATGATTTCGTTTTTATGTTTTTTTTGTTATTGTTTCAATTAAGCTTTTGATTTTTTATTATCTTCTATTTAGATATAAATATATTGATTTTGACATATTGTGCATTTTTATTTTGGCATCAATTTTAGTTTTAGTTTAGATTTTGGTGAAAGTTTGATATTGGTTTTAATCTTGATTGTTGTTTTTGTGTTTTTAACGGTTATTTTATTTTTATTAATGATTTTTTTTAGTTATGATTTTATTTGTGTTAGTTTCTTTCATTGATTTCGTATTAATTTTTAAATTTGATATTTCTACTCGATATAAATTGGTTTTTATTTTTCTCTTAATTTTGGTGTTTGATTGTTTTTAGTTTTTTTTAATTCAATATTAATTTTGGTATTGAATTCCTTGAGTTTGATTTATTGTGTATTAACCATATAATACTTTTGACAAATTAAAATCTCTACATATTTGTTTAAATACTATTTCTTACAAGAATTTTTACCAATGGTATGTATTTTATATAAAATATTAACACATAAAATAACAAGTATAATCAATTTACCTTTTTTTTTTTTTTGAACCATTAGAGCATGAGCAACAACTCCACCGAATCAAACATTAAATCAAACAAAACTCATTAAAAACTAATAAATTAATTCATTTAATACTCATTTTATTCAAAATCAAAAACTCTAATTTCAACAGTGACACAAACTTCAACAATTTTAAATACCCCACCATCTTTATCTTGAAAATCGGTTTGGTGTCCAAATGAAGCAAACCAAGTCTCTATTTATAGAGAAGAAAAAAATGCTCTTTTTTTATGAAAAATAAAAAAATAAAAACATTTTTTTAATTGTTAAAATGCCAAAAAGTGGTTTTGGTTTTGATTTTGATTTTGATTTGTATTAAATATTAATACTAATCAAACTAAATCAAATTAGATTTGACTTTATTTTTTTGAAGATTCAACCGTTGTCAATAAGATTTCCTTTTGATGTGGGTTTAGACCCACCGTTTACAAAACAAAACAAAACAAAAAAATTTTGAAGCCAAATACAATGTCATTTCACAAAGAAAAATAATAAGGATGTCCAATAAATTCGATGCTCAAAAGTGGGAAAAACTTTTTTAAGGAAGACTAAAAATCAAGTAGGACAAAGGCACTAAGAGAAGGGTTAAACCGCAAGAGTTAGAATTTCTTTCCCATTTCCTTTGAATATCAATTTATCCAATTGGGTATTTTCCTTCTCTAACCTCTTTTTACTTCCTTATTCAGTGGAATCTTATTTTATTTCGAAGGAATAATTTTGTTCTCATTATTTTATTAATGTGACATTAAAAATAACAATCAATTTCATTCATTAGGAAATTAAGTATGTACTATTTAAGAGAAAACCTTGAAAATTCTACTAACTCGTGTAATCTAAGAATTTTATTATATTAATCATTTAATTTTATTTTATTAATTATAATAATAAAGTGAGCATAATTAATAACTTTCTTAATTGACCACCCTTTAAACTTCATTTTGCTTATTATTAAATAACATTGGACTATTGGAGACTTGGGGTACCATTTCATGTTTTAATTAATATTTATATCATATAATATATCTTATAAATAAATAAGTATCATAATTAATAAATTTAGTGAGAAAAAAAATCATCAGTGTAAAACACGGGTTACACACTAGTAGTTATATGTAACTAGTGTTTGTACCCGTGCGTAAAACACAGGACATATATGTTTTTCAACTAAATTATACATACAAAATTAAAAGAATAAATTAGGGGACACTGCTTAACTAAAAATACATAAAAATAATATTAGACATTATAGATTTTGAAAATTAATCATTTTTTACAACATAATTTTATATATGATTATTCAATTAAAAAAAACAAACACCAAAATGATCATTTAGTCACACTATGATTTTGACAGGGATCAAATCATTCAAGACTTTAACTGTTGAATCTTGCATTAAGTTAAAATTTGCTTAAAATCATTTCATTTGTTGTCAACCAAAAGCTTTAAGATATTTTGGTCAGCTTAAAAATATTTTGTCAGTTAACTGACCATAACGTTTCAAGTGTCAGCTTGTTTTCCTCATTTACTTGAACATTTACTGGTACTGACATTTTTTCATTTTGTGCTTTTGGTAGATATTCTGTTAGATAATCTTTCCAACAAGATCCTTGTGATCTTGTGAAGATACGTTTGCTCTGCCAAACACATTTTCAAATTCAAATATGTTCCTAACGGGTTACTCTTGAAGTTCATCTATAACTACCCACGGGAAGCATTTTTGAAGATATATAGAAGTCTGAAACATTTTAACCAAAAAGAAATTCTCTCTGTACCTTAGTCTTCTTAAAACTTTAGCTTGATAATCTCCCTTGAATATTTTCTTTCTAGTTATTGTTTAGGCAAACACTAAGTGATCGATTTCATATTATTTTAAAATCAGTCAGTTTGTCTTACAAGTTTGATTGTTACTCAATCATTCTCCATAAACACTGGTCTTTTGTTGTACACTAATCCATTAAAAATCAACTAGATTTTTAATAAAATTAGTGCACTTCAAAAATCCAATTCTGATCAACTTGGTGGTGGACGTAACAGTTTTACTGTGAATCACTTCAATTGTTTTGTCAGTTATTATCTTACTCTTGCAAACTAACCTAAAACTTCAAATGTTTTCAACCGATTAAGTGTCAGCCAATTACTAACATAATTGTTTTCTTAGTTGTTCTGGTAAATTATTTTTCAGTTTCTTCTTTGTATACAGTGATCTACCTTAAAAGCAAACATCTTTGAAAATCATTGTGTCAGCCAGCTGACTAACTTTCTTCAGTTTAAGTTATTTTAAAAAGGGGTACAGCCAGCTGACCAATATTAGCTGACCGACCAGATTCAATTTTCCGCTGCTAACTTAAAAAATTTACAAGTCAACCCTCAAGTTTTTAAAAAACTATTCACCCCCCCTCCTCTAGCCTTGTTTGTTGCCAACTGGACTTATATTAACATTACTACATCCATCTCAAAAGAAAGGATGCCGATAATTTAAAAACGAATGGAGATTTAATTTCAATAATTTTTGGATGGACACAAAGGAAACGATGAATAGTAATTTTGGGTCGAAAGAAGTATATATTTACTGATTAAATATCATCTAATAAAAAAGACAATAATATGTACAGTTGGCCGCAAAAAAAATCATTAAATAACATGTTAATTACGTGATCCCTCCGTTCTGAGTAAAAAACATTGTTTGAAAGTCAAACTTTTGAAGAAGAAAAATGACACTTTTAGTAATCAATTAGTAATAAAATGAATAATTGCGGACCGGTTCTTTATTTAGAAATTATAACCTCTCTGGTGCGCTATTTTTTATCCAACCGCATAAGTCCATTTTTTTCTTCCTAAAATGCCCCTCCTTCTCCTGTTGATGGATATCAATCACCGGATTTGACACGAATTCAAAGAAAATAGATCTAAAAATATAGGACTTAACATTTTAATTAGTTCCGTTTTAATTTTTATCATAGAACTGGATAATTTGAGCTTGTCAATTTTAGAGTTGGAATTTTCCTAAATTATATATTGACAAATTATTTCAATTTTGTTAATTTATTTTTACATCCTCTAATTTTTTAGACCTGCTTACTTAAAACACAAATGTAGATCCAAAATTTTTGGATATGTAATATATGAGAAGTACATAACTTTATTTTTAAGAAAATAAAATTATAAATATAGATCCTAACTTTATAGATGGATTTAATTTATTTTTTAAAAGATCTGGGTAAACACCAAGTCAATGTATTTTAACAAGGAAGGAAGATTTTTTTTGAAGTAAAATGCCAAAGTTAAACCATATATGTTGGGCAAAGGAATACAATATATATTCCATGTGTACAATACAATAAGACTTTTGAAATTTGAATGATGATCACAAGTATGATTGACACAAGTATCAAGAAATGTAAAAGGACATTTTATATAAATTAGTGTGAACCTTCTATTTTTGGAAAGAGAGTTTTAGCGGGATATTTCATTTTATAGATGCATCTGTCCATATATATATATATATATATATGTAAAGAAACAATTGTTATTTAATATTCTCATTAATGGGCTTGTTTTCATTTGGGCTTAATGGACTCATTCCATATTTCCTTTTATAATGTTTCTCTTCTGAATAAAGAGTTTATCATATTATTTTGAAAAGTTTTACTTTAAAAGTCTACATTCTAAATATTATATTTATCATCTCCATAATATTTCAATATTATCATCCACATTTGATATTTACTTATTGGTTATATTCAAACATTTTTGTAATTATAACCAACTTTAATACTAGTTACGTAATCTTTAATAATTAGATTTTTCAATTAAATATTGACTCCTTGAGTGCAACGGATGAAGTATAATGGTTCATATTTTCACAAACTAAGTTCTAGAAATACCTACATTTGTGGAGACAAATGAAATTTTTAGTTTCTCTCTTTTGCTTCATTTCAAAATTATGATTACTTATTATAATGATTTTCTTGGCTTGATCTAATATTTATTATTCATCTATAAATATCCACAACTTTTCACATTTCTCATTCAGGTTTCTTGATTCTTCTTATGAGGAAACCCTTTTAAAGTAATTTGTTAATATTATATGTGCGTGTATATATATATATATATATATATAAAGAAAAAAGTACAAATAAGGGCTATTTTGGTCCAATTTGATGATCTAGCATTATTCCCTAGTGTTTTTAAGGAAAGCTACACATGGCTCGTTTGTTACGGATGGTGGCTGATTGCTAATAACTAGTTGCTGATAGCTGATAGCTTAGGTTGTTGACTTAATAACTTATGATTGATTTAATTATAGATTGTTTATTGCAGCCATTGAAAAGCATCTTATGCGTATATTTGTTAAATAAACTAAAAATTGTTTATTTATTAAAAACTGACCATAGACCCTAAATTTCAAATCAATTAATCTCTGATTAAGGAGAAAAGTTATTGGTTATACCAAACTTATTGGTTTTTAGCTTATAAACTAAAGGCTTAAATCGTAATTTGGTCACCCTACTTTCCCACTTTTTTGCAATAAGGTGACTCTACAAAAAAAAATCAATTTAGTCATTGTACGTGGTTTAAACATTCAATAAGGTAACTCAAGTCATTTTCATCCGTTATGTTGGATGGAAATGGTTAAAAAGACTAAAATGCCCTATGAACAAAATCAAATTGTTTTGGCTTAATCACAATTTTGTCACCCTACTTTCCCACTTTTGCAATAAGGTGACTCTCTACAAAAAAAAAATTCAATTTTTTCGGCCCCTCTCAATATATTTAATATATTTTATATATATATATATATATATATATATATATATATATATATATATATATATATATATATATATATATATATATATATATATATATATATATATATAGATAAGTTTTAAAAAACATATGTTAACCCTTACTAGTTACCACTCAATCCCCAAGTGCGGCAGCCCTCCTTCAAGAATCCAACCTCCTCCCCCGATTGGAGTCCCCCGACATGTCGACGGCAACTCAGCTGGTGTACGCTCAACAGAAACTCGGCATCAAAACTCTCTCTTTGCTCATTCTTTCTTTATCAGCCTCTCTCTCTCTCTCTCTCTCTCTCTCCAATCTCCATCGACACCCCCACCCCACTCCAAGTTTCAGCCTAGCAGCAACAATTCCCCTAGCTCAGTAAGTATATACTTTGTTGATGACATTGTTCTCTTGGGGCTTGAAAAGAGAAGAACAATTGAAAGCACTACTGATTATATTTGACATATTTCGTTATCTGGTCCATATTATTCTTTGCATAACAATTTCCTTTTCTTTTGTGATTTGATACCAAAATGTGTGATCTATCGATATTCTACTTAATCCTTGGATAATTGCATCATTATCTTGGTGGGACTATTTATTTTTCTTTTTATTTTAATTTAGTTCTAATCTTGAATTGTAATGGGCCGAAAAGATATGAAAGGTGAGAACTAGTTGATGATGTGATCTAAAGTCTCACTTTGATGTATTTTTTCTTGATAAAGGGTGTTGGAAATTGGAATATCATTTTGGATCTTCAACTAGTTCAATTCAAGCGGATCAGTTTGGATGTCGGAATACAAAATATTATGTATTGCTTTGCATTCAAAGCGATTACCAAATCAATGATGTTAATACAAGGGTTTTAGTTTAAGTGGGTAGTCGGGTTTTGGTGGCATTGATGAGCCCAAGATTTCCACGAATTTTTCTGGGAATTTTCTTATATTTTGTGTTATTTTTTAATTAATTATGCTTTGGAAATATTATTATTTGTGTATTTGTTCTTAATGTTGGTTTCCATGCATAATCGAGCTTTTATATGGTGTTTAGCACGAAGTTCGAGACAATTCCGGGCTTAAAATTTGTTATGGGAATTATTTGGACAATGTCCGTTAAGTCCGTCAAGAATCCAAGGCAAGGCAGAGGCTAACAGAGTTAACGGAGGACCAATGTGCAAAGCCTGGAGAAGGCTGGAATGCGGTGCTAATTCCATAATCTTCAGGGGCACCGGAGCAAACTTCATAAATGCAGGGGAGGCCAGAGCAATTTCCAGATTCCCTGGCACGTTGTCGCTCAGCCTATGGTGTCACGTGCCAGCGTCTGGTCACTCCCTCCATAAGGCTTGACCCGCGCTCCCCTTGGTGGATCCAGTCCAACCCAGCCCAATCCCGCGCCCACCTGCTCCATTATCCTTTCTGGCAGCCCACTTCCACTCACCATCCAACCCGTTTCACCCATGGTTTGACCCGCTAAATCCCTCCTGGTTCAGCCCATCCCCAGCCGTGCCCATCTCTCTTTTCTCTCCCATTTCCTCATTTCTTCTCCCTTTTTTACCCCCAAGCTCCTTTGTTCTGCCCATTATACCCCTGGAAGCCCTCCTGCCTTAGTGCCTTCTTCCTTTTATTTCCCAGCAGCCTTCATTATTCAAAACCAACTCCCCATTCGGGACATTGCTCCCAAATGGGGCACCAACCCCATTTTCTTCCAAAATTCTTTCATTCCTCCGATGTTTGATCATCATTGAAGGTTTAAAGCTTCAAATTAAGGGCCAAGAAAGCATCTGCAAAAGATTTCAACCCCGGATTCGCGATTCTTTGGTTTAATTCTTTCAACTTATATTTTTAGATATTTGTTATGATTTCTAGGGTTGATTAATTTTGTAAATGTGGAATTGGTTTATGCTTAAATTATTTATGGAATTTAATTATTTTTCTATGTTAAATGTAGTGTTTTAATTTAATTTATCTCTTTATTTAGTACACATTCATGTTAGTTATTATTTTGTGAAATTAATGTTTTTAATTATTTGGCCAATAATTAAATGATTTTAGAAATATTTAGGATCCGCGAGAGCTACCTTTATATTTCGGGTCAATCAATTTAATAGTTGGTGTTTTGTGACACACACTGATAGTCATTATAAGACTAGGTTTGACATGCGATCAAACCACCTTAGTCATTCGCAAGGTCAGGGAGGTAAAGGTTGACTATAAGATACGAGAGCCCGTAGTTAACCAATTTTATTTGTCTTGGCTACCAACATGACTTGTAGAAAAATATAGAGAGCTTCTTTTTGCGAAGTATTACCCATGTGCTTGGTTGTTATTGTGTGTTCTTCATGCTTTTAATGGCGTAGCAAACCATTAGATGATCCCTATAATGATAGGATATGAAGTGAAAGCCCTTTTTGTTATTCCGAAAATCACAATAATTGTTTGCGTGGCGTGAGACCGAAAGGAGATCGTGCGTAGATAGTCTTTGGATGCTTGATTAGACATGCGGTTACTTTCTCCCCTATGTTATGTGTTGCGATGATACGAACATGTAGCAAGGTTGAGTGATAGCTAGATTTGTTATACGTAGTGAAAGCCCATAGTGAATAAAATAGCGTGTCCGACTACCAAGATTTGAGTTAAAGAAAAGTGAAAAAGATGATTAAATTAAACACCAGCGAAACTAGAAATATTGCACTTCTATATTTTTATCTTGATTTGTTGTTGTCAAACCACCTCCGCAGTAGTGTAGATTTAATTGCTTTTTAGGTTGTTTATATTTTTAGATTTTAATTCATTTTCTTTTCGCTCAAATATAATTAGTTAGCATAATTTTGGTACTTAGTTGGAGTAAGAATAACGTGTATTCCCTGTGGGATCGATAACTCGTACTTAGGTACACTTTATTACTTGATACGACTGGGTAATCTTGCCCGACTTGCGTTTTTGCGCACATCAGGCATTATGTGTTCATCTGATCTGACCATGTTTCTTATTCCAAAATTTATAGGAATCTGTGTTACTAGTATTTATTTACAAATATATTTAAAAATTGGGTTTGTTTTTCCATCTAGTATTTAAATTTATAAGATTCTAACCATTCTGTGTGAGGTGCCTGCCTTTCTTCATTGACTAGTTATTTAGCCCGTGATATGCACGGATACAATGTGGGATATATTTTTTTTATAATAATAATATAACTTTTAGACATTATAATTAGATTGTTAATTTCTTCCATGGTTATAATTTTTTTTTATATTGTTAATATTATTAAACGATTTTTTACCTAAATACTTTTAAAATTAATATAAGTTTCTAGATAACGTGAGATACATATTTTGTATTAATAATAATAGTAAAAAAATTTTATCTAAAGATTTTTAAAATTGACATATAACTTGATAATAATATTAGAAGTCATTTTGTTAAAAACTTTTAAAATCATAATTCATTTTTAAACAATGTAAGTGAGCTGCCCGGCCCAATTAGGCCCAAGCCAGGAGCCACGTGTCAGGCGTGTGTATCTTCCGAGCAAGCGAGCAAAGATGTTACACGAGTAACCGGGTAAAATCTCTGTTTTGGTCAGGCTACATACTTGCGAGATGGGGGCTAAGCTACGCGAGCAACATCGATGAGCGAGCATCATTGCTCGATTGCACCAGGGAGTTAATGCTCGTCATGGGCAGTTAATGCCAATCATGGGCAGTTAACATCAATCGTGGGCAGTTAATGCCAATCATGGACAGTTAATGATAATCATGGGCAGTTATCCACGATTATGGGCAGTTATGCCTCCGGCACATATAAAAGCTTGGCAAAATTTGGAGAGAGGTATGCGCAATCTAATTCTCTAGCTGAAACTCTGTCAAATTGTTTACTTAATTGCCTATCTGTGTACTGATTCACACACCGGAGGGCCCTTGCAGGGAGAGCCCCTGCCCAGTTCACGTTTGTTCTTCTTTATTTCAGAGTTGGGCTTAGAGGATCTACAAACACGTTGAAAGCCAGGTGTTTGGATTGGGCTGATTTAGTGGGTCCAGATTATCTTGGACGCATCAGTTGGTTCCGTTGCCGGGAAACGAGTTTTTACGGCATTAAAAGTTCAGTTAGATATTCTTTATTTTGAAAGTTTTATTCATGGCGGAGAACGGAGTTAATGGTGGTGGCAGCAGTCGCAGAGAGGAGGCACATCAGAATCACAGCCTCAATCAGGCTGCTGGGAATAATGTCCCTCCACCCCATGATGCACGTCACCAGCTGAATCAAAGGCGTGGGGTTGAATCAATGGCCAGAAGTGCTGAAGCTGCGGTTGGGTTAGCCCATGAATTTCGTGAAGAGGCTTTACGTCAGAGAGCCATCTATCTCGGTCAGATGCATCAACTCAACTTACAGCTGATTGCTATGGGCAAACCACCATTGCCCATCGAGTTGGATCATTCGCCACTGGCTTCAGACCGAGTCGCGGCGGGAATTTCACGCACTGGGGGAAATCAGATGAATCCTTTGGTCGTTCATTCACAACCACGCGTGCATGGTGGTTCTAAGCGTCATGAGCAACCAGAGGGAAGTAAGGCCAGTCATAGGGTTGTCCCTAGTGTCCATTCAAGGTTGGGACCTAGAGTTGGTGAGGATTCAGCTCAGTCACGTCGTCGCCGACGTTCACCTTCACCGCAGAGGTCGCATGCTCGTAGACTTCGTTCACCGTCACCACGGCGATCTCGTGCTTATAGTCGCCGTTCGCGATCACCCAGGGGTTCTTATGTTCGGAGGCATAGGACTCCCTCTCAGCGGTCTCATCGGTCACTTTATTGCAGCTCGCTAGGGCACCTCAGGGACAGGTGGCGCAGGCCGTGGGGGCTCTGGCCGTTGCGGCTATGGGACCCCACATGCCCCCTCTGCACGTGTACGGCCTCGGCTTGAGGCGGTTTGCCTGCAACCATTAACATGCAAGATTTCGAGGAGTTGGCGCGGATGGAGATGGGAACAAGGTAAGGCTATAGATGGGAACTTTTCGGGTACATCGCTGGCAGTTAGCCAGTGGATCGAAAATGCTCCACCGGTAGGGGTTGATTTTCCCCGACATTAAGGAATATACGGGCAAAACCAAGGCCGGGGATTGGTTGATGTCTTTTGAATCCCAGTTGGCTTAGTAACCGGATGAGGCGTTGAAGATTAGAGCCTTTGTTGGTGCCTTGCAAGGAAAAGCTCTAGCTTGGATGGGAGAATTACCACCACGGCTCGATCAATAATTGGCGATTTGCGCACAAAGTTCTTGGCCGATTTTGGGACGGCTGGTTCGTTGGCAAAAACAAGGGCCGACTTGTCTAAGGTTAAGCAAGGTGCACATGAGTCAACGGCGAGTTACTTAGAAAGGTTTACTAAGGTATTGGAGCAAGTTCTGAGTACGTAGAGCAAGAAGTGACACTATGTTTGGCGGCTTGCTCGAAGGTGAAGGTGGTTTGCGATCGAGAGTGAGTATCGTGAACCGAAGACACGAGTGAGATGCTCATGCGAGCACGAAGTGGTGTGTTGGTGAGGCAGCGAAGAAAAAGAAGAGAAGAAGCGGTGAAGGCTGCGGGAATGTTAAGAGCTTGACCGAGGCGGGGAAGTGGCGGTTACAATAAGAGTAAATCTCGGTATGATCGGCCGAAGGAGTTTCTTTCGAATCGAGACTTGACCCGCTCAATACATTGTGCGAGGACATTATGCGAGATTAGGAGCGAGCTTCCCAATCCCCCTCGTATGAATCCAAATATAGCCGGGGAGAGGGATCAGGCGAAGAGGTGTGCCTATCATGGCGATTATGGGCATACCACGGAAGAATCTTGGCCATTGAAGAAGGCCATCGAGTTGATCAACGAGGCGGTTGGACCGCTTCAAGCGAGATGGCGGGTAATAGAGGGAATGCTCTAGGCGGGAGGCTCCACCAATCGGGGGTTATCAATGTCATAATGGATGAGGAGCTAACTCAGGCCGACACGGCTTGGTAAGCAAATCTACTCCTTGTCAAAAGTGGTGGATCGACCCGGCAACTTTGCAAGATGAAGAAACAGCTATCTGGGTTTACTCGCGGCGAGTTGGCGAGTAATGTTGCAGGCGGATCGTTGATTGTCTCGGCGTTGGTTGGCGAATGGGTCGTGCACAGAATATTAGTGGATACTTTGGAGCATGCCGAGATGTGATGTATTACTCCTGTTTTCAGGGGTTGGAGTTGAGTGATGATCACTTGAAGCCGTATGCTTTGGGGCTTTAGAGGGTTTCACAAATCATAAGGTCAGTGAAGAATACTTATCAGTTGGAGGTATTTATTGGTGAGGACTCGAGAGACTGTGAAAAAGATTACCTTCATGGTAATCGACTTGAAATCTCCTTACAACATTGATGCAGGCGCAGAGCATGACCAAGTTTCGGATGGTCGCGTCAATCCCGCATCGAGAGAGCCAAATTTTATACGATCAAGGTGGGAGTATTGCGGAGTCGATGGCGGCAGGTGCTTGAATATGTTAGGGATACGCAGAAAGAAGCGAGTTGACCTTGGAGGATGGCGGCGGAAGGTTACTATCGGCACCAAGGAAACTTCTCATGTATTTGATAGGACCATCAGTGGTAGCGATGGTACAAGAGGGAATGGACATGGAAGCGAGCTCCGTGCCGACATTGAAGTCGGGGGAGCAAGATCAAAATGAAGAAGAGATAGTAGGGGCTACTGCTCGAACAGATATTGAGGTTCCATCTTTGCCGTCAGTGCATGTGCAGGCACAAGGCGGCCGAAGAAGGGTAGGGGAAGGTATTAGCAATCCCTTGCCGACACGGCGTCGGGGGATTTAAGGTGCCAGAAGAGGTCGTTGACCCTGAGGATGAATCTTTGCCAGCAGCCGTATCTAAGGAGCCAGTTGAGGCGATGGAAGTAGACCAGCTTGACAAAGTTGAGGATCGAGCTGAGAAGGATGAAAAGGTGGAGTGTGACACGCTCCAAATGCGAGATGAGCCAGAGTTTACGGCTCAAGACGAGCTTGAGGAGGTGATCATCAATCCGGACTATCCGGCGAGAGTAAGATCAAGATTGGTCAAGGCTTTGTGGCGAGGCAAGAGAAAGTTTAATTAGGCAACTGCAAGACAGTCTGGATGTTTTTGCTTGGCGACCAGAGGACATGCAAGGGGTGAGTGAGGCTGTGGCTTTGCATCAGTTGAATGTTGATTCAGCTTATCGGCCAATCCAGCAGCGGCCTCGGGTTTACTCGGTAGAAAAGGATCAAGCGATCAAGGAGGAAGTCGAGAAATTGCTTAAGGCAGACATCATTGAGGAGATACATTACCCAACCTGGTTGGCAAATGTGGTGATGGTGAAGAAGTCCAATGGAAAATGGCGGATGTGTGTTGACTTCACCGATTTGAACAAAGCTTGCCCCAAGGATTGTTACCCTCTGCCGAGGATTGACAAGTTGGTCGACGCCATTGCAGGGTTCGAGCTCCTCAGCTTTATAGATGCTTACTCCGGGTATCACCAAGTGAAAATGGCTGAACAAGATAAGGCTCTAACAGCTTTCCGAGCAGCAGGGGGGCTGTATTGTTACAAGATGATGCCCTTTGGTTTGAAGAATGTCAGGGCCACTTATCAAAGGATGGTCAACCGGGTGTTTAGCTCGCAGCTCGGGAGAAATGTGGAGGCTTATATTGATGATATGGTGGTCAAGACTAGGGGCGCGAGTACTGAGGGACCTGGGAAACTTTGGCTAATCTCAGGAGGAACAACATGAAGTTCAATCCGAGCAAATGTGTGTTCGGGGTAAAGGCTGGCAAGTTCCTCGGTTTCATGGTCACTGAGAGGGGAATTGAGGCTAATCCTGAGAAGATAGAGGCATTAGTCACTATGAAGCTTCCTCGCTGTGTTAAGGATGTGCAGAGGCTAAATGGCAGGGTGATTGCATTGGGAAGGTTCATCTCGAGGTCGGCAGAGGCTTGGCTGTTCTTCAAGGGTTTTGCGTGGTAATAAAGGGTTTGAATGGACTCCGAATGCCGTAAAGCTTTGAGGAATTGGTAAAGTATTTGGGAAGTCCACCCCTGTTGAGTAGCCCTGCCTTTGGGGAAAAAGCTATATGTTTATCCGGCGGTTACCGAGCAAAGCGGTAGCCAGCTGTTTGATAGGGAGGAAGGCAATGTACAAAAGTTTACTATGTATCAAAAGCCCTCACCGATGTAGGGAAGATATTTTAATGCAGAAATTGGCTTACTCGCTTGTTGTTCTTTGCCGGAAACTTCGAGCTTATTTTTCTCAAGCCATTCAATTGTTGTGTACACGGATTCGCGCTGAAAGATTTTGCACAAGCCGATACCTCTACGGGTCGGGTTACTTACTTGGTCAATTGAGTTAACCGAAGTTTGACATCGATTATCGCCCACGACGAGCAATCAAGGCACAAGCTATAACCGCACTTTGTGGGCCGAGACAAGCTTTTGGCGATTTGCCGAGGAAGAAGTGTAGAGTAAAGTAACAGCCGACGTAATGCAAGTCCAAAGCCGAGGCCGGAATATCGGCTGAACTTCATGTTGATGGTTCGCTAGTCGATTTGGGAGTGAGCTGGTTTAGTGTTAGTTCCACCGAGCAAGATGTAGAATTGGAGGCATTGCGTTCAAATTCCCAGCACCAAACAACCAGCCGAACACGGCTTTAATTGTTTGGTCTCGAGCTCGCAAGACATTGGAGTGCGCGCTGGTGATATATTGTGATTCTCAATTGGTGGTAAACCAAGTCGAGGGCGACTATGGAGTACATCACCCGATCTTGGTTCGCTATTGTGCGATGGTGCGAAATTTTGAAAGATTTTGACATCGGAATTAGTAAGAATTGCTCGGGAGGATAACACGCGAGCGCATTACCCGTCAAAGATGGTGAGGATGAAATCCGCCTCTACATCCCGAGTCATGATCGAGCATTTGGAGGTTCCGCCATCGAGAAGCGAGGTGGTTATGGACGTAGCCGGCCGCAAAATGTTGGATAGATGATTTACGAGCTTACATCGAACACGGGATGCTACCGAGGACAAAAAGGAAGCTAGGACCATCCAAAAACGGTCATGCCGTTACATTATCTTGGATAATATTTTGTATCGCCGATCTTATACCCGACCTTTGTTGAGGTGTGTTCGCCCGTAAATGACGGAAGGAATCTTGGGCGAAGTGCATGAAGGCAAGTATGGAGGTCATCCGCCGCCGATCATTAGGCGAGAAAGTGTTAGCGGCTGGATTTTATTGGATAACCTCATGGAAGGGATGCCAGAGATGTATGTTCGCCGATGTGACAAGTGTCAACAA
>CM028380.1:101628824-101657741 GCA_013146195.2 Codonopsis lanceolata | reverse complement strand
ATTTTTGTCGCATAGATTTATTTTTAAAAAATTATTGTAAGTTTGTAATTAATTTTTTTTTAATTTTAAATATTTTTATTTTTAATTTCTTTCTTTTAAAAAATTTGTACTAACTTTCCCTTATTAGTGCGAAATATTTGTGATTTCGATTTTGAATAGTTTTTGTTAGCTCGCATCGATATCGTTCAATTTATTTTATGGTTTTGTCTAAGATTTTCATTTTTAAGTTTATTTCAATTAATAGGTGTTAGGTTGGTGTGTGTGAGAGAATCTTTGAGATATAAATAACTTAACTTTTATTAGTAGTGTAAATTGTTAGAGCGCTTCTGAAATTTTAAGTATATATTAATTTATTTAATTATCACTACTTTCGTTGATAAATCAAAAGTATTAATATCGTGTCATAGGCGATGAACACGAAATCTAAGTACCTTATTAAGTGTAAAGTTGTATTGTATAATTAATTGCTGCCTTACTTAATGCAATGACATAGTATATACTCGTTTTCTCCATCCATTTTTGTCTTCAATCTACACTTAAGGCTGAGCTAACTAAACGGCTCGCTTAATGCGGATCTGTATCTTAAAACTAGAACAATATTTTCTCCTGCGTGCCATTTATTTATTATATATTTAGACAAATTAAAGACAACAACCTTTAACTGCACATTCTTTAATTTATTACTCCAGTATATATTCGTATTGTGTGTGTGTGTGTGTGAGAGAGAGAGAGATGGCGTCGGAACAGATGGAGAGTAAGGCAACGACGACAACGACGACCAAGTCCCATTACGAGAAACAACTGGAAGCACTATGGAAGGGCGGGAGCCCGCAGAAGGATGAAACTGATGATGATGATGATGATGGCCAAGGCCAAATGCATAAACAAGCAGAAATAGAAAGAGGGGAGGGTGGAGGCAATAATAATAATGCTACAGTACTACAAGGACTACCATTAGAGAGTAGTCCGTACGTGAGGTACACTGATCTTGAGGACTATAAAAGGCAAGCCTATGGAACTCAAGGTCACCTGGATCCCAAGCCTCAGCCTCAGATTGGTACTGATGCACCTACCCTCGACGGAACGACGGCCGGGGCCTACGAATCGCGTGTCACCAAGGACTGACATTTACGTTTCTTTCTTGAATTTTGAAAATTGAAGTTATAGAGTTGTATCCGTTGATGGAATTATTTATTCTTGTGTGTCAAATTATATAAATTGGGGTTGGGGCTCTTGGGCATTGTATTCATGTCATCTTTGGTGTTCCAAGTTCGAGCCAACACCATCCAATGCCTCAAAACTGCAATCAGGAACCAAATTCGCAGAAGAGCCAATTCTGCGTATCTGCCCAGTGTTATTCATTGCCTTCTTTTTTTTTCAGCTACTCCCTCTGTTTGAAAGTTAAACTTTTTAAGAAAATGACGTCTTAATTTTTAAAAACGAACTCTTTAAGTGAAACATATCAAAGTGAAATAATAAAGCTCTTTCTAGAAATGAAAGGAATAAAATGGAACAAGGTTCATCAGCTAGTTCGTCCAGTACCACCATAGGCACTACTGTTTTATCCCATTCACAAGTCACGATGGCCCTTAGCCTTCCCAACGCCCACCACAGAGTTTAAAAAATCACGCTACCCACTTGTTGCATACAGCTGTCAAAACGGGCAAACGAGGTGGGTTTGCCCGCGGGCCTGGAAAGCCTGTCACTGAACGGGCCGGGGCGGGAAAGCCTGCACTCTTGACGGGCATTGAATCTCTTGGCCCAATCCGCCCAAGTAGGGCAGTGGTCAAAACGGGCAAATCCCACAAAAAATGCATTTATTTATTTAATATACAAATTATATAATTATATACCAATATACCATGGCACAGTGAGCTCAAACAAAACAGAAATGGAGATTGGAGCTCAAGCAGTTAATCGCAAACATTAAAATGAAGACTCAAAATTCTACATAGCCCAGACTAGAGAGCATGAGATCTGAGATGAGACTAGAGAGAAAGAATGAAGAGACCAAGTCGGAGGCGGTGAAACTGGAGAAGCAGAGACGGAGGCTTCGAAGCTGGAGGAAGTCGCTACCGAAGAGGCGAAGAGACGGAGTTGCTACCGCTGGATACTGGACTGGAGAGTGGAGATCGAGTTGTCGTCTGGGGATCTGAGAGTTAGAGAAAGGCACGGCGATTTGATGGAAGGTGGAGTTCGTGACGGCGGAGAGACAGATTTGGGCAGTGGAGGGTTGAAGATGAGGGTCGACTACTCGTTTGGACGATTGTTGTAATCTACTCGTCTAGACGAGAGGGGGAAGGAACGGCGGTGAAAGAGTGAGAGTTTGGCAGAGGCATGAGCGTGAGGGAGACTGAGAGAGTGTGAGTATTTTTTATTTTTGAAAAATGAGATACTAAACTAACCCTAGGTGTAAGTAGTCTAAGTCCCTAACTCTAACTACACAGGAAATGGAATGGGCAGCTTGTTTGGGTTGGGATGCTTCAATGTTTTTAGGTTTTACCTTTTAAAACTTTTAAGTGCGGGCTGCTCTTCGGCCTGATACACACCATCCGAATAGTATCTGTCTAATACGTCGAGAACGCAATAATGGGCGTAAAAGGCGTGCGCGGGCTTTTTGCCTATTATGTAGAACCTCTCTCATTACCAGGTAAATTAAGCAACTTGTGCAACCAACACATCTATTGTTTTAACTCCATTGGCTCTACTGAAATCATCCTTGGCCTTCGAAACTCGAAACATTAGCGGACCCTATATTCAAGCTAGGATGTTTAGGCTCCCAACGCAAACTCGAGACAATACCCTTTACCCTTACTAACATGCAATCATCCCGATCTGCTTCGCCAAGACTCTCCCTATTATCATTGTTGTGGAAATCCTCATCAAGTATATTATGAGCATGAATATGTTTAACACTCACGTTGTCTCGTCTCTTTTTGCTAACATTCATCCTTAGGCCTGACAATTGTAACTCATTACTCATTAACTCACCCAACCTAACCAACCAATTAATATTTTTGGGTTGAAGCGGCTAACACGTTTTGACCCAATAATATTAACGGGTTGGGTTGGGTCGATTTAAAGCGGGTCGAACCCGTTACCCATTTCGACTTGCAACTTTTTATGCTATAAATTTATAATTTTTAGGGGGAAAATCTTAGGTTGAGTCAGGTCGACCCGTTTTAACCCGTTACCCGTTTCAACTCAACTCATTTCGACCAAACCCATTTAAACATGTTTGACATTTGGGTTCTAACGGGTTTCGACATGTTTCAACCTATTAATCATTCCAACCCAACCGAAATCCAACCCAACCCATCCAATTGTCAGACCTATTCATCCTCCATATGGTCTAAAAGACCACAAACGTCACAATATGTAAATTAAAACAGATGATAATTTGAGAATTGTATTGCTAAAGGGGTTTGGACGGTCTTACTGCAAATTTATGAGCGAGTTTAACTTTGAATATAAATTGAAATCAAGGGAGGCGAATATAATTATCCAACTTTATTTAATGTTCACACAGTTAACCCGTGGTAAGTTGGATTAGACTAACATAAGGTTCCGTTTGTTTTACGGAAAATGATTTTCGGAAAACGTTTTCCTTATTTTCTGGTGTTTGGTAATCTTAGGAAAATGTAGTCAACATAAAAGATTTTCTGAGTCAATGGAAAATGAAGCCTTCTTTTCTGGAAAATGACTTACGGATTCATTTTCCGTAAGTCATTTTCCAAATGTTCGAGCACCCCTCCGCCCCTTCCACAATGACACATATTTACATACACGCACAATATTTATTGAACAAACAAAATGTTTAGAAATATAAATAGAGTTTGTGCACACTATTTATAAATTATAATTTTAATAAATACTCACTTGGGTGATGCCGAGATCAGTTTCTGAGCTGTTAGGTGTTGGTCTATTCAGCGCAGAAACATGAGCATCGGGGTTTGGGAGGCTGCCCCTTTGGCAGTTTGTTGGATGATCTGGAAGGAGATAAATCAACGGGTTTTCGACAATGAGAAAAAGTCTATTTCGGTCTTGAAGAATTATGTGCTTTATTTTTTTTCATATCAATTATCAAAGTTTTTATTTGTATTTGTGAGATTGAAAAAAGACGGACCTTATTAATTTGACATCACTAATGATAAATTGAAGGTTAGTAAAGAAAAACTACTTAAAATTCAATCTTATTTTATATTCAATATGTGCATTAATATTATAATATATTTTTTGTATTTATTCATATATTATTTTTCGTAATATTTTTTGTGTGTTTGTCAAACACCCGAAAATATTTTTCGGCATATTTTCAAAAGATTTACCAAACACTTGCAAATGAAATCTTTTCATTTTTCAAAAATCATTTTATGTAAATCATTTTCCGTGAAACAAACAGTGCTTAAATGAATTGAAATCTTTTCCTTACTCAAATTGTTGTATGACCACTTGGCAACATGATCATATATATATGCATGCTTTCTAGATATAGCTACCCTTTATGATCATAAAATCTCTCCCTTAAATTCTTTGAATCATCTCTTTCTTCGATTCAATTGATTGATGACTTGATCAACTCATCTCTTTGTGAATTTTTCATTCACCCAAGCAAAGAACCAACAAGTGAGCTCTTATTAATTGATACTACAAAGCAAACATAAAGTTCAAATATTCAATTATAATAATGAAATATACATACAAAAACGGGCAATAATAGTACCCAATTCTAAGGCTTTTTACAAGAAAAAAAAATGTTGAAGTCGATGTCCAATGCATCAAATTAGATCTTTGTACCTGTGTCTATAGCACAGTGTCAGTATAAATAGAAATGATAATGTCTAAATAGAAAGTGCGATTGAGTTATATGTAACTGACCCATGACCGTTTGATCTTGTGGCTAGAATCAATCCTCACCACCAGATAGCCTCAGTCAATCAACTGAGTTCTATTGTAAGATTATATATTAATGTAAAAGTGATGTTTTATAAGGGGTGATTGTTCTAGAGAAAAATGAGTGACTGCTCATAATATTAATTGTAGGGGGTGACTTTGTAATAATAAGTTAAAAGTGGATAACAACTCTCACACATATGAATGTGAAGGTGAATCACAACCATTAAATTTTTTAAGATAATTTAATCTCAACCTCTAAATAGTTTTAGTCAATTGCACATGTGAGAGTATGATCTCTATTGTATATTAGATGGAACGTGTTCCTTCCTGAGTACTTGTTACTTGTTAGTCCTAGTAGGGGTGTCAATTCGAGCCACCAAACCACTAAGTCGAGTTGAACCGAGTTGTTCGGATTCGGTTTAAGTGACTTATATGGTTCGGTTGTGTTTTAAGAAAGGGATTGTTCGGTTCGACTCATGGCTTGACATTTCGAGTCGAGTCAAACCGAACCGTACCAAACAATTTCGAGTCAAACCATCGAGCTAAGCCACCAAACCAACAATCTTTCACAATTCTAACCTTTAAACTCCTATATTGCTCGTCCTCTCCGGTCTCCTCTACTCTCTCATCCTCTTTTAATCTTCGTGTGTGGAGCCCTTTCAATGAACATTTTTCATTACATTATTTTTAAATTTACATAAATGTTTTATCTTGACAACAAGTATTTTTATTGTATTTTGGTTATATTTTTTGGATTCAATGTATTGGCTAATAAGTGTTTCATGAGTTGATGTGTCAATCCCTTTATTCCAAAGTTTTTTTATTTAAATTTTGGAGATTGTGCGAAAACATTTAAATATTATGTATTCATATTACATTTGAATTTTTGGTATAATCTTTAATTTGTTGGTCGAACCATGAAATCAAACTACATAACCAAACCATGAAACCGAGGCCAAACCAAGTTGAACAATCGTGGTTTGGTTCGGTTCGACTCAAACTTTTAAGCGGTTTAACTCGGTTTGATATTTTACAAACTAATGGCATACGATTCACTTCGTATTTTGTTCCAAGTCGAAACAAGCCAGAACCATTTACACCACTTAAGTCGGTAGTAAATAATGTAATCTAAATTTCATCACAACCTTGTATTTTTTGAGATTGTTAAGCAATCCATCCTTCGGTATCAATTGGCGAATCCAAAATTTAAGTCTCGATATCTTTGGAAATAAAAAGGTCAAAATCACTGAAAAACACCACGAAGTTTCCACTCGATCCCAAACGATACTTGACCTAAGGGTTTGTGCCATAATCATACGACATTGCAAATTGTCTCATTTTACACCTAGCCACAGGTGTTAGAAAACTAACATAAAGTTAGTATGTGCATCTCACATACGAGGGTAATTTAATCATTTTCATCAAATTTTTTGTATTTTGGCCTTATTAATAAATATACCCCTTCCGATCCTATCATTTCAGATAGCTCCATCGCCACCATCCCCCTTTTACCTTCATCCCGTTCGAAACAACGACCAGCGAGCCTCAACAATCTCTCGGTTCGGCAAGCATCAACCATTTTCTCGTCTCGGTAGTGAGAATCAAAAGTCATAGCCATGTGGATCCAAGTCACATCAATCCTCATCCCGACCTCTTTATCACTCTCTGCAGCAATTCTCTCATCTCCGATCGATGGTCGGGTTTTCTTTTCTCAATCGAGCCTTCCATCTCTTTTTGCTTGCTCCGGCTCCACACTAGCGACATACCGGCCACCCTGTAGCTCTAACGACCTTCTGCTCATTCCGGCCGATTAGGCCTATAGCATTCGGAAAGCATCCATGGTCATCCCGGTGACTCATCTCCCTCTTCTCAGCGTAGATCCGACAAGCTCGCCACCTATTCTCTCTTCCTCACCATAGACCTAGCAATTTCATCTCGCTGCCATCTCTCTTCTTAGATGGACAACCCAACCGATCAGCGAAGCTCCCGATTCAATCGTCACCATCGCCGCTCCAATCTACTCCCATATTCAACTCGGCCCGAAACAAGTTCCACAAGGCCTTCATCTTCATCGCCGAGGCAAACTCAACTCATATTCCAAGCCACGACATCTCCACCGCTACTTCACCAGCCCTAAATTTTGACATCCCCCTCTTCATTTCCTAGACACAATTTTCAATCCGTAGTTTTTCCCAATTTTTGAGTTCGAACAAACCGAAATTTTGTAATCGATTTGAAGGCGTCGTTGTGTGTATAAGATGAATTAAAGAAATTTTTTGATGAAAATGACAAAATTACCACTGCATGTGAGATGCACATGCTAACTTTCTGTTAGTTTTCTAACGCCCGTTAGGGTTAGGGTGCAAAATGGGACAATTTGCAATGTCAAGTATGATTATGGCACAAACCTTAGATTGGGTACCTGATGACTGTATTTTATACGCAGTTATTGGGTATTATTCCTGCTTAAATTATGTTATTTCTCGAGGTTTTTGTTGTCTAATATGTGTTTTAGTGTTGTTTTATAGTTTCGAGACTTTTGGAACAATTGTGCAAAATATAGGCATTTTATCTTTGAATTGAATAACCGAGGGACCAAGCGCAAAAATTTGGAAACTTAGAGTCCAAAAGATGAAAATCAGAATTATTCCACCAAAATCAGCCGCCTACTTTTAAGAGTTCCAATTGTCTTGGGAATTGTGAAAGTCCTAATTTGACTATTTTTAGTGTTTTAATTATATTGTATCTCCTTTTCCTCCTCGTTGTAGGATTAATTATGTATAAATAGATCCCTTTAGTTAGGAAAAAAGGGAGAGAAGTTCTGTATTATTTTTCTTTGTCTATGAAGAAAGATTCTCCAAGAATGGTTCAAGGTTTTGTATTTTCAATTATGGAGAGCTAACTCCATAATCTAGAATGGAGGTAACTTGTATCAAATCTATTGTTTTATATTAATTCTTATTCATTTAATTCTTGTTGATTGTGGTGTTTATCAATCCCTTTATTATTTCGCTTTGAACAAATGAATGTAATCGCAAATAATAAAGGCCTAGAGGTGGATACTGCATGACCAAATGCGTATATGTCAACGGCTCACCATCACAATAAATTGGACCTATCGAGCGAGAGTGATAAGTTAGGACCAGGGTTCTTACATGATCTAGGTGACAGATAGATCATAATCTAGGTGACACTAGACTACGGTTCACGTGCTTAGGATATGGAATGGGTGAATTTTGGATGGAGGCTGAACCAATTGTTCAACAGACCATATCTATTTTTAGTGAACGAACCCAAGAAATTGAATGATAATTATTTTGAATTAAACAATAGAATAGATACAAGTGAATCCTAATTCCTAGTCAATTTACAAATCTTTGATTTATCTCATATTTATCATGCTTTGTTAGTTAGATTATTTTATTGCTTTCTAGTTAAATTAATTTATAAAAACAAAAAAACTCCATTAGTTATTAATTGTTTTATTTTAATAGATTAGTTAAATTTACTATAATCAAATCCAAATCTCTGTGGTTCGACCCTTGCTTCCCAAAACTATTCTATAATAGTCTTGTCCACTTGCAAGGAAAAAGATTAAATAAAACATCGATCAAGTTTTGGCGCGTTCTTGATTTGTTATTTTGATTTAGTTAATTTAGCTTTTCTTTTATTATTTTCGTTTTTATAAAATAAAAAAAAAAATTTTAAAAATTATTTAATTCCGAAAATTTCAAAAAATAAAAAAAAATTAATTTCGAAAATAAAAATATATATATATATAAAAATATTAAAAACATCTTTAAAAAAATGACGTACAATAATTATCCTTGGGGTATGGAAAATTACGCACCTATGAGAGCCACAAATGAATATGCCTATCGAAATGCTAGAATAAATCAACCATCTTTTCCTAATAGCTATGAACGTGATTATCACAATCAACCATCTTTTTCACCATATCATAATAACTATAATGAGCCATCATATTATAATCAGCCCTTTTATAATGAACCTCCTCCTTATTCATCCATTTATAATGAACCTCCACCTTATCCGTCCTATTATAATGAGCCTCCTTCTTATTGTCATCAACCCTCTTTTTCTTCGCCTAGTGATCCCAGTGTGGCAGAAGATATTGCATATATGGAAGAACTAATTAAAACTCGCAAAACCCAATATGCAATCCAGAAAGCTTCAATTGATAATGAACCTTATTCTTATTCGTCTTACCTTAAAAAGCAAGAACTAGAACAAAACTATAAGTTTTTGGCAAAATTTGAAAAGGGGTGCTTAAATGAGCTAAAGAAACAATATCAAGTAAATGACCCAACACCCTTAGATGAAGAAGTTCCAAAGTTAGAAGGAGCAAGCAAAGGTCAAGCTGCCCTTATGAAATATTTGCTAGAAGAGATAGAAAATTTAAAGAATCGACTTGCAAAAGTTAACGAAGAAAGAGAAGAGGTAAGTAATCATATTCAACCTTCTGATATGCCTGATAAAGTAGATAATTCTGTTAAAGAAGTTGAAAAAGATAAAAGTGAATATAATCAAGAAAAAGATGAAAAGGTAGAACTAGAAGTGCGAGAGAAGGAGTTGATTCCTAAAGATGAAGAGATACTTATGGAAATCTCTAAGTGGGAATATAATATAGAAAGGGGTAAAGAAAACATAAATATTGAGGAAAAAGAATTGAAAGTAGTAGAGGAGCCGATTGAAAAAGATGATGAGTTGATTTTAGAATCCCAAGATTTTCCACAAAATGATGTATCACCTCATTGTTCTCAAGAACCCGAAACAATTTCGGAGACTTTCACTGTAATTTATTCTCCAATTGATTCTCCGCTAGACACTTATGTGGAGTTAGGGACGCCTTCTTCATATTTTCTTGAAGAGAATCAAGAACCTATTTTAGAGATACATGAGGATGAGCAATGTTATGATGAAAAATTGGAGGAAATTCCGGATAGGATTACATTAGAAGATTTAGGTGTGAAACTTCCCATCCCCAAATCAATTAAATGGCCATATAGAAAAGAAAATTTCACCAAGAAAGTGTTTGGTTTTAATGGTCTAAAATTAAGACACTACATGAATGGTGGATTTTATGGACCAAAAATGTGTGCATTCCTAAGTGATCCGGCGATGCCTTCTTAGCGAAAAGGAAGGATTTAAGTCAAGCTAACGACTATAACTTAGAACAATTTCTAACCCTTATCTCTTTGTATTTATGTGTTGCTTTTTGAGTCACTCGTTAGAGTCTCCCTGAGTTTGTGGGTTTATAGGGGAGTGTTAATAGTGTCACCCTCACAAAAAGATTTTATTTTTATGTATTTATATGCACTAATTTTATTTTTAGTTTTGTAGATTTTTTTTGTTTTAGTTTAAACAGGTTGAAGGCTGCTCAAAAAATTTAATTTACGGGTTCAATTGAAATTAATAAAGCAGTTTCCGGCTGATTCAAGAAATAATAAAAATTCAGGGACTTAAGCGAAATTACCTTGCGGTCGCAAGGCTCCCTTCACCTTGCGATCACAAGGTGCACAGAAAGTTGCCGCTGAAAGGAAGGAAGGAAAGGAAGGAGTTCATGGTTCAATTAAAAAAAAAAATAAAAGAAATTAAAGAAAAAGGCAAAAGAAAAGGCGGCTGCAGTTTTTTTTTTTTTTCCTCTCTCCTCTCTCACTCTTCTCCCATATCTCTCCCTCTCTTATGCCCGGCGTTCTTCCTCTTCTCTCTCATGAATCTCTCTCATCTCCCTATCCATCTCCATCTACCTCTCTTCATCCTCACCAAGCGATCCTATCCCCATCACACACCCAGCGCCGCCCTAAAACACCTTCATCGCCCCCACATCCAGCTGTCGTCATCGTCCAGCCAAGCCGCTTCTCCTCTGTCTTCCATCCCCACCACAGCCTTCATCATCCATGGCAGCCTCGCGATCTCCCTCCTCTTTCTTCCCTCTATTCGATTCCGGCCAAAGCAGTCCAGCCATCGACTTCAATCGTCATCCCAAGCGATCCTGTATCCACACCCAGCTTCTCCAAACCAGCCGGGTCATCCACAGTCAAGTCACCGGCCGGCCACTGTTTCTTCTTCTTCTCAGTTCAAGCAGCTCAGCCGTCTTCCGGTGTCAACCTCAAATCCAGCCACTCAGACACCCAACAATCCAGCCACGCTCTCCGACAATTAAAGGCTTGAATTTTGGACCCCCCTCTCGCGATTTCAAGTAAGATTGTTCCAATCTCTTCCAATTAATTGTTGAATCATGTGATTAAATCAATTGCGATTCTTGCTATTTGCGAGTCAACTGTTGAAGAATTGTGAATTTTTATTTACTAGGTTACCTGAATTTATGCTTTTCTGGAATTCAATTCAATCCGATTTTTGGTAAATTTGTGATTGTACTGATGATACATAATAGTATGTTGCTGGAAAATTACTGAAAAGTGTTGATTATATATATTCTGGATATACTAATTTTTTATAAACTGAATTGTTATAGTGATTGAGTTTATTTCACATTAATGCGGAAAATTGTATTTAACCAAAAACTTTTCAAAATATGATGGGAGGGTATGTTTATGCGATTAATTTACATACTTGCGTCGTGTCTGAATTGGTAGTGATCTAATAATCCATGTTGTCTGCAAATTTGTGGACTTAATTTGGATCTTGTTTTGCTCCTGCCTCTTGTGAAATAGTGAACTGAATTGTGTTATAAAATTCTGCTTATTTTGGATTTTGGAGATTAGCAAATTTCAGTTTCTTACCAAAAATTGGTGATTGATTTTGCGGGGATTATTTGCTAATAATAACGGTTTTGATTCTTGCAAGTGAAAGTTGGGCAGCTTGTGTGCTTAAGTTATGGAGATAGTTGGGTTTAATTTATGTTGAGCAGGATGATTTTGTTTGTTCTATAATTGCTAAATTTCCATCATGCCTTTTTAATACCCAATTGGTTAAAACCACTGTCAGTTCAAGTGTGATTTTTCAAAATTTTGCTAGTTAACTGCCTAGGTTTGAGAAGATTATTATTGTTCTATTCTGTTGGAAATATGTTGAAAATTATTGTTAAGTATACTCTGGTTATACTTAAGTTAAATGGTGAAATTGTATTTGATTGAAAATATTATATCCGTTGGGATGATAGTTTGGTTACTTATTTGGATTGACATCAATGAAACATTTTGATTTAAATTGGGTGGAATGAGAGTTGAAAATATTATGATTTTGTGGGAATAATGAGCGGTTGGTATCTTGAGTTGCTGGTTAGGGGTGCCAATTATTAAATTTCTACATGTTTTGCCATGCTTGGTTTGTCTCGATTGGATTTTTTATACCCTCTTATTTATATTGCACTCACATTGAGGACAATGTGAAATTTAAGTTTGGGGGTGGAAATTACCTTGCGCTTAAATGATTTTTTTGAGAAGAGTCATTTTACATGTCTTTAGTTAATTTAGTTTTTATTTTCTTTTTGTTAATTTTATTAGTTAGTTTATTTTAGTATTTTATTAAAAATTAAAAAAAATTGAAAATTTTGAAAATTTAAAAGTCTTTAATTTTGGTGTGGTTACTTCCGCCAATGATAACATGTTTGTTAATAGCGATGCATGAAAACTTGTCTACGAGCCTTAGCTTGGTCTAGTTGATGAAACTTTATATCTCCAAAAAAAAATAAAAATATTTGAGCACAAAAATACCATGACTTGATTTATTAAAGAATTTAGATATTTTTATCGAGTTCATAGTGCACATTGCATTCCCTTTGGACCTTGCTAATTTTTGTGGTCATAAACATTTTAAACAACCGTCATTACATGATTGTTGCATTATATTTGCGACTTAGGGTTGATTACATGCTAAGTTAGATTTGTTAGACTTCTTTTGCTAATATATCTCAAGCACACTTTCGAATCGTGAGTGCATTTAAGTCTTGATTTTCCCTACCTCTTTTCTAGCGAATGCTTATGTAAAATACTTGTGGAGCTTGTTTTAAAACTATGAGTTAGGGAATGATTTGAAACTTTGTTGAATTTCTGTGAAAACGAAGCATGAACACTGTGGCAGTTAGGATATGATTTAGGCAATCTTTGGAACGTTTAAGCCGTTTTATCTCACCATCCCTATTTTATATTAATCCCTAGTGTCCCCTTTGAGCTTTATTAAAAAGAATGGCGTGTGCTCAGCACACATCGACCCCCATTCGACATCGTTTCTATTACCCACATTAACTTAACCCTAAAGCCTATACACTTTTACCTACCATTTGAGAGAGTAGGATTGGGTTGGGAATGTTGTCTACATGGTGATTGATGCAGTTCAAAAATAACACCAATGAGTTCTTGTATTGGAAAAGAAAAAAAAAAAATATATATATATATATATGAAAAAAAAGGAATGAAAAGGGTGCGAAAATCAAAAATTGCACATGCCCTTCAAAAAAAAAAAATGAAAAAAAGAATAGAAAAAAAAAGAAAAGAAAGCAAAGAAAAGATCATTGGGAAGAAAATCTTTATGATGATGATGATACCTTCTTCAACCCAAAAGTTCAAGTTTGGGGGTTGTTGAAGGAAAGTGAGTGCTTTGTATGGAAAAAAAGAAATATTCTTACTCTCTCACTTTGTAATTTCTTATCCCTTTAATTGTTACCTCTCACCTTGGCCTTACATTACAAGCATAATAAAGTCCTATTGATCTAGTTGCCACATTTGTTTGTGTTAGTTGACATGGTTTGGAAGCATAGTTGATTTGACCCTTGTTTTGAATTATATACACATCTTGATATAGCTCACCGTATTTGCATAATCTCAGCTATTATAAGTAATTGGGACTTGAGAGCATTGTATTTCATACATAGTTAGTGCATGTGATGGATGTATAAGCACTTGAATTCTATCATGATCTCTCTTCGTGTTGTTAACCGGATATTGATGGTATGCATATGTTTTGTGATGCACATGTTTTTATTGAAATATTTTGGGAATGAATGTTGTGCTTAGCTTGATAAAACTTTCTAAGTTTGGAGATAGTCAATTAATGGTTCACACACACACACGGAGATGTACAAGTGATATTGATGATGATTGAGTGAAAGCCTAGACTTGTGGCTATGTGTTGTTATTTATCATTCCTTGAGGCATTATGTGGTATCATGCCGATGTTTTGACTTGTGAAAAAAAAAATTATTTTATTTGCTTTAATTTAGTTTAGTTTAGTTTTGTATTTATTTGTTTTATTTTACTCGAGGACGAGCAAAAGTTTAAGTTTGGGGGTATTTGATAACTGTATTTTATATACGCTTATTGAGGTATTATTCGACTTAAATTATGCTATTTCTCGAGGTTTTTGTTGTCTAATATGTGTTTTAGTGTTGTTTTATAGTTTCAGGGACTTTTGGAATAATTGTGCAAAATATAGGCATTTTATGCTGAATTAAAGAACTTCAGGGACCAAACTGCAAAAGCTGAAAACTTGAAATTCCAAAAGCTGAAAATCAGCTTTTACAAAGAAAATCAGCCGCCACTTTTAGACATCCAATTGCCTTGGGAATTGTGAAATCCCATTTTAACTCTTTTTAGTGTTGTAATTATAATGTATCTCCTTTTCCTTCTTGTTGTAGGATTAATTAGGTATAAATAGATCTCTTTAGTTAGGAAAAAAAAGGAGAGAAGTTCTATATTATTTTTCTTTGTCTATGAAGAAAGATTATTCAAGAATGGTTCAAGGTTTTGTATTTTCAATTATGGAGAGCTAACTCCATAATCTAGGAATTGGAGGTAACTTGTATCGACTCTATTGTTTTATATTAATTCTTATTCATTCAATTCTTGTTGATTGTGATGATTATCAATCCCTATATTATTTTACTTTGAACAAATTAATGTAATCGTGAATAATAAAGGCCTAGAGGTGCGGATAACTGCATGACCAATGTGTATATGTCGTACATTGGCTCACCATCACAATAAATTGGACCTATCGATGCACGAGAGTGATAAGTTAGGACCAGGTTCATACATGATCTAGGTGACAGATAGATCATAATCTAGGTGACAGCTAGATTACATGTTCTTGTGCTTAGGATATAGAATGGATGAATTTTATGGGATGGAGGCTGAACCAATTGTTCAACAAATATATCTATCTTTTGTGAACGAACCCAAGAAATTGAATGATAATTATTTTGAATTAAACAATAGAATAGATACAAGTGAATCCTAATTCCTAGGCAATTTACAAATCTTTGATTTATCTCATATTTATATGCTTTGTTAGTTAGGTTATTTTATTGCTTTCTAGTTAATTTAGTTTATAAAAACCAAAAAACCCCATTAGATATTAATTGCTTTATTTTAATAGATTATTCAAATTTACTATAATCAAATCCAAATCTCTGTGGTTCGACCCTTGCTTCCCAAAACTATTCTATAATAGTCTTGTCCACTTGTAAGGAAAAAGATTAAATAAAACATCGATCAGCTACTCAAATCTTTTACATAGGCTTTCATTTGTTGATCCAAAGATGATGTCATCCTAATAGATTTCTACCAGCAACGAATGACCTTTGTGCTTGAGGATGAATAGAGTTGTGTCTATTCTACCTCTCACAAATCCTTGTTCAATTAAGAACTTGGATAGAGTTTTGTACCAAGCTCTAGGAGCTTGTTTAAGACCATAAATAGCTTTCTTGAGTAGGTATACATGATTCTCCTTATTTTTTTATGATAAAACCAGTAGGATGTTCAACTTATACTATTTTTTGAAGATCATCATTGATAAAGGCATTCTTCACATCCATCTGATACATCTTAAAGTCTATGAACGAAGCATAAGCTAGGAAGAGTCTGATTGCCTCTAATCTACCAACATGAGCAAATGTTTCATCATAATTAATTCCTTCTTCCCATTGGTATCCTTGTGCAACCAGTCTAGCTTTATTCCTTGTAAAATTCTCGTCTTCATCTCGCTTGTTTCTGAATACCCATTTAGTGCATATAGTAGAATGATCAGTAGGCCTTGGTACCAAGTTCCACACTTTGTATCTTTCAGATTGGTTCAACTTTTTTTGCATAACTTCAATCCAGTTTGAGTCTTCTAAAGCTTCATCAATCTTCTTTGGCTCGATCTTAGAGACAAATGCAAAGACATACATGCTCTTATTTTGAACACCTCTTCTTGTACGTACTCCTGTATTGATATCACCAATGATTTGAGAGATTGGGTAACCTTTAGCTTCTTTGATTTCAGGAGGAAGATTATTTCTGATTGGAACCTCACTGATAGGTTTTGGAGTAGGTGGAGATGAGGTTTCACCAAATTAGGTTCAAAAGAAATTAGTTCTTCTTGACCTTTATTTTCTGGTGTAGAAGAAGGATATGTTAATAACAAAGGGGTTTAAGGTATGTCAGTAGAGATTGGTTCAGGATTGGCAGTAGAGTTTGACGAATGACCAGCAGGCATGAAGTCTACTGGTTTCGTTTTTTCATACTAGCAGACTTTAATTGTTACTAACTCTGTTATGTTTCTAAGCTCAAAGCGTAAAGTCCAGGTTAGTATTTCAGTTTAGTTAAAGGGGGTAAAACTTTTTGAAAACAAAAGGGGCAAAAACTCACTTTTTACCGCTTTATTTCAAAATACTAAAGTTAAATGTTTCATGAAAGACACATGTCAATCATCTACGAACTTTTCAATAAAGTGACTTTTTCATCCGCCTTTAAAAGGAATTAAACCGCCATTTCCAAACACTTTACCAAAACCCCTTAAAACTTATCTCTATTTCTTTATCTTTTTTCCTTCAGATCTTCGTTCTTCTTCTCTTAGAAACAATGGGGAAATCTGCAAAGCTTTTTGGAAAATTTGGAAAATCTAAGGGAAAGGGCAAGGTCAACGAGCCCTATACTGCCCCTGTACATTATGACATCATCTCAAATTTCCCTCCTCACCCTCCTGGACACAACATCATCTTAGAGCTCTCTTCCTCCCAGTACTCTCCCGGGATGTGCATTGACTTGGAGCTTGTGCTCACTCTAGCTGACAGAGCCCAAATGTGTGAGGCCATGAATGCCTCTGGGGTCCTTCCTTTGTTCATGCTGAATGTTTCCTCCTATAACAATTTACTCCTTGAGGAATTCTATCAAAGGATGAGACAAGACCCCAAAACCAACGCTGTCCTTCGAGGATGGATACGCGGTGTACTGGTCTCTGTAAATGCAAGGACCATTGCTGAGACGATAGGCTTATCGTATGAAGGTCCTATGGAGCTATCATAAACTGAGAGTCAGACAGCTTGGGCTGCCATGCGTGGAGAAGGCACTCCAAGGGAACCCCAAGGGAAGATGCTTAGGACAGAATTCCCTCTAGTTGCCTACTACATCAGTCATTTGGTGGACACATCCATCCTCTTCAAGAATGGATCCCATGATATGTTCACCTCTCAGTAGCTGACCATCACCTTAGCCATCTTCACCAGCCTCCAATTCAATTGGGCTCGATACATTTTCAGGGAACTTCTGGCCTCCCCATATCTGGCCCAGGACAACGCCAACTTCAGATGGCCCTTCGTGAGGCTTATTAATGCCATTCTTCAGGCAACACCATCGATCAACTTGACTGTTCTGTTATCCAAGTTGAAGAAGATGTCTAAAGACAAACAGCTGACTGCCTCCTTCTTCAACAACTTCTTCAAGGTGGCAAACTGAAAGAGACTAGCCGAAGGATTGTTGCCCCTTAAACCAACAATTTTGAACAGTCCCGACTCTCTGGTCATAAGGAGTGTTTCCACATCTTACTTTGCTGCCAAAGACGCTGCCTCTGCTACTCGCATCAAGCGAGAGGCAAGACATGTGGCAAAAGATCCCTTGGATGAGTTAAAGGATCTAAATGCAGAAGTAGAAAAGGCCATATTACATACTCGTGAAAATAAGGCTGCCAAGACCAGACTGGTAGTTGAGTTAGCAGCAAAACAAGCTAAGTTCGAGGCAAAATAGGCTGCGTGTCTCAAGGCTGAGAGGAAAGCCAGCAGAAGTGCTGCCAAGTCTACTAGTGGCTCATCATCTGCTGCTGACGAAACCTCAGCCCCTTGCCCTCAACCTCAACCAACACCATCCCAGCCTTGACCCACTCCCTCTTCTCCAAAACCCACACATACCCCCAAACAAAAAACATTTTCTTACCAACTCTCACCCTTACCCAAGCGCAAGTGATTGTGTAAAGCCTACCTTGAACAGAGCAAATTCTTCAAAACCTACCGTTAAAGTGACTAGATCCCCTGTCCAACCGCTAAGGTGTAAAAAGAAGTTTGCTGCCAACCAATCCACCACTTCTACCAACCCTCCTTCCTCAACCCTTCCTACTGAGTCATCAACTTATGAGGAGCCAACCCCTTAAGAGGAGCCTATTTCTCTTGAGGAATCTATTCCTTAGGAGGAGCCACCCAAATCCCCTGAACCATCACCTCCACCCCCCTTTAACTACTCGCCAAACCCATCTCCTCCCTCACCTTTCACCTATTTCCTCTCACCAAAGACACACATTCCCTACTAAAACTTCCACATCCGAACCAAACCTTTCGTACCTTTCACCCTTACACCTTGGTTCCCTCCCATCCTATCCTCTGCTGCAACAAAGTTCATCTTTGAACTTTTTTCAGCAACGGATCTATTCCCCAGCCAATTCACCCAACCAGCAACCAATCCTACCAGACCAGTCCACCCTACTTATCCACCTCCAGCTTTCTGGTTCTCCACTGACCCTATCTCTACCTCTACTGATCAATGCCTATGATCATTTGGACACAAACATTGAAATTCCTCCCACCCCTCCTCATTCTCTAACCCATTCACCCGAATCCTCCTCCTCCTCTATACCCATCTTACCTATCCCCGATTGCAACCCTACCTCCTCTTCCTCTCACTATTCGCCTCTCCAACAGCCTTTCGAGCCTGCTACTGCTACTTGTCACTCGGCTTCTACGCCAAGTGAGCCTCTGACAGTAGATCTTCGATCCACTCCCTCCACTTCTACTCTGGCCAGTGACAATATCTTACATAGACTGGATGCCATCTACACTCACCTTGGAAAACTGAATTGTGTCTCCACTGCTGCTGCTGAAATTGATGCTGAGTCATCCAAGTCTTCTGCCAGAGCCACCAACATCCTTCGCCAATTTCAAGAGGATGATTGGACAAGATTTGGAGAGGTCAGACATGAGTCTACTGATCTTTAGATCAACATGGAAACTCAACGGAATGAGACTGTCCGCCTGATTTGAACTCTCTTCTACTAGCTCTTCCACAGCTTCACCCTCCATTTTGCTCATGGTCGCCCTCTTGTTATAGAACTAAACGACCAACTTCAAACTGTGACTCAGGAGTGAATCAATGTTGAGCGAGACCGTGATCTGACCATCACGGAGGAGAGACTCAAGTGGCCTATGAACGCCATTCTGATGGATGAAAACAACAAACTTCAAGATGAACTTGATTACTGTTCTCATTCCGTCAGACAATAGCATGTCGAAGAAGACTACACTAGAAGAGTTGAAGAACTTGAGCGCCTACATCGCGAGAAAGAAGTTGCTGCCAAAGGTAAAGGAAAAAGGTCATGGAAAACTGTATCTTTTAAATCCTTTCTCCCTTATATCCATCTAAGCTTTAAAAAAACTCTATAAATTTTAAACTTCTTGTTTAAAATACAGAGATATCTTCTTTTAAAAAATCTACTATTTAAATTTCATGTCCCTCTTACATTGGCATATATATTTGCTTGGAATTTAAACTTCTGGTTTAAATTTATTTAAACTAATTGCTCTAATCTACTTGTGCTTGTTATTCAACTCTATTCTGTTGTATGGACTTAGATTAGCTGTTACATTTGAGGTGTTCCTTATTGATAGAGGCATGTCTGCTGTTATAAAACTTTAATCTCTTCTGACATGTTATTATCTATCCATAAAGCTTTCACATCCCTCATTTATAGTAATGATGACCAGATGCAAATATTAGGAAATTGTTGATTCTCATTTGTATTTTATTTAGATTTGCATTTGCTCATACATTACATTAGGTTCTATACTTAGTGAATAAATGGATTGCGTACCAGTTAATGTGGCAACTGTGGATAAAAGCGTGCCTTTAGAATAGTTATAAGGACTTCTCACCTTTCGGCATTCATCACCAAAAGACTTGGTAAAGCTTCACCGGAGGCTTCACCAAGACCTTGTCTACCCACGAGCAATTTGGATGACACGTCTGAAGATTAAAAGGGAAATCTAGAAGTCCACCTCAGCACGTTCAAAAAGATTATTAATTCAAATATTTTACAATATCTATTTGAATTATATCTTTCATAGTTGACTTCTGGATTTAAAGAAAGCCATCCAGATTTTTTCGGAAGCTACTGGACATTCCCCTTCGATGATTCTTGAACAAAGGATAAAGTAGATACATAACACAACACTCTCTAAGGAGAGTACTGACTATACCAAGTCTTGTAGAGTGCAACTTATGCCTTTTTCCATCTACTCTTTCTCTACTGCTCCATGTCTCCTTCCTCTATTAGTCCTCAATGAAGAGAAGTTAACCCAACAAGCTCTTTGTATTTATTGCCTCCAACCTAATCGAGTCGTTACTCTCTTCTTCTTCCCCAACGATCTCAAGAATGCTCTCATATATATATATATATATATATATATATATATATATATATATATATATATATATATATATATATATATATATATATATATCACCATTGAAGACTAAAAAATAGAATGCTCTGAAACAATTCAACAACTTTCAAGTTATTATTCTCAGTGTATTCAAGAGATCACAAATTGATCAACGAATTCCTCAACAACAACAAGAAGATTGCTCATCATTGTTATTTATTATCTTCTTATTTGTTGTATTCATTAACTGTTTTATAGCATAGTGAATATTTTGTTTCCCAGATATTCACCATTAACCACCAAACATAAGTCAAATATTTTGTACACGATCGATTAGAGATTTATGTAATAGAACTAGTGGAAAACATAGTGCACTTTCAAATCCATGGTTGACTACTTTGGTGGTGGACGTAGTACTCTTTATAGTATGAACTATCTCAAAATAACTGTGTTCTTCCTTCACTTTTATTTTCTATCTGCTTTCATTAATCTGTTCTTTAACTGAATTCCTAAGCATCAAACTTAGAAGATCAGCCAAGTCTACCGATAGTGCTTACCTTTAGACTTAGTCTATATTCCTTGCAACTCTTCCGCTACTACTACCTTGTCCATAGGTTGTTTGCATTTGCAAAAGGGAACCTTCTCAAAAAGTTTTTAAGTGTTACTAGGCTCCCTTCTAGCCTAGTATCGTGTCCTTTGGGACTAACAAGATATCTCAATGTTTTCATTTTATAATATTAGTTGTCAATGTGGTTTCATTCGAGACCACATTTGTATTCGCTTTCAAAGCTGTCGGGTCTTTCGCCTTCTATCCATTTCTAGCGATGAGGGAATTTGAAGAAGCAAAGATCAATGCTTCAACTACCTCTTCATAAAATATAATAATTATAACTTTCACTTGAATTAATGTATCCTTGTTTATTTTTTAGGCTTTTTACTTCTTTCTTTTAAATTTTTTTAGGCATAATTGTACAAATGTTCTTCTCAAGTTTTTCTATGAATTTCACCTTCAAAGAATCTCATTTTTCTACAGCTTGAATTGATTTTTCTAAAAAAGCTTATGCTTGATCTTAATGTTTCCTACAAAAAGTTTATAACTCAGCTGGTATTGTTTATATTCAATAAAAGAAAGAGCTAACTTGCAAATTTCAAAATTTTGGCCGGTTCACATAAAAATTTATCTCATTCTCTGTCATTTATTTTTGGTTATACACTTTCATATCTTTTAGTCATCCAATAGGACATGCCATTTTGGTAATTATGTGTGCTCCTTGAGATTAAGTATCTGTGATTGCTCATGTATAAAATTCTTTTCTTAGAATTTCAAGAATTGATATATTCTTTTTTGTCGGTTGTTTTATTGAAATTTCATAGACTTGTGATAAATCTTTGCATGCTTATCCGTGTGTAAGAAGTGTGGTATACTAGGTGTTTCCGTAACCTTATAGAATTTGTTAATCTTTAGTCTATTAGGACAACAGTTGGTTGTTATTTCCAAATTTAACTATACCCTATTCCTTTTTCAAACTTCAAAATCCTTACAGTTTATGATTCCTTATAACGCTAATTTCAGTTTATCTCCTATATATATTGTAACTCTCTTTAGTTGTTATATTCATGTCTCTTTATTTGGTGAATTTATTCCTCCCTATATCATTTTTTGTCTCTCATCATGTCTTCTAAGTCTTTGTGCCCCTTGCGGTTGGTGAATTTTTTCCGAATGAACCTATATTTTGTATTCCTCCCATTGATTGCGAACATAGATGTTGTTTGGTCCATGTGTGCGGACCTTCTAGGCTGGATGATCCTTCATCCAAGTCTTCATTCAAGACTTCATTATTTTCAAAATGCATTTACTAGAGGCGTGTCCAATCCACCCCATATTGTGTCAATGCCTCGTTCTTTAATGCACGTATCGCGGATATTGATGTGCAAATTGTCAACGTTTTGAATCAATATGATTCTTTGATCAATAATCTTCGTTATCTTCGCAAAAGCGTGTGAGTGGTACAATGAATTGCTTCTTTTAGGCAAAACCAAAGGGGAGATCTTTGTTGCGTTCTTTAGTAATTTAGGGGAGCACCTAAGTGTTGTAACTCTTGTGGAGTGTGTGTCCTAACTGTGTGAAGTTCCAGGGCAAAGCCAAGGTTGATGATGATGAAGATGAACCTGAAGCTGCTGAAGATATTGTTGTGGCTGAAGCTGCTCAAAATTGGAAAATGTTCAACATATCTCAGAATGTTAATTCTAGGGGAGTAGATCCTGCTCAAGCTGCAAGTCCTTATCCCAGTATTACCTGTCTTTATCACCCTTTCATGAAGTGTGGTAGACCATAATCGATTGTGTTATTTAGGGGAGTTTATTAGCTTATTTAAATTGATTATTATTTGTTATGTTTATTTTTTAGGAAAGGCAAAAGGGGGAGATTGTTGGATATTTAATTAATGAATGATTATATTTTCTAATTGATTTATTTTAATTAATTTTTTTCTTTCTTGTTATTTACTTTAATTAATTATTATTGTTACATCTTGAATTTGCCCGCCCAATTAGGCCCAAGCCGAGGAGCCACGTGTCAATCGTGTGTATCTTCAGAGCAAGCGAGCAAACATGTTCTGCGGCAATCAGGTAAAGTTTTCGTTTTGGCCGGGATAAATACTTGAGTTGGGACCTTAATTATGCGAGCAATATCGATGAGCGGGCAACCTAGCTCGATTGCACTAGTAAGTTGAAGGAGAGAGCAACATTGCTCGATGGCACCAAGTCGATTATAAGCAGTAGGGCATTGATGTCGGAAAGGATCAAGATAACAGTTGAGGGTGATCACACCGGGCAATCCGAATCTGATTGAGGTGGTTGCACAGAGCAATAATCCCGACTATAAGCCATGGTAGTTTGCAGAGGAGTTAATGCTCGTCAATGGGCGATTAACTTCACTCATGGGCAGTTAATGCCAATCATGGGCAGTTAAGGCCAATCATGGGCAGTTAATGCCAATCATGGGCAGTTAATGCTAATCATGAGCAGTTATTCATGATAATGGGCAGTTATGCCTCCGGCACATATAAAAACCTGGCGAAAATTTGGAGAGAGGTATGCGCAATCTTATTTCCCTAGCCTAAACTCTGTCAAATTGTGAACTTATTGTACTAATTCACACGCAGGAGGGCTTTGCGAGGAGTGCCCCCCCGATTCACGTTCGTTTCTTCTTCATTTCAGAGTTGGGCTTGGAGGAATTGCAAGCACGTTGAAAGCCAAGTGCTTGGATTGGGCTGATTCAGTGAGTCCAGATTATCTTGGACGCATCAGTTGGTTCGTTCTTGGAAGCAGTGATTTTACGGCATTAAAAGTTCAGTGAGATATTCTTTATTTGCAAAGTTCTATTCATGGCGGAGAATGGAGTTAATGGCGGCGATGGCGAGAGAGGAGAGCCACATCGAAATCACGGTTTCAATCGAGGTTCTTTGGGAATAATGTCCCTCCACCTCATGACGCACGACATCAGTTGAATCAAAGGCGTGGGGTTGATTCAATGGCCAGAAGTGCTGAAGCAGCGGTTGAGTTGGCACATGAATTTCGTGAGGAGGCTTTACGTCAGAGAGCCATTTATCTTGGTCAGATGCATCAACTCAACTTACAGTTGATTGCTATGGGCAAACCACCATTGCCCATCGAGTTGGATCCATTGCCAGCTTTGTCGGCACCGAGTCTGGCAGCGGGAATTTCGCGTACTGGGGGACATCAGATGAATCCTATGGTCGTTCATTCACAACCACGCGGGCATAATGGTTCTAAGGGTCCTAGACAACCCGAGGGAAGTAGGGCCAGTCATAGGGTTGTCCCCAGCGTCCATTCAAGGTTGGGGCCTAGAATTGGCGAGGATTCGGCTCAGTCACGTCGTCGCCGACGTTCGCCTTCACCACAGAGGTCGCATGCTCGCAGACATCGTTCACCATCACCACGGCGATCCCGTGCTTATAGTCGCCATTCGCGATCACCTAGGGGTTCTTATGCTCGGGCGAGGAGAACTCCTTCTCGGCGGTCTCACCAATCATGCACCTATTGCACGGCTCGCGGGAGTACCTCGGGGGCAGTGGCGCGCGGGAGTAGATCCACAAGCCATTGCGGCTATGGGACCCCAGAGGCCCCTCCTATGCTGTGAGTACGGCCTCGGCTTTCGGGGGTGGTTTGCTGAACCATTAACATGCATGATTTCGAGAGTTGAAGCTTGCGGATGGAAGCACAGGAACAAGGCAAGGCTCAGATGGAAATTTTGGCACATACGCTGGCAGTTGGCCCGTGGATCGAGAATGCACCACCTGCGCAGGGCTTGATTTTCCCCAACATTAAGGAATACACGGGCAAAACCAAAGCTAGGGACTGGTTGATGTCTTTTGAGTCCCAAATTGGTTTGGTGACCTCGGACGAAGCGTTGAAGATTAGAGCTTTTGTGGGGGCCTTACAGGGTAAGGCTTTGGCTTGGATGGGAGCACTGCCACGACGCTCGATCAACAATTGGGCGGATTTGCGAACAAAATTTTTGGCGATTCGGGGCTGGCTGGTTCATTAGCTAAGACAAGGGCCGACTTGTCTAAAGTAAAGCAAGGTGCACGTGAGTCAACATTGAGTTACCTTGAAAGGTTTACCAAGGTCCTTGAGGCAAGTTCCGGGCTGGCAGAGCAAGAAGGTCACGTTGTGTTTTGAAACGGGATTGTTAGAAATACTATTGGTAATTGATTTACGAATATGTAATTCTGTGATCTTTTTCTCTCGTGGTAGTGATGAAACTCAGTTATCTTTTCAACTTTGTGTTTGAAAAGTGAGTCTTCGAGTTAAATCCCTTCGTCTTTGATCGAGCATAAAGGTTTTGATGTTCAGGGAAATTTGAAGGGATATTTCTAGTTGATTGAATAACCCTTTATTACGAGCATAGAGGGCTCTATGGTCGTAATAAAGGGGCATTCGAGTATGGTTAAATGTTGATCGCTTTTTAAGGCGAGTAAAAGTTGATCGAATACCCTTTATTACGAGCATAGAGGGCTCTATGTTCATAAGAGTATTCGAGTAAAAGCTTAGTTAAAGGATGATCGTTTTAAAACGAGTAAAAGCTTGGTTAAATGTTGATCGCTGTAAGAGCGAGTAAAAGGCCATTTGTCTGGCTAAAGTTAATATCATGCAGTCATTCAGGAGTAAAAGAAGTTAAATTATTACAGGCAGGAATTAAAATTGTTTTGGGACAAGGCACGGAGGCCAGAAAGGCGCGCAGGCCTGTGTGACGAGTTCAGGTGGCGGGGGCAGTATTATCTTCGGTGGAAGCAACGGTGGGTTCCTCGGTATTGGCAGTGGTGTTCAGGATCGTGACCTCGTCATCAACTTGTTCCTCGGTGTTATCAGCGGTGGTCGAAGGAGCTTGTGATCGCCAAATCTCTGTCATAAGGTCAGTGACTATAGTATCGGCGACAGGAGGGGGGATCCATGGAGACAGGCCCTTTGCAGCGTCGGCTTCGGCCAGGCCTTCTAGTTCATCCTCGTTGAAGGGTACTTGGGAATGGCCGGCCCGGGCAGACGAGCAAAAGAGGGGGTTAGCTCCCCATTCAGCGAGTTGCTCGGGGCTAATCTCCAGACCACTGCAGGCGAGCTGCCTTAGAATGTGATTCATTCCCTGCACGAAAAATGGATAAGCTTCACCGTCTACGCTGTTGGCAAAGTCGGCCGATCTCTTGTAGTCTTCAATGATCTGCTGCTTTTGCTCGTCCGTTGTCATAGAACCGACCTCTGACACCAGTTGCTCGAGCTTGGTGACGGTGGCGTTAGCAGCTTCCAGGTCGTTCTGGCAAGCTCGTAGTTCTCTGCGTACCCCGGTTATATTGTTGAGAGCAGCCTCTTCTGATTTTTTGGACAGGTTCAGTTGGGCTTCTAACGCTGTTTTCTCGGCTTCAACTTTGGAAAGCTCCGTCACCTTGGTGGTAAGGGATTCCTCGCTGTTCTTGAGATCGGCCCGGATGCAATTGATTTTTTCCTCCAGAGCGTTCTTCTCGGAGGCCAAGGTATCCTTTTCGGTTGTCAGGGAGTTGGTCTTGTTCAGGTTGGTGATTAATCGTTCGTACATCAAAACAGATTTGTTTGCAATCTGTTGAAAAATTGTGGATTAGAAGCGAGGAGAAAGAAAGAAAGAAAGTAAAAGATAAGGACTATTTTACCTCGGTTAGACACAGGCCCATTTCACCGATCAAGACAGAGCTCGCTTGGTCCGCGTATTTTTTCTGGATGCCGCTGTGGTGTAGGCGCTTCATCAGGCCAAGTCCAGTGGTAGCCGGGAATCCTCCTCGCTTGTGTACAGCAATGCTGTCGAGGTCTGGTACATTAGCAAGTTCCCTGATGAGGGCGGCAGCTTTGGGTTGGTCGTCAGGCATGGTAAAACCCTCTTGTTGCCAGGAAGGAAGTGGGGGAGTGCTCTCTTCGACCACAGCTTTGTCCGCCCGGCGTCTGTTCCTCCTCGGGCTCTCAGATTGCTCGACATTGAGGATAGGGGGAGATACACTTACTGGTTCTCGTACTAGGGGTGCAGGAATGAAGGTTGATGTAGACTGTTCGGGTTGTGGGCGTTTTGTTCCACGGCTTGAGGTCGCAGCCGGGACAGTAGGGAGACTAATAGCAGGTTGGGTTGATAACTGTTTAGCTCGTTTGTTGGAGCTTCTCTTGGCCGCTTGCATGAATTTAGAAACGTCTGATAGCTGCCTCATCTCTGCACAAGGCCAAGAAAATGTTAACATCGAGGAAAGTGTAAGCATATTGAATTATCAAGGAAAAGGTTAACGAAATGGTTGAGAGGTAACCAGAAAGTGAAAACTCAGGTCGGCAAAGGGTTCCAGTGCGAGCACAATCCTCGCACTCACTTGGGAACCTATTCCCATGGCAAGAACCCCAGTATGGGTGTGGGGTTTCTTGGTCGATGGTAACCCGGGGTTCAATTCCTTCGACGGGGAGGTAGGAGATCCCAGCAGCTCGAAGAAGGCCGAGGTCAGAAGTAAGAATTCGCCCGATCCGGCACAAAATCTTGCAGGTTTGCCGCTTCGTGCTCCTACTTGACTTCCTAAACGCCTTGACTATTACGGGTTCCCATTTCGGTAAGCGTATTTGTCATTTTGGAAGACCGTAGTCAGCGATATAAAGGCGCGAGGCGACCAATGCTCGATTCGATGAGTAAGGCTTTCAGGTCGACCATCGACCTTATTGAAATTTGTCGGTAGAAGCTTGAAAAAGCCGTGGTTTGAGCGGTTGTTGATGCGGCCGGTTTTCTTGTCAAGGGAAAGAAGGAAAAACTTTCGGAACAAAGTCATATCGGGCTCGAACCCGAGTGACTGCGAGCTACGATGAAGGATACCAGAACTGGTGGTTAGGGTTGGAGTCGCGGGAGGGTATTAGAAGCATTCATCAATTCGACGATGAATGGGTCAAGGGGAAGTCGGAGTCCGACTTGGAAAAAATCAAAATAAAAAACCATTCTATCTCCCTGAAAGTTATGGCCTTCGCTGTCTATGTTCAAATCGAAGGCACGGACACGGTAAAGCTTGGGGTCCATTCCTAATGAGTAGAACCAGGTACTAACCTCGTCCTCGCTGTGCAAGTCTTCCCATCTGATTGAGGGAGAGGAAAAAGAGGGGGCAGGAATGAATGGGGTTTGGCTTGGTCCGGGTAGTTGCTCGTTTGGGCGAGGAGGATTACTCGCATGTTCGTTATTGATCTGTTGCATGCTCGCTTGTGAGGGTTTTCGTCGGCGCGTGATCAATGGAGCCACGTCCTGCTCGCTTCCTTCAGAAGAAGATGAGGACGGAGGCCTTTCTACTTGAGCCCTATGGTCGTAGCATTGTCCTTCAATCTCATAAACGGTTCCTTCGCTAGACATCCTACAGGAAAAGGAATCGAGAATTACAGGTTAAAAATTAACTGGGAAAAGTGTGGCAAGAAAATTGGTTGTAACATATGGGTTGCGAGATCAGTAAACGGGGTACCGACCATGGTTTCTCGATTCCTTGGGTGTGGGTCACTAATTCGTGAAGAGGCGAAGGCAATTGAGCCTTGGGCAAATAAGTGATAAAAAGCAGAAAGGGGGTTTATACAGTTTAAACCCTAGATCAGAAATTAAGAAAAGGGCAATACAGTGGAATAATGAAGAGGAGACGGCGAAATACCTGGAGAATTTGATGAAAGTCTTGATGTTGTTCTTAAACTGCAGCAAGGATGCAATGTGGGATGAGATTCTTGATGAAGACCTTCAGAAAGTTGGGTTTGCTTCGTTTGTTTGCTTGAAGGCTGGTCTGAATGTCAAGGAAGCGTAAAGTAGTAAAAGGATT
>CM028380.1:101576324-101623824 GCA_013146195.2 Codonopsis lanceolata | reverse complement strand
AATTTTGACTTTTTGGCTTTGGCTTTTCAATGTATAAAAGGTGTTGTACCTTACTTATTGGCTTTTGGCTTATAAGCTGAAACAAACACTCTAAATATGACTTTTCAAAAGCTAAAAGTCAAAAGTCATTCTAAATAAGCTGCAACAAACGAGCACATAGTGTTACGTTAGCTACTTCTTTCCACATATTTATTTTTAAAACGTGGACCTACACGTGAATAATACAGTTTTATGAAATGCAAAAGGCAAAATATTTATATATATTTAACATCTTAATTAGTATATCCCGCAACTCTGCAAGAATATTTCTAAGGATATCCTACAAGAACATCCATACTTTTTAATGGTGCTTTAGAGCATATTATTTAAGGCTACGTAGTAGTAGTACTTAGGTATTTTTTATGTTTTTAAAGTCATTTGACCATTTTTTTTAAGTTAAGAGACTTTTTACTTGTTCTAAAGAATATAATACCGATAAGTATGAAGACCAATTGGTTTTTTTGTTGTTCTATCTTAACCATACATCTCGCACTCAAAACTTATAAGAACGTAACTACATTAAGATTTTGTTAGGAGTGTTGTACACAGTGAAAAACTTTATAAACAAATTAACAGAATATAATAAGATCAATCAAATAGAAAAGAGGGGAAGATTAGAGCTAACAGACTATCGAAATTTTATTATGTCAACCTTTAAAAATATTTATGGTTACAATTATATATAGGAATACAATATCAAATCTTAAAAACTCAAATAACAAAACCGGACAAAATTGTCCGTCGTTACAAGGTTCGCCTTACATCGACATGATGCGGTCGCCTATTTGACAGTAGCTCGGTCCGTAATTTATCCTTGAAGGCAGTCGCCACCATGATGACATGGATGCTTTATCCAAAACCCGATAGTCCGTACCATCCATTCTCAATAGAGAGTTTTACCGTTTTTGTGGCCTGACCCACTTTGAGGACACCTTTGGGAAACAAAAAAAGAATATAATGACACTATAACTTTTATAGGTTTAATGGACTATTTTTACTTTACTCGTTTTAAAATGAGTATCTTTTTTTTAAATTTTCACTAATTTTATGAAACTTGACTTCTGGGATTTTTTTAGTAGTACATTTACATTAATGCCAAGATTGCAGTCCACACTAGGATATTTTATGTGTTGAAAGTGAAATTATTATAATTGTACGAAAATAGACACTCATTTTGAAATAAAAAAAATAAAAAATAGACAATTGTTTTGGAACGGTGTGGGAGTATATCCTATAAAAAAAAATAATAATAATAAACCCACATCAAAAGATCAAAAGAATCAAAACTTTGAGAAATCAATATATGAACTCTTTTTTTGCTTTCTTTTTCGGAAAAGAATGAGTAGTTTCAATTGATTGGTACCCATAAAGTAGGAAATCCAGGGGAATCAAAAGTAGGGCTTAGGTTGGATTATGTTTTCTTTCAATCTTTCTTCTTTTTCCATGAAAGGTAACAAGAAATTTGGAATGCCTTCATTATTATCTAGACCAGAAATAGAAAGGCAAACTTTACAGCTAACACATGTCCTCAACCATTGAAATGAGTATCTAGTTGCAACCAAAATAGACCTGACAATCACTGGCCTCCCTTAAATACAAGGGATTCCCATGGCAAAACATTCTCCTCTATCCATTGTGAATATTTCAAATTACTGCTTTATTTCACGTGTACATAATGTGCCATCTCTACGATTATTACACCGGAGTGTTTTCCGGTCTAGTGTTTTCGTGTGGAGTATCGTTGGGCATACCCATAATGTATTACACCGGAGTGTTTTCCGGTCTAGTGTTTTCGTGTGGAGTGTCGTTGGGCATACATTTTACAGTGGAGTGTCTTCGCCTCTTCAGGTCAAGTGTTTTCGTGTGCTTTCTACATTTTACAATTTTTTATATTAATAATAACACCAGAAGCTATCAAAGTACTACCAGCTGGAAGACAGTGGAATGCACCTAAATTTTGCACACGAATAATAAATTTAAAAAAGTTGCAGACCTGAGTTGAAGAATATCTTGAAAAATGCAATAACATTAGGATGGAGATATGCAAAAGAAGTTAAAGATATTTTCAATTAAACCAACAAGAGAGGTTACAAAGTGTCTACAAACTGTTCCTTTTCCTAGAAAGGCAAAACAAAAGTGAGATGGCACACAAATCTAAGGCCAGGCCAGAAACAGAAACAGGCAAAAATGGAATATTTGGTTATCATCCTTTCCTGCCTAAACACAACAAAAACAGTCCTCTCTGAAACACAAGAAAATAAAAGGAAAAACTGAACTAAGGCTCCTATTTCCGAGCCCCATTCTCCTCAGAAGTCAGAAATACATAATCCTGATTACGGAAAGAACAGTCAGACTAATCACACTTTGTGCACGAATTACAGTAACTCTATGCCGCGGGAACCTCAGTTACTGCAATCTCGACCACAGGCGGTGGCATGGTAGTGGGACTGGCATTACCCATGGTTATCTCTAATGCTTGTGGTTGTTGTAACTGGGTGTAATGAAATTCAATCTGTAGCCGTTGATGAAGAGGCGTAGAAGCCATTAAACCTCTCTTTATGTCTGCCTGTAACTCCCTAATTGGGATTGCAGCTAAGAACTTCTTTACATACTCCTTGCACGACTCCTTTCCATGACAAACAACCTCTTCTTCGAATTCTTTCTTCACTACTTCCTCGAGTTCTGCAACTACTGTACCATCTTCCGTAGAACCCCCATCCTCTTTAGTGTTGTTCTGCTCAGCGAGCTGGTTCTTGATTTCCATCTGATGATCATCCGCAGGTTTCTGTTCTGACGGTTGAACGGAACTGGGCAGTTTGTAAATCGTTGTATTTCTGTCAAATTTCAAGATATAAGCTTGATTGCATCCCTCGAAGAGCCTCTCTCCTAACGTATCAATTATATAGTAAGCTTCTGATTCAACTTTGAGGACAAAAAAATGGTCATTCCAACTAACGATATACACTTGGGGTTCACCATTGATGGTATATTGCGAGGCATGGCTAATCTCATCCCACATGCTATCAAATGACATGGCACCATGCAAGAAATCAAATCGCCCCTCTTCCTCCTCATCTGGATGGAAAAACCCAACGAAGGACTTGCCAGGAACAACAGATAGAGAACGTACTTTCGCTTGGAGGATTGTTTCCAGATCAAAGTGCTTGTCAGGAAACCGCTCCCTGTAGGTTTCATTCTCACAGAGGTTTCTCCACTCTAATGAGCCTTCTCTGATAAGACAGTCGAACTGGGATTTAATGGGCATGAGATCATGGTTGTTTTGGAACCAATCTGCAATCACCGCCACCAGGGCTGTGCAAGCACTCTCACCTGCTGCCCGCTCACTACGTTGATCGATTGAAGCAAAGAAGACTTCAGTTTCAAGTTTCATGTGCCCATCACGGCTCATGATTTCCTTCGGCTCCCAGTTGCCAATAGCAAAATTATCATCCCCAAACTCCGACACTGATGACCGATTTGCACTTGAGTCTTCATCAGTTTTATGCCACTGCCACAATTGCAGCCATGTCTGTATTAGAAGTTGAAATAATTGTGTTTGATGCAAGTATACCATTTTTCACATCATGTCTCACATGTTTAGTATCCAAGAAATAAATTGGGCTTTGACACGTAATTCACAATTTCTAACTGATATAATTAAGTCTAACTACACGATGAAAATAGCTCGGCCAGAAAACTTAGAGACCATTATAGGAAAAATAAACACTGGATTATGTCGGATGACATCTCAAATCAACAATATCGGGCCTATGATTGATATCAAGGTTGACGTTACAAGGCACGGATTAAGTTCAAAATCAAGATTTTACACTTAATGACCTTAGTTAGAAAGAAATTTATATAGGAAAATAGTGCAGCAATTAACTCTTACCCCAAAAGTAAGAGATTCATCAGAGGTGAGCTGGCGACGATCAAAGTCAATGTCATCTCCCCCTTCATCACCGTAGGCCTTTTTCAGCAGCGGCTCACCCTTGGCTTTAGGGGATCTGAAGTTAAGCTTCCTCTTCTTCCAAGGTAGGATACTACGCTTGGAATTCTGGACCAGATATGGCTCAGATACAGAGGCAGTCGAGTCCTCTTTGTGAGAGCAGCCTACATCAGATTTCCGGTGGCTATAGTAAATCCAATCCTCATCCCCTTCGTTGTTCATCTTATTGGAGTAAACCGAACCTCCGGCACAATTTGCATAAGCCAATGACCCATAGCTAAATGATTTCCGAACAGCAGAATCCTCCCTGACCTCATCTGATTCTCCTTCCTCAAACTCATCAAGAGAATCCGAATCAAAGTGATACATGTAATCCCCCTCCTCACTCCTGCCCTCGCTGGCGTCTTCCTCGCGACTTTTTTTAGCTCTCCTTATCGAAACATAGTCAGTGAAGATCTTTACCTTTCTAAGACCAGCTTTAAGTGCAGAAAGCTCGTCTTTCTCTCCCGAGGGAACTTCTTCTGCTCGAGGTGGGGATGGAACAGACGCTATTGGCCTCTGTACCGACTCTGTAGGTTCTTGAGCAGTTCTCAGTTCCACTAAGCTTACAGATATCTGCACACAGAACTCAAAAATAAAAGAATTTACAACAACAAACAAACTAAAAATCATTCCAAAATGCAAATAATAACAAGTGCAAACAATCAAAGCTACAAATTGTTACATACACAAAGGAAGGGACGAGGCTCTACAGCACTCCATGATACCGTCAAAGGTACGTTAAGCTCATAGTCTTTTACTTCAGATGCAGAAGCAAACTCAGCAAGATTCAATGACGCTGTTCCAATTACAGGAACCTTGCTCTTTGGCCCTGGGTTTAAGCCCTGGATTAAAACAAAAGGATCTGAATCACTCGTAAGACATAATTGACAATTTCTCAATATAAAATTATCGCCAAATAAATAGAATTTCCCATCTGTTACTCTGTTAGTTAGTTGCGCAAAAAGACACGCTATATATTCATCAATCAATGAATGAGGAATCCAATCACAGAAAGCCATCTATGATACACGGACAAAAGAAATTATGCGCCTAACACAGCAATCTATGAGGTAACCACAAGTCGATTCCCTGACTATCCAATCTTTTGATGAGCAAAAGAATCGTGCATTAATGAACAACATGCATTTTCAAATATAACGGAAAGGCTACTAATACTGGCAATTTCCCCCACAAAGAAACATTTTTAACAGAAATCGTCATCACTCGAAACCCACCAAATAAAATCCTTGGTGTCAACTCTCATCAACATTAACCAGATCATTTATAAATCAACAGATAACTAACTACAACATAGGGTAAACGGTTAACTCTAAAACTAACCTCATTTATATAATGCAGCAGGATCAATAGTTTCTTTTTCAAGAATCAAAATTTGACTTATAGAACACCAAATCCTAATGAACCCATGAAACTTATAGCCTGTCTCAAGAATCTACATAATTATAGAAACATACATATATAAGTAGGAATCCATAGTTTCTTCTTTAGTAACATCAAGAATCAACAATTGACATATAGAATAACGAAATCCCAAATTAGCCCATGAGAGAAATAACCCATCTCAAAAATATTCATAATTACACACACACACACACACACATATAACTATAGATATATACATGCATACATACTATATAATATATATATATATATATATATATATATACGATAATATATATATATCAAAAGAGACCCAAAAGAGAAAGGGGAAAAGATTAAACATTTCCCCAATTAGAGACTTAGAGTGCAAATATTCAAACCCAATTCAACAATTTAATAAACAATTCAATCAAAACAGCAATATAGCCGAAAATTGAAATGGAACAAAAGAAAAAAGGTCAGAAAGTCAACGGGGAACTGACATTCAAGACAGTGAAGCCGATCTCCCAAGGATGAAACACATTCTCCTTGTACCCAGAAAGGGTGCAAACGGTCTGAAACTCCTCATCCCACAAAACGAAGCCGTCCAATCCCAACCTTTCCTCTTTCGTCACGTTTCGTTTGACCGTCCTCCTGAACGAACCCAGCGAGATCTTGGCACCTTTCCAACGAATATCAACCGCGACCATATGATCTTTCTCTGCGTCCACATGCAGGGGTCATTGCCGTTGCTAAGCGCCGCGACGGGAACCCCCTCCAGCCGGCGCACCACCAGCTTAACCTCGTATTTCTTGGACAAGAGAGGCGGCCACGGCCTCCACTTCATCATCTTCACCACCATTGTTTTCTAGAGAGAGAAAGTTGGTTCTTTTTTTTCTAGAGACGGAGAGAATCGTTAGGGAGGGAGGGGATCTACATAGAGAAATAATGATTTTGGGTTTTACGGATCTTTGAAACTGTTTCAACACACAAACAAATTGGATAAAGAAAGATTCAATGTGGGTTTCGAGTATTTGTCTCCGAGGAAAACTCGATTAACCTTAAGAGAGAGAAAGGGGGGAAATTTTGCCCTTTTTTCCCTGCGCGTGTTAAAGAGAGAGAGAAGGAGAGGGACTCTGAGGGAGTGTGTGTGTGTGTGTGTGTGTGTGTGTGTGTTTTAAGAAAGGGGTGGGGGTCATTTCACGAACTACACCAGTTAGTGATGTTTGGGGAAGTAACGGCGTAAGAACGAGGTAGTTGACTTCCGTTTTTTTGAGTTTCATTTCAAAACATTCTCAACAAAAGTTGTTTTTGAGTTTCTTATTTAATTATATTAATTTTTAAGACGAAGTCTTCCTTTTTACAATTTAACCGATCAACACATAAAAAATTAGATAAAGATGATTCGTTTTTCAAAAAATATTCATGAAACCGTCTTATAAAAAATATCAATATGGTCGTTTTATCCAAATTTTTTGTCATAAATAAATAAATGTTGGTCTTTGTATGTTTATCTTTGGTGTATGTACTTTCCATTTTCAATTTTTAATGGCTTAAATCGTCATTTGATCATTTTACTTTCTCTTTTTTTTTTGAAATAATGTGACTCTATTTTTTTTCTTTAATTTAATCATTATACTTGGCATTACATCTCACGTTCATCACTTCATCTAAATTTTTGGATGAAAAGCTTAAAACCTTTTTAAAAACCCGAAAATACATTTTATAATTAATATTTTTATCCATCTTTTTACTTCTCCAGTTCTCCCCCTTCTAATTTAAACAGAGCCACAACCACCACCACTAAGATCGGGAAAGAGCCACAACCACCATCACTTGAGATGCTAATTTCTTTCTGAAAAGCCCGTTGGTGTTGTGAAATAGATCTGAAGTGATCCTTAAAGCTAGAGCTGTCAAAATCGAGCCCGGCCCATAGGCCCGGTCCAGTCCACCCGACTTTTCAAGAGTCTGGGCCTCAATTTAGTAGGCCCGAAAAAACTCGGGCCTCTTTGGCCCAACCCACTAGGCTCGTGGGCCGTGGTTGGCCCCAGCTTAAAAAGCCCGGAAAGCCCGGCTCGGCCCGGTCATAAAGTTAAACACTTAAACTTAATTACAAAATTAAAAACTAAAACATAAATCTTAAAAGAAAAAAACTATCAGACATTCATTGAGACCACTTTTTTTTTCTTTTTTTTCTTTTGGTTAGATAAATTTATGACACAATATTATCTATTTCCAAATCATTGTTCTTTTTTTGGTTGAAACTCATATTCTAAATTGATGGAAGTGACACTTACAAAGAAGAAATTAAGTTGATATTTCAAGTTCTAATCTAGTTTAGTATGGTTGTAGTTAGTAATTTTATCGAAACTGATTTATTTAATTGAGTATCTATATATGATATTAGCTAATAAAAAATCTCAATAGTATAAAATTGATTAAAAAAAATAAAATTAAAATGCTAGATTGTGTCGGGCGAATAAAAAAATGAACATTTGCTAGTTAGTATGGTTTTGCAAACTAGAACCCGAAAAACTTTGTCTATCCCTAGAAAATACATATTAAAAAATTGGGGACAATATGACGAACTTCAATTTGGTTATAAATTTTTTGAAAAAAATATCCTTCAAGTAGCACATGTATTTTTTCTTTGATCTATAACATTATTGTTTTTCTAGTTTCTGTTTCGTTCAATTATTGAAATTACTACCTTTGTTTATATTTGTTTTGGTTGCACTTTTGCTTTGTAATTGTGTAAGTTAGACTAGTAAGTATGTGTGTGTTTGAACTTTTGATGTGTTATATAACATTTATTAGCTAATTTGTGAGTTTTATTTAATAAAAAATATTTATTTTTTTGGCCCATAGGCAGAAGGCCCGAAGGCCGAAGTGCGCGTAAATTTGGGCTTGAGTTCTATGAGGCAGGCGGGCAGACCCGTAAGCGAGCCCAGGCTTGGGTCGAACCCGGCCCGTCCATTTGACAGCTCTACTTAAAGCGCACAGGGTGCCCTCTAAGATCGGGAAAGATCTGACTTTCTTCTGGAGGGACCATTCTCGCCTTCCCTTCCACTGCTTTTCCTACGAAGACCTACCCTATGGATAAACCCAGTGCCATAATTGAGCCTTTCTGTCCTCACTATCTTCTATCATCGGACCAGTCCTAGCATTACCATGTAAAGTTGCCACCAAGCATGATGGACGCCGAGAAGCTGCCACTTGAAAAAGAAAACAAAAAAGGAAAGGAAAACAGTATCGATTGGGCTCCAACCCCCATTTCAACAAAGGGAAAAACATTAGCAACTCTAGTTTATGAACGATCTGGAAGCTCTAGATCCCATCTACAAAGAAACGTCATGACATAACAAGCGGACATACATAATTGATCAAGAAGTCCTGGCCAAGAGGCACTGGGAGACAAACGGGCGTTGTTATGGTGGTAGTGGTAGGTGACTCATGAGATAGAAAAGAGGGGTATAGAAAGGAGATTAGGGGATTATGGGGAAGCTATGAAAATGAAAAGGAAAAGGAAAAGTAACTGGGTTCTGGTGATTTGGAATGAGGGGGTTTTATGGGTTTTTTGTGATTCATGATTATTGGGGTGGTAATTAATTGGGTGAGTGCTAAATTTGAAACAATGGAGTAGTAATTGTAGATACTTGAAATGTGGAAAGGGAAAGAGAATTGACACTTGACAAGTTTGGAAATGAGTTACAGAGTCAACGGATTGATCTCCAATTTTTGGGTCAAAAAATTTTTTTTGTTAGAGAGAGAGATGGGATTCGGTGGTAAAGAGGAGGAGGGGTGGTGGTGGTTTTTTCATCAAGGAGATTGAAAAGGGTGTAGGTAAATGAGGTTATGTTTTTTTGACTTTAGTATAGTAAAACTTCACGTGCACATCATCTACCTAAGGTGAAGGGTATTTTAGACTTTTTGAAGATTTCTGTCTTACATAACTAACGGAAATAGCTTGAGTGATCTTATCAAAATTATAAACCAAGTATAGTGATTAAATTTAAAAAATAGTAGAGTCATGTTATTACAAAAAATAAAAAAATTGGGTGATCAAATTGTGATTTAAGCATTTTTTTTAATTTATTAAACAATGAATTTATTTACAATAGATTTTCAAATCCAAAACTGGATGCCACCTGTCTCCCAACATGTTTGTAATGTAATCAATGTTCCAACATTTTACAAATAGCCAAATTTTGTTTTGTCTCTCCATTGTCAGAAACTATGTACTCTTGGTCTTGGCTCAAAGGATCGGCATCGTTTTTGAAGTAATTAATTTGAGACGATACGATGTTCGGTTTTCTTTGACTCTCATTAATTATAATTTCCTTGGATCAGTAGCAGTTTAAACACCGCAAGCAGAGATTAGTCTCAAACTCAATGAATAATTTAAAAACACATCGAAAAAGGCAAAAAAAAAAAAAAAAAAAAAAGGCCTTTGGCTTGGAATTATGACTACATTTCTTCAACATAAAATGAATTCGCGTCGAAGTATCTTTAATAGCCTAAAAAATGGTTAGTTGAGACATACGATAATTGTCCTTTTTTAAAAAAAAATCCTAAAGGGGGCGTGGAAAGGGATCGAATCTGAAACCTCACACATTATGAAGTCCTATCTTTATCACTGAACCAACCCCTTAGAGGTTACGATAATTGTCCTAATTAATGACCAAACAACCATTGAGATCTAAGATTGCTAGGAAATTTAGGTTTAGCTATCATCATTGAATATAGACAAAAGAAAAGGCAAAAGGATGTTGAAACACATTTCAAATTTTACCCGAGGTCACTATTTTATTTCAATCTTGTATATTCGCCAAGAAAATTATTTTTGGGCAAAAAGTCAATTATTCTATTTTGAGATGATTCATTTAAAGAGTCAATTTTCAAAAATTAAGGCATAAAAATGTCATTTTATACTAATTAATTATTAAAAGTGTCATTTTCTTAAAAAGTTTAACTTTTAAACGAGGATTTTTTGCTCGTAACGGATGGAGTATTTTTTTTATTTTTTTTTACATTTCATAATCCCCCGCATAAACAAATATAAAATGCATTGTCATAAGCATCTATACCACTAACAATTCTATAGTATGCTATAAATAATGTTAATGCTTCGGAAGTGGATCAAATGATTAACATAGTAATGTTTTCGTCACAAAATTTATTATTATTGCAAAGTTTAGAAATATTTGAAGAAATTTGTCACCATATCAACTAAAACTTGTAGGGGTATAATATGTCTTTTCCATCTAATTTATATTCCATTCATTCCTAAATAATCGTCATTTTTGAATGAGTACATAGATTAAAAACATTAATTCACTCAATTATAAATATTAGTATAATATGTAAAAAAAATTATAAGTTTGGATATCCCTTCCATAATGCGAATGGCCATCTCATTCTAAGTGTTCGTTTGTTACAGCTTATTTGGAGTAATTTTTGGCTTTTGACTTTTGAAAATTCATATTTAGAGTGTTTGTTTCAGCTTATAAGTGAAAAGTCAATAAGTAAGATACAACACCATTTATGCATTGAAAAGTCAAAGTCAAAAAAACCAAAATTTTAAGTTTTTTTGGTTTTTTTAACATGAAGACAACTATTTATTAATAAATATTTGATTATCTTCATTTCATCATTTTATGAAATATACATAAAAATATGAATACTAATTTTCAAGTTTTTTTTTAATAAATAATTATAACAACTCATAAGCAATTTTTCAACAACTTTAACAATTTATCATGCAATCAATCACAAGTCATTCAACCGCCAGCTTAAGCTATCAACCATAAGTCATAAGTCATCAGTCACAACAAACGAGCTCTAATTAAGATGCACTTAAAAGGGTATCCCCATTCCCCCCAGCCAAGCGAGCCTCAAGCTCGTTTTGGTTACAACTCTCTTCATGCACACAAAGATAATTACGTAACACAAGTAAACTCTTTTAATTAACTATAATGACTAATTAGCCCTTTTATAAAAACAACTTTCCTGGTCTCGATATAATCGAGCTCTAAACTCACAAATCAAACTCCAACGACTAGTTAATAGTGATTCAATATTTCCTTGTCTATGACATCTCCCCTTTATGCCCTAACGGTTAGAAGTTTGGAAACTGAGCTTCATTGGTTACCACATTCTTGAGGTTGCATCTTCTCGCACCAAGTTGGATTGCAAATTGTTCATTACTAGAAGTATTACCATATATCCCCTTCTTATTATCCTTCTATCGAAAATGCTAATTGATTGTACCAAAAATTGACCATTTGGTTTATGTCTGGTAAAGAAACGGATATCGCACACTTGCTATCAACACTTTTCATAATAACACAACACGGAAGACAAGGTGCATTTGGGAGGAAGAATGTACAAAACCTATAAACTATGTTACTTTTTTCGAGAATTTTGCCATGGTAGATTGTCTAGATGGTTGAAGCTAGAGCAAGGTTTTCCACTTAGTTCAATGCTTGATTGGAGCTCATGCCAATGGCTGAATGCCCGGTTGCGTTGTACCACCATTCAACTAGTGGCAACCATTTGCATCACTCGTTTCGTCTATACCCAATTAAGCCCCTTAAATTTGTTTCAATTTGACCTAAGCCACCAACTAACAGTCAAGCTAGGAAAGATTTCATGAGATTGTTAGGAAATTTAGGTCTTGTTAGTTGTTACAATCATTGAATTGACAAAAAAAAAAAAAGAGATGGTGTGTCGTACAAAGCCTTATCCTAGGTCATTAGTGGTCTTTAAATTCAGTTTTGTATAGCTCAAAAAAATTATTTTACCAGTTTAGTAAGCCCTCAGTTATTAGGCCAGTCAATTGCGTGGGTTTGTCGAGTATGAGTTAGGTTGTGACAGATAATGGGTCAAAACGAATCAGAACCCATTAGAATCTGGTTATCAAACGTGGCAAAATATGTCGGGTTACGACGAGTCGATCCGTTTAAACCTAAATTTCCCTTAAAAAATAATATATTTGTAAAGTAAAAACTATCGGATCAAAATAAATAATAGATTCTACCCAATTTAACCCGATCCGACCGAACCGTTAATATTTTTGAATTAAAACAGTTACCCGTTTTAATTCAAAAAATTTAACGGATTGAATCAGATAATTTTCATATCACATTGGGTGAATTAACGGGTCATGTGTTGTAATTTCCGGTCCGCCCTCAGTTAATAAAGACATACTACCCTACTGTTGTGCTTTGTCTAAAACATTTATAGTTTTATACCACTACCAAATCTATAATATGCTATAGATAGGTAAGTGGCAAAATCAATAATTTTTCATAACCCTTTAATAAATGGGTTAAAATATTATTATGTCTTTCATTACAGAATTATTATAATTGCAAGCTTACAAACAAAAACTTTTTTACTACTATAACAACTAAAAACTTGGAGGGGTAAAATATTTAAACCTTTTGTCCCTCTAAGCTGCACCAAATTTCACTTTAGTCATATTTGTTTCAAAAGTTCACTTCGGACCTATAATTTTCATCGAAAAATAGGGGTCAAATTACAAATTTTCTCCCAAAGTATACACTCAATCCTAGATCATTACACAACATAAGTTTATCTCAATTTGATATATGATATTGTCATTTGTGTCAAATAGCTACCTAGGCCCAACGTCTGTTAGTGAAAAAATGTTAAGTAAATGTTGGACCTAGGTAGCTATTTGATACAAATGATAACATCATGTACTAAATTGGCATAAACTTATGTTGGTTAGTAAACTGGAATTGAGTGTATACTATATAGATGGTTCAATATTTGAAATAACAATAATAATAAAATTATAAAATACTACTCCCTCTGTTTTGGGTAAAAGTCGTTTAAAAGTCAATTTTAAAAAAATGACACTTTTAGTAGTTTATTAAGTCATTAATAATAAAATGACACTTTTAGCATTAATTTTTAAAAATTAACTTTTTAAATAAAACATTTCAAAATAAAATAGTAGTATCGATCCGAAATAGAGAGAGTATGTAACATGAAATAAAGGTATTACGAATCTTTGTCCTCTTCTTCCAACGCCATTAATCTTCAGTCTCATAAATTCTGAAATTGTAGCCACAATTATTGCGTTTTTCTTAACTTGGAGTTTAAGCCACAATATGAAAAAGGTATCATTCTTTGCATGCCTCAGCAGCCATGTACCCATGGACATAGATTGGAAGTACCCCATGGAATCGATGAAAATCAAGTGGAGGAATTGTGGAAAAGCACAAGTTGAGGCCAGGTGGGAAATTTTGAAAGGACTGTGTTATATATAAATGTTTCAACCCTATTTTATTTTTGGCAAAAACTTATAAAAGACTAGTTTACGGATATTTATAGTAAGACGGATCTCTCTAACTTGATATGTTGATAAGCAGAGCTGTAAGAGAGTAGTGATTCACAGGGCGGATCTATGCACTACACTTGGGGTGCAAGTGCCCCGCTGAAGTTTTTTTTTTTTTTTTTTGAATTTATACACTATAAAATGACATTATTTTAATTTTAATTTTATTTTTAAGTAATAATTAACATTAGTGACACCGCTGTGATTTATTTTTGGATCCGTCACTGGTGATTCATCTTATGTATTAGGATTCATCAGATGGTCTTACATGAAACTTACTCTTATTTTTTATGTATTGCAAATTCACGTTAAAGATATACTCTCACCTTTCGGGTAAAAAACTCACTATTATATTTTGAGATGTTTTACTTAAAGAGTCCACTTTTAAAAATTATGACATAAAAGTGTCATTTTATTACTAATGGACTACTAAAAATATCATTTTATTAAAAAGTTTGACTTTCAAACGGGAACTATTTACCCAAAACAGAAGGAGTAATAATTGTTAGAACTACTTTTGTTTTATTAAAGTTATTATGTCCTCCACCTTAAAAAATAGTTTCACTTTTTTTTTCTTTTATACTCTCTTCGTTTCTAAATTATTTTTCATGTTTAATTAATTTAAGTTTTTTTTCAGATAAAAAATTGACATTTATTCAAAACATAAAACACATTATTCATAATTTAAAAAAGTACTACGAATTACGTATTTAATGATTTGAAAAAAAAAAAGTACTCTAAATGTGTTAATTTGAGGTTTCTTCTAATTACGTATTTTATAACTCAAAAAAAAAATTCAATCAATATTATAGGATCGGCGGGAGTATGTCTCAAGAGAATAGTCATGTTTTTAAAAAGAGTACGTAGGTCTTTTGTAGGATCGTCTTACGGATCTTAATTCATAAAATAGAGCTCTACTCTCTCACAGCTTAACCCACCAACACACGATGGGTCAAATAAAGAGGATCCGTCTTACAAGAAATATTCGTAAGATCGTTTTACCAAAATTTTTTATATTCTAAAAAAATTTAATCAAAGTGGAATTCAAAGAAAAAAGTACAACTAAGTATGGCAATGAACGATAAAAGAAAAATATTTTAGTTAAATCTTGGTCCCATGCATCCCAGCCGCAAATTTCCGGCTATGTTCCTGCTCGTGGATAGCCTCTTTTAAATAAGGGCAGTCCACAATATACAGCTTTGATGGTCATCTAATATATATATATATATATATATATATATATATATATATATATAGTATTATTATTATTTGACAAACTTATTGGTCAATTAGAGACTGGGAAGTGATATTAAACTTGCATGTGATTTTATGCTCACTTTCTTTGTTTTGTTTTGAGTAAAGTGAATTCAATTCTTTGTTTTCTAATGTTCGCTAACTTACAAACTCCATATATAGACTGACTTTCCAAGTCAAAATAATTGAGAACGTAATTTAATCAGTCATAAACTTCGATCAATATTGTCGATGACAAAGTGAAATGATTGTTATGTTTGACCCGATACATCGACTAAGATAAAAAAATTCACTTTAATATAAGTATATAAGAAAATATTTTGTACTGTATTATTTTTGAATGACTAATAAGAGCAGGAACAACAATACACTCAAATCAAACAATTCATTAAAAACTAATAAAAAAATTATTTGATACTCATTTTATTTAAAACAAAAAAATTCTTCCGATAGTGGCATGGAATCCAACACGTTTACATACTCAATCATCTTTATCTCTAACAACTTCACATATCCTATCATCTTTATCTCTATTAATTTAATATTATCTTCTTTCAATTTATATTAGCAAATAACTATAATATTGCATAAATTGTTAAATTCGAATTTTTTTTAAAATTATAATAATATTTTTTTATACTTCGAAATTTTTTATTTATAATAAAAAATTGTTAATCATATGAAATTTGGAGAGAAAAGGAAGAGAGAGAAAAGAGAGAAATATCAAATTTTCTAAAAAAAATTGTTTGAAGTCCAAATAAGGTAAACATAGTCTTTATTTATAGTTAAAAATGAACTTTTTTATATAAAAAAACATTTTTTGAATACCAAAAATGCCCAAAACTGTGTATTAATGTTTAAGAAAGTGGTCATCGCCCAGGGGATGACACGTGGAAAGGCGTGTCAGGTTGTCAGCCGACTCAGCCCCCTATCGACCAATAATTTTTTTCGCTTATTTCCTTTCCCAAACGACATCGTTTTGAGTGTGGAGAGGCTAAAACACGGTCGTTTTGTGCGTTGTAGTCTTTGTTTGATTGGTTTTGATTTATATCAAATTAGATTTGGATTTGATATTTTTAGATCTTTTGTTGTATGGCATGATTTGTGTATAATTTGGTTTAGATCCTCTCTTATCCTCACTCTAAGACCTTCAATGAAAGTTGAAATGAGATTGTGGGTAAAATGATAAAATTAACTTTTAAATTAAATTCGAAATATTAGAAATTGGTGGGTGTACAAAACTAATCTATGCCATGAATTTTTGAATATTTCCTCACACATGCTTTAACAAGTATTTTACATGATTTACCTAACAAAAATCTCAATTCAAACAAATGTAACGTGAGAGGATACTAAAATCATATTTGGCGAAACTAGTTATACCCACTCATATAAGCAACCATGGAACGTTCAAAAAAATTCAATCCAATAAGTTTTATTGTACATGTGATCTTATCCTAGTCAAGAATTAGTCTTGGACTTTGAAGTTTACAGTAAGTCAGTAACCCTCTGGAAAATTGGATAGATTGAGTTGAGTTAAGACATGACAATGAGTCAAAACAGGTCATAACTTATTAGAACTTGAATATTAAATCAATCGAAATAGACCGTATTAAATCGGGTTGAGATATAACGATCTACTCATTTTAACCTGAATCCCCCCCCCCCAAAAATCCATACATTCATATAGTAAAAACTATCGATCAAAATAGGTAACATATCCGACTCATTTTAATTCGACTCTATTAATATTTTTAAGTTGAAACGGGTTACACGTTTTGATCCAAAAATATTAACGGATTGGTTAAATCAGATAATTTTAAGAACAATGACTTAACGAGTTTCAATTTATAATTATCAAACCTAGCCTAAAGATATCATTTAAGAAAACAATAAATCAATCACGCATAGATCAAAAAAGAAAACAAAGAAAATTATTTAACCATTTAGTTGTTTAGTGAAAATCGAGGAGGTATATTGTTATGTTAACATTTTACCTAAAAGTAAGGCTTTTTCATCATATTTGATTGGAATTATTGAAATATTTACCTTATTGTGATAATGACTTAGAATTAAACAACATAGGCTACCCACCCACCCGGCCTTACTATGGAAAAGTTCTTAAAAACAACGAAGATTAGCTGGACGTTAACCCTATTAAATTCGATTAGTACTATATATAGATTATGTCTTGCATCATCCGTCCCAAGCTTTCCATTCTTATCTTTAACTCCTTCCCAAAAGATTATCATCTACCAACAAACGCGTAGATTACACCGTAAAAACAGATATGGCTTAATCATATTTTTCGAATTTTAACTACGTGAATATAGTTGCTTTAAAATTTGCATAAATTAATATATAGTTTTACCGGCATTTTGGTCCTACAAGCTCTTGGATTAGTTTTGAGTTTTCGGGTCTAGGAAAATCGAAAGAAGAAAAGTAAAAAATATCTTGTTTGATCTGGTACATAATTTAAGACAAGATAAATGAATTTATAACAAATATTATAATAATGTATATTTTTTGAGGATATCCATATGAGAGTTGGGTCATGAATGAAGCGGATATTAAATCAATGATAAATTGATAATTCATTCATTTCGGGCAAAAAGTCAACTATTTCATTTTATGATATTTTATTTAAATAGTATATTTTCAAAAATTAAGGCTAAGGACTTGTTTGGTAGTTGGACAAGGATAAGCAGTATTATTAATTATTATTAATTAACTACTTGTAAAAATATCAATTTTTTTAGTGGGCGCTAAAAACTTAACTTTCCCCTTGGTATCTTTAATAAGAGGATAATGACTTTATCCGGATAACTCGACTAATCCCGAAACTCGACTTTTAATCTATTTGACTTTACCTAACTTAAACTCACTAATAACGATGGATGATAAAGAATATTCGTTTTACAAAGATTATCTGTAAAATCATTTTATCTAAATTTTTACTTCTTTTTTTTTTTTTGAAACGGGCTAAAAATAAAGACTATTTTTCTTCGAAACAAATGGAATAATATTCGTACTAGTCTAAAGTTGTACTAACTTATGACACGGGATTAATTAAAATAATGTCGTTACCTTATTTGTCTTTGACACAATTGTTTTTATGTAAATTAGGTGAAGACTCCAAATGAGAACAAATTTTGAGTCTTGTATTTTTTGGTCAAAAAGTGCAATGAGGACTTTACTAAAGTCCAAATATTACAACTTTGTTTACATCACCTTCATGAAATGATTAGGAGAAAAAAAATATAAGTCGTATATATATAGTGCTTGTTGTTGTCGGGTAAATTATTAGGAATCATTTTTCTTGTAATTTGAGGAAATTAATAGGAGGTTTAGTGGATAAGATTTAGGGTTTTTTTAATGTGAAATAAAAAGTAAGAGATAAATGAAGACCAGAGAGAAAGCTGGTGAGATCAGAAAGAATTAACAAAAAAATCAATTCTGTTAATCGCAAAAAGTATTTCACATGTTTCTTATTATTTTGTTTTTTGTTTCATTTCTAATTTTGAACGAAAACAAAAAAATATATATGTTTAACAAAAGAGTAAGGGAGTTGTTTGGTAGCCAGGATTCAGGTCGAATAGAATTAATAAGCTGAATTTATAAGTGTTTGATACCAAATAAACGATCTAGATTAATAATTAAATTTGATTACTGTCAAGTGTATGTATACGGACTATATAAGAGAGCTTCACCAAGTGCTAGCTACTCGATATGATTGCTTAAACAAGGTTAGGTATATTAACACTTCAATTTTCTAATATAACTATTGCTCCTTCTATTTCGTTTGGGTAAAGACTTCTTGTTTGAAAATTATTTTTTTAAGAAAATTTTTTTAGTAGCTCATTAGTAATAAAATAACATTTTTATGCTTTAATTTTTTAAAATTAACTTTTTAAGTGAAACATTCAAAAATTAAATAAATGATTTTTTGCCCGGAACAGGAGAGTAGTTTCTTACTAGAGAACACTTGTCCATGTAATTAAAGAAAAACAGGAAAACTAAGATTTAGTACACTTTGATTGGGTAATAACAACATATAATGCATATCAAGAGTTAAATAGTCTCTCATTTCTTTCAGCAAAATTATTTTTTTAAAATCATGTCCGCTACCTCATCTTACTAATGTGGTGTAACGTTTTATTTTCTTTTTGATGTATGGATATCCCAAAATCTAGGGTGGTTGTACCATACCCCTAACAAACATCCCAACGTGCTAATATTTGGTTGGTACATTATAATCATCTTATTAACCTCATGTAATTGTCACACCAAATTATTTCTTCTTATAATTTAAAGTTAATGATTTAACAAACCATGTTAACTAGTATTCCCCATGTCCCAAAAAAAAGTAAGTCAAAACGTAGCTTTTTTTAAACGCAGTATTTTCAAAACGTAATTTTTTTTAAACATGTTTCGAAAACTATTTCAAAACGCTATTTTTATAAACAAAATAGTTGTAAACGCAATATATTTTTAAAATGCTCCAATTTGGAGCGTTTTAAAACGCAACGTTGCATTGAAATATTTTTAAAGAGAAAACATTACGTTTTTACTAATGTTTTGGTCAAAACGCTCCATCAAACAAGCATTTAGTTTATAAGATAAATTTCACTCTCTCACAATTCAACCTACCACCATACAGTAGGTCAAGTAAAGAGGGTCAATTTTACAAAAAATGACCTTTAGGTCATGTCACCTAAGTTTTTAGTTTTTACCAAAAAAGAAAAGGAAAAAAAAAAGTTGTATTTTGACTTGTCAAAATCAGTTTAACAAGTTTTCAAATCCATATTTAACATATGTTCGTTTACTTAGTTATAATATAAGCTACTAAAAGTATTTTGAATATCATGGTTTATAATTTTTTATAAAAAAGTAAATCCACATCAATATTTTGTATAAAATCAAGTTGAATTGGACAAGATTAAGTGTGATTCTTCTTTTACTTACTATATTTGACCAGATATATATTCAAAAGAAATAAATACATCTAATTAATTAAATTTAAATTTTTTTAAGAAGACAAATTATCATCACTTGTGGTTGTGGGGTAAACTTAATGCCCACTCTAAAGAAAGTGTAAAGTAGGAAAGTTCTTCTCAGAAAGTGACTTTCGTGTTTCACAATTGACTTCATGTACACCACATCCACATGTGTACTCATCCCCCACCTATTTTGCAGCTTTTGCTTTATTGCTTAAAAATGCTAGTTTGGGATCTTGTGGATATGACCCATATGGAAGCAGCCCACAAATTGTAAAGGTAGACCTAAAACGTGCCAACTTGCAAGATGCAGTTAATTTTTTCCTCATGTGTAACGGATCGTACTTTCGGTTTCATAAGATTATAAATGATATCAGAGGGTGTTCCTAGTTGAAAATATGTTAAACACATTGTTTGAGATGTCGATACTTTAAGTGATGGATTTTGTAATATCCTCAATCAACATTCATTAGAGGTGAGACTTGAGTATGTCTTATAAATGGTCATGCGTAGGAAACTCGACTTCGGGCACGAGCATTAATTGATTTCCAAGACAAGACAAAACTGCCTGAAATTCAAATTACATTTTGGTGATTTTGCAAATTGGATCAGTGATATAAATATTCGACTAAAACTTGTATTTGTTGCAAGTTATCATTTGTCAAGAGTATATATAGAGTGAGGTGGTGAAGCGGATCCACCCTTATGAAAGGGGACTCTGATGTTATTAACGCATTAAGCACGTAACACATTAAGTCACTAGCTAAGCTTATCACAAGTCGACCCAAAAGTTTATAGATAGTGTTGGTGCTTAGTGATAGCGTGTGACCGGTTTAATACTCTCATCCCACATTAGGTATATGTGGGACTTGTGTGTGGCTTATAATGTGGTCACACACTACCACTAAGCACCAATATCATTCATGAACTTTTAGGTCGGCTTCTAGTATGTCTAGTGAAATGTGGGAACAAAGTGTTGTGCATGCTTACTTTATGTGTGGTTTATAAGGTGGTCACACACTACCACTAGACAACAACGTCATCCATGAACTTTGTAACCCAAGTCACTACGTGCTTAGTGGGCCAGTGTTTTGGCTACACATAGCGGGCTTTCGGACTAGGATCGTTATAGTTCTAGAAACTTTCTTTTCTTTCACAACAAGAAATTCAATCTAACCAATCCAAAAAAAAAGATTCAAAGAGGACTCTCAAAACCCTACAAGGATTTCACAAAGTAACTTTAAAACTATATGTAACCAATATTTATGTAAGGTCCCATGCACAACTTCATTATGAGCTTCAATTACAAAAGACTCATAAGAAAGGTCTTAAGAGGGCTAGTCACTGCAATAAAAGAAGTGGAGTAGCTAGCTAATACATGTTGGAGTTGAAAGGAAATAAAAATCTCATGAAAGTAGTCCGACGATCCGACCTAACTTGAAATGGAAATAAGAGAACGGAATGCTGAGCATGATCAGCATGCTCGTGTAGACGTACGGGAATAGTGCTTGTGAGCTCAGTCCTGCTAAACGCATAAATCTTTGAAGACCCCGAACGGCCCATACTTTTTTAGAAACTATAGCTTCTGACTTCTGTATACAAATTAACAAGATCAGTGACCTCTCGATCGCATGTTAATGCCCATAAGAATCACTTAACAAGATATGTACATTTGATGCTATTTTTGTATTAGTTGAGGGAAAAACTTCATTTGATGACCCAACATTACCTTGTCAAGATAAACAAGCACTAAAAGAATATGATTACATATTCCATGAGATTGGTGGACATTTAATAAACTTCTAGTTCTATGTAAGATTGTTTTTTCTTCTTAAGGGGTGTATGAAGGGATTGAACATGAGATTTACACAATGTGAATCCCTTATACATGTAAGAATATTGATGCCTTTGGTTGGATATAAAAGTTTATATCTTGATTAAGTACTTTTGCCTTATTTGGATAGATCAATTTGATAATGTATTTTATCCTACTCTCTATCTCTCTCTCTTCCGATCCTTGTCATGGCGCTTGGATACTCATATACATAAGTAATTCGTATGTTCCCTTTTTTAGGGACGGAATAGGAAATTGTTGTTTGATGGAATTGAATCAGCTTGCAAAGAACATCATTTGAAACTTGGTATCAATTTGGGTGAAAACCGGGTCGGTCCCCTCCTGTGAATTTTCAATTGCTAAAAGCTACGATGTTTCTTTAAAACAGTAAAAGTCACTTTAGGGGTGAAATGATGAGCATACTCTTAATGAACCAACATGTGCGCTTCAAAGCTTCAATTCATGTATTGCGATGCACAAAATAAAACCCGATGCATGATTTTGAATTATGATGCATGATGATTCACGATTCAAAATTGTGTAACATAGTGATGCATCGTGGTTCCAAATCGATGCATCACAATTATAATTTGATGTATCACGATTCAAAAAGGTGTACAAGAACCAACAAGTTCTTATTCGCACTTTCATCTAACAGTTTATATGCATAGCAATAAACACACAAAAAACCATTCGTTGAAAACATAAGAGATACCACTTATACCTCATTTTCAGCTTATATCGTAGAGTCCTTAAGCAATCATCGTAATCTTGAGCCAATTAGATTCTTTTAAAAAAAGGGAAGAGGGTGGAGTAATTATATCATATATTGTTTAGTCAAACTTTGAACCCAATTACAAATACATATGATCCCTGATGATACTTCCAATCACCAAAAGTAAGGAATGATACAACAAAATATTTACAAATCTTCTTCATCTAAACTAGGAAAGGATCAAATAAAATATTTACAAAATGTGCTACACTTATTAAGGATCTCAAATTCATCCTTCCAAGTCAGGCAACTGTTATTCTATCATTAGACCCCTCAATTAGTCTTTCCTCGCCCCTCTCTTGATTCTATAATTAGTGTGAATCTAACAAATTGGTATCAAAACCATCATTAGGCCTCTGAGAGTGGGAAAACCACAATTTTTTGGAGTGACTTACAAACACGAGAGAGGGAGAGATGACGAGTGAAGGAAATTATGTCCAACCTGCAATACATCGTTTCGATGGTCACTACGACCATTGGAGCATTCTGATGGAAAACCTCTAAAGGTCAAAAGAATATTGGAAGAGACATGATACACAGAGCCAGAAGCTAGAGCAACCGTGATAGAGGTGCAACATGAAGGACTTGAGGAGCTAAAACTGAAGGATCTAAAAGCGATGAACTACTTATTTCAAGCAATCAACAAGATCATTCTGGAAACTATCTTGAAGATGAACACCTCAAAACAGATATGGGACTCAATGAAGAAGAAATATGAGGGCAACGTGAGGGTGAAACGTTCAATTCTTCAAGCACTCAAAAAGTATTTTGAAATTCTCGAAATTAAAGTATGTGAGAATGTTATTGATTATTTTTGACAAGTTATGTTTGTTGCCAATAAAATGGGTGATGTTAAAATTATGGAAAAGATTCTTAGATCCTTAACTAGCAAAATCAATTACATAGTTTGTTCAATTGAGGAATCTAAGGATATAGATCAACTTTCAATCGATGAACTGCAAAGTTCATTGATAGTGATTGAACAGAAGTTCCACATGATCAATGGAGAAGAACAAGCTTTAAAGGTGACTTTAGAAGTTACGTTTGGAGGAAGAGGGCATGGCAGAAATTCCTTTAGATGAAGAGGTAAGGGCAGAATACACTTAGACAAAGCCACAGTTGAATGCTACAAGTGTCATACGTTTGGACATTACCAATTTGAATGTCCAACTTTGGCTAAAGAGGCCAACTACGCAGAGTTGGATGATGAAGATGAGATACTTTTAATGTCGTATGTAGACATGCATGAAGCTAACCGAGAAGATGCATGGTTTTTGGACTTGGGGTGTTCTCATCATATGTGTGGAGATAAGGATGTGTTTAGTGAGCTGGATGAAAGCTTTAGGCATTTGGTGAAGCTCAGAAACAACATTAGGATGAGTGTGATGGGAAAAGGAAATGTGAAGTTGTTTTTTAATGGATTTAAATATGTGACCACAGAGGTATACTATGTTCCAGAGCTAAAGAACAATCTCTTGAGCATAGTCCAGGAAAAAGGACTAGCTATCCTAATCCATTCAGGAACGTGCAAGATCTATCATCCAGAGAAATGTTTGATCTTTCAAACAACCATGATAGCTAACACAATGTTTGTCTTGTTGACCAGCTCATAAGCAAAGAAAGCTTCATGTTTCCATACAAATTTAGAAAATCTCTCCTAACTCTGGCATCACAAGTATGGTCATCTTAAACACAAAGGATTGAGAACCTTACAATCAAAAAATTTGGTGTGTGGTTAGCCACAACTTCCAAACCCACCAATGATGTGCACAGACTGCGTGGTTGGAAAACATCATCATGACCCATTCCCAAAAAAAGATCACACAGAGAACATCAGAGAAGTTACAACTCATCCATGCAGATATATGTGGTCCAATTACTCCAACATCCAACAACAAGAAAATGTACTATTTATGTTTCATTGATGACTACAGTAGGAAAACATGGATTCATTTTTTAACAGAAAAATAAAAAGCTTTCAATTCTTTGAAGTGTTTTAAGAATCTTGTTGAGAAAGAAACTGGGTTGTTTATTAAATTCATGCGTGTTGATCGAGGAGGATAATTCAATTCAGAAGAATATAGTGACTTATGTAAGCAAAATGGGATCAAGAGACAATTAACCGCAACCTTCACTCCTCAACAAAATGGAGTGGCCGAGAGGAAGAACATGACTGTGATAAATATGGTTAGGTCCATGCTTTCGGCAAAGAAGATTCCTAAAACCTTCTGGCCTGAAGCAGTGAACTAGACTATATATGTGTTGAATAGGTGTCTAACTCTGGTTGTAAAAGATGTAACTCCAAAAAAGGCTTGGAGTGGAGTAAATCCATTAGCTGCACACTTTAGGGTGTTTAGGTGCGTAACACATGTTCACGTGTCAGATGTAAAACGAACCAAGTTGGAAAATAAAGGTTTCATGTGTGTGTTGTTAGGGGTAAGTGAAGAATCCAAGGCCTATATACTTTACAGCCCTATCACCAAAAAGGTTGTAATAAGTAGGGATGTAATTTTTGAGAAAGAGAAACAATAGGATTGGGATGCAAGCTATGAAGAACAATTACTAATGGATTTGGAATGAGATGATGATTAGAATAGTATAAATATGGGTAATGATGAGGGTAGTATAGATATGGGTGAAGAAGATGAGTCTGGAAGTGAAGATGCCAATGAAGTTGAAGAAGCATGAAATGCTTCTCCAAATCTTGGAAATGAAGTTGGGTCTAGAGATCCATTATGCTTTAAGGAGGCAGTAAAAAGCTCAAAATGGAGGATGGCAATGAATGTTGAAATCAAGTCCATTGAGAAAAATCAAACTTGTAAATTAAACGAGTTACCAACTGGAGTGAAAGAGATATGATTCAAATGGATCTACAAAACTAAGCTCAATGAGCTTGGAAAGGTAGACAAGTATAAAGCACGTTTGGTGGTTAAAGGGTATTTTGCAGCAGCATGGAATGGACTACACAGAAGATTTTGCTCCAGTGGCAAGAATGGACAAGGTTGGGATGATAATAGCTCTTGCAACATAAAGAGGTTAGAAGTTATATCAGCTGGACGTAAAGTCTGCTTTTCTTCATGGTGAACTAAATGAAGATGTCTATGTGGAACGACCAAAAGGATACGAGAAAAGGGGAAATGAGCATAAAGTTTACAAGTTGCAGAAGGCTTTATATGGACTAAAACAAGCTCCACGAGCTTGGATTAGTCACATTGAAGCTCATTTTATCAATGACAATTTCCAAAGGTGCCACGAACAAACATTATTCATTAAGCAGAACAAAGAACGTAAAATCATGATAGTTAATATTTATGTGGATGAACTTATTTTTACTGGTGATGATGAACTTATGATGCTTGAAATCAAAAGTTCAATGATTATTATGTTTCAAATGTTAGAGTAGAATGTCCGGCGTTCCAATTAGATTGGATTTTTATTCTACTTGTAAAACAATTTTATTGGAATTTATATTTAAATGAAGACATTTATTTATCTTATGTTTATATTATTAATTGTTTATAAATATATGATAAAGTCCTTAGACCAATTTTAGCTATGGTACATGGTTGCACATTTGATGGTAATCATGAAATATGCTTCTAGGGTTTTGGTCTTAAATTTGTTCTAAGTCGGTTTACTTTTCAAGACAAGGACATTGAATAGTCTTGTGGGAGTTATGCATATGATGTATGCTCGTATGACGAGGATGTTGCATTTCATTAGCATCAGCGTTGTGACGCAAGTACATATATTGCAAGTGCTTGTTAGAACACAAGTTCACTGAACATGACCTATTGAGAATTCTTAAATGGAAGTTTTAATTATCAAATTAATAATTTTTCACGTTGCGACAATACATGCTTAGTCATCGAACTTGAGGCACGATAGTAAGCTTGTGTACATCACATAACACTTTGATTTACTTTCTGATTGTTATTTGTAAGTTACAAAATTGTTGTAAACCTACAACTAGCATTAGTTGTGAACCTAAAGGGTCACACACTAAGAATGGAAGGATCCATTTGTTCAATAAAAGAATTAGTCCAAATGTTGGATACATATGATTAGTAGAGATTAATTGATGGATAGAATTGATTTGATCAATTTAATTAAATTTGGGCTCAGTCAATCAACTCAGATTAATTGATGGGATTTTTTTAAAGTCTTACTCACAATTTTATTAGGCTCGTTAGTTGAGCTCATTTGGTTAATTTGGAAGAAATAAAAAGGAGTAGTATTGCTGCTATTAGATAAATGTTAATCTAATAAGGCAATATATGGTATTAAGTTTATTACCATACTAGGTTATTACCCGTGCGATGCACGGTTGACTTAATGTTGTTTCTGAAACTTAATTTGATAGATAAAATTTGTAAGTTATTTGAATGAACCAGCAACAAAAAGATGTGCACATAATTAATAAATAAATAAATAACGTGAGATCACACCGAACAATCAAACCAAAAATTTATGTGATTTTTGTAGATAGAATTTGCAAGTTATTTCGTAGTGGTTGTTCATGGTGTTGGTGGAACGCGTTTAATCAAATTTGATAAAATCTATTTAAAATTGACTGAGTATTAGTAAAATAATAAAAATTAAAAAACTTTTACCGTGAGAATTGAGGAGTCCTAATCAAATTAAACTTGTCTAAATTAAATGTGATAAAATTTATCTGGTACAAATAGATTTTGTAAGAAAAAATGATAAATAAAAAAAATTACCATGAGAATTGAGGAGTTTTAATTAATTGAAATGTGTCTAAATCAAATGTGATAAAATCTACTCGAAAATAATAAAAAAACTTTTACCATGGAAATTTGGAGTACTAATCAATTGAAACACGTTAAAATCAAATGTGATAAAATTTATCTTGAATTAACCTATTTTGACAACAAAAATTGGTAAAAAAAATAGAAAAGGTTTTACCATATATAAAGGGGGCACCGGTTTTAAAATCTATTTTTTTTTTTGGAAGGTTGGAGGGGACATAGACCGTACCCCAACCCTTAATTTTTTTATTATTATTTAATGCCTTGAAAGGCTACAATTATATATATATGATGCCTTTGGTGTGACTCGAACAAATGGAGTCTCTGGTGAGGCTTTGAACACCCGACCTCTCAGTTGAGAGAAGTTAAGTCCCAGGGTGCCTCTGGTAGGGCTTGAATACTCAACCTCTCAGTTAAGATAAGTAAGTAACTAAATGGGGCCTTTGGATAAGGCTTTAACAACAAAGATGTCTCTGCAGAGGCTTGAACACCCGACCTCTCTACTGATAGTTGTAAAGTTCAGGGTGTCTCTAGTAAGACTCGAACACCCAACATCTCCGTTAAAAGAAGTGAGCAGTACCAGTTGAGCTAGAGCTCGTTGGTGTTTTAAAATCTATTAGACTTTAATTTTTGGCAAAAAAAAAAAAGAATTTATAAAGATATATTTAGTATCATACATATTGTTTTAAAGGAGGTATCGATTTTAAAATCTATCAGACTTTAATAGTTTTAATCAATTGAAATACGTCTAAATCAAATGTGATAAAATCTATCTGCAAATAAAAAACTTTTACCATGAAAATTTGAAGTACTAATCAAGTGAAATACGTTAAAATCAATTGTGATAAAATTTATCTGATATTAACCGATTTTGACAACAAAAAATGGTAAAAAAAAAAAAATTACCATGTATAAAGGAGGCATCTGTTTTAAAATCTATCAGATTTTAATTTTTGGAAGGAAAAAAACGAATTTATATAGATATATTTATTATTTAGTACCATATGCATGATTTTAATAGTTTTTGTTTATTTGCAAAAATTGTTTATAATAAGATTATGTTCTAAACTTGTAATAAATAATTAATTTTTTTAATTAGAATAATTTGAAAAAAAAACCCCAAAAAATAAGGTAAATATTCAAAATTGATCATGTAGTCATGTAATTGAAAGATTAAAATCTATGAGAATTGATGAAATCTATCCGCAAAAAAAATTACCATAAAAATTTGGAGTTCTAATCAAGTGAAACGTGTTTAAATCAAATGTTATAAAATATATTTGGTATTAACCGATTTTGGCAGCAAAAAATGTTAAAAAAACAAAAAATCTTTTACCATGCATAAAGGAGACACTGGTTTTAAAATATATCCGATTTTAATTTTTTGTGGGAAAAAAATTATAAACTTGTATAGAAGGTGACACGTAGAAGTACATAATTCCTTTAAAACTTTAAGCGTACAACATAAGCTCGCTATGTGGTAGCAACGTCTTCTGTTTTAATAATAGTTAATAGATAATTAATAGATTATTAACTAATAATTATATATTATATATTAGTAGAAGAACAAATAACATAGAATTTTCCCGTTGATAATTTGTATAAATTAAAAATTATGAAAATAAAAAGAGATGGAAATAGAAGAGTTTTAGTAAAATTAAACTTGTATAAATTTTATAAGATAACATCTAGTTTAATTAAGCGATATTTGAAAGAAAAAAAAACCCCCCAAAATCCTAAATCTCTATCTGAAACTTAATTTGGTAGATAAAATTTGCAAGCTATTTGAATGAACCAATAACAGCAAGATGTTCACATAATTGATAAATAAATAAATAACGTGAGATCACACCGAACAATCAAACCGAAAATTCATGCGAATTTTGTAGATAGAACTTGCAAGCTATTTCATAGTGGTTGTCTATGGTGTTGGTGAAACACGTTTAATCAAATTTAATTAATTACTAAATAATCAATTTCAACAAAAAATTACTAAATAATCTATACATTAAGTTTAAGAAACAATCAATTTCAACGAAAAATTACTAAATAATATATATATTAATTATTAATTACTTCATTTAACTTTTTTCTGCATAAAATCCTAAGCCAATCTTTCAAAAAAAAAAATTAATTTTTTATAAAGGTTGAAAGGGACATAGACCGTACTCCAACCCTTAATTTTTTATTATTTTAATGCTTTGAAAGGCTATAATTATATATATGATGCCTTTGGTGTGGCTCGAACAAATGGTGCCTCTAGTGAGGCTTTGAACACCCGACCTCTCGGTTGAGAGTAGTGAAGTACCAGGGTGCCTCTGGTAGGGCTTGAACACTCAACCTTTCCGTTAAGATAAGCGAGTAGCTAAATGGGGCCTTTGGGTAAGGCTTGAACAACAACGGTGCCTCTGAAGAGGCTTAAACACCCGACCTCTCTATTGAGAGTTGTAAAGTCCAGGGTGTTTCTTGTGAGACTTGAACACCCGACCTCTCCGTTAGGAGAAGTGAGCAGTACCAGTTGAGCTAGAGCTCGTTGGTCTAAGCCAATCTTTCAATTACCCATACATATGATCAATTTTAATATTTACATTATTTTAGTTTTTTTTTCAAAGTATTCTAATTAAAATTTTCAATTATTTATTACAATTATATATATTAGGGATCCTTTATGGTTTTTCTCTTTTTCCTTTTCGAAATGATATCACCGACCTAAGGTTATTTCCCTTCAATTTTTTTGTGTATATATATGCCGCCAATGTGATTTTTATCAATTTTTTAAATTGTATTGTATAACTTAATAGAGTTAAGGCAACCAATTGGTCTATAGTCTCAATTTTTAAAATAATTTCTTAAATTACAAAATTTTGAGTTATTTGAGTAAAATCAACTTCTTGTTAAATTGATCTTTAAGTTATGGTTATGTTGTGTTTGTTATCTTTATTAATTAGTGATAAGATTAGTTTGGTTACTTTCAAAATTTCAAAACAATTACTGTTAACAAAATCTTCAAAACACTATATAATCTGTTTGGGCGTTCTTCATCTGTTTCCCATCATCTACTTGATAAGTACAAATGTGATAAAATTTATCTTAACCTACTTGATAATGTAGCGAGCAGAGGCGTCGACTACGTGTAGCCACACACTTACATCGCCAAGCCGACCCAAAGTCCATGGACGATGTTGGTGTCCAGAGGTAGTATGTGGCCACCATATAAATCGAACACAATTCCCACACCTACCCGATGTATTGTGTTCGATTTATATGGTGGCCACATACTACCTCTGGGCACCAACATCGTCCATGGACTTTTGGGTCAGCTTGTGGTGGGCCTGATGACGCAAGGTGCTGCGTGTTTAGTGGGTCAGTGTGTGGGCTACACGTAGCTGACCGGGCTCTCAGGCTCGGGTCGCTACATAATGTGATAAAATCTACTTGATAATTACAAATGTGATAAAATTTATCATAAACTAACGGTAAGCAGTAACTTCTTATTTATATCGTAAACTAATCAATTTTGGTAGAAAAAAATATTTTTTTTAATAATTCATAGAGAGTGACACGTGGCAGCACCAAATTCTTTTAAAAAATTAAGCACTTAACATAAAGCCGTCACGTGGTAGCAGCGGCTTCTATTTTAGTTGTAGTTAATAGATTTTCTTTCTGATGAACCTAGGCATTATTGTGTACACATTAGATATAGTACATATTAAGGTTTTGAAATTTTTGGAAGGGATTATAATGATACATTATTAGTAAACGTATCATTCTTCCTCAGTTTTTTTTTTCTTGATTCCATCTTATAAGAAGAAAATCAAGAACTCTTTTCTTGTGACATATACTTGAACAAAACGGATTAAAATTGCTAGCGAAATTTTAATCTGGAGATTTCGTCTGTTCGTGCGGACTAATTTTGGAGGAGGAACATTTGGACATGTGCGAGGAAAAGATTGGTGTAATAGCCGGTAATTGATTGTCTCTACATGTGAGAACCCAAACCCATTACTTGTTTTATACCTTAATAACATGTTTGTGTTATGCCTTAACATGTTAGATACTTCTATTTGTCCATGTCATGCTCACATTAGAGTATTACGTGCCTAGTTGCTTGAATACCTTCTATGCATTGCTTGCCTTGCCGTTGTGCTTTGAGTGTTTGCCTTAGCATGTTTAGCACTCAACCAAGACTTGTTAGAGTTCTATTGTCTTTCATAGATGACCTAGAACGTTCACCTTGATCATAGTAAGCTTGATTGGAAGTTTAGAAACTTTCTTGCTTTGTTTTGGCCTTAGCGATTTCCTTGTTGCTCGTATTGTTTGTGTTTTAAACTTGTGAGAAGTTCATTTGAGTTCTAGACCAAGTGTACTAGTATTTATCATTCTTGCAATCATTGTTCATAGACTTGTTGCATTTGGTTATGAGATGATCAATTTATTCCTTCACAGACCATTCATGTTTTTGGGCAAACTTCGGGAAAATTCTGGTACTAATCCACTGAATAGAATTTTCTAAAAATTTAGTATGTTTTACCTACATATGTTAGGATACTCTCTGTAAAATATGGTAATTTTCCAAGGTGTCTAAGTACCTCAATTAGGTCTTGACTTACGGCTGTGCCAGAATTCAGTTTTCAGGAAAACAACTTTTGTACTTCAACTTGTAGTAACCATATCTTGATGAATATAAGTCCAAATGGAGTAATTTAAAATTCTACAATATAATTTAATGAGTCTAGTTTCAGAAAAAATCAAAAATCACCTCATTTGGAGTTGTGAGCGATTTATGGTCGATTTTACAAGATTGACTGTCCAGTAACTTTTCAAAAAAATGGTCTTGAACTTAGTGAGGCGCCCGCCTCGACTTTAGTGAGGCGCCCGCCTCAACTTCTGGGAGCATTTCAATTTCAGCTTCCAGCCTCAGCTTCCCAGGCGCCCGCCTGGCTTCTTGTGAGGCGCCCGCCTCATCTTCTGAGAGCTGTTACGGGATTTTTTCCCCTGTTTTGATGTTGTACGACTTATACACCCAAACCCCCAATCTAAACCTTTTCTAAACCTCACTTAAACCTCCCTAAGCCTCCTTACTTATACCTTAACATCTCTAACAAGTTTTATGGGTGGATTAGTGAGTGATTGAGTGGATTAATTAAGCCAAAAATCAGATTTTGAGACACCACATTGTGGTGACACATGTCCCACTCACTTGTTGACCATACTTAAGCCACAAATCTGATGTTGTGACCTCATTTCTCACCCTTCTCCTCCAAAAACGTGGTTAGCCTCTCCCATGGAGTTCTCTTGAGTTCTTGAAGCTTTCCTCCTTGGTTCTCCATCATCCCTTCTCCCATTGCTCAAGCCTCCTTCATCAAAAGTGTAGAGCTTGAAGAGTTGATCATTCTCAACCGATTGGTTTGTGCTCCTTTCATCTTCTTCCTTGGTGAAAGGTAAGCTATTGATTCCCCTTAGGATGTATGCTAGAAATGCCATGTCCCCCTCTTCTTGAAATTCCCATGCTCCTACCATGCCCATGCCATGAATGAGGATGATTTGATCTTTTGAGAATTTGAATAATATGTTCATCTTGTTAATTTAGTCCTATGCTTAGAATTGACTATGTTCTATGCCCCCTTAGGAACAACTATTGTTCTTTGACAAATGGATTTTGACAACTTTTGGAGACTATGATTTCTAGGGTTCCATATGCCATGAATTGTCTATCCTATTGAATTGGGTCCTATGCCTAGAATTGAATATGTTCTATGCCTCCTTAGGAACAACTATTGTTCTTGGACCAATGACTTTTGATAACTCTTGGAGATGATGATTTCTAGGGTTTCACATGCTACAAATTGTTCATCCTATTGAATTGGGTCCTATGCCTAGAATTGAATATGTTCTATGCCCCCTTAGGAACAACTATGTTCTTGGACTAATGACTTTTGACAACTCTTGGAGATTATGAATTCTAGGGTTTCACATGCTATGGATTGTTCATCCTAATGATTGGGTCCTATGCTTAGAATCAAATGTGTTCTATGTCTTCCTAGGAATAACTAATGTTCTTGGACTATTGGCTTTTGATAACTTTTGAAATAATGATTCTAAAGTTCCCTTGAATTATGAAATGTTGAACTTATGATAATTCTAGACTATGGTTGTTAAGTGGATTAACGGCCTAGTTACTCGATACGAGAACTTAGAAAAGGGTTTTGGATGCATTTAGCATCTTAACTCTCTTGGATGAATTGTTAGAGACGACTCATCGGAGTCAAACTTAAGTGAGCCATTGAACAATACCGGCTCAATGATCAATCCCTACGACGTTCTAAATACGTTTCTCTAAGAATGATAATTCTAGACTCTTGAGATTTGGATTGATTACCTTGCTTGATTCTTGATGTCATGTAATAGAATACCTATTTGACATGTTGAGTTCGCTTTGTCGAACTCATTCCCTGCTTGACTATTGATGATAATTCTAGACTCTTGAGAATTGAGTGATTACCGTGCTTGATTCTTGATGTCATGTAATGGAATACCTATTTGACATGTTGAGTTCGCTTTGTCGAACTCATTCCCCGCTTGATTATTGATGAGAATATTTATTGTCATGAACGAGTTCGCTTTGTCGACCTCGCTCCCTACTTGAGAATTTGTTAAGTAGACACTACTTGGCATTTGCATGAGTCCACCGGCATCCTCGTCCTTGTTCACACACGCCTCCACTGCGGGCCACAAGGGGGAAGTAGCTCCCTACGTAATCAATACGAGCATCATTGGTGTCTATCCCTGCATCTCCTGAAGATCGATGTACTTACACACATTCGATACCCGCACATTCCGTATAACGCTTGTAGGCGTGAACTACGTGCGCCCGCCTCCATATATCCTTATCCTATGTGATTTAATTATGCGCACCTATGTGAAACAATGTGCATCTTGGATATATGACCTCTATGCTTATGTGACGATATCTTGCCTTGTATGTTGCATATTGCCATGACATGCATGATTGATAGCTTACAAGTCTTTATGACTTACCCTTTCCCCTTTACTGCTTTAGATCCTAGCAAGACAGGTCCTGCTCGTTGAGATTTGCTGTGTTCGTTCTTTGTACCCCTTTTGGTCCGCCGTTGTTAATTGAAGAGGTGGTTTGGATGTCCTCCTTCTCTTGTTTTATATTTTGTAAGGACGACGGGTTTAAGCAAGTCAACTAGACTATGCTTGGGTATTTGTGTAGAACTTGATTTGTAACTCTTGTTAGCTACTAGTAGTTATATCACTTGTAGTACTTGTAATCCCTTTTGTCCGGCATTGTGTTCCAGCTTTGGTTACCTTGTTAATATTCCACTACGTATTAGTCTTCCGCTGAGCATGCTATTAGCTCCTATTTAATTCTTGTCCATGAACTGTTAGCTTGGGTTCCGGCATGTAGTGTCGCCGATGACTTGGTTTTTTTGGTTAACTTGGTTTTTTGGTTATCGTTTGAAAAGTTTTAAAAATACGGCCTTTTGGTGCCGAGGCGTGCTACGTCTCTAATGTTGCGTCACGTCGTTTTCTTAATTCAAGTCCTTGCATGTTAATTGTCTACTTGTTTCCTCCTTATTTGGGCGGTCCGACCCGCGGTCCCACCTCGGGCCCGGGTTGGGTCGCCACACTACATCTTCATCAACCAGAAGCTTTTGGAAGCGTTTTCGGTAAGAACCCAAACTTCCATTTTTACTACTTGCATAATGTGCGCGATCGTTAAATCGCTACGTGGTTTTCGGGGCTATGCTTTTTGTATATTGTATACATGTTTTAAAAACTTTAAAATTCCACTGCGATTAGCCCCGCAACCTAGTAAACCCAACAGTGGTATCAGTGCCACGTTTTCGCAATTGTACAAGTTCATTTGCGATTTTAAGCATGTTTTAATCTGTTAAAATATTTGACTTTCTGGTCAATGCACCTCCGGGTGTAGCTACAGTACAAGCTACATCACGAGACGCATTGACAGATTCCGTGAATCCTAGCTACTATTGATCTTTCAATTGGTATCAGAACCTCCTCTTGACGACACTAAGAGAGGATTCTGGTTGTAGCCATGATGGATTCTCAATATGAGAATTTTGTTCGTTCTCCTACCTTAAACGAATACGAATTACTCAAATTGGAATGTTGAGGAATTTTATTTAGATGAAGACTCAATAGATCTTTTAACAACAAAGTTTAAAAATATTTTGAAAGCAAAAGAACAAAATAAATCTCCTTCAAACACCAAAACTGTTTTCAAACCTGAGTCTAGTAAGTTTGTTCCAAAAGAAGACTTTTTCTAAACCCATGAAAATTCTTTTACCAACCCTTTTGCTAAACAGTCTACATCAAGTGATAAAAATATTGATTTCATTAAATGTAGGGATTGTCAAGGGTTTGATCATTTTGCTAATCAATGTGTTAATACTTTGCGTAAAAAAAATTTACTAATTTTTGGTGATCTTAAGACAAATGCACAAGTTTCAGATTCTGCAGCTGTTGGACATTCAGACACTGTTCCAGTTCCAGAAAATACAGTTGCTGCAAGTTCTGAAAATTCAGTAAATGTGGATGCAGCTCCGGATGCAGCTGCATCACAAGCTACATCGGAAGGTGCATTGGTCAGAAATTCTGAGGATGCATAAATAGAAACTGAACAACCTGAAGCACAGTCCAGTGTGACTGATCGTAGCCAAGATATTCCCAGCCGTATTCATAAAGTTCATCCATCATCTTAAGTGATAGGTAATGTACATGATGGTATGTCTACTAGGAAGAAAGGTAAGGTTGACTATAAGAAATTGGTTTGCTTATCCTCCATTGAAAGTGAAGAGTTTCATGCATCATGTTATGTGTCTTCTATTAAACCAAAGAATGTTTAAAAGATGAATGTTGGATCAATGTTATGCAAGAAAAGCTTGATCAATTTTCTAAAAATGATGTTTGGTTTCTTGTACCTAGACCCACCTCCGTGAATGTTATTGGAACAAAATGAGTTTTTAAGAACAAAACGAATGGGGTGGGAGATATAATTGGAAACAAGACAAGACTTGTGGTTCAAGGGTACATACAGATTGAGGGGGTGGATTTCAATGAAACTTTTGCACTTGTTGTCCGCGTTGAGTCCATATGTTTTTTGCTTGCAACTGCTTGCTTTCTAGATATTACTATTCAACAAATAAATGATATGAGAAGTATATCTAGTAGGTGTTATTACTTGAGAAATAATTTGGTTTCTTGGTTTAGTAAAAAACAGAACTGTGTTGAGACAACTTTTATGAACCAAATGATCAAAGATTATGGACTACACAGTGATGTGTTAACATTGTATTGTGATAACACCAATTCAAACAGTATAACAAAAAATTATATTCAACACTCTAGAACAAACATACATTGATATAAGACACCACTTTATTAGAGACTTGGTTGAACAAGGTGTTATTTGCATTGAACATGTTGGGACAAAAAATCAATTGGCTGATATTTTTACTAAGAGTCTTGATTTTGAAGAGATTTTCCAATCTAAGGAAATCTCTTGGTATGTGTGTCATATGATTTTACACTTAGTTAATTATAAAAAAAGAAAAAAAATAGGCATCCTTACATTTTGTATTTAGGGGGCATTTTTGATCAATTGATTCACATGTTTGTGCCTTTTGTTGATGCTTGGGAATTTATATTACAAAGAAGCTAGGTAATTGACTAGGGCTATTCAGAGGTCAGGATTTAATTTATTTTACTATCATCCTACGGCTATCATTTATTTGGGTAACCTCCTCTTCTGGGTTTCATTATACTGTTAGAATTATGTTTCCTTATAAAACAATTAGGTAATTGACTAGGGATATCCAAAGGTTGAAATTAAATTATCTTTAAAAGTTTAACGGTTGAGATTCACCCTCACATTCACATGTGTGAGTAGTTATCTATTTTTAACCCCTTACAATTAATGTTATGAATAGTCACCCCTTTTTCTTCTCCTTATATTTTATCAGCACATTACAAAGTTGCACCCTGCGATTAGTCTTTTAAACAATCACCCCTTATAAAATATTAGTCTCTCAATTATCACTTGAATCAATGTACCCCTCAACTGTAATATTTTTTTAATAGCACCTTATATTTAGGTACAGTAATTTGAATTGACGAAATCATATATACTGGCACCGTGCCATAGGCACAGAGATGTCAAAACACGTGTGTAATATGTAAGGGCTAATTACAGGCTGAGATTAATTCTTTTACTGCAATCATACGCTCTAAATTTAATCTAAATTGTAAACGTGTGAAAGGTAGTTACTTTTTCTAAATTTACTGCGTCTTTTTCTTCCAAAAATATATAACTTTTCCAATAAAGGCATATTCTATGGCTTACTTATTATTTACGGTTTTACAGTTTTACATTTATTGTTTTATGATTTTACCGATATTGTTTTACTGAAATTTATTGTTTTAACGTGCATAACTAATCAATTTAATTTTAGTCAAGCGGTAAGTTTTGAATATTTGTATTTTATTTTTCTTATTTTTAATTATTATCTTAATTAATTTAATCAATTTAATTTTTTTCTGGCCCGCTATTTCGTATAAAAATAAAAAAAATCGTAAGTTTTGTAATTTGAAATATTTGTTTTTTTTTCCTTTTAACTGTTATCGTAATTAACTTAATCAATTTAATTTTTTTCGGCCAGTTTTTTTGTTCTATAATTTAATTTTTTTTTCGGCCCTTAATTTCTTATACAAATAAAAAAAATTCATAAGTTTCATCCGGCCCCTTTTTTTGGTTGGCCTGTAGCTTCGTGTACACATTATTAATTAATCTCTCCGTTTCGGGCAAAGAGGCCTTTACGATTTTACAAATATTTAGTTGTAGTTTCTTAATTAATTTTTTTCATCATGCTCGGTTCATACATTGACTACGCTCTTACTGGCACCAGTACCATCGGCACGAGCACGAGTTTATTTTTATAGAATGTTGGACATCTCTCATTGTTGTGGTTTCGTTTGTTGGGGTTTGTGTATTGATTTCCATTAATTTAATTGTCATTTTTTTAGCTTTTAGGGCTGATTAATTTGGATCAAATGCATCTTCGTTTGCCTGTTAGATTTTGTATGATAATATGTGGGAGGATTCGAGTTTTGTAGATGAATAAGAAATTTTGATTAATTGAATATGTTTGAATTTTCTTTGTCTCATGTGTAGGTGGAAATAATGAACAAAGTTATTGCATCTCATGTTTACAAAGTTAAGCAAAAACCCCCCAGAAGAAGAAGATTAAATTTTCGTTATTGAGAAAATAATAAAATTTTCTTTTTGTATGTTAACAGTAGTTACAATTAAAATATTTATTTCTTGGTTTTTCTTATAAAATAAATATCAAAGTAAAATGTTTTATTTTGTTAGGTATTTGGGTTCATTTCCACATTATTTCATTTATTGATAAATTATCAAACTGGCACCGTGTCATCGGCACGGGCAAGAGTACTAGTTACATTCAAAATCAGTTGTGGCTTTTTGGTTATGATTATCACTCTCTCTCCCAGTTCTTGAACAAGTTTGAAGTCCACAAAGGAAAGAGATATCTAAAGTACAAGGGTTGTAGCATCTTATCTTGGTACTATGGAACCTTGGTTCTCATAGGTTGATCTTGAGCAAAATGAATACCCTTGGAAAAGTGTAAAAACTACCTAAAGGAAAAGAGCTACCTATGATCAAGGTTTGTTGTCATTCTCTCTTGGGACTATGAATTTTTGGATTTCATGGGTTGATCTTGTGCAAAATGACTTCCCTTGGTAAATAGTGTAAAAGGTTCCTAGTTGCAAGTTTTGTATAGCTTGAAATAAAGTAGAGCTATATTCTTATGGAAATAAAGTACCTATGAATTTTTATTATGTGAAATTTTTTTTATCTTTGGGAGAGAAGTATGTTTGAGAAAAGAAAAGATGCAAAAAGTGCACAAAATTTCAATATTGTTGAATGCACCTCACAATGCAGCTGCATCAGGAACTTCATCATTTGATATGGTCTTTATCACTTGTGTGTGATTGCATTAATTATTCTTTTGCCTAACATCAGTTATCAGGTTTTTAGGCATAAAATTTTAGGACATGCATTATTGGTAAAAAAAAAATACGAAATTTTGTCATAGAATAAAATATGCAAATCAAATTCCAAAAATTATCTATGTTGAAAAATATTTAGTGGATGTCTAATCTTTGTGGGGGATAAAGAGACATTGAATTTTGGATATGAGCTGCTAAAGTATTGCTTGAGTTTGATCAATTTTTGGGTAAATACCTTATTGTGTTTTCTAAAAATCTTGGATTTTTTAAGGATTCATAAAAGATTTTTTGAAAAAGAATCAAATGATTTTTGAAGTTCTACATTTCCTCTTCCTTCTCTGGTTAATTAGGGGGAGAGAGGTCAAGTGTTCCTATTTTTGGTGATGATGATGAATCTGATTTTTTGTAGATTCATCATTGTGATTGTTTCTCTCATAAACTGATTTCATATTTATTTTGTATGCATGTGATTGCATCATTGATATATTATGATTTGTGCTTAGTAGATAATTTATGATTTTATAGCTTGCACAAATCCAGGGGGAGATGAGATTTTCTAACCAATGCAGGTTAGATGGTTTGATTGGTGTTGGAAAACACTTGTCATTTGATTTGACCTGAAAGGTTCAACAAAGGGAAAGATTGTAATGGTAAAATAGGGTCGTCTTATTTTCCTCTATTGATTTTATTGTTGTGTCATTTCTTGGTCCATAAGTAGGGGTGGCAATTTGAGGCACGACACGATTGACCGACACGAACACGACACGAAATTATAGGGTTTGTGCTAGTGCTTATCGGGTTCGGGCCGTTATAGGGCCAGCACGATAAAACACGATAAAAAAATGGGTTGTTATCGGGCTGGCTTGATGAATACGGTAAGGCACGATAAGATACGATAACTAAAATATATATGTTTTAAAAATATATTTTTAAAAATTTACTAGGGGTTATTCACTTCTTTCGAACTATTTTCATGATTATTTCATAGTTTTATCATTTGAAAATTTATGACTTTTAAACTACTTGACTATTTATATTGATAAATTTTCAAAATATGAATTAAAAAATCAAAATTATATATTTTATAATGGTTATTAGGATTAACGTGCTTAACGGGCCTGACTAAGTAAATCGTGTTTTTTTGCTTATCGTGCTTATCGTGTCGTGTCGTGTCGTGTTTTTCGTGTTTTTATCGTGTCATATTCGGGTTTCAATATTAGGCACGATAAGCTTATCGTGTCGTGTTCGTGTTCGTGCTTATCGTGTCGTGCTGTTATCGTGCCGACCCGATAACAGCCCATCACGGCCGATTTGCCACCCCTATCCATAAGCAATGGTAAGAAGTTACTATATTGAATACCTTTTTTGGTCCTAAAACAATGGTAAACGTTACCATATTTAAATATTTCCAAAAGCAATTAAGAGTCCATAATTAAGTTGGACAAAAACTTTGGTAAGTTAGGTTCTTTTGGAACAAGAAAATTAATTTAGGAAACAAATATTTTATTTCCTAATCAATTATTTCCTTGGAGTCTTTGGTTTTCCTATTTGTGTAGGACTCTACCTCAATGATATATATAGTGTTACTCGTACAGAAGAAAGCACTCAGAGATACAGGTTGAATACACGTAGAAATATCGAGAAAGCTTAAAGCTTTGCTGCTGGAAATCTGGATGTAGCTCCGGGTGCAGCTTCACCACGAGCTACATCACTGCTGTTGCTATTTGCTTTCTTAGTTTCTAGGAAGCTTATTTTTTAATCTCACGTTTTTTATACCTTGTTTTTGTGGGTTTTCCTCTCCAGACTTGTTGTCTTGTGAGAGGTTTGGTATTTTGGTGATTTCATAATTTGTTTTGTTAAACACATAATCTTTTTTAGTGATTTTTTTTTTTACCATAAGGCTGGATCTACAAGCATAGCTTGTAGATTGTTTGATAAACTTCTATGTTTGTAATTGCTTTAATCGTTTTAAAGTCTTCCGCTGTTTACATGTTTGACTTTATGGTCAATGCACCTTCGGGTGTAGCTACAATACAAGCTACATCACGAGACACATTGACAGATTTCGTGAATTTTAGCTATTATTGATCTTTCAGAGACTGTTGAAGAAATATGATTTCTTGATTAAAATTTTAAAAGGGGATTTAGAATTATTGAGTTTTGATTCGGTGAAACGGGTCCCTTTTTCTTTTGGTTTTGATTCTACTGGAACGGTTTGGTGCTGCTTGTCACTAGAAGTTTTAAAAGTTTTTGAAACTTTCATTCTTCCCTAGTCAGTACATGAGATGTTTTGATTGTTTGATTTTTGAAATCACAAACCAACTATTAAGGAAAATGTTAAGATTTAAATATAAAGGAAAATGCTCCTCAATTTTTCTTTTGTTCCAACAGTGACCTTCACGGTTACTCTTCGATTTCAGTTTTTCTTGATTTATTCAGTTTTTTAAAATTAAGGGTTAGTTTTAAAGATTAATAAAATAGTTTTTATAAATAATCCAGAAATGTTTATCCCAAAACTAAATCGACACATACAATTGGTATATCTATGTGCTTTATATTTATGTGATGAATGTTTAGCATGATTTATTTAAGGATGATCGTGAGCTTATGACCAATGTGATTTGATGTATTTATCTTTAGGTTTTAGGACCTGCGAGTCTTTTATTATATTATTTGTAAGTTCTTTAAATTTTGTATAAAGAGTAGACTTGAAGGTGAGTTTCTTTAATTTTTGAATTGGAGGACGTTCTATGCGAAGGTCCACGCTTGTGTGGGTAGATCTTGCAAATGTAATATAATAGAATATGAAGACACATGCATGTATGAGTAATTATAATAAAATATAATATAAGTAGTTCTAATTATTTTGTCCTTTTGATTGACCATGACCCATTTTTGGCTCAAATGGATCACATAGATTGGTCATGATCATTCCACCGTTTTTGCATAGGTTGTATGCTAGATTTATTTAATGCTTTATACTTGTGCTCATATGATGATATATTGTGTTATATATAAATCAATTAGACGAGGTCTTAAAAGGAAAACCCAAAGTTTTTGAAACGTAAAATAAATTTAATTTGATTAAATTTATATCAAACAAATATGGATAAAGATATGTTAGACATATTGTTCCATGTCTTCCATCAAAGGTAGATGACATGACGATGCTATCGCTTTTAGTCATTGGTCGTGAGTCGTGGAGTGATTGTAAGTGAGAAAGCTGTCATCCCTACCAAGCATATAGATGCTCGTGGGATGAACTTGTTTTTAGGTTGGTAGTGAGTTGTGAGACTCTAAATACTCCATCTACCGATGAAAATATTTTATGGGCTCATAAAATTGGTGTGTGAAATGTTTCTATTGGGCTTCAAGCCACTAAGAAAATTTTAATTTTCTAAAATCTATTTTGGGGTTTATACTTTTAAATAAAATAGTGGGAGACATCTATATATATATATATATATATATATATATATATATATATATATATATATATATATAAACTAGGTAGTCTAAAAGAGGTAAAATCTTGTCAAAATGCACTTTCTAAAAAAAGGAAAGTTATCTTTGGGTATTATTATATAGTTGTTAGCATGCATTGAGAATACAAATACTTGAAAATCAGAGAAGACTTATTTTTCATTCATAGTTCTTCTACCTTACATATACATATTTATAGATCTGTGGAGATCCTATACCTATAATTAAGTCCTATAATTAAGTTCTTACAATAGGAAAGGATTACAATATCAATTACAATATCTTACAATATCAATTACAATATCGCAACACTCCCCCTCAAGTTGGTGCATAGATGTCGCACATGCCCAACTTGCCCAAAAACTTTGAGAACACTCGACTTGAAACAGCTTTGGTGAGGATATCACCAATTGATCTTCGGATCGAATCTTAGCAACCGGACAATTTTCTCATCTAATTTCTCTTTAATGAAGAATCTGCCGACCTCCACATGCTTTGTACGATCATGTTGTACCTGATTATGCGCATATCACGTGCAGCCTTTATTGTCACAATAAAGCCGACGCTATGGGGGCAAATAGCCCAAATCCATCAACGTAAGTCTTAGCCACAATGCTTCACATATTCCAAGTGCCATTCCTCTAAATTCAGCCTCTCCGCGCTGAACGCAACAACATTTTGCTTCTTGCTCCTCCATGTAACGAGATTGCCACCTACAAAGGTGAAATATCCTGAAGTAGATCGTCTATCATCTTTTGCTCCAGCCCAGTCAGCATCACTATATGCATCTATACTTTTACAATCTTCATTTTTAGTAAACAAAATGCCCTTTCCAGGAGCGAACTTCAGATACCTTAAAATGTGCATAATTGCATTCATATGTTGTTCTCCAGGATTATGCATAAACTGGCTAACAATACTTAATGCATAGGCAAGATCTGGCCTAGTATGAGCTAAGTACATCAATCTTCCGACGAGCCTCTGATATCTCCATTTTTCAACAGGTACCTGATTAGTTTCAACACATAACTTCAAGCCTTCTTCTACTGGTGTATCAGCTGGTTCACATGCTGACATACCAGTTTCCCGCAACAGATCTAAAGCATATTTTCTTTGAGACAAGAAAATCCCTTTATCAGATCGAGACACTTCGATTCCGAGAAAATATTTTAAGTCACCGAGGTCTTTCATCTCGACGCTTGACAAGTAACTTTGTAAAGCCTTCCTTTCATCGTGGTCATTTCCCAGAACCACCATGTCATCAACATACACAATAAGGGCAATGATCTTACCATGCCTTTTTTTCAAGAATAAAGTATGGTCTCGAATTACTCGATGGTAGCCAAAAGACCGCATGGACTTTGTGAATCTTCCAAACCATGCTCTCAGAGATTGTTTTAGCCCATACAATGATTTCTTTAATTTGCACACTTTCTGACTATGCACTTCTTGTATCATGCATCCTGGTGGCAAATCCATGTATACTTCTTCGGACAACTCGCCATGCAAAAAGGCGTTTTTCACATCAAATTGTTGCAATGGCCAATCCAGGTTCGCAGCTAGAGACAATAAGACTCGAATCGTGTTGATTTTGGCTCAGTGCAAACGATCTCGTATAATCAATTCCATAGGTTTGAGTGTACCCTTTTGCCACCAATCTCGCTTTAAACGCTCAATTGTACCATCTCGATTGTGCTTCACAAGATAAACCCACCGACATCCAATCGTTTCTTTTCTCGGGGACGATCAACAAGTTCCCAAGTTTCATTCTTCTCGCAAGGATTTCATCTCCTCATTCATAGCAGCTTTCCACCTTGGGTCGCTAAGGCTTCCTCGCACAATCGTTAGGAATAGATACGTAGATAATTGATTTACAAATGACTTGTTTGATTCGCATAAGCGATGGTTAGACACATAATGACTCATGGGATATTTAACTTTACTTGAAAGTTCGGGTTCATATGTGGGTTTAGGGATACCTCTGGTTTGACATGGTGGTAATTGTTTTCTTGATGATTCAGACACTACATCAGACACTACATCAGGACCATCCCCAGCAGGCGATTGGTTTGGTGTATCAGTTGCCTGTGGTGCGAGAGATTCAGATGGAGGTTGATCCCTAACTTCTTCTTTTGGGTTTTCATCACGTTCATCACTATGGTCCAAATTTATACCACTCAAATCCAATTCACCGGATTTTCATTACGGGTTCGTATGCTGCCTTTTCATTTCTATTCGCATTGTTACTAGGTTCAAAGAGTTCCCTTCTATAGAGATCGTAAAGTCATAGTCTAGAGCTTGAACCTCTTCCAAGTACTCCTTTTGAAGTTCGGGCTCGAGGAAAAATACATGTAGTCTTCATGGAAAACTACATCCATTGTAACAAACATTCGCTTGCTTTGGAGGATGATAGCATCGGTACCCTTTGATAAGCAAGATACCCTAAGAAAACACATCGCAATGCTCGAGGTGTCAACTTGTTGCGTTGATGCTTGTGAAGATGTACAAATGCTACACAACCAAAGACATGAGGAGGTAAGTTTGGAACAACTGAGCGACAATTGCTTCAATGAGAGCCTCGATGGTGTCCGGAAATTAATAGTGCCGAAGGTACTGGTTGATTAAATATGCCGCAGGTAAGTGCGTGTCCCCAATAGGATAAAGGCATATGTGCTTCTATTAATGAAGCACCTGACAACCTCCAACAAGTGTCGATTTTTCCGCCAACCACCCCATTCTCGTTGTGGTGTATCTAACAAGTAGTTTGATGAAGGATTCCATGGCCTTCCAAATACCGATTCAATTCACAACTCAAATATTCGCCTCCATTGTCACTATGGAGAACCCGAACCTCGCGTGCATTGTAATCCGACTACCAACCATTTTATGAAATTTTTGAAACAACAAATTCACTTCACTTTTGGACTTCATCAAACATACCCAAGTCATTCTAGTACAATCATCAATAAACGTATCGAACCAACGTGATCCATCCAACGTAGCAAATTTAGATGGACCCCAAACATCGAATGTATGATCATAAAAGGAACGGACTTTTATTCAAAATTAATGGAAAAGAAGCACGATGGCTTTTTGCAAGTTCACAAACGCCACATTTGAAACTAGAAACATCTAAGTTTGCAAATAAATTAGGAAATAATTTCTTCATGTACCCAAAGGAAGCATGCCCCGCACGCCGATGCCATAACCATATCTCGGATTTCTTCTTTTCCTCGTGAGAACCCCCCAATCTTTAAAGCGTGTCGCAACTTATCCGAACTTTGAGACACAAGTCTAAATAATACACTTCCCTCGTCTAACACCACAACCAATCGTGCTGCTTTGTTCGAATGTCCTTAAATACACAAAATTCGGGCCAAAAATGACAACACAAAATAAAATGGTTATTTGAGAAAGAGGTTGTAATTCAGAGGAACAACCAAAAGCGAGAATCTAAATTCAAGGTGTTAGTGAGAGACAAGGATCCTTCCCCAATAATCGAATTGAGGTACCATTGGCGGTGGAAGCAATTTTATTTGAGGAAGGTTTAAGAGGTGAAACTTGTCTAGAATCAAATGTCATATGATCCGTAGCAGGAATCAATTATCCATGCACTATTAGAAACAAGTGTAGAAATATTTAAAACCTTACCACCATCACTGCTTCTGCTTGGCTAAAGAATTGTTCATCGCTATCATCCTTTGTCTTTGTTTCAACCATTGCGGCGATAGAGGCCCCTTTTGAATTCTTCTTAGGGAATCACATTGTGATCCCACCATTCGGATACGGAGTTCATAGCATCGATTTTTTTTGTATGACACGTTTGATCACAGTGAGTACATTTGTATGATGGTTTGTTGCCACCATTAGCGATCTTTGGATGGATAGGCGGTCCAGGATCACCATGGTGAAGCTTGAGATTTTCAGGTTGTTCGTTCATCACCCGCCAGAACATCTTCGCGACGGACTAGGGCATAACACTCTTCCAATTCGAGGGATAGGATCCTTCCTCAAGATTTCGCCTCGCACTTGCCGAACTCACCCTCAATCAGCGAAAGATATGCACCCTTTGTCGCCGAAGCAATTTCGATAGGATGCAATATCTGTCTCATCTACCATGACCACCTTATCACGATGATCCAACTCACGAAGATTTCAATCAATTCTCCATAATATCGAGAGAGGTCTACCATTTTGTTTGGCGGAGAAAGCCTTACGGTTCAATGTAAAAACTTGTAATTCATCCGCTCAGTCATAAAAGGCTTTAGACGAGCTTTCCAAATATCTCGTGCGGTAGTTAAGCGAATGTATCGCTTCATAATATCCGGGGACATAGACATCAACAACCATCTTTTGACCTTCGATTTTGAATACCACTTTTCATAGCCTTCTTCTTTCTCCTTATGTGGTGGTGATGTGCCACGGATGAATGAGAGTTTCTCTTTTGACAATTTGCATCTCTAACATTTGAGACCACAAATCATAGTTAGTCTCATTCAATACAATTCCTGCATTGAATGATGAACCTT
>CM028380.1:101429334-101576224 GCA_013146195.2 Codonopsis lanceolata | reverse complement strand
GTGATCGCGGCCTTTGGTTTTGATGACCATGTCATCTATGTATGCTTCCATGTTCCTCCAGTGCGAGCAGGAGACCTTGTTAACCATGCGGCGATAAGTTGCCCTGCATTCTTTAGCCCAATGGCATCATGTAGTCTGAGGCCTCACATTGCCGGGAAGGCTATTTTGCTTTATCTTGCTCGTTAATCTAGACACGGTGGTATCGAGTATGCATCCGGGGAAAACAGCGATTGGCAAAGCGATGGAGTCCACGAGCATGTCTATCTGAGGCGGCGGGTAACGGTCGAGGCCGAGGCTTTATTGAGGCTCGTGAAGTCAACGCACATCAGATCACTTGTCATTGGCCTTCTTGACCATCACTACGTTTGCCAACCAGTCGGGTATTGTATTTCCTCGATGATATCGCCTTGAAGCTTTTCAACTTCCCGGATGGTGCACTTTTCTCAGGAGTATTGTCTTGGATAGGTACGAATGTTGGATCAACGTTTAAGTCATGGCGTAACGTCCTCGATTCCTCGCATATCTTGACAGTCAGGGAAAACACATCGAGACTATTTTTAGTAGTTCAATCGGCCTTTCAGCGAGGGGAGGCATGGCCTTCCGATTTTGATTTTTTGCTCGGGGTAGGAGGGATTGATGATTATCTCTTCCGGCTTCGCCTTGAGGTTGAATATCGGGTTCATCCAGCACTTGCGAGGTATCCATCTCAATATCTTTTTTTAGTCTTACGCTGGAATGAGGCTGAGGATGGGGCTTGCACGGCTCTAAATGCTTTCCATGGGGTCCTACGCTTACTTACCTTTCGATCTCTATGCGATTTATGGAGGAAGCGTAATGCTCGGGCATCTCTTTTTCGAGGTTATGCAGTGGGGAATGTCCACGATCGCTTTTGCTTTTTCTTTTGGGAGTCTCGGACATACTCCCATTGCAGAGTTTGCTATTCGGTATACCCACTCCATCTTCGGTGTAAAATTTTTGCCTTGATGAGGTATCGAAGTAACCATTTGAAATTTGGCCATGCCTTGGGATCAGATTGTCTGCGTTGATTTGAGGTCGATCACCGGAAAAGTGATCATTTATGTTCGGGTTTGCGCCCCTCTCCCATGAAAACTTCAAGCTCAATGGTCCCTTTGGCCCACTTGATGGTTGGTGAACCCTTCCAGGCTTTCTAGATACGGCTTGAGCGGGCATCCTTTAGCTCTAACTCTTTGAGCGGGGAATAATACATAATATCCACTTGCGCTCCGATTCGAATCGGCGAACTCTATGGACTTGCCACTCATTTACCAGGCGAGGAGATGACCGGTAGTTGCTCGGAAGCGAAGAGGGGTGCTGCTAGCTCACCTGCGGGTAAAAAGATGTTGGGCTCCCTGCCCATTGTCGGTGGAGAGTTTCTTGCTGGAGAGTGAGTATATGTGCTTCCCAAGTTGTGTGTTGGATGGAAGCTCTTCTGGATCATATTAACCACTCTTCGAATCCGAGGGGCTGGCCACCTCTTCCTCTTGGAGGTCTTCCTTGCTGTCATTATCCGCGTTGTTCCGTCGCCTGGTCTTTCTTAAAGCGATTCAATTTGCCGTTGATTCAATTTGCGCGTTTTGTACACTAATTTCCTACGTGGTGTGCCCGATACCATGATGGTAGTCCCAATACTTGTTAGGGTCCCTAGTATGCCAGGCGAGCTCGGGATCAAGAGGATATAGGATTGGTAAAACATCTCCTACTTGGAGCATGATTTCTTCTCGCGTTGTGGGGTAAGCGAGATTCCAGAATAACCTGCAATAGGGAGTAGATGATCTCCTTACGTCTCTGGCTTGAGCAGTTCTTGCCCTCCCCGGTCACAGTCGGTGGCGTGGTCGGCGTCACAGGCCTTTGTTCTTATTTTACATTCGGGCGGTCTCGGTCGGCGAAAAGATGAGGCTTCATGGCTTGATTCGGCCTTGGAGGCTCTGGGTTCATAGCTAACATTGTCTTGATGGCCAGCTTTCATGTTGTTTAGATAGCAGTTATTTAGGGGTCAGCAGTTGCGGTCACTTGATCGAGCATCTCCTCGAACCTCTTCAAAATGCTAGGTATGACTCATGCTCGCCTTTTTGACTTTAGCGAGATCGAACCGGTTTTAGGTGTTGGCCAGCGGTCTTAGAATTCTTCTAGGAACTTTTCCTTAACACTTCCCAGCTAGTGGATCACGCAGGGGGAACCCTTCCTAGCCATGCTTGTGCTTTCCCACGAAGAGCCCCTCGAATGCTCGCATTTTTAGAGCCTCATATCGTCACCATTCGAATCGAGGCCTCGAATGATCGAGCGATCACTTGCGTCTTCCCGAAGTATTTTTCAAGCTGGCGGGAATATGATACCTAAGCGGGTGGTGCGTTTTCGATCTCGAGTGTGAAAGGACTACCTTCCGGCGGTTTTGGCGCCATAGTCGGTCTTGGCCACGGCCGGGTTAGCCATCTGTTTAGCCATGTCACGTTCATAGCTTCCATGCGTTCGAGCAGGCGCTTCTCGGCATCAAGTTGATACCGACGAGCGGACATGATCGGCGGCGCGTGTGAGTTTGGCGGGCGGGCGCGCGAGAAGCTTCCACCTCTGTCTACTCGTGAAATTACTGCTCGGGCAGTATGCCTCTTTCTCGGCGTGTTCACGAGCCCAGCTGACTTTCCCTTGCGGGCATAATGATTTTGCCGCGACTACGTTTAATGTGAAAAAATTTGGTATATACGCTTTCCGCTGATAGTGCGCTTCGTTTTATCTCTTGGCATTCCTACGAAGGTATGTGGATGACGAGATAGAACATTTGCTTGGGCGAGGCCGAGATGTTGTGAGGCATGGCCATCACCCGCCTTAGCGAGGACTGCTTGAGTTGGTAATTCCAAATCAACAACCGATGCAGGGGCATGGCCCAGAGAGCAAGTAGTTCTTTGGTTGAGTTTGTACATCTTCTATAGTAATGCGCTTGGACTTGGAAGCGGCGGCTTTGTTGTTAGGGCTTGGCAGGGGGGCGGATTTATGTGGCTGCCATGGCCATTCTCCTTTTGACGATTCAATTACGTCACGAGATCACACTGCTCCGCTGGCGCTCATTAATGATTTCTCTAGCATCACGTCGGCTGGCTCGGCTTTGGCTTTGCTCTTCCACATAGGGCACATCGCTTCCCGCGAGCTTCTTGCCATGCGACAATCTTTTGCTTCTTGTCTTGTCGAACCCCTTGGGGTGCTTTCGAGGGAAGGTCAAGCTAGCGGCTACCCGGCTCGGTTGTTGCTTTCGGTGGCGCGGTGTTTGTTGTTCTTACCGACCATTGCAATGTCGGTGGTTATTGAGAAATTTGCATCGTAAAACTTGTGAAGGGGGTGTTAAATGTTCCGACAACGGAACCAAGCGATGTGTCAAAATCTTCGGCTTGGGCGTCTATTTCGTGGAGTTGGATATACGGGCTTGAATACGCTTCCTTGAACACAGGTGAGAACAAAACACGAGTGGAAGTGCGAGGCGGGGGCCTCGCGAAACCCCTCGGCGTGAGAGTAAGTATCAAGTGTGAGGCAGAGCCGAGAACTCAAGGAAGAGGATGGCGTAAGAAAGCGTGTAACTTGTTGCGGCTCACGGGGGAGTATTTATTGGCCCTTTTGTGGTTGAATCCGGGTTGGATTCGGTTTCTTTAGTTGTCTTATTCAACAAGGAGAAGATCCACGGATTTCGGGCATGATCTGGCGGTTGGCAGCGATATATCGAGAACAGAGATATGGCAAGTGTCCTGCCCACACATGGTAACTTTTAAGTGTCTTGGCGGGTAAGCTACTGGTGTCTTCTGCTCGATATAGGAATGGGCGGGCAGGGCCCTACCCGCTTGTGCAATAGATGCTAGACTGGGGCGAGCATACATCCCGGGCATGGCCCATAGTCGGGCAGGCAGGGCCTATGCCCGTACAGGTCGGGTCTAGAATACTATGCTCATTCTTAATGTTGCCATACCCTTGCTCGCTGGGCCTGTGAGCCTTACAGGGTTTGTGCTCGTGACCGGCACGTGATGATAGCTCGTGCTCTGCTCGTGATTGGTTTTGGGCCGAGTATATCATAACGTAAATCTCAATCGGTGCAATATATAATCAAACCAACTATTCTAACACGTTTATAATACTTCTAAGTCACTTTGTTTCAGAATTTATAGTAATCAAAATCCGTTTACTCATTTTTTACCCTTAGAACGCAAAACTTCTAATTTGGTAGAAATTAGAAAACTAGTTGATTGATGAATAATTGTAGGTTTCATTCTTTAGTGGTGAGTCTTGCCTTTATAAAAGAAAAGTTAGAGGTAATATAAAACAATACTTTATCCATTTATTTTTAAAATAATGGTTGAGCAACAAAATGTATTTATAAATTTGGTTTACAGTATTTGTCAACAAGGTGTTGTGCAATAGAACTCACCATTATATCGGTAGTTGTACTATAAAATATTTCAATGCTTGCTATAAACCAAATTCGTAAATTTACTTTATTTTTTTATCCTTTTAAGGGGGCGTGAGAATGGATCAAGCCTGATACCTTATACTTTGTAAAATTTCATCTTTATCACTGGATCACCCCCTTAGGGGCCATAAGTTTACTCTATTGCTCCTACATTACTCTTATTTTTCAAAATCATATTTGATACGACACATAAATGAAAAATCTAGGTGACTTTATTATAAATAAATAATTTTATGTCATGTATTTTTTAACTCTCCCTTATAGGTTTGACAATTTTAGCATAAAACATGTTAACCCACCCGACCTAAAAATTACCTACTCAACACAAATCATTAACAATTTTGGGTCAAAATGGGTAACCCATTTCAATCCAAAAATATTAACAGATTGAGTCGAGTCGAGTTAATGCAGGTCAAACGCATTACCCATTTGATTCGATAGTTATTTTATATTTTATTTTATTCTATAAATGTATGGGTTTTGGGGGGAACGGGTCAAGACGGGTCATTCTGCTTTAACCCGATATCAGTTATAATGTTGGAATATGTCTGCTGAAACTATTCTTATTCATTTGCATATTCTAGAACACCTTGATTTGTTTGTTCCCATTACTACATGTTCTAACAAGTGACTAAAATGACTGCATATCGGTTAGCGAGGCAACTTGTTGAACACTACATAGGTCTTAGACTAGGTGAGTCTGAATCTTAGTTCTACTTTTACGTGATGATCTCAGCAGACCAGTTACTCAGTACACCAGCACCAGTAGACTTGCTACATGATGATAGCTTCTACAAAGATATCATTCTAGTGGACTTGCTACAGGTTGATAGTTCATTCCTCAACTATGTCGATCAGCAGACTTGTCTACTTGGAGATAAAATCATTAAAGGAACACCAAACCAACAGACCTTCGATGCGTCTTGGGCTACGTGTAAACTACTTCTGGCGAAATTATTGCGACGTTCAGAAACGACAAAATGCTCAAGCTTCTCCAAAAATTCAACTTATGGAAATTGCTTGACAACTCTCAGACCTGCAAGAACTAGTTGGATTTTATTCAACAGATATTTCTCTCTATAGTTGGTTTTCAAGTTCAAATGTAACTACTTTATTGGAAAACCAAATGTCAGTGTACTATTCCGTCATGGTCAACAGTGACACATCCATTCAATTTGACTTTTGGACAACCTTTCTCAGAGAGATATCTTCTAGAATATCTTTATCCTACAGTCTATAAGATTCACTCTTATCTGACGAACCATTCCAACGGATAAAAGATCATTCGAAGACAGTCTCAACGGATCTATCGATCTCCATCTATAAAAGAAACATCTTCATCCTTCTTCAACAATGAGAATGTGATAGTGTAAGAACAAAAGATTTCCAGATCTTATATCTTTTTTTTTTTTTTAGGGAAGCGAGGCGGCACCCTGCAGAATTTATTAATAAAAAACAAGCAAACAGAGGAGAGGGGGACAACCAGCCTTACCCTTAAACTGGGGGGACAAAGGGGCCTGACCTCGAAAAGGGATTACAAAAAAGCCTGCTAGAAAATAAAAACTAAACAAGCTAACCGTGTTTCCTATAATTATAAAGACCAACGCGATCATGAAATAAAGCAAGGTGGGCGTCACGAGGGAGATCCGATGGAGAATTATAACTTTGAAAACCCCTGTGTAGATGGGCAGCCGCAGCAAGCTTATCAGCAACAGTGTTCTGTTCTCTAAACACATGAGAAATAGAGTAGCCGCCCAGCAACGATAGACAATCTCGAAATTCATACTTATATTTCCAAGGAGGGCTAGCTTTATGGGATAAAACCATAACAGCCACCATGGAATCAGATTCGACCATCAAATGACTAATATTAAGATTACGACATAAACGGAGGCCATCCCGCAAAGCTTTAACTTCTGCTCCTGTGTTCGTGCCAGATCCATAGAAGGCCGAGAAAGCCGTCACTAAAACCCCTTGATGATCACGCACAATACCACCACTAGTATGCTCACCGTGAAGTGCAGAACCATCCGTATTTAATTTACAAAACCCCATTAGAGGAGGGGACCAACGAACCCAGCTGCCCTTACGAAGCACTGGACTAAGAACAGGAAGCCCAAGCCGATCCATACTTAATTTAGCCATCGTAGGAAGAGCATATTTAGGATTATAGACTGCAAGCATATCTCGTAAACTAGCTCTAATACGAGCAATGATCGTCTCAGACTGCATCGGTTTAGAATCATAACTGGCATTGCACCGGGCTTTCCAAATTTCCTAGCAAGAAAAAAGAAATATACCCAAACAGCAGGCCCCAAACTGATTACGAGACACACTGTCCTTACACCAAGTCACTAGGAGATGCTCAAAAGAAACATACAAACCATTTTTATGAAAAATGTTTGCAAAGAAGCCCCAAACTGCTTTGGCTATGTCCGACTGAAGGAACAAATGAGAAAGAGATTCACAGGCCGGTGCTGAACAGCAATGACATTTGGAAACAATGGGAATACCTTTAATGCGGAGCTGCAAGTCCACAGGAACAGCACCATTACAAAGCTTCCAAGCAAAACAACTAACTTTCGTAGGGATCCAAGGATGCCAAAACTTAAGGAACCACTGATTTGCTGTTGAATGAGGTCGAATAACCTTCAGGAAATCTGACGATTGAAACTTTCCCGAACTGGACAGAGTGGATACCAACCTATCAGGTTCTCGAGAGTCACAAGTAATATTGCAAACAGCTTGATGATATTGTGCCGGAATTAGGGGGAGCAGCTGATCAATAATCGAGATGCCTTGATGAACCGTAAGCTGAGCATCAACTGGCCGAGGGCCAAGCAAAACCGAACCACTCCAATTGTCTAACCAAAAGGATTTAGTACCCTCACCGATTACCCATCGACTATGAAGAGTGACCAAGGGAAGCTGATCCATAATCGCCTTCCACTGGGGGGCTGCAGAGGGACACCTAGTGAAACCAGCAACACCATGATATTTAGAATAAACAAACCGAGCCCAGAGACTCTTCCCCTCCATAGCATTCCAGGCCATCTTTGCATGCAGAGATCGCATAACCTGCTTGAAAGAGCGAATACCAAGCCCACCTTCATTAATAGGACGGCAGATAGCAGGCCAAGAAACCCAATGAGTTCGATGACTACCCGAAGAGCTCCAAAGAAATTCAGCCATAAGCGATTCAACCCGATTAATAACCGAACTAGGGACCCGAATTGCGCATTTAATATGTATAGGAATCTTTGCTCAGAACATGTTTTATCAAAGCGAGACGACCACCCATAGAAAGTAACCGAGCTTTCCATCCCGCAAATCGGCGATGAAACTTGAGCTCTATGTCTTCAAAATAAGAGCATTTAACCCGACCATAAAAAATGGGGACACCAAGGTAACGCATAGGAAAAGATTGACGATGGCAGCCAGACCAGAGAGAGATATGCCTAGACTTTGCAGAAGAACACGAATCATGTACATAGAACCCACTTTTCTGATAGTTAATAAGGCGCCTGAGAACTCTTCTCATATAAAGAAATAATGTGACGAAGAGCCAAAATAGTGCGTTCGTAGCATTACAAAAGATCAACATATCATCTCGCATAAAGGAGATGAGAAATCATGAGACCACCACGACCATGAGCAAACGGAATAATGGATTGATCAGCGACAGCTTTATTAATAGCAACAGATAAGACTTCTTGAGCAAGAATAAATAGTAACGGCGATAAAGGATCACCCTGCCGAAGCCCCCGTGTGGATGAGAAAAAACCAAAACTTCCACCATTGATCTTAACTGAGTACCAAACATTGCTAATCATCCTATGTATTAGGTCACAGAAGGCAGAACTGAATCCAAGAGAAACCAGGGAGGATCTGAGAAAATCCCATTCCATGCGATCATACGCTTTCGACATGTCAATTTTGAAAGCTACATTACCCCCTCTACACTTGCGTCCAATCCGATGAATCAATTCCTGAGCAAGAGCAATATTTTCCTGAATACTTCGCCCCTTGACAAAGCCCGATTGTTCCCATGAAATAACAGAAGGGAGGACAGTCGCAAGACGGGAAGCAATAATTTTGGATAAGATCTTACTTGAAAAATTACAAAGGCTGATAGGGCGAAGATCCGACAGGCTATTCGGGTTATCCATCTTGGGGATAAGAACAAGAGAAGTAGACGCCAATCCCCGAGATAAAGACGAACCAGCAAAAAATTCTTGAACCATAGCAACAACCTCCCCTTTAATAATGTCCCAGCAACCCAAATAAAAATGACCGGTAAAGCCATCGGGGCCAGGGGCGCTATTGGGATTAAGATCCTTGATTGCCCTCAAAATTTCAGATTCCATGGGCATTTGCATAATAAAAGAGTTCTGCTGAGTAGTAACCTTAGAAGGCATGGATGAAAAAAGAGAACCATCAATAACATGCTGGCCAGTGGAGAAAAGATTAGAGAAATGAGCCACCGCAATATCCCCAATTTTCTCTGGATCCGAGCACCAAGACCCATCATCCATCTTAAGTTTTACAGTGTTAAGGCGAGCCCGATCTCGAAGACTTGCATGGAAAAAAGATGTGTTGCGATCACCATCGCGGAACCAATGATAGCGAGATTTCTGCTGCAACAGTTCCATATCCCAGTCTAGCAATTTAGACACCTCCTGTTTAACCAAGTCCAAACGTCTAGCAATATCCACATCCCAGTGACGCTGAAGCTCTACTTCCAGCTTATTAACATCATCCTGTTTACTAGCTAAAGTGCGCTGAACATGCCCAGACACGCCAATTCCATAGCTTCAAACTTTGTCTAAGTAGGCTGCGACTTGCGATGAAAGACAAACATAGGCCCGCCGACGTTCCCATTGAGCCTTAACAAAATCCTGAAAATTAACGTGATCCATCCACATCCTTTGAAATCGGAACGATCCCTTTGGACGTTTCATGCAAGGTAGCTCAACAAGAAGAGGCGAGTGATCTGAATACAGGCAGCTAAGATGAAGAACTCTCAACGCCCTTGCTTGGTATTACCCATTACACCAAGTATATTGGTGCCAAGCATTCATAACCCACGTCACATAAACCGACTCATTATTGGAAATCATTAAAGTCGTGTATACTTGGCCAATCATAACCCACACCTCCAAGCTTTTCACTAGATTGAGAAATAATATTAAAATCCCGCCGATATTGAAGACTATCCAAGAATTGAAGAGAAATATCCACAAGAGAATCCCAAAGCATCTGCCTTTCCACCCGATCACACTTTGCATATATACAAGAAACAAGAACGCTGAAATCATTACCAACCATACACCGAACTGTCACCTGTTGAGAAGTAGAGTCTACCAAAGAAACCTGAATACGATCATCCCAAATAAGCCAAATATGTCGATTACTTGGATTACATTGAAGACTATATTGGAAGTGCAACTTCCTCGCTAACTTAGCAATACAATCACCATTAAGCTTGGGTTCTAAAATAACATACAACATAATATTGTGCTGAGACTGAAGCAATTTAAGATAATCCCTTGTTTCTTTATTACCCACACCGCGGGCATTCCAGAAAAGTACCGCCATAAAAAAACTAAGAGAGGTTGGTGACATGAGGGGCTTTAGATGCAGCCCTAGTCTGGCGACGATTAGTATCAATGAAGGCACGTTCTTTGGCTTTATGAGTCCAAGCTTTACACTTCTTAGGAAACTGGATAGTGGATGTTTCAGTCGGGGGAAAATTAAACAGATCATCTAGAGAATTGGATCGTGTAAGTTTGTGCGTGTACCGTGGCATACATGCTCCCTCAAAGGAAAAAGTACGAGATAGCCTCCTTGGACCATCCTCCAGATCATCCGGCAGAGGAGGTTCCTGAGTGCCCACTTCCTCCAGGTCCGAAAGAATATCAAACTGATTGCGGGTATGTATCCCAGCCGTTAATGGGGCCTGATTGCGGGTCTGTATTCCAGATCTTATATCAGGCTATCACAATGATCACCGTAAAAAACTCAGACCTTTGTAAAACATTTTTTGTAGATTGCTAGGAAGAAAAGTAAAAAGTAAGGAGGAGCGATCGATAAAAGGTACAACGATAGAGAACGGTGTCTTGATCAAGAAAGCCCTTTCTTGATTTGAGCTCTTTAATCTTATTCAAAGAACTCAGTCTCTATAGCACCTCAGAAATCCAATCCTTTGATAGAGATCAAGCACTCCAGATTCTGTTGAAGACAAATCTCCAAAGATGTCCAAGGAAGATGAAGAACTATCTGTCTACATTGCATTCATATCAGCAGGCATGTATTCCATTACAAGGGATGTTGGTTGTGCAATTATAGGCCATCATAGGGAGTCGAGTGCTCAGCACTCAGTTGCTCAAATATTCTTTATTTGAGAAACCCATAAAATCGTTTTCTCATATCGAATCTACTTGACTCCACATGTTCCTGACTTGTTTAAGAATCTCTGAAAGACAAGTTCTTGACTGAAGAAGGAATACAAGAGAAGAATGTAGATTGCTAGATTAGAGAGATCTTAGTTAATGTATTAAGCATATTTGTCTTTGAGTAAACCTCTGATGTATTTGCAAATATTATATATTCTTCAAACTCAGATCTCTCTTTCCAGTTCTTAAAAGGTTTTGATTTTCAAAAGCCATCTATTATGTAAACCCATATGACATGAATCTGAAAAAGAGTTAAATATGTGGTTGTTCTGAATATATATTTGTGTATAGTTGTTTAAACTTTCTAAAGATAAATTTGTTTTGCATGAACCTTTCCGCTGTCAAAACCTCTTTTTAGCAAACAATTTATCCATAATCTGTAAGCAGAGTTCATTACTCAGCTATGAACAAGTCTGTTGTTCAGTACTACCAGCAGACCTGCCTCATCTTCAGATTATCTTATCACTAAAAGACCTTTCACCCACATTCGTAAATAAATGATGAGATAAATTTTAAAGTAGTAACATAGGCTATTCACACCCCCCCTCCCTCTAGCCTATTTGAGCACTTCCATGGGACCAACATATAATCCTACCCGATTCAACCATACTCATTTCGACCCGTTTAATATTCAGGTTTCAATCAGTTCAGTCCGATATTCGGATTCTAATGGGTTTCGACCAATGTCGACTCATTACACGTCCCAATTCAACTCAATTCATACCCGACTCAACTCACCAAATTGACATGCCTACTCCCCTACGTGAAGTAGAAACTACCAATTAAAACGAGAAACAAATTATAGGTGAAACAAAAAATAAAATTTTGAACATGAATATTTTCTTGCAACCGCTTAAAAATGACTTATATATAATCTAGGCTTATTGACTTTTGATCAAAAGAAGGTTAAATAATCAAGATTTAATCAAGTTTTTTTCCTTGTAAATGTGTCTGATAAATTAACTTTAGAACTATTCTTTTTGTTAGAAACATTTAAATTTTCTAGCATTTTTAAAAAGTTGGGTTTTGACCAAAAAAAATAATAATTTAAAACACTATTTATACATAGTTACCAATTTATCAACTAAAAAATTGTGTATTTTTCAATTTTTGTCTAAAATAAAGCCATATAAGTTTCCTATAGAAATGTGTTATAAATTTTAATTCATAAGATTGGTCGTGCTACCTCATAGCTCTATCCATCAAATCATTAAAATACAATGAATCAGATAAAAATAATTCGTTTTACAAAAGAAATTTGTAAAACGATCATAACTAAATTTTCCCGTTCATAAGTTTCCTATAGAAATGTGTTATAAATTTTAATTCATAAGATCTGGTCCTCTTTTAGCCCTTATTGGGTTCTTAGTTTTCCCGTTCATATGGAGTGTTTCAGAGGCTTTGATTACTGCTGAGATGGGTACTATGTTTCCGGAAAATGGGGGATATGTTGTTTGGGTTTCGTCAGCTTTGGTTCCTTTTTGGGGGTTTCAGCAGGGTTAGATGAAATGGCTAAGTGGGGCTTTTGACAATGCTCTTTACTTGGTTTTGTTTCTTGATTATTTGAAATCGGGTGTCCCTGCAATAGGTGGTGGTCTGCCGAGAGTTGCAGCTGTGTTGGCTTTAACCTTAGCCCTGACTTACATGAAGTACAGGGGTTTGGTGATTGTTGGTTGGGCTGCTGTTCTCTTTGGAATTTTCTCGATCCTTCCTTTCGTGATTATGGGATTCATTGCAATTCCAAAGTTGGAGACTGCAAGATGGTTAGTGATGGATTTGCATGCTGTGGATTGGAATTTGTATCTGAACACGCTCTTTTGGAATCTTAATTATTGGGACTCGATAAGTACACTTGCAGGAGAGGTTGACAATCAAAAGAAGACTTTACCAAAGGCTTTGTTTTATACTTTAATTCTCGTTGTTCTTGGCTACTTCTTCCCTCTTTTGGTAGGTACAAGTGCTATTCCACTTGAACGTGATTTGTGGACTGATGGGTACTTCTCTAATATTGCTAAGCTAATAGGAGGTGTATGGTTGATATGGTGGATTCAGGCAGCGGCAGCAATGTCCAACATGGGGATGTTTGAGACGGTGATGAGTAGCGTCTCTTCAACTTCTTGGTAGTTGCTTCCTGCATTCTTTGCCAAGAGATCCCGGCATGGGATTCCTTTAATTGGGATCTTATTCTCAGCTTCTGGTGTGGTCTTGCTTTCATGGTTGAGCTTTCAAGAGATAGTAGCCGCAGATAACTTTTTGTATTGTTTCAGAATGATATTGGAGTTCATAGCGTTTGTACGTTTGAGAATAAAGAATCCAGTGGCATCTCGTCCGTACAAGATACCAGTGGGGACTGTTGGATCCATTCTTATGTGTGTTCCTCCAACCATATTGATCTGTGTTGTGCTCGTTTTATCTTCGATCAAAGTCATGGTTGTAAGCATGATTCCTGTTGTAATTGGTCTAGTGCTGCAGCCATGTCCAAGCATGATGAGAGAAAGAGATGGGTCAAATTCTCAGCAAGTTCAGATCTCCCCAATATTGATGAGGTGACTAGTTCGAACTCCGAATCTTTAATTAGATAAGTGAATCCCGGTTATCTTGATGTCTACAGATGATGCAAGATGCCAATGCCAGAGATTCAACCGTGTAAGAAGAAAGTCAACCAAGGTCTTCGTGGTTGGAAAAGAATGTTTCTTCCTACTGGGTACCAGCACTGGCAGCACATAACTAATTTCTACATCGAGTTTTGTGTTTGATTGGAGGATGTATCTATTGAGATGCAGCAGCCGTTTCACCAAGATTGTCTATTGAGAAGCAATAGATGCTTTAGAAACAAGTGTTGTTAGTCATATATTGCATTTAATGTGAATCTTCCTGATTGATCTAAGAAGGTTTTTAAGAACATGCATTTAAGGTCGTAACTTGTTTCTGTAAAATTGGTGTTTTTTATGATATCAACAATCTTCTGCATATGCGTTTATATCTACCATTTCACATGTGTGCTTCAGCGTCAGTTTATATCTGGAGTAGGTTCGCATATAGTGTTTGGTCTACAATTAGGGCTGTCGATTGGGTGTGTTGGGTCGGATATGGGTCGGGTTGAAACGGATACTGGGTCGTGTCCCGTTATGACTCAACATTAAACGAGTTGAAATGGGTTGTGCCAAAATGTGTGGCAGATCAAAACGGGTTGCCCCTTTTATCTCACATTTCCCATTTAAAAAAAAACTACATTTATATGGCAAAATTTTAAAGGGCGAAATGTGTGGGTAACCCGTTTTGACAAAAGAAAATGAACGGGACGAATTGGATTGGGTAATTTTCAATGTAGATTGGGTTGGTTAATAGGCTTTGGGTTATAATTGTTAGGCCTATCTACAATGGTGTACTAGTATTTCTATTAACATAACGTATCAAAAGTTGCAGATCTGATCTTACTGGTTTTGCTGCAATCAGAAGGCAAAACGACAACAGTTGCAATACATTTCTTGAATATCAAATAACATGATTTCTCCCTGTCAGAGGTCCAAGTTTCTCCTGAGTTTCCGGTGCCTCTTCAGCTCTGTTTTTCTTTGAAATTTCTTCCACTTTTCTTTGATAATCCTATTTTTATTAATTCGGTGGCGATTGACAGAGGGGTAGCAATCTTGAACATCATCCAATTCCTTCAAATGTCCCTAGAAGAAAAAGAAAAAAAAAATGCTATCTATTTAAACAAATGCTAGCTCAAAATGAGAACAAGGATTTGGAAGAACTCTACCCGTCCCCAAATTATTGTCCTGCTTTCCTTTTTCGTTCATCCCAAAATAATTGTCTTATTTGAAACTTTCATTTTTAGGACAACACTTTTACTACTTTACTCTTACTTTTTAATTCTACTTTAATTATTTGACACATATATATGGGTTTTAAAGCAAACTGCACATCAAACTAATATTAATAATCCAGTCAAACGTGTTTTTTTAAACCTTACACCAAGTCCACCAAAATGATAATTTATGGACAAAGGAAGTATCACCATATGCGATCAGCTTGTGTACCGTGAAGTAAGTGCTTTTGACCCTCAGTCAATTCCCTAGTCCACCAACAAAGAGTCATCCCCTCACTCACTATTTGGGCCTCAAAATCCCTGTCCACCAACAAACCCGATGGAATGAAACTGCAGTTTTACGGTACACCAAGTTAACATTTCGATACTTCGTTGCCTAACAACTTCTCACCTTGAACTAACGACGCTTATTGGTTTCATTCTCTGACTCTACATACTTTCCTTCACTACCGAACCCAGCAGAAGTGAACTAGCTATCCCCGCATTAGAGTCTTTAAGGATCAACTTTCCTCTGAGAAATTCAAACCCTGATTATGGCACGTTTGCAATTACTGCCTTTAGGAACACTGACATGAGTGTTACAATATTGATTATTGTTAGACTTGACAATTGAGTGGTTTGAATTGGGTTAGAATGGGTAATGGATTGAAACGGATCGAAACCCGTTAAAACTCAAATGTCAAACTGGTTAAAACGGGTTAGATCGGAACAGATTGTGTTTAAACGGACAACGGGTTTAAACGGCCCCGACCCATCTCAACCCAACTTTTCCTCCAAAAAAACATGAATTTATTTATAACATAGGGTTACTCGTTTCAATCCAAAAAATAATAGGTAATGAGTTGCAATTGACAGGCCTAATTACTTTTCTAAATTGATCCGAACCGCTTACTTTTCTAAATTGATCCGAACCGCACCAGTAACACCCTTATTTTGAAGTGTTGACTAAGAAATAGGAGCTCATTTTTCATACAAATGAAGTCATTTACGGTTTCATATACAGATAGGGAGAGAGTGTCTCCATACCAGATGAAGAAGATAACACAACATTAGGCATAGAGGTTCTTTCCGCAGTTAGAAGTAGAGGTGACAAATAGGCAGGTGTGAACGCGCCCATATGGGCAATGGGCTCAAATAGACGGACGAGAAAGTACCCATTTAATAATATTGACATATATGAGCGTCCATTTAAGTGTCTCCATACCAGATGAAGAAGATAACACAACCTTAGGCATAGAGGTTCTTTCCGCAGTTAAAAGTAGAGGTGACAAATAAGCAGGTGTGGACGCGCCCATATGGGCAATGAGCTCAAATAGATGGGCGAAAAGTACCCATTTAATAATGTTGACATATATGGGCGTTCATTTAATCAATACCATACAATTATCCACTAAATATAAAAATTACAGAAAAGAACCTTAATAGTCCAAAGTTCACAAAAAGAACCTTATACTGCAAATCTGGACAATCAACTGCTATAAGGAAAATGTAATGTTGGCAAACCAACTGTTGAGTCAATAACAAGTATCATTACAACAACTTCAGCATCAATTGATAAAATCACGAAAAATTAATGTACATTTAAGTTTGGAGACGTCGCTTTGAAGAAAATATGGCGTATTTAATTTCGAAACCGCCAAACACGAATGGGTAAAGACGAGAAGAGCGCCAAAGCCACATTCTTAAGGAAGAGAAAAGAAACAGTTGTCCAAGTCGAGAAAAAAAAAACTCTTGCTAGCATACCTCTGGGAAAGAACTTTCTGCACACTTTCTTAGTCAAAAGGGACAAAGATAATGTCAGGTACCAAGATGCGAGCAGAATTATCGAGATGAACGGCTTGCGCTACCTTTACTGCAACCGTCTTTCTTCCATATTGCCTCCAGATTTTGAAAGCACTACATTGGTTGAACCTGCATTTATTAATAACACGATGAAATGAGCAAGAATCTCAACAAATAATTTATTAACTTATATAGTACTGGGCACGTCTCAAAGAAGCACCTAGTTGATATTCCTCATTGTGAGAAAAAAAATACATTCACTACCTCAAGCACAGTAAACATCCTAAACAAGGAGCGGCTAATGATCCTCAATATACCGTACAAGTAGAAGCAACTGAAGGTAGAACAATTATATTGTACTGAGTTACAAACGTTTGATTTGTTTTCTTTGCCTTGATATCTCAAAGGCGAAATTTCCCCATTACACTAACATGGAATTTTTTTTTTGATAAAGACACTAACCTGGATTATTTCGAAGGCGAAATTTCCCATAAAGAGATACAATAAAGCTTAAGTAACAACTAGTAGTAGCTTAGAGGATTATTTCACATAAAGTTTCCGCTCCTCATGAAATCAAAGCTATTTGCTGGAATTCATTCAGTGATACTAATAGTTATAGCAAAGGAAGGAAGTAAAACATATTCACCTAAAGTTACTTAGAGGATTATTAGCTCATACAATTTGTTAACCTTCAAGTTTATTTGAAGTGTGCCCATACCCAGTTTTTAGTGGGCGGTCTGGGCATGGGCGAAAATTGTCACCTCTAGTTAGAAGTCATGATACCTAGGCGAAGCCAATATTTAGGTTGAAGGGGGTCAAGATATATGAATTTGGTAAAGATAGTAGGGTCCTGATTGATGCTAATGTGGATACTACGAAGGGTAGTGCCAGACTGCCAGCAGACTTGATGATCTAGGGGCCACAAACGTCGATCACTCTCAGTTAGGTCTATTGAGTGGCCGAGTGGACCTGCGTGAACTCCCTAGGGTTTCTTTTGGGGATAGTCACTCTCAGTTAGATCTAGAGAAGGCCTATGATCGAATCCGACAGGGTTTTTGATGAGCACAGTGGAGGGATTCAACTTTCCAGATAGTTGAATCAAATTGCTAGTATTCTGTTTTTCTTCAGTTTCGATTTCTCTATTATAGAATGGGGAGATAACGAAGATGTTCAAAGCTGCATGGTGTATTGGTGTGTGAGACAAGGGGATCTGATCTCTCTACATGGAAAAACTGGGACATATGATCGAAGCTCTGGTCAGGTCCAAGAGGTGGAAGCCTAAGAAGATCACTAGAACCGAACCTTTTGTATCTCATTTATTCTTTTCAATAATTTGGTGTTATTTAGTGAAGCAACTGAAAGAAATCTTGACGTTATGATGTATTGATTAAGTAAGTTTTGGGCGATATTCGAGCGAAGAATCAATATCAGCAGGTCTAAGATGTTTATCTCCCATAATGTTCCTAGACAGATGACCTGGAACCTTAGTCCATTTTATGGTATAGGTCTCACCGATGATCTGGGAAGCTATCTTTGGGTGTCTTTGTTACACGCATAGTTGTCAAAGTCGAGAGGAGCTAAAAAGTCGATAGGTCCAAATTTGAGACGAGAGGTGAGGCGCTAAAAAGGCGTTCACGGAAATAATATAAATATAAATATATATATATATATATATAGATATAGTTTAACAAATTTCAACAAAAACATGTCAAATAGATAAATAATGGGAATAAACTGGACATTAGAGATAACCCTTTCTTTTTATTTTCAGTTCCAAATCCACAGAGTACATAAATAAAAAAATTTAAAAAAATATGGCAACCAATTAAATAGAATTAGACCAAAAATAGCTTGAAACTGCCCCAATCTAAAAACTAAGCAAGAGACTAACATTTATAGGCGTCGGCAAACAGGTCTGTGGACGTCCAGCAAAAAAATTCTCGCGTCAAAGCGTGGGGCGCGTGACTTCAATTCCAGCGACGGCGAAGGTACAGATAGGTTTGCCTAGTCATGGTGATAGTGGCCTTAGATTGGGTAAAAAGTGAAGATCGGAGGCTAGTTCTGTCCCCGGCTATTCCGGCTACCCTCGTCTTATTTGGGAAGGGTATTCTAATATATATACCAAGAGGCAAAACTACGTCGTTTGGTGTATCAGAAGTTAAAAAAATAAAAATAAAAAAATTAAGTCAGCGACTTTCACGATCTTTTAATGCCTCACGACTTTCTAAAGGCGTCGCCTTTTCAGCGTCTCTTACACATCACCTCGCCTAGGACACATGAGGCGCTACACCCTCGCCTTGCCTCTCGCCTCAGGCGCTCTCCTTTGACAACTATGGTTACACGAGGGTTAGGCGTGGTACTTACCAGTACGTTTTGGAGAATATTTGAAGGCTTTAGCTGCCTCAACGGTGTATCTTATTGATTTGGAGACTTCATCATGATCAGTTCTTGCAAGTTTGAGCCGAGCGGCATTTAACCGTAGACCCCTGGTGTGGATGATAGCATTCACGTTATGCGGGATTGTCCTCTAGCAACGGCGGTGTAGCAGCAAGTTTTACCACCTCTCCAGCTATCATTCCTGGGTCTAGATGTCTGCGTAAAAGGATCTCCTCGTCCAGCCGGGAGCAAGCGGTGTTATCCGATGAGAGCAGTCCAGTCCGTGGTTTCGAAGAAAACCAAATATAACTAAACCACTGTAACCACAACTTCCACCCTCAGACCTACTCTGGTTCCAACCGAAACAACTGGTCTATTGTCTAACATCGGCGTATGTTATCATCAACATTTTGTTGTTTGTATTCCTTATTTTTTTTAAATAGTCTCTTTTTTATCTTATTGAAAAATCAGCGTAGGACAACATCAAATCACGATTCGATGGAGTATAAGTTTATTATAGTATGTTTTAGGTAATAAAATGTAAATCATGGATAAGATATTAAAAATACTATAAATCACTATTTTTAGAATTTAAGAAAAAATAATTTTTAAAATCATTTGAAGTACAGCCAGTCATGGTCATGGCCTAATGGGCTACACCGCTCGGCCTGTTCCGGCAAGCTCAACAGGTTAAGCAGTGGGGGTTCATAGCATCTGCTAGCCTAAAAGAAACACTGCTTTAAACAAAAACAAGTCTTTTCATAGACCAAGGGCTTCACCTACTGCAGCATTTAAAAAACGAAAAAATAAACGCTTTCTTAAACACAATTTGCTTGAAACGTAACTTTTTAATTGCTAGTACGTTTGGTGCAGCGTTTTATAAATTTTTTGTCGCAGCATTGGGTCGGTGAGGATTATAGTTGCCCCATTCTCCATTGGGTCCAACATGACGGAGCACAGAGGCTCAAGTTCTGGCTGATTGTCTTCTTATATGTCAATTTCATATTCAGTAATTTAGAGTTGTGTGATTCTTATTCAGGCTATCTATCCTAGGTGAGCTCTCATCACTGATCCGTCCCAGCTCTCTTATGCTGCTTGTCAGCTGGGATCCAGCCGAACCCTCGAACCTGATTTCGTGTACTGTGTTCAATGACAACTTCCCAGAACCAAATTTGCACAGTTGTCAAGTATTCCAGACTTCAACTAGCTAAAGAATCTACTCGTACTACAAATGTCTCAAAATGCTCTATCTGGGAGTTTGGTCTTCGTCTTCGGGTTGTCTTGCTAATCAGACAAAGTGACAACGGCCAGCAAAGAACAGGAAGCAGTAAAGAGAAGAGCGATAAAGGACGATTATTGCGAATCCAATGAGAATAACTGTAATTTCTATTTTTAATGGTAGAAGAAACAGGGTTAGACATGTTTAACCACATTGTACCCAACCATAAACCCTAAAATATGGATATGAAGTGATATCTATTATATACATCCCCTCAACACTAAATTCCAGAAGTAGATTATATTAGCAAAAAATCATGTGGAAAGAACAAACCCACCTCTGCTTAACTGCAAACATAATATCATAAATACCTTTCAGAAAGGTTTAGAAGTATAAAATGAGAAAGTAGCCTCTAAGAACAAACAATCATACTTGATTCAAAATGAGTAAACATCTAGAGATAAACAGAGAGAATTGAACATTTACCACATAAGCATATGTTGGATCCTCCCAAAAACCATCGGACTATAAGCATCATCCCCATTGCAAGAGAAAGCATGCGCAGCGTACAATAGCATTAGACACGACGTCTCTTCCTGAGTCGGCAGCCATTATGGGGACGCCGAGTTGTGTCTTCGATGTATACAATGGGATTTTGATCATTTCGAGAATTAGTAAAGCCATTACGAAAAGCCAAAATCGCTTCTCTCTTTTTCTTAAAGAATGTAAATCCATTCACTTTCACTACAACTGACTTCAATCCCATATTCTTTGCAAGTCGTCCTACATGTTCTGCAGCTGCTTCAGCAGAATATCGAGAAACATCTGGCCCTCCTTTCATTTTTGACAGAAGTCCCCCAGAAGCCCCGACTTTTCTGCTCCCCCCAGCATCTGTCACAGTGACATAGGAATTGTTACGCATTATTTTTATATGAACTATATCTGAATTTTGCTCAACAGTATACTGAGAGTACTGATTGTCACCAAATCTATCCCTTCCACTGTCCTTTAAAATTCCCCTCAGAGAGTTCACGGATCTAGTATCCCTACCAGTCTGAAACGGCCTGTTATTTCCGTCAGTGAATCTATTATTCCAATTTGTCACAAATGGCTTAGTGTTCCTCTCCATGGGACTAGTGTTGAAGCCCATTTCGGAGGGGCCAGTGTTCCTAGTATTTTGCACCATCTCAAAGGTTCTGTTTGTGAATCTATAATTCTGACCCGCCTCAAATGGCCTATTATTCCTCTCTGTGAGTCTAGTATCAAATCCCATTTCTAAGGGCCCAGTATTCCTAATATTTCGCTCCATCTCAAGGGTTCTGCTATTCCTAAGCATTTCATTCGGTCTAGTATTCCAACCCATCCCTAAAGGTCCAGGACCCCTTAGCATCTCGGAGGGCCCGTTACTCTCTGTGGATCTAGTATTCCAGCCCGTCTCAAGGGTCCCAGGATTACTAGTGTTCCTCTCCATCTCAATGGTTCTGGTATTCCTATACATTTCTGTGGGTCTAGTATTCTATTCTGTCTCGAAGGTTTCACTTTCCCTTTGCATCTCTGTAGATCTAGTATCAATCTCCTTCTCAAACTCTTTTGGAGCAGCAGAATGTAAGAAACTCCTAAAATTCATAGTATTAGGAAGAGACTTTGATTGTGAACATCCCAATTTCAAGCCCATGTTTCCCCAAAGAATAGGCACAACATTGTCCGGAAGACGAGTTTGGCCCTTCGAATTCTTGGACATTGCTGCAAAACACACAAATATTTAGTAAGTAAAGGAAACACCAGAAGTGTACAGAACAAAGGATCTCTAAATTCAAATGGACCACTAAAGTTTCCCAATAAACAACACCCCCAGGCCACCAAGACAACTACAAATTGCCAATACATTTTACCGCAACTTTGCAGTATCCACAACCCGACAAGAATATGCAGATAACAATGGCTACCATTCTTACAAGAAACTGAACAAGAATATTTCTTCTTAAAAGATCGAAAACATTCTGATTCGTTACAAACAAATATGACCAGAATGAAAGAAAAAAAGGCGATTTAAATATCTAAATGCATCAACAACTGATAAACTTCAGCGCCATGGGAAAATTTATGTAAATAGGTGCTATATGTGCAAATGCGAGGGGGAAAGTGTTAATCATTTATTGTTGCACTGCACAGTAGCAAGGGAGTTGTGGGACTTTGTCTTTAATTTGTTCCAAACACTATGGGTAATGCCGAACTCAATTAAGGAGATGCTCAGATGTTGGTCTCTGTATAGACGAAGAAGGAGGAGCCTTTGGGTCACTACTCCATTGGTGATTTGTTGGACAATTTGGAGGGAAAGAAACGCTAGGATTTTTTAAAATGAGGAGAGAAGCTTAGTGAAGATCAAGGAACTGATTCTGCGGACTCTGTTTTTTTGGTGCCATGAGTTGATAGCTCTTGGTACAAACCCCTTTGTACAGTTTGTGGATAGTACATCTAATGATTAGTTTTTTTTTTTTTTTTTGTATACTCTATGGGTACAGAGGACGCGTAACCTGATTTGACGCCTTTTTTTTTGTTCTTACTTATCAAAAATAAATAAATATATATATATATATGTATATGTATAAATAGAGAGAGAGAGAGAGATCAAGAATAATATATATATATATATATATATATATATAGGGAGAGAGAGAGTGATTTGCGATTTATGTTATTGTTTAGGTTTTGCCGAGTTGTGTGGTAGGTCGTATTGGGTAAGTTGATGATGGTGGAAACTAAAAACAAAGCTTTGGTCTCTAGCATGTTGATGAAGATGATTGGTCGTATATACAAAGATATAGTTGCACAAGGAAAGCACCAAAACCATTTTTTTCACAATAGAGATGTTCATTAAAAACGAAATGCTAAAAACAGGCCCTCCTCATCATTGGTAAGAAAACGGTCTCCACTTAACAAGACAGTCTCAGGAACCCTCACCAGAACCTGACCAAAGATATTTTCTCATCAACTTCTCAAAGTCTAGAGAGCAAGATACGTGATTTTTGTATCATCCTCCCCCCCCCCAGCAAAAAAGTAAGCCTCCTCACAACTCTCTTCACCACACACCTAAAAGGCTAGACTTTGAGAGCCTCCCAAATGCACTGCAAGATAGACAAAGGGAAAGTCCAGAACGCAATATTGCAAAATAAGCAAACTCCCAAAGGCTAATGCCACCAATATATTAGTGAAATGCTAGCATTAAATAAGTTTTCTATCTTGATGCTCCATAATGCTCAAAGATTTTAACGATAGCAAGGGCATCTTTGATCCCACAACACGGTCAGTCAAACCAAAATGTGGCATCACATGTGAACCGAAGATGCAAGACCCACCCGCACGCATACACATAGGATACCCCTCAATCAACCCTATCTCCCCAGGCCTATAAAGCATTACACAAACACGTCAACAACTCGATTAAAAACCAAAGAATTATGATAACCCTAACGAAGGAATCTCAAAGCAGAAACAATTTCTTAGGCTCAACATTGACAATGACCGGGATTGGAGGACCTAAAGCAACCAATAAACACATGCCTCTACCTACCAACCAAACCCATTATGCTACACTATTTTGCGAAGAAAACCCAATTGTCTCGTGCTTTTCCAATTCAAGCTAAAGAACCAGCAATTTTTTATTCATGTTGATATCCTCCAAAACCTCACTATCCAGGACTCAAACAGCTGCACCCAAGGGCATAAACTTTATTCAACAGAGACAACAAAATTACCTTAATAGCAAGCATTCACCAACGGAGCACCAAACTATACTAATACCATATCTCACTTTCTACAGACAAACACATGAACATCATATGAAAATAAGGAATCACCCTGAGATAACATCACAAGAGTTAGGATGATAAAATCTTTAAAACGCTCTAGCAAATATATTATGATATCACTCAACCAACGAAAAATACTTCTGTTTAAAAATCGTGAAAGATAAGTGGTGTGGCGACACAGAATTGTGAATAGCCTTTCCCATCCTATTTAATATTGCAGCCAATAAGGATGAGCTGGTTACGTCTAATTTATGCATCGAAGAAGGTATAGCCACCTCGGAACCCAATTTTTAGAAGAAATCTGCAAGGTTGGGAAATAGAGCCTCTAGTCCGCTCTTGGGGTAAATTTATTTGCAGCAGATTTATGGCAACAGGGAGGACAGAGTGCCTTGGAAGGGGGCTAAAGGCAGGAAATCTTCAGTTTAATCGAACATTTTGGTTTTGACAAACAATAAAAAGCCTCCTTTTCCTTGAAAACTGTGTGGAAATCAAAGGCTTCATGTAGAGTACCTTTTTTTTTGTTTGGGAGGCGATTAATGAAGCTATTCTTACAGGGGTAATCTTCGAAACCGAAAGATGATAAATGTAATTTTTTTTTGATAAGATGATAAATGTAAATAGGTGCTTTATGTGAAGGAATGAGGAAAGTGTCAACAATCTCTTGATACTCTGTTCGGTGGCATGGAATTAATTTCTTGTTCAACCTATTCCATGCGTCGTGGGTTATGCCAAGCACAGTTAGCGAACTATTTATTTGTTGGCCCTAAACAAGAGCGGGAGGAGGAATAGGATTTGGGACACTGCTCCTCTGGGAGTATGTTGGATAATATGGACGAGATATTGTATTTCACTCAAGAGAAGTGAAAGAAACCATAGGGCGTTTGAAAAGGAGAAGATGACTATTTCTAGTATGAGTCCATTCTTCAAACACTGTTCTTTTAGTGCACAGGGTCTTTGCATATAGCTAATTCTTTTGTCAATTTTGTGGATAGTTTTTCAATTTAGTTAGCTCCGTGTCATTGAGTATACTTCAAGTGTACACAGGACGCGCCACCAGTTTTGGCGCCTTTTATATATAACTTTATTTACTTATTTGGAACAAAAAATATCATGAAAGATGAACTTACTGTAAGCTTCCAACAAAGCTGTGCAACAGGATGCAGGAACCGGTGACCAAGGTAACTCTCGAAGAACATGCTGGAGACAGAAGACTGAATTATCATTAACCCAAAACAGATCCAAGAGAACCAAGAATGATATTATTTATTTTTTATCTTTTTTCCTTTACTTATTTCCATTATTAAATATATTTTTCCACTTTCATGGGCTCTCCCAGCATGTAATCCTCTTTCCTCCAAGTACATAAAATTGTTTTTCCTGTCCCAGAAAAAAAGAGAGCAGTGAAATCATCTTAAATTACACCAGCAACCAAGAGTACCTTAACACAGTCGCCAACAACATGAGCATCCTCGTCAGGACTGAATTCAGCCTTGCCTACACACAGAGAACGCTTTAGTATGCAATCCATTCTCGAAGATTTCTAATGAATGAAATGTAAAGGCAACCAAACTCCAGCATTAACATAAGAGCAGCTGATTAGAACCCTTAGTCTGTCCTGATACAATTTGATAAACCAGACAAGACCGGATGTACCCTAGATTATGCAGAAAGGACACAAGAAGTCCAAACAAACAAAAGAGTACACTAAAAAGAAATACAAATTCTCAACTCTTGCTCTCTGCATAACATGACCAGAAATAAGAGAATATCTTTCTCAGTCTGTCCTTATACATATATTTTTTTTATAAGTGTACTATATTGTGCAAAGAGGGACTCAAAGTCCCATTAAATAGAGTTCAATACACACAAACACAAAACAAAAAATAAAACTCTTGCTTTCAAGAAGATATGGCCATGAAAAAAGAAAGGGAATCAACAAAATCAATACTGATCACAACACGAACAGGGGTTTTAAAGCCTAAACTAACAAACCAAAACTAGATGTTATTGACAGTTTTTATTTGATAGTCCGATGCTTTCAAATTAAGCATATTTTCTTCAAAACGAAAATATGTTTTACCCCTGGGCTAAAAAAATTTAGTGGTCAACTTGTTTTCTCCACAAGCTTTTTAGTGAACTTCTAGTCCACTTCATATAATCTTATATATCTCTGATCACTAAAACTTGTTCTCTTATCAAAGGGGAAAAAAAATAAAGGAAGAAAAAAACCTTGTTCATAATCTTGAACTCTGCGGTCTACCTCCCCAACGTCTGCAGATTGTCTCAATATTCCTTCTACTTTAGTTCCTGTTACAGATTTAAGATACAGTTGAAAGCAATAATAATAAATAACCACAAAAGTAAATGACAAAAAATTTGTATCTCTTCTGATGTTGCCAAGCAAAAAGGTTGTCTTAATTCATATTTATAAACAGTTTTACTGCTCTGCATACATGCTATTGAAATAGATAACATTGTAAATAATACCTCATGTCAAAAAATTAATCCATATAGGAATTCTCACTTATTCCAGAATAAATGATCGGGAGCAGAGAAGATCCTCCCCCTTCTTGATATCCTTTCCCATGTGTCTATCCATAACACTTCTGATTCTTGTTTTTGGGTGTTGGAGGGTTCGAGCCAGTACTCGTGTCGTTCTTATCTTTCCCATTTGATTCGACCACTTACCCCTATTTCTCTCTCCTCTTTCATCTGAAATTCTAGGGTCCCATTCAAAGTTAGAGCCTTTGTTTGGTCTCTGATTCTTTATAAAAATACTAACAATTTCTTCTAGAACAGTGAAAAACAGTCTGTTTGGAACAGTTTGAGAAAGCTTTGCGGTGCCCCCCTTTGTATAGATGCAAGTAAGAGATTCTGAGAGGTACATAGATACTAGTTTATTGTGGGTCAGGTGTTCACTGTTTTATGGACAGAATGGAATTACAGATTATTTAGAAACAGGCGTTGTATTGAACATTGTTTTGGGACATAGTGGATTTTACGGCATCCATCAGGCTTCGGCCTAGAGGGCCTACAGAGGAGTGTCCATTTCAGACATTCAGCGTGATTGGTTTTTTTAATAAAAGAAGAAATTTCATAGATTAAGAGGAAGATACAACAAAATGGACGATAAGTCTATAACAAAAAGAAAACCAAAATAACAAAAGCAAAGAGCTCCGCTCATGCTTGATTTTCCGAAAAGGGGACCCCACTAAAAGCCAATCTTGTAGATGCCCACAGTGAAGCCAAGAAAACACCCCTTTTCCCATAAAGAAGGCATTGAAACAGCCTGATCCCTGAAAATTTTGAAATTTCGTTCAGTCCAAACACACCAGAAAATCACAAAGACCCCACACGGCCACAAGATAGATCATTCAACTCCTCACCGAAAACCTCTAAACTTCACCTACACAAAAGATGCGATAGAAGCTGGAATAATCCAAGACTCCCCAGCCACCCCCAAGTATATTGTGCCAAAGAGAACAGGCACCACCACAATGAAGAAACAAATTATCATGATAGCCATGAAGACACTTACCTGTTTTTTTATATAAGTAAGATATGTTTAAAAAAAAAAAAAAAAACAGGTGTCACATCAGGAGGCGCATCCTATGTACACCGGGAGTATATATTAACAACTTAAAAGACATCAACAAAAAAGGCAGATAGACTGTCCAAAAAATCTACAAAAGAGTTATCCAAAGACGGAAGCGACCCGGAGCACCAAAAAAAATAGGGTCTGTGTGACCAAATCCTTCAATCAGTCCAAACTGGTCTCCTTGTTTTCGAAAGCTCTATAATTCCTCCCATTCCACACCATCCAGCAAATAGCCAAAGGGACCGCATCCCAGCAGCTGCTCCTCTTCCTTCTCTTATGCAAAGACCATCTGAGAAGAAGATCCCTGATCGAGCTAGGCATGACCCATGAAATATGAAAAAGATTAAAAACATAGCCCCAAAAAACCTCCGCTACTAGGCAATGAATAAGCAGATGATTGATAGACTCCCCCCATCCCTTTTGCACATATAGCAAATACATAGATCTTTTTCCAAGCTCGCAAATTATCCCCAGTAAGAATTCCACCCTTGACAGCTTCCCACATAAAAAAAGCCACTCTGGATAGCGCCTTTGTCTTCCACGCCGAACACCAAGGGAACACTTTACAATTGTCAGTAAGCTTCTCGTAGTAGGACTTAATGGTAAACATACCAACCTTAGCCTCCTCCCACCAGACTTTATCTTCGCTATTGCCATTAATTTTCTGATCGTATAAAAATTCCAAAAACTGGCCCACCACCTCCAGTTCCCAGTCATGTGAGTTCCTGCAAACTGGATTCCAGATTGCTTTAAAGTTTGTAAAACTTACAACTGAATAGACAAAGGCTTCTTGATTACCAACTCACCTGAGAGAGTATCAAGAAGAGTGGCCACTTCCACTGCCTCCCAATCATTAAGATGACGGAAGAAGTGAAATTTCTCAAAGACATCACTAAGCGCCCCCCCCCCCCCCGAAACAAATTTTGAAATAGGAGCCAAATGAAGGTTCTTCATTGCCCGGTGTCGGAATTATAGAATTTTATTTTGAGTCTCGCTGGAGTTCCTTGGGTAATGCCGAGATCGACTAAGGATATGTTTTTGTGCTCGGAAGAGGAAAAATCTAATATGAAAAACTGCTCCTTTGGAAATGTGCTGGACAATTTGGAAGGAGCGCAATCGTATAGTATTGGATAATAAAGAATCGTCCATAGCTAACATCAAGAACGCGCTGAGTCGCCGTATAAACGCAAAAGAAAAAATAGTATGTGGGAAGCGACTCCGTTGGCCGTTTGCTAGAGCATCTGGAAAGAAAGAAACGGCAGAGTTTTCAATATCAAAGAAAGGAGCGTCGAAAGACTTAAAGACTTGATTCTCCAAACTCTGTTTTTTGGTGTAATGAGCTGAATTCTCAAGGGGTCAATCCATTTGTAGATTTTGTGGATAGGATTGCTATTAGGTAGCTTGGTTTTTGGTATACTCCCTATGTATATAGGTTGCGTCTCCTTTTGACGCTTATTTATATATAATATTCTATCTTTACTTATCAAAAAAAAAGAGCGCGCTGATTCGCACTATTTACTTTTGGAGTTCAAAGACATTATCGCTTAGCTCTGATGAATATAATGTTGATTTTGTTAATAATTTTACAATTTCTTAGTTTGGGCTAGGGAATACTTCTAGTGTACCAAAGATGCGTCACCTATTTTGACGTTTTTTGGTATATAATATTTACTTATCAAAACAAAACAAAAAGGAGCCAGATGAACCGAGGAGAGAAGGTATGGACAAGGTAAAGCAAACTGTAACGAAACCTAACCACCCACACATCTTCCTAAAACGGGATCTCCATTTCCCCCAAGCCCAAACCTATTACGAGTGAGAGAGAGAAACAAGGGATAGCACGTACAAAGGACGCATAGCCTGCTTCAACGTTTTTTGGGTATATATATATATATATATATATATATATATATATATATATATATATATATATATAATATTTGCTTATCAAAAAAAAACAAGGGATAGCACCAATGAAGCATGGGCACCCACCCACCTCGTGAGCCCCTTAGAATCACCTCCCAATGTGACCTCAGGTATGACATGGCCAAGACAAAACTCTACAACATATCAAGGAAACATAGGCACCCACCTCGTGAGGCCCCATGTTAATCTCCGCAATACCACACTTGGCCAGATTAATGTTAGGGCCAGAAATAGACTCAAAGATCAGTCTGGTCAAACATTCTTAAAGATTCTTGTAACTCAGGCAAAAAGAGAATCGTGAATGTGACACCCTAATATGGTCCCTCCCTACAGGTCACCTCTCAACTAATCCCACCTCCTCTCCTCTCATCATCAACCGACTAAGAATATATGTGCTGCAAGATTGAACAAAATAAGGGATAGGGGATCACCCTGGTGCAACCGTCTCGAGGCATTGAACTACTCCGAAGCCTTACTGTTGCAGTGACCAAAAAGGAGGGAGAACGAAAACACCCTTAAACCTTTTTTTTTTTTTGATAAGTAAAACACCCTTAAACCATTGTCATGATCAACTAACAAAACCTTTACGTTCCATAACAATGTTGACGAAACACCAATCCACTCTATCATGTGCCTTTCCGAAGCTAAGTTTTAACACCAAACCCCTCCTACCCCTACGATCCACATCCTCCACCACCTTATTAGCAACCAAAGCCGCATCAATGCACTGATGATCCCTTACAAACGCACACTGAGCCATGGAGATAGTCATCCGAACTACGCATAATCGCATAGACAAAACCTTAGCGATGATTTAATACAAACCGGTAACTAAACTGATATGCCTATAGTGATCAACTCTCCTCCATTCATCCTTCTTAGGGACCAGGGTGATGAAAGTGGAATTGATACTCCTCCAAAAAATCCGATTTTCACGAATATCCCAAAAGAACCCTCATAAGATCACCCTTCTCCTCCACAATTGAAAAAAGGCGATCAAGAAACCATCATGGGAGCCCTCGCCTCTTAATCCTCGGAGAAAGCTCTTTAAAGCCACTCACCCGTCTCCCAAGGAAGAGCACCCCCACTCTAGACCTTGATCAGACGCCTATGCCTACGAATAAGTAATTCCTTTGATCATAGACTAATGCATTGGTTTCTTATTTACTTCCTTTTTAGCTGTTCAGATTTGCGTTTATGTTTTTTATTCATTGACACCTTGTGTGTCTCATGTAACTTCTTTTTCTTTTAATGCAATCTTATTCTTATCAAAAATAAGAGATTAAGTTAGAGCTTAAAGCTCAATCTCAATTCAATGACAAACCGAAATGCTCTGAAGCATTAAGTGTTCACCGATAGATAACACTACTAGGACTAGGGTTATTTGCCAAGAAAAAGGCCCATTCTGCTAATACTACTAGGACTAGAAAAACACTGTCAACTATGAATTAGTAAGTATATCCCTATCTTATAAAAGTTATAAGATAATTAAACAACTAATATTTAATTAATTATGAACTCGTATTTACCGAGGGCACTAGGCTCTTCGTCTTTAGCATCTGCTTTCAAAGTCTTACCATAAGCATTCAACATACAAGAGCAGAATAACTCCTATGTGAGTCAAATAACAAACGAATCATCAACCAAGGATGCAGCAGCAGAGTCTAAATCAGGTAGCCACATTTTCAGTCAAATTCATAATAAACCACATACACTTTTTCAGGTCTCGGGCTAAGTGAATTCAAATGAAAAAGTAAAATGGTAGACGAGACACAAAAGAGAAAAACATTCAATCTTGACAAAAGTCAACGAGCAGTATATATAGATTAAGAAACCTCCCAATCCCAATCCCAATCAACTCAATTTTTTGAAGCATACAATCTCTTACACAATCAATGAAATAAAGAACATACAAATTTACCGAAAGATCGCAACCCATAAGCGGGATATGAAGAAGTAAGCAGAGTGGAGAACCTCCGAGCTGCCATGTTTGAGCTCAGAAGACCATCTCCAACCTGTACCCCAAATTTGGTTAGATTTTACTCCAATTTTGGTTTATTTCGGTATCAATAGCTATCAATCCTACCCACCCACGAGCACAAATCTCTTCGCAAATAGAATATTACTTAACATTTTTAATTTTTATTTCTTTTACTTTATTTATCAATATGTATATTAATTTGCTATTAACCTTTTAAATAATTATTATTAAGATTGCATAATTAATAATTTTAGAATATTAAATAATTTTATAATTATAATATTATTTACATCATAAATAATATTTTTAAATTAGTAATTTTTTAAACTAAATTGAAGAAATATAATTTAATAAACATGCAAGCACTTGAAAATACCAAAAAAAATATTATAATCAATACATAATAATTTATTTATTTACTTTTATATAATATATACAAATAATTGAAAAAATGTTAATTAATTATAAATTATTGAATTAAAAATGTTCAATAATTTAAAATAGATAATATTATTATTATTTATTTTATTATTATTTATATTATCTAATATTAGATATTTATTAGTTTTTAATATATTTAAATTAAGAATATCATATTATTAACTGTTGGAAACTTGTTTCCATAAAACTTGAATAACGGAGTTATGTAAGTGTATAATGTGGGAATCCCACATTGGGAACAAAATGAAATAAGATCTACCTTATAAGGTAGAGCTTTGAGCTTTACTTTCGCGCCCCACTACACTTTGTGTAGGAGGAAAGACCTACCTAGGTGTAGGTCCAAACCAAACAGCCCGCCCGCCCGGCTTGGCTTGGTTGGTTGGTCGCCTATCGAACCTATCTTTTGCTTCAGACAACCATAAACTGTCTCCAGAAACGGTTGTGTCTGTCAACCGCTCCCAACCAATCGCCACTTAAATACCCTAAAAACTCGACATAGAAATTTCGCCGATTTACAACCTTTCGCCTCTATACGTAGATTACAAAGATTACGCTGCTCTTGATTCGCCGAAGAAAAGAGGATCGCCTCTTCAATCACGTAAGTATCCTAAACCGAAACCCGAGACATACTCGATTTATCCCGTCGACCGATAACGGGTCGGCTTTTTGTCTTAAGGAAAGAGCTTAATTGCTCGAGGATATTTTCACTCTCTTCCTTACACACTCTGGAAATCTAAATCAGTCATACCATCTATATAACAATCTTAAGACAAAATTCATTTTGGCTTGGTTTCGTTTCCAGCAAAGGAGAGATTCTGCATCTTTTGTAATTTGTTTGTTGCACACAAACTTCCGATTCTGTTTCTCAAACTGTATATAAAAGCTAGTAATCGCACCATAACTTAATCTCGATTATTAAGTATACACGTATTAAAACACAGATTACATATTAAAACAGCTTCAATTGCTTGTTAGCATTCACGTTTGCATCGTATTTGATTCTGCATTTACATTGCAAACATATTTACGTACACTTTCGACTGCTAAAAGCTTGTTTCGCAATTGCATAAACCCCGCATACTATAACAATCCGAATGCTACTGCATTAACTTAAAATAGCCTGCTTCTGGGAATTTTTGCATGCTGCTTGTGGTTATCACAGTCAACGGATAGACTTCTCACAGATTTTCCAAATCAGTAAATCTGCATAACCTGTTTTAAGTTACTGCATGTTTCTGTTATCCGAATCAATCCGTATCTGTTCCAGTTTTGTTTAAATCTGTATTTCAGTTTTCAGTTCTGTTACATATTACAGATTCTGCCTGTTGTGTTAAACTGTTTACAGATTCATACTGCATAACATGTTTCTATTGCACTTCCTATTCCAGTTTCAGGTTCATAAAGCATGCAAATCTAATTCTCGGAAATTTCTGATTCTGCATGCTATTTAACACATTCGCCAAGTGGTTTTGTTTCTATTTCGCTTTGCTCAAACAAATTTTAACGCTTTAATCTATTACCGTATTCGCATCGCGCGCTGCCTCAATCTGGTTTAGATACAGATTCAATCTGTTTATGTTTTAGTCTGTACAGATTACAGAACTTGATCCTGCATGAAGTTATAGAACCTGGTTTATGTACTAATAGTGCATTCAGAAATCTGTACAATTCTGCCTTGATAAAATACGTAACCTCGCTTAAATGCATATAATGCATTTAAAATGGTTGCAACTACAAACTGTTTATAACTTGTTTATATTACAAGCTTTCTGTGCGATTACATCCGTTTATATACTAATCTGTTAGGTTAACAGAAATCCGGTAATTCAGAAACTTGCCTAAACTGTAATAACCTGTTTACATCACATTCAGTTTTCTGCTACAGATTTTAATACTGCTTAAACTGTAATAGATTCAGCCTGGTTTTTGGCAAAGGCATTCAGCCTGTTCTCAAACCAATTAAGGCTATTCTAATTAATACTTAACTGTATTAATAATAAGTGTTTTAATAAGACTACACAGGAGAGTCTATTAAAATATGTTGCTAATTATATAGAAACAATAGTGTTTCATATAACTTAGCATAATCTTGTTTGTGTGCAGCATGGCTTCCAATTCGGAAAAGGAACCCGCTGCTGTACAACCGCCCATGCCAGAAATGATGCATACCACCGTTCACACTCACGGTGAGCGCCCGAAAAAGTTTGTAGGCAAAGAGTTCAAGAGATGGCAACAGAAGATGCTCTTCTACCTTACGACGTTGAACCTGTCCAAATGCCTGAAGGAATCAACCCCTATCTTGAAAGAAGGGGAAACGGATCGCACCGCCGTGGCCGCTGTCGAGTCATGGAAGCACTCCGACTTCCTTTGCAGGAACTACGTCTTAAATGGACTGGATAACTCGTTATACGACGTATACAGCCCATTTAAGACGGCCAAGGACCTTTGGGAATCATTGGAAAAGAAATATAAAACCGAAGATGTCGGCTCGAAGAAATTCGTAGTTGCTAGGTTTTTAGAATTTATGATGAATGATTCCAAAAGTGTTGTGACACAAGTTGAACAACTCCAACTTATCTTGCACGAGATAGCAGCCGAAGGAATGATAGTTTCCGAAGCATTCCAAGTCGCGGCAATGATCGAGAAGCTACCTCCCGCGTGGAAAGACTTCAAAAGCTATCTCAAGCATAAACGCAAAGATATGTCGTTGGAGGATTTGATCCTAAGGCTACAGATTGAGCAGAATAACCGAGTCGCCGACAAGAAGCAGCTTCGCCCCATAGAAGGGGCGCATGTGGTCGAGCAAGACGCCAAGAACGGGAAGCGTAAAAGCTCCGGGGAAGGGACGTCTACGCAAGGAAAGAAGTACAAGTTCAAGGGCAAGTGCTTGAACTGTGATAAGAAGGGCCATAAAGTTGCGGAGTGCCGAGGCAAAAAGCGGGTCAAGCGTGAAGCCAACATGGTTGACGAAGAGATCAGCATGGTATGTGTCGTCTCCGAGACAAACATGGTTGGCACGGGCCGCGAGTGGTTCGTGGACACCGGCGCGACGCGTCATATCTGCGGCGATGCCAAGATGTTCTCGCTTACAACAAGGTGAAGTCCGGGAAAAGCTTTTCATGGGCAATTCATCTACTTCTGAGTGGAGTGGAGGCAAAGGCCAAGTGACCACGAAAATGACGAGTGGGCGGGAGTTGGTGCTAACCAATGTCCTTCATGTTCCCGACATTCGCAAAAATTTGATCTCGGTTCTCTTTTGGTTAAACATGGGTTTAAGTTGGCTTTTGAGTCGGACAAGTTTATCCTAAGTAAGAGTGGGGTTTTTATTGGTAAAGGTTACCTCGATGAGGGCCTTTTTAAGTGTAATGTAATGGTGGTTAACACCGCGTACAAAATTGATAATAAAAGTGCTACAGCACCATCTTCTTCTTACTTGCTTGAGCATTTCAATATTTGGCATTATCGATTAGGTCATGTTAACTATGACTCTATGAGACGATTAATGAAAATGGAATTAATTCCTCCAAGTCGCATTAATAAAAATAACAAATGCCATACTTGTGTTGAAGCTAAGCAAACAAGAACGCGTCATTTAAGACAATCGAGCGCGTGACACAACACCATTAGATATGGTTCATAGTGATCTATGTGACTTAAAATCCATAGAATCTTATGGCGGAAACAAATACTTCATCACCTTTATTGATGATTGTACCCGGTTTTGTCATCTCTATCTCTTAAAAAGTAAAGTTGAAGCCTTCGAAGCTTTTAAACTTTACAAAAACGAAGTCGAGAATCAACTTTCAAAGAAGATAAAAATTCTTAAGTCTGATCGAGGAGGTGAATATGTTTTTCCCTTCAAAGACTTCTGTGCTGACCACGGGATTATTCACAAAGTTACACCCCCATATAGCCCACAATCCAATGGGATTGCCGAAAGAAAAAATCGAACCTTAAAGGAAATGATGAACGCATTATTGCTTCAATCCGGCCTACCCGACGAAATGTGGGGGGAGGTGGTGCTCACTGCCAATTACTTGTTAAACAAGCTTCCCACAAGAAATTGGACAAAACGCCCTATGAATTATGGCATGGTCGAAAACCATCCTACAAATACCTCAAAGTGTGTGGGGGTGCCTAGCTAAAGTAGTTGTCCCACCACCTAAAAAGGTTAAAATCGGTTCCAAAACCGTGGATTGTACTTTATTGGTTATGCAACCCATAGCATATCGGTTCTTAGTCCATAAATCGATAATCCGAAATCGAGGTGAATACCGTTATGGAATCATCTTTCCTCTAGAAATGCCACGTTTTTGAAGCTATCTTTCCTCTAAAAGATACTTCAATTGACGCCATTTCCTTGGTCAATTGACGAACAAGATAACACCTCACAAGCAATAGTCCCTATGGCTATTGATCAAGGTATTCATCAAGATGAAGACATTGATGAACCTCGTCGAAGCAAGCGAGCTCGCAGTAAGACCTTTGGACCAGACTTTGTGACCACGTTTCTCGTGGATAATGAACCACGTACGTTCAAGGAAGCAATGTCTACTCCCGAGGCTCCACAATGGAAGGAAGCCGTCAACGGCGAAATATCTTCCATTATGCAAAACCACACATGGGAGCTCGTCGACCTTCCCAAAGGTTGCAAACCCCTAGGGTGTAAATGGGTCTTCAAACGAAAATTGAAACCTGATGGGTCCATTGATAAATACAAGGCCCGGCTAGTCGCCAAGGGTTTTAATCAAAAGGAAGGTGTTGATTATTTTGACACCTATGCTCCAGTTACTCGAATTACTTCAATTCGCCTACTGATTGCCTTCGCGGCACTACACGGTCTCGAGATACATCAAATGGATGTCAAGACCGCTTTCCTCAACGGTGAACTTGAAGAAGAAATCTATATGAAACAGCCAGAAGGCTTTATTGCTCCAGGCAATGAAACTAAGGTCTGTCGACTGGTCAAATCTTTATACGGTCTAAAGCAAGCACCAAAACAATGGCATAAACGTTTTGATGACGTTATACTTGCTAATGGCTTCAAGACTAATGAATGTGACAAGTGTGTATACGCTAAGAATACACAACAAGGTTACGTCATTATATGTCTCTACGTTGATGACATGTTAATTATTAGTAGCAATAATAACATGATCAAAGACACCAAAAAGATGTTGGCCAGTAGATTTGACATGAAAGATTTAGGGTTAGCCGATGTCATCCTAGGTATTAAAATATCTAGAACATCCGAGGAGATCGTTTTATCACAATCTCATTATATTGAGAAATTGCTAGAGAAATTTAGCAACGGTGATACAAGCATTGCTAAGACTCCAATCGACCCTAACTTTCATCTCAAAAAGAACCTACACGAGAGCGTATCTCAAATTGAATACTCTCGAATCATTGGAAGTCTTATGTATCTTACGAACTGCACGCGACCTCGCACAAACAGTTAACCGATTGAGTCGGTTTACAAGTAATCCCGGCCCCGATCAATGGAAAGCCATTGTAAGGACTCTTAGATATCTTCGATACACTAAGGACTACGGGTTGCATTACTCCAAGTATCCGGCAGTTATTGAAGGATACAATGATGCTAACTGGATTTCTGATACTAACGACTCCAAGTCAACAAGTGGATTTGTATTCACTCTTGGTGGCGGTGCCATTGCATGGAAATCTTCCAAACAGACTTGCATTGCAAGGTCTACTATGGAATCAGAATTTATCGCCTTAGATAAAGCAGCTGAGGAAGCTGAATGGTTACGTAACTTCCTTGAAAATATTCCAAAGATGGCCACGCCTGCCGCCATATGCATCCATTGCGTCAAGCCGCAATTGGAAGGGCACAAAATAACATGTATAATGGTAAGTCCCGCCATATAAGGCGACGACACAATACCATTAGGCAACTACTCTCAAATGGCGTGATCACCATCGATTATATTCGATCTAAGGACAACCTAGCGGATCCATTAACTAAAGGATTGTCCAGAGAGTTAGTATACAGTTCATCGAAGGGAATGGGCCTTAAGCCTATGAAATAAAGAGAACCTTTAGCGGAAAACCCCACCTAGTTGATTGGCAACCCCATGGTCTAGGTTCAAAGGGACAACCAAACTAATTGATCTCACTGTTAACACTAACGGACTCACACTCCTACTCATTCCTATGGTGAAAACACTAGTGTTACCTGGTCACGGTTTAGGATAAGCACGCTTTTAATGATTCTTGTGACTTGATTTGATCAAGCGGGGTACCGACAGATACACCCTTTATAAGAAATCACCTATGTGAATGTAAGATGCCGATCTTATGGAAATTTCGAGGCAAAATTTTCTAACAACATTCACGTAACCGTGAAGCGCTCGGGGCCAAAATGAACACAACGTAGAATCAAACGTTGTTTGAGGGCAGCTATGTGAATACTATTGTCTTGGTTGACATCAAACACCGCCGGGTTCAAGACACACCGATCCACCGATTAGTAAGTCTTCCCGATAGTAACTCATAAGGAAAGGTTCAAAGCCAAAAGCCACCTCTTCCACTCTAGCTACTCTCGCTTGTATTTCAGAATATCAATATGTCATCAACTTACATGATATCATATTCAATGTGGGGGATTGTTGGAAACTTGTTTCCATAAAACTTGAATAAGGGAGTTATGTAAGTGTATAATGTGGGAATCCCACATTGGGAACAAAATGAAATAAGCTCTACCTTATAAGGTAGAGCTTTGAGGCTTTACATTCAGGCCCTTGGGCCACTACACTTTTGTGTAGGAGGGAAGACCTACTTAGGTGTAGGTCCAAACACACGCGCGCGCGCCGCCGCCCGCCCGTCCCGGCTCGACTGGTTGGTTGGTTGGTTGGTCGGCCGGCTTGCCTGCCTGAACCTATCTTTTGCTACCGGTTCATTTGTTGTGTGACCCTTTCAAAGATGAACCTTTTGAACAGTTCAAGTTCACCAAAAGCTATGTCCGAAACGCTTGTGTCTTTTCAAAGACAACCATAATCGCTCGATCGGTTGGGTCTGCTGCATGCCCAACCGTCTTCAACCGCTCCCAACCGTCATCCCCAACTGCCACTTAAATACAGCCAAAAACTCAGTTTTCTGACATAGAAATTCTGCTCGATTTTACAACCTTTCTGCCCCCTATACAGAGATTACAGCAGCGTGCTCTTGATTCGCCGGTGACTGAAGAACGGAGGACTGCCCTCTTCAATCACGTAAGTATCCTGAAACCTGGGAGACATACTGATTTATCCCGTCCAGTCTGATAACGGGTCAATTTTTTGTCTTAAGGAAAGAGCTTAATTGCTTGAGGATATTTTCACTCTCTTCCTTACACACTCTGGAAATCTAAATCAGTCATACCATCTATATAACATTAACAATTTTGAGATTTAATAATAAATTAAAAATAAATATATATCATAGGTCCCCACCAATACCAAATTTTGGGTATGAATAGTGCAACCCCAAATTTGGGGTAGAACTATTCACTACCCCAAATTTGGTAAAGGGTTTGGGGGTAGGTTGGAGTGGTTTGGACTCCCAAATTGAAGAAAAGGGGTATGGGTTGGAGATGCCCGAACAGTATCGTGTCAGATCGGATTCGTCACTCTTCGTAGCCAAAAAGAACCCTAACGTAGAACACGATTTATATGGAGAATTGCCGGCTCAAAAAACGTTCCAATAATTCATTACGGAGAAGGAGGTCAGAACCGAGTGAAGAGAGAGAGAGAGAGAGAGTGTGTGTGTGTGTGTGTTCACTGGAACAGCACTTGATAGAATGTGTATGGTCTTGGCATCTAACCCATCCAGTACTTTTATTAAAACGCCCCAAATTCGGCACCGACACCATGGTCCCACGATTTGGCCACGTCACCAACAATAATAACCTAAAATCATAAATGTTCTAATCTCGTAATAATTTAAATCTTAATATCCTTGACTTAATTCAAAAATAACCCAAATTAATTAAATACAAAATCTATCTAAAAACTTGACATGAATCCATAATTAATTTAAAATATTGTCAAATGATTTAATAAGTAAGACCAAATCTAAAATTCTCGGAAGTCGCCATATTGGTCTACCCGAGCCAAAATCCTCTAATAATCTTACTCATTACCTGAGAAAGAAGAGTATGAAGGGGGTGAGCGAACAATGTTCAGTAAGTTCATATACAACCCCTTCGGTTACTAAGGATGAGTTGACCAGAAATAAAACCGAGATGAATATATATAAAAATATATATTTTCGAATAGTCAAAATTCATAAATTAAACATTGATAAGCGGGAGCGAATATCAAATTTCGAATTAAGTGAGCAAGAATCCAAATAAAAATAACGCTCAAAGATGACTCGAGTAATCAACTATCACTAACCGTCTCATACCAATTAGCGACAATTGACTACTCACAGAATCTCATGATCACACAAGCAAATTCATAAATCATATTTCATAGTTCATAGATCATAAATCATAGATCATTGGTATATCCGGATAACCACGCCACGGGCCAAGTGACGTTCATAAGTATCATAAATCATAGTTTCATAATTCATAGTGTCATAAATTCAACTTATTGATCATGGTAGAATTTCAAGCAATCAAATAATTTTACAAAATTAGGCATCGCCAAAAATCATACTTTTCATATAAATGGTATCTCACATGGAATTCAATAATTATGTGAGAATAACAGATAATCAAGTCATGAGTTCGAAATAAGCGTAAACGACGGAGTTCAAATTCAAATGCCGATTTAAAATCGGCGTACGTTTCAAGAAATATCGAAGTCGAGAAATTTAATGGAAACTTAACGAACGATACATAAAAGATCGGAAACCTAAAAGAGGTATAATCCCTTACCTCGAAATTGCTTAGTGTAAATGATCCTGCAACACATTTGATCGTCATAAGCTCGCTTGTCCGATTCTAAAATTACAACGTAGCAAGTCACTAACTAAAATTATTCTACTAATTAATTTCTTACGTTCATACAAAATCATAATCATCAACAATTAACATATCCTAAACGTACACTTAATACTAACTTAAATTGAAACTTCCAACGAGTACCTCACCAAATGTATTAAAATATAAATATAGATTTTCTTTATAAAATATAACTTGTTGATAATATAAGATACTCCTATTAAAACATTGTAATTTCATTCACCAAAAAAAAAAAAAAATCCAACTTACATACTAACAATGTTGTCTTTCAAAAATATATATATAGTTAGTAATTGTAGTTATTTTAAGTTTTAAAAATCAATAAGTTAATAAATAAATAATAACACTAAACTAACACACTAACTCTACACACACACGATACACACACAAAACACATACACTATTCACGCACACAAAACACAAATAGTGCACTGTTTGAATCATTTCATTTTTTTTAAATCTAATCAACAAATGTAATCACGGGCTCCTGCACACACACTGCCCACACACAGAAATAGCACTCACACACACACAAACTTCACCTTAAAAACACACACACTGTTACTACTACTACTACTATGCATTATATATATATATATATATACATTTGCAATCAATCACATTGAGAGGAAAGAAAGAAAACTTATATACCACTGTTTGTCCGCCGGCGGCTCTCTCTCCCTCTCTGCCTTTTCTCTCTTTTTTTTTGTACTCCGTTAACCGATAAAGGGTTTTCTCCTCCTTTAACTCTTTATTTATACGGAAACCCTATTAGGTTTCCTAACCCTAACATTAAATGGGACAATCTTTTAATTGGGTAATATTATTAGGGAATAGTAATTAATCCCAGTCACAAGTGGGCCAAACCCAACCCAATTTAATTAGTTACTTAATAGGTTCAAAGCATTAATTTAACATAATAATTATAACATTAATTATGTAGGTCCAAAACGATCGTAATATTAAATAAATAAAAATTAATATTTTTATTAAAATTATTGGGGAATTACACTCTCACCCCCTTAAAAGAAGTTTAGTCCCTAAACTTAACGTACCTTATTAGTCGAAGAGGCTTGGATGTCTTTCTCGCATATCTTCCTCTAATTCCCAAGTAACCTCTCTCTCGGTGTGATTAGTCCACTGTATCTTCACGTACGGAATGGTACGTTGCCTCAATACTTGATCTTTTCGGTCCACTATACGAACTGGTTGTTCCTCGTAGCACAAATCTTCCCGCAATTGTAAGGGTTCGAAAGCAATTACGTGGCTTGGATCTGGGACGTATTTCCTCAGCATCGACACATGGAATACATTGTGGACTCCTGAAAGCGTAGGTGGTAAAGCAAGCCTATAAGCAACTTCCCCCACACGATCCAATATTTCAAAAGGGCCTACAAATCTCGGACTGAGTTTCCCCTTACTGCCAAATCTCATAACTCCCCTGGTCGGTGAAATTTTGAGAAACACATGATCTCCCACTTCAAACCCAAGTTCGCGACGATGCTTATCGGCATACGATTTCTGTCTACTCCGGGCCGTAAAAAGTCTCTTCTTGATCAATTGTACCTTATCCGATGTAATCTACACAAGTTCTGGCCCCAGCAGTTGCATCTCGCCCACTTCATCCCAACACGTAGGTGATCTACATCTTCTTCCATACAATGCTTCGTACGGTGCCATACCAATGCTCGTATGAAAGCTATTGTTATATGTAAACTCGACCAACGGCAAATGGTCATCCCAATTCCCTTGTAAATCCAAAGTGCAAGCCCTAAGCATATCCTCCAATGTTTGTATGGTCCGTTCTGACTGGCCATCTGTCTGTGGATGGAAGGTCGTACTCATGCTCAAATTTGTGCCCAAGGCCTTCTGCAAGCTACCCCAAAACTTCGAAGTGAATCGGGCATCCCGATCCGAAACTATAGAAACTGGAATCCCATGTAGTCTAACAATCTCGTCAACATACAACTTTGCTAGCTTCTCCAAAGAGTCACTAATCTTGAAAGCAAGAAAATGAGCTGACTTGGTCAATCGATCTACGATAACCCAAATAACATTGTGCCCCTTTAGTGTTCTAGGTAACCCTACCACAAAGTCCATAGTAATGTGTTCCCACTTCCATTCGGGAATCGTTAGTGACTGTAACATTCCACCAAGTCATTGATGTTCACTCTTAACCTGTTGGCACACCAAGCACTTAGCGACAAATTCTGCAATCTCTCGTTTCATATTTTCCCACCAAAACGTCTCCTTCATGTCTCGATACATCTTTGTACTCCCAGGATGTACCGCAAACCTTGAATTGTGAGCCTCTTCTAACAATTTTCTCTTTAACTTCGGATCCGATGGTACACAAATCCTTCTTCCAAAACGTAGAATACCATCCCCTCCAAGTCGAAAATCTATCTGGGCTCCCATCTCTACACTTCCCAAATTTTCATTAACTCTGGATCAGCTCTCTGGGCCGTTTTTATTATTTCTAGTAACGATGGTTGAAGACTCAAACGAGCCAAATAACCTTTTCCTTCTCTTACCCGCACTTCTAGGCCCAAATTCTCAATCTCTTTGAGAAGTCTCTTCTCTTTTGTCAGCATCATCGCTAATGTTCCCCTACTCTTGCGACTCAAGGCATCAGCCACTACATTGGCCTTGCCTAGGTGATATAAAATGGTGCAGTCGTAATCCTTTAACAACTCTAACCACCTTCTCTGTCTCATGTTCAATTCTTTCTGGGTAAAAATGTACTTCAGGCTCTTGTGATCTGTATAAATCTCGCATGTCACCCCATATAAGTAGTGTCTCCAAATCTTCAACGCAAACACCACTGCAGCCAACTCTAAGTCGTGAGTCGGGTAATTCTTCTCAAAGTTCTTCAGTTGTCGTGATGCATAGGCAATCACCTTCCCATCTTGCATCAGAACACACCCCAGACCCTTCAAAGAAGCGTCGATATAGATCACAAACCCGTCTGTGCCCGATGGTAAAGTTAGAATTGGTGCTGAAACCAATCTCTTCTTCAATTCTTGAAAGCTGGACTCACAGTCCTCCGTCCACACAAATTTCATGTTCTTCTGAGTCAGCTTAGTCAAAGGTGTCGTGATCTTTGAGAATCCTTCCACAAAGTGATGGTAATATCCTGCTAAACCCAAGAAACTTCGCACTTCTGTCGCTGTCGTCGGCCTTTCCCAACTCACAATAGCTTCAATCTTGGCGGGGTCGACTGAAATTCCATCCTTGGACACAACATGTTCCAAAAAGGCTACCTTCTCCATCCAAAATTCACATTTCTTAAACTTAGCATACAACTTCTCCTCTCTTAATATTTGCAGCACTGACCTCAAGTGTTGTTCGTGTTCTTCCTGGGTCTTCGAATAGATCAAGATGTCATCAATAAATACGATCACACACCGGTCGAGGAACTTCTGGAAAACCCTATTCGTGAGATCCATGAAGGCAGCTAGGGCATTTGTGAGTCCAAACGGCATTACCAAGAATTTATAATGTCCATAGCGAGTTCGGAAAGCGGTCTTCAAAATATCCTCCTTCTTAACCCTCAACTGATGGTACTTATTCCTTATTGTGACCCGATTGAGCTCACGGTAATCGATGCACATTCTCATACTCCCATCCTTCTTTTTCACGAATAATACCGGAGCGCCCCAAGGTGAAACACTTGGTCTAATCAAATCTTTCTCCAACAATTCCTGTAATTGCTCTTTTAACTCCTTGAGTTCTGCTGGTGCCATTCTATATGGTGCTTTAGAAATAGGCGACGTCCCCGGTGCTAAATCGATTCCAAACTCTACCTCCCGTCCGGGTGGAAGACCAGGTAAATCCTCCGGAAACACATCCTCAAACTCCTTAACCACAGATAGGGACTCCAACTTAACCCCTTCCTTTCGACTATCGATAATGGAGGCTAAATAGCCTCGGCAACCCTTCCTTAACAATCTTATCGCCTTTAAGGAAGAAATAATACAAGATGGAACTACTGGTTTAGACCCCTTAAAGCGAAATTCTGCCTCACCCGGCATGCAAAATACGACTTCCTTCTCGAAACAGTCTACCTTAGCTTGAAACGCCGCTAGCCAATCCATGCCTAATATTAGATCAAAGTCTTGGATATCTAAAGGTAGCAAATCAATAGGCATTTCTCTATCCTCCAGTTTTAAAGGGCATGCCTTATACACTGTGGTTACAGGAATGGATTCTTTAGTAGGCGTGTCTATAACTAGGTCAACTTCCAGACTTTGAGAACACAATTTCATACGATGTGCGAGTGTGGTACGTATAATTGAGTGTGTGGCACTAGGATCAATCAATGCATATACGTCACGAGAGTAAAGCTGGACGGTACCTGCCACCATGTCATTTGTAGCCCTTGCATCTCTAGCTGTCATTGCAAATATCCTTCCTTGTCCTCTTGGTTTGTTCTTATCTTCCCCTCCTGTTCCTTGATTAGCACCACCCTTTAGTGGTTCTAGGCAGTCCCTAGCCTTATGTCCCACCTTGTCGCAATTGAAACAAGCTCCCTTTGTCCAAATTAAAGCATGCTTCAGTATTGTGGTTCTTCCCACACCTACCGCAAGTTTGATTGGTATTCTGATTTCGTCCCTGGTTCTGGTTACGCCATTGGTTGTGCTGATGACCTTGGTTCTGATTCCACCACTGATTCTGCTGATGGCCATGATTATAATTCCGACTTGGCGGGTTGGTTCCCCTGTTATCATTGTTCTCAGTATTCCTTCTTTTATAGCCATTCCTTTCCTGATGCTTACCATGATTTCGGTCAGAACTCTCTTCAGGACCCCTCTTTCTCTCATCCTTCTTTCTTTGGTACTCGACAGACTCTAGCTCCATCACACGAGCTCTGTCCAGCACGTCAGCATAGGTCGGCAATTGTAGAGGAGTCAGCCTATAGCTAATCCGGCTATTCAGGCCTTTCTCAAACTTCCTGGCTTTCTGACCTTCGTCAGCAAAAAGAGCGGGAGCAAACTTCGACAACTCAATGAATTTTGCATTGTACTCATCAACCATCATCTTCCCTTGCTCGAGGTTAAGAAATTCCACTAGCTTCCTGTCCTTCATGCTTGGTGGAAAATACTTCTTGTTGAACACCTCCACGAATATGTCCCAAGTAATCACTTCAACACCCCGAGACTCTAGTGTAGTCTTATCGGAATCCCACCACTGACTAGCTTCCCCCTGCAGCATAAAGGTTGCTAGTTTCACCTGTTGTTCGCTGGAGCATGTCATTGTCTCAAGGATCTTCCTCATGTGATTCAACCACTCATCAGGTTTCTCCGCGCCCGGTGCCCCTGTAAACGTTTTTGGGTTTCGTTTCTGAAAACTTTCTAACGGGTCTTTGACTGTAAGTTGAGCAGGGGCTACAAGCTGAGCCGGTGCTACATTTCCCTGGTCCCTATTCCCCATAAGGGCTTGTGCTATAGTTTGAAGCAAGGTCAGGAGGGTAGGGTCTACTGGCGCTGCAGGTACAGGTCCATTAACGTTCGCATTCGGTTGGACCACTTCGGGTTCATTGCCATTAACGTTCATATTTGGTGGGGGCACACCACTTTCCCCGACAATTCTAGAAGTGGAGTCTTCCATGACTTTACCAGCTCTAGTACCCCTTCCGCGTCCACGAGTTCCAGTGCGACCTCCACGTGCCATCTAGTTTACATTAGAGCGATCAATAATACTATATTTAATGAAATCGAAACCTCAAAATATGACTTCCTAAACGATATACAGAGTCGGTCTATGTTGAGTAAATGGCTAACTCGCAAGGTCACTCCAATCGATCATGTGCACTATCATAAATCATAATAAAAATAGATTTTTTTTAAAAAAATAAAAATAAAAATAGATAAATAGATAATAACGAAATTCAATTTAAATAATTAATCGTATCTAAGGTTCTTATTAATTCAAATGACAAATTTTGAATTATTTTTCTCTCTCTAAATTTCTCTCTCTAGAATTTCTCTTGGTTTTCTCTAGGGTTTTAGGTGGTCATGCCGCCGGATAAGGAAAAAACTGACGGTGGTTCGGCTCCTTCAATGCCAAAGGAATCTCCGGATAGTTCTAATCCGCCCCACTTTAATCCTCAACTTGGATCATCTAGGTCTTATGCGGAGGCTGTAGCGAAGGAGGCTAAGGTAGGATGTCAAAACCCTAGGCGGGTTTGTGTTTTGAAGGATCTCCCTCTCCCGAACCGTAATCCGGTGCTTGTCGAGAATGAGCCAGGATGTTTATTCACCCCTGTTGAATTGGATGCCGCGGCAAGGCAATTCCAGAACACTATAATCCTTAAATTCTCAGTTGGTAGACCCTCGATCCAAGTTATTCAGTCGCACATTGGAAAGTCTTGGGGTTTGACGGGACCTTTTGTAGTCGGTTTGCTTGACCCTAGGCACGTTATGGTGCATCTTGCTTCTGATGAAGACATGGTCCGTGCGTTGTCTAAGGAATCACATATGATCCAAAGTTGTATGTATCGATCCTTTCGGTGGTCATCGGACTTTGTTTTCAAGAAAGACAGCCCTCGCGTTGCTGTTTGGATGCGGCTTCCTCATCTTCCTTTGCCGTTTTTTACTCCTTCGTATTTACAACGCATAGGAAATTCGATTGGTAATTTTCTTCGAGCAGATGACAGAACGTTGGCTTTATCGCATCCCATGTATGCAAGAATTTGTGTAGAAGTTGATGTCTCTTTGATTTTGCCTAAAAGGGTGTGGCTGGGTACATCTAAGGAAGATGGTTTTTGGCAACCTATTGCGTTTGAGGGGAACATTGCATTTTGTGAGGGCTGTGGTCTTCTTGGACACGTAGAGGATGAGTGTCGCAAGAAGCGGTATGGTGCGTTTCCAAAATCTAGTGACAACATGGACAATAAGCCGGCTGGGATCTCTCCAACTGTTAATACTGGAAAACAACAGGCTATGGATAATTCGGAGGTCAAACTCCCGCAACGTGTTTGGCAGCCTGTGAATAATACACGAAAATTTCAAGGGTCGGGTTCGAATGCCAAGGATGAACATGGTGTTCCTAGGGAGGTGGAAACTGTGGATATTCCGGATAGCCCACAGCAGCAGCCAAAGGAATTTAATGAAAGGGTTGAGCCTAACCCTAATGGCGTAACTCCCACGGAAGATACTTCAATAAAGACTTCGACGGTTCCTGAAAGGAAAGAAAAGGACGTTCGTGTCTCGAATAACAATAAGGAGGTGAACAATAATAGTGGTAACGAGGATATTATCGATGGCGAGAATCTTAAGGATGATAATCAAAAACGAAATAATGAGGCTGAACCGAATGTGATGGATTCCAATGACTCTTCTGAACAGGCTGGTGATCCTGATGAACCACATGTGGAGATAGGCACTACTAATATTAGCAGTGAAGGGTTGTACTGTAATTCTTTCGCGGCACTGGCTGATTTGGAGGAGATGTTCGAGGAGGAAATTAATGATAATGTTAGCCGTTCGGCAGATGGATGTACTAAGAAACAGCGAACGAAGGTAACTCGTTCGGCATCTTTGGATGATTGTCGGGATTTTCCAGCTTCTTCAGAAACTATCCAGGATTTTCGCCAACAATGTAAGAAGCTGAATAAAAAATCGAAACATAAGGAATTTATGAAACAGAATAAGCGCACTACGAGGGCCTCTAAACAGGCTCGCAATTCCTCTTCCTAATCTGTTTTATGGCTGTTGTAATCTAGAATGCTAGAGGTATAGGTAACAAGGATACGGTGGCGTATTTGAAATCTATGATTAGTCAGCATCATCCTATGGTTTGTTGTATATTGGAGCCCAAATTATCGGGCAGGAAATTAGCGAAGATTGCTAAGAAGTTACGGTATTCAAATAGTCTGCATGGGAATCCCATTAATTCCCATATTTGGCTTTTTTGGAATGATAGTGTCCAGATTAATGTTTGTGCTATGTCTAACCAACACGTTTCAGTTTGGCTTGATTTCAAAAATGGCACTAAAATTATCACTACTTTTGTCTATGCGAAATGTAGCCGCGGTGATCGGAAGTTGTTATGGGCGGATCTTCAAGATATTGCTGATAATTTCCAGGAGCCTTGGATTGTGTGTAGGGATTTTAATGTTATTGCTCACTCGCAGGAAAAACTAGGCGGTGCGCAATGTGATTTTCCTAGTATGGGTGATTTTAATTCCTTCATGCAGCAAGCAGGCTTAGTGGATGCAGGTTTTGATGGTAGTGTTTACACGTGGTGTAATAATCAGGATGGTTTAGCTCGTATTTGGCAACGGCTTGATAGGGTGCTGGTTAACGGGTTTTACAAATCTCAATTTCCTGACCTTAAGGTGCATCATCTGAGTAGGATATTTTCTGACCATTCTCCATTATTGATTGAAATTCTTGACAGGCAAAAAATTAGAGGAGGCTTTCGATTCCAGCGCTTCTGGTTGGATCATAAGGATTTTATGCAGTTTGTCAAGCAGAATTGGGATATTACTTGTCGAGGGTCTGCGTTGGACATTCTTCATCGGAAACTTCAGCATCTTCGATCAGTTCTTCGCAAATGGAATTGGGAGGTATTTGGTAATGTGCATCGTATGGTGGATGGTCTCAAAGATGATATTTTATGCTTTTGAATTGGTCTTGCAGGAGCATGGGATGATACTGTGAACACTCAATTAGTTCAAAGCAACAAATGCTTTGTCGCTATATCGTGGGCAGATGAGTTACTACAGCAAGCTCGTGCAAAGTGGCTTTCTGATGGAGATCGTAACACTTCCTTTTTCCACGCCAGTCTTAAGGATAGAATTCAACACAATGCAGTGAAACTTAGATTGGGAGATGGGAGTTGGTGCACGGAAAATAAGGAGATTGGTGCCTTGGCCGTCCGTTATTTTTCGGATCTGTTTTCCTCTACTCGTCCAGTTCTTGATGGTAATCTTTTTGCTCAGTTTCCTCGAGTGATTGGTGAGCATGAGAATATCGCATTTAAGGCTATTCCGACGGAAGAGGAAATTTGGGAAGCGGTTAAAGGTTTAAATCCGGATAGTGCTCCTGGGCCGGATGGTTTCACAGGATGGTTTTTTCAAGGTTGTTGGCCAATTGTTAAGCAAAATGTTATTGCGGCGGTTCAGGATTATTTTCAGGGCGGTCAATTACCTAAAGGCATCTCTTCCACGACTGTTGTACTTATTCCTAAAGTTGATAACCCGGAAGGCTTGGGGGATCTGCGACCGATCAGTTTGTGTAATTTCTCTTGCAAGATTATATCACGGATTTTGGCGTCTAGGCTTGCGGGTATTCTTCCCTCCTTAATTTCTTTGGAACAGACTGGCTTTGTCAAAGGTCGGAATATTCAAGATAACATCGTGTTGGCTCATGAATTAACTCATCGTATTGATCACAAGGTTCGTGGGGGCAATGTGATTTTTAAATTGGACATGTCCAAGGCATACGATCGGCTGGAATGGAGTTTTCTGCTTCGTGCTTTGAAAACTTTTGGATTTGATAATTCAAGCTGTGATCTGGTTTTTCGGATGATAAGTAACATTTGGTATACTCTTCGCATTAATGGAGAATTGTTTGGTTTTTTTCATTCATCCCGTGGTGTTCGTCAAGGAGATCCTCTTTCCCCCCTTCTATTTGTGCTTGCTCAGGAGATTCTCAGTTTCAATATCAACAGGGCTATGGACAATGGCTTGATTTCTCCGTATAGACATGGGGCTGGAGGTATGGTTATTTCTCATCTTCTTTACGCAGATGACATGCTTCTATTTTGTAATGGTAGTAAGCGATCGATTCTTGGTCTTAGAAGAGTTGTTTCAGAATATGAGAGCGCTTCCGGGCAGCTTATTAACTTGGCTAAGAGTGGTTTTATTACTTCTCGGCATTCTCCGAGATGGAAAATTCTTAATATAGAAAACTGGTCTGGATGTAAGCATAGTAGGGTTCCATTTAAATATTTGGGCCTACCTCTTTTTAAGGGGCGTGTGAAGGCTTCTTATCTTGAGGCTCTCGAAAGAAGTATTTTATCTCGTATCAGTGGATGGAAAACCAGATTGCTTTCCTTCGGTGCTCGAATTGTGCTGATTAAATCTGTGCTTTGCAGCATTCCAGTTTATTCCATGGCCGCTCTAAAACTTCCGAAACATTTTATTCATCGATTGGAGAAGCATATAGCTGACTTTCTCTGGAGCTCGGCTGGTGAGAGTCGGGCTCACTGGATTTCTTGGGAGCGGGTTTGCTGTCCTATTACGGAAGGGGGATTAGGTATTAGATCTTTGGATCAGGTCATGGGATCGTTGCATGCCAAGCTAGCTTGGAAGGCTATTCAAGGAACAAGTCTTTGGTCTAAGTTTGTTCGAGCCAAATATGGCAATGGAAATGGGTTTGGTATTCCTATCTCGTCGTCCCATATTTGGCGGGCTGTGATGGTTCATATGCCACGGATTGTTCAGAACAGCCAATGGATTGTTGGGAGCGGGGATATCTCCTTCTGGTCGGTTAATTGGTGTGGTACTATATTGCATGGGCCGAGACCTATAGACATTAATCTCTCTGTTAAAAATGTTGTTCCTGTTTTAAGAGAGTTGTTGCCGTTTATTCCGTCGATTTTGCATGAGAAGGTGCTAAACGTACAGCTAGATACTGTTCCTGACAAACTTATATTTATTCCCTCTACAAATGGTGCGTTTTCTGCTGCATCATACTGGAAGCATTTCCGTGATCAAAGGCCAAAGATTCCGTGGATTCACAAAGTTTGGCAACCTTGGATTCCATCGAGGATGAGTGGTTTTATGTGGAAAGTGTTACATCGTGCTGTTTCGGTGGATATAGCTCTGCACAGATTTCAAATTCAGATAGTCTCTAAATGTAGATGTTACGGGAATCCCTCGCAAGAGACGCTGGAACATCTTCTGCTGGAATCTGATATAGCTAAAGGTATTTGGAATTATTTTGCTCGTCCTTTGAATCTGATTGCCCAATATTTTTCTATTCCTCATTTAATCTCTACATGGATTTCTCCGGCCTCGTTACGAAATCAAATTGGTGCTAGTAAAATTGGTATTTGCATTCTTGGTTGTTGGGAAATTTGGAAGGCGCGGTGTTCGGCTACCTTTGACAGTAAGCCCATGTCTTTGGGTGACATAAAAGTTGGTATTATGAAGGGGCTCCAGGATATGATGGCTTTGTTTGTTCCAAAATCTGATATGTCCAATGTTAATACTCTTGCTGTTCAAGGTTTGAATATGGAGATTAAACGGGCTGCTGTGAAACGTGGTCGCTGGCTTCGTTGGGAGGCTCCTCCTCAAGGTTTTGTTAAACTTAATACTGATGGTTCTGCTACTCAGGGTACATGTTCTGGGGGTGGAATCATTCGGAGGCATGATGGTTCGATGGTTGTGGCTTTCTCTAATAATTATGGTGATGGCACTAATATGATGGCGGAGATTATGGCCCTTCGGGATGGTTTAAGATTATGCAAAGAGCTATCCATTTCTCATGTTCTAGTTGAGTCCGATTATTTGGTGGCAGTTAAAGGTATTGATTCTATGCATCAGGTCCCATGGCGGTTTGTTTCTGAAATTCGGGAATGTCGTACGCTTCTTGGTGGTTCTGGTCTTTGTCATGTTTTTCGAGAACAAAATGGAGTGGCAGATAGATTGGCTTCTAATGGGTCGCTTCATGCTGGCCTTCAGATGTATCAGTCGAGATCGTCTCTTCCTGAGACAGTTAGGCGGGCCCTTATCATAGATGATCATGGAATATATTCTTTTAGGAAATAGTGATTGTAGGCTTTTGCCTTTTGAGGTCCGGCTCCTTTGTCCCCCCATTGTGTTGGGTAAGGCTGGTTGTCCCCCTCCTGTATGTTTCAGATTTTATTGTTTTTAATATAGTCTGCGCAGGTGCCGCCCTGCTTCTCCAAAAAAAAAAAAAAAAAAAAACATCCAAAGTTTCTATTTATTCAAACTAAAAAAAATTTCTAATACGAAATCTTTAATTAGCTCCGATATCAAAGTACATCTTATAATCTAACACACATTATCTATCAATCAAATTAAACCATAAGGCGAATTCTTAAAATGCTCATCGAGAAAGATACTTCAATACCCAAATGAATCAAACCTAGACTTATCTATTTTCCCTCAGATGTAAGTATTACCTCAAAGAGTTACACAAACGAAGGAAGAGATGGTGGCCTATATATATTTCCAATCGTCTTTATCAATCTTGTCATCGTACTATATCTAACGTAAGTCCCAATGAAGCAACGTGATAGTAATCCTCACTTAACATTAGTAGAACTTAAAGCTACCATCATTTCTCAATGAACAAAATTAAGATCTTAAGACTATTGTATATTTCTAAATCTAATGGGTTTCTAAATCTTAAGACCATCCGGATCTAAGGCCTAAGCTCTGATACCAACCTGAAACGCCCCAAATTCGGCACTGACACCATGGTCCCACGATTTGGCCACGTCACCAACAATCATAACTTAAATCATAAATGTTTTAATCTCGTAATAATTTAAATCTTAATATCCTTGACTTAATTTACAAATAACCCAAATTAATTAAATACAAAATCTATCTAAAAACTTGACATGAATCCATAATTAATTTAAAATATTGTCAAATGATTTAATAAGTAAGACCAAATCTAAAATTCTCGGAAGTCGCCATATTGGTCTACCCGAGCCAAAATCCTCTAATAATCTTACTCATTACCTGAGAAAGAAGAGTATGAAGGGGGTCAGCGAACAATGTTCAGTAAGTTCATATACAACCCCTCCGGTTACTAAGGATGAGTTGACCAGAAATAAAACCGAGATGAATCTATATATATATATATATATATATATATATATATATATATATATATATATATATATATATATATATATATATTTTCGAATAGTCAAAATTCATAAATTAAACATCGATAAGCGGAAGCGAATATCAAATTTCGAATTAAGTGAGCAAGAATCCAAATAAAAATAACGCTAAAAGATGACTCGAGTAATCAACTATCACTAACCGTCCCATACCAATTAGCGACAATTGACTACTCACAGAATCCCATGATCACACAAGCAAATTCATAAATCATAGTTCATAGTTCATAGATCATAAATCATAGATCATTGGTATATCCGGATAACCACGCCACGGGCCAAGTGGCGTTCATAAGTATGATAAATCATAGTTTCATAATTCATAGTGTCATAAATTCAGCTTAGTGATCATGGTAGAATTTCAAGCAATCAAATAATTTTACAAAATTAGGCATCGCCAAAAATCATACTTTTCATATAAATGGTATCTCACATGGAATTCAATAATTATGTGAGAATAACGGATAATCAAGTCATGAGTTCGAAAGAAGCGTAAACGACGGAGTTCAAATTCAAATGCCGATTTAAAATCGACGTACGTTTCAAGAAATATCGAAGTCAAGAAATTTAATGGAAACCTAACGAACGATACAAAAAAGATCGGAAACCTAAAAGAGGTATAATCCCTTACCTCGAAATTGCTTAGCGTAGATGATCCCGCAACACAATTGATCGTCCTAAGCCCGCTTGTCCGATTCTAAAATTACAACGTAGCAAGTCACTAACTAATATTATTCTACTAATTAATTTCTTACGTTCATACCAAATCATAATCCTCAACAATTAACATATCCTAAACGTACACTTAATACTAACTTAAATTGAAACTTCCAACGAGTACCTCACCAAATGTATTAAAATATAAATATAGATTTTCTTTATAAAATATAACTTGTTGATACTATAAGATACTCCTATTAAAACATTGTAATTTCATTCACCAAAAAAAAATCCAACTTACATACTAACAATGTTGTCTTTCAAATATGTATATATAGTTAGTAATTGTAGTTATTTTAAGTTTTGAAAATCAATAAGTTAATAAATAAATAAAAACACTAAACTAACACACTAACTCTACACACACACGGTACACACACAAAACATATACACTATTCATGCACACAAAACACAAATAGTGCACTGTTTGAATCATTTCATTTTTTTAAAATGTAATCAACAAATGTAATCATGGGCTCATGCACTCACACTGTCCACACACGGAAATAGCACACACACACAAACTTCACCTTAAAAACACACACACTGTTGCTACTACTATGCATTATATATTGATCTATATTATATATATATATATATATATATATCTATACATTTGCAATCAAACACATTGAGAGATAAATAGTTCGCTAACTGTGCTTGTCATAACCCACGACGCACTGATAGCTGCACTGAGGTCGAGTAGATCGTGACTGTAGCAGGGCGCAGCTGGTCGATAGATCGAGGTTAGATCGTGTGGTTCGTGTTTGTAGCAGCCGACTTTCCCAAGTAGCAGCTTGTGGAGTCTTGTTCCTTTTTAGCATTGTCATTGATTTCATGTACTTTGCTATTCTTGTGAGATCGACATTTTGTAAAGTTATTTAGACTTTACAGTCGGGTAGAATACTTGGGTATTTGTATTGGTTATTTCTTAGGCCGACGTGCTGTGTTGTGCCTTGTTTGTGGTTTTAGTATTTATTTCAGTTGTCTCCCGAGCACGCAGTAGCTTTGGGGGAATTTCCTTATTCTAGTTTTTATAGTTGTTGGTTGACGCCGGTATGCTTTAGCCGTTGGGTAATTGTTATATCAGGTTGGTTCTTTGTTGAAACGCCGGCCTGGAGTACCGATGGTTTGTTTAGCGTCTGTAATGTCGCGACACGCGAGTTTTGTTTTTCCTCCTTTGAGAGATAATGTCTCTCTTGGTTTCATTGTCGTTGGTTTCGAGCTTCATAGCTTGGGACTTCTTTCTTATATTGCTTCCGCTGATTTGATTTTTGAAATACCGTATTTTTGTGTGGTGTTATGTTCATGTTTAGAGCGAGTTTGCTCGACTGTTTGACTAGCACTACTGTTTATCAAGTGCTTGTCCTCTTATTAAGTTAGTTCCAGCGGCACGACCTTGGGATTTCGTGTTGGAATCCGGGTCAGGTCGTTACACCCTCCCTTGTTTAGGGGAAGACGAAATCAAAAGTGCGAGAGGAGTACTATTTATGATAGCGCGTTGGAATGCGCCTCGGTTGCCTTTAGTGGATTTTTAATCTAATATGGGAACTTATGGTTTCCTGCATCAAGTTATCCCTTTTTTAGGGGATACCAGGATATGGGAATGTATTACCCTTTCATTCCTATTTTCCCTTTTTTAGGGGAAAACAGAAAAGTGCAAAAAAGGATATTGCGACGCCCCCACTATGGATTTTATTAAAATAGCCTTATGGCCAATTTCGGATCACTATGGGAGCTTTGGGTTTCCCGCATCAAGTTATCCCTTGTTTAGGGGATACCAGGATATGAGACTACATCACCCTTCCATTCTCATTCTCCATTTTTTAGGGAAGAACGAAAAAGTGCAAAGAAGGAGTGTTGCAAGGCCCCACTAAATCCAAAAAGTTTTAGAGTCGCCATCTTTATTTTAAGGAAAAATAAAGCAAAACCAAAAAGATAGAAAAATAAACCAGAGAAAAAGAAACGGGTTCGGAGGCTAAGTTACGAGTTGGGAAGGTTCTAGGCACCCAACTCGCCCTTTCGGTCTCAAAAGTAGTTTTTGGCTGAAGTATGTTTATTGTTATATTTATTTAGCAGATAAATAAAGCATTAAAAGACAGGAAATTAAAACAAATACATCAGCGGTTACATTATTTACGGACATGCAGCCATTTCCTTACAATAATTACAAATGTATTTAAAAATATTTGACCATCATAACGGCTCTTTTACATAATATTTCCTATTCTAATCCGGGCAGCACAACGGCTTATATTGACTACATTGTGCTGGATTTAAATAACAACTTTAAATAATAAATAAATGAACGGGTAAATAAATAAAAAGAAAACGCCCTTAAAGGCTTTTACCTTTTAGAGCGGTAGTGTGCTCGCTCTGTCCTTGAGGGAGAGGGAGTCTTTTTTTGTTGTTTGTTGTGTGGTTGTTGTTTTGATTTGGGCAGAGTGACTGCTTATTTTGGATGATTTTGGCTTGTCTGCTCGGGTAGAGTGGCAGATTATTTCGGAAGGGTTTTGGCCTTTTTGGTTGGGCGGAATAACGACTTAGTCTTTGTGTATTTCAGCTCATTACTCGAGCAAAGTAACGACTTACTTTGGGATTTTTGGGCCGGGGAAGTAAGGTAGATACCTAACTACTAGGCTAGGGATCACTTATAACCGGTGGATTTAAGTTTTGGCGGAGTTTGGACGGGGTTTGGAAGATTTAGTGGGCTACACTCACCTATCTCACACCTCGTGCTAAACACTACAAGAAAACAGGACAACTGAAACGAAAATTTGCAACCGAATTGAAATCAGTTTCAATATAAAAACTACTCAAGGGAAATTGACGTCCACAATTAATTTTGCAACTCATATTGCAATGGAAAACTATTTTGTTGCATCATGTTTAGGGGGAAAAGTTGGAGGGAAGAATGCCGCCTAATTTTGCAATGGTTTTTGAAACAGATGAACTTCTGTTTCAATTTTATGTTTCAATTTCAGTTGTATTTTGCAACCGAATTGAAATCAGTTTCAATATAAAAAGTACTCAAGGGAAATTGACGTGCAAAATTAATTTTGCAACTCATATTGCAATGGAAAACTATTTTGTTGCATCATGTTTCGGGGGAAAAGTTGGAGGGAAGAATGCCGCCTAATTTTGCAATGTTTTTTGAAACAGATGAACTTCTGTTTCAATTGCAGTTGTATTTTGCAACCGAATTGAAATCAGTTTCAATATAAAAAGTACTCAAGGGAAATTGACGTGCAAAATTAATTTTGCAACTCATATTGCAATAGAAAACTATTTTGTTGCATCATGTTTCGGGGGAAAAGTTGGAGGGAAGAATGCTGCCTAATTTTGCAATGATTTTTGAAACAGATGAACTTATGTTTCAATTTTCTGTTTCAATTTCAGTTGTATTTTGCAACCGAATTGAAATTAGTTTCAATATAAAAAGTACTCAAGGAAAATTGACGTGCAAAATTAATTTTGCAACTCATATTGCAATAGAAAACTATGTTGTTGCATCATGTTTCGGGGGAAAAGTTGGAGGGAAAAATGCCGCCTAATTTTGCAATGTTTTTTGAAACTGATGAACTTCTGTTTCAATTTTCTGTTTCAATTTCAGTTGTATTTATTCATATCATATTTTTATATTTAGAACTTTAAAAAATTGGGATTATGTTTTGGGCAAAAAGTTTGGAGGGAAGAAACCCGTCTAATTTTGCAAGGGATTTTAAATTATATACTACTAGAAAATTGGTTTTACGCGATTGTTGGTTGTGATGACTTTTGAAACCATCACATAATCTTCTTTTTCGCGATTGTTCTTTTCCATCACTTTTCTGCAATCGCCTTATGTACATACGATTGCTTGACAATCGTTAGTGCTATCACGTTTGAATATTGTAACGCCCCGTATTCTTGCATGTGCATTGTATGCTTGTCTTCATACTTTCTTGATTGATTGTGAGCATGTTTACTTAGTATAGATATGTTTTAGAACCATTCATAAGTCATTCATGAAGTCCATAACATGTTTAGAATCATATAAACTTGTTAGTTGAATCGCCGATTCGATTGCTTTGATTTTGACCTTAGCGATTTCCTCTCGTTGCTCGTATTGCCTCTATTTCGTCGTGCGAAGTGTTCGTTGAGTTCTTGGCTTTATATTTAGGTCTTAACCATGTTGAAACGAACCTTTTTCATGTCCAAGTTATCCTAGTTTGATTGGTGTTTGATTGTAGTGTGATTCGTTAACCATTCGTCGCGTGATTCGCGCCTTGTCCTATCTTGTTCCGGGTGTTGTTCGGGTGCGTTTCCGACTTGTTTTGAGTTAGGTTAGACCCAAGAATGGTTGCCCATAAGTTTGGGACCATTTAGGACAAGTTTAGACCAAGTTTTGGAGGTTCAGAGGCCCAGGCGCCCGCCTGGAACCTTGTGAGGCGCCCGCCTCAAATGCTGGGAGCAATTGCTAAATAATCTGAACTTGGAGGAAGCCTCAGAGGTTGAGGCGCCCGCCTGGGAGAGGCTGAGGCGCCCGCCTCAACATGCTGGTGCACTACGGGATTTTTTTCCCCTGTTTTGAAATTGGACGACTTGTACACCCTAACCCCCTATCTAAACCTATCCTAAACCTCCCTAACCCTTCTCACTTAAGTCCTAACATCCCTAACTAGTTGTAATGATGGATTAAGAGTTCATTAGTGGGTCATTAAGCCACCAAATCAGATTAGAATGGAGACCACATTGGCTTGACACATGTCCCACTCAAAATCTAGACCAATATAAGCCTTGTAATCAGATTTTGACTCTCATTTCTCACCCTCACTCTCCAAAAACGAGATTCATCCTCTCTCAAGCTCTCCAATGGCTTCTTGAAGCTTTGGTCTTAGTCTTCCCTCATCCATTCCTCCATTGCTCAAGCTACCTTCATCAAAAGTGTAGAGCTCGAAGAGAAGATCGTTTTCAACCGATTAGTTTCTTCCTTTGCTTTCTTTGGTGTAGAACTAGTAAGTTACTCTCTTCTTCTTCTTCTTCTCTTTAGTTCTCATTGACCCTAAGGAAACAAAGCCTATGGTGATTGAGGTCAATGAGGACACATATTTGCTTCCTATGCTCTCTTCTTGTATTTTAAAGATATGAACTTGCTAGGAGCATGTATAGGTTGATTTCTTGCCTATGAAAGTTTATAAAACTCTTGCATCTTACTTATTTATGGTTTTGAACATGTTAGAAACATGTGTTGTATTTGTTGATGGAAGTGTTGTTAAGTGATAATGGCATAAATTGAGCTTACATGATATGTTGTATGTTGTATGTGTTCTATCCTCATTATTGGACTCTATGATGAAAATGTATCACATTTTTATGCATTGGTGAAATTATGACCTTGAAGAACTTAGTAATGAACTAGGTTGAGTTATGAAGCACATAGCTTCAACTATCCTAAATTTGGGAATTTTTAGTAAAGACTCGGAGGAGTCGACTCTAGGGAAGATTTGAACATGTTAAACCCTAATTTCAATCCCTACGAAGTTCGGACACCGTTTGATCAAGTTTACTCAATTTTAAGTTGAGTTTAATTATGTGCATTTGAACCCGTTATGATTATTTGGTTATGAGCAATTAATTGCCTTGACTTGATTTATTGTAGAGATTTATACCCTACTTGGTCGGTCGAGTTCGCTCTTGTCGAATTTGATCATTATTTGGTCTTAACGAGTAAACATCTACTTGTGCATTGCATTAAGTCCAGCTGGCACTATTTGGTTTGATTTTTATGTCAGGGTAGGACGATGTATAGCCTTCACGAATTGAGAGATTCGTGCTCGCTATGGATCGCCGTACCTTGGACCTCACACACCCCTCCATTGTAGGCCGCAATGGGGAAGTATCCCTTTGCCGTAACAATACGTGCCGTCACTGGCTGCTATTAGCCGGCGGAGTTCGGTATATCGATGCAAAGTCACGAGCATCGTAGTCACGATATTGGGTTAACAAACTATTTTGCAGAACTACTGCGGCCGTGCCTATATCATATCCTACTTGTATGAATTTACTTTCTTGCACTTACGTGAATAATGTGCTAAGTGCTATATGATGAATGTGAACTATAATTGTGATAAATGCCATGTTATAACATGATCATGCATTTTAGTAACTTACTAAGTCTTTCGACTTACCCTATTTGTTTGTTTTGTTTCCTTAGATCCGAGCCGAGGAGACGTTCCGAGATAGACTCGCTTATTCGCTTGATCGTTGTGAGCAAGGTTGCTCTTTTGAACTTTGTCGATTAGACTTTTATTTTGGAAAGGACGTTGGGAAGCAAGTCATATAGACTTGGCTTGGGGTTTTTGTTGTTGTAGTAAACTTAACTATTTGATATTTGTAATCTTTTGGTATGCCGACTTATATGTCGAGCCTGTTTATATGTGTATGGTTCGCTACAGTTTCTTCCGCTAAAGCTCGTTTATTTATTATTGTTGTTGTTGTCTCCGACGTGTTGTGGCCGTTGAGGTTTTATAAGCATGTGTTACTATTGTAGGAGTAGTTGTTGGGTTCCGGCTGTAACGTCGCCGAAGACTTGTTTATTTTAAGTTGTTTTTCCGGCCAAGTGTAGCCGAGTTGTTATTCGTATGCAATGTTGCGCCACATGAATTTTATAATCCTACTTGTGCATGCTTGTGTATCTTGATTATTTGGACGACGCGACTCGGGATCTCGCATTGGGGTTCGGGTCGGGTCGTCACAGTTGGTATCAGAGCTATAGGTTAGCTGTCGGCAGGATAGGTTCCATGGCCTAGTTGGGGTTGGTTATTTTTGTGTTGATTTTAACGTCGAGTGAATTCTTGTAGGGGTCTGATGGATAATCCCAGGAGAGGTAGACCCAGGAGAGTTCCGGTTGAACCTGAAGTAGAGGTACCGCCGCCAGAGAATCCGGTAGGACCGGATATGGCTGAGCTACATCGCAGATTAATGGCTTTTCTGGCTGGGGCAGGCCAGGGAGGTCAGGCAGGGGGAGCAGTACCACCACCACCTCCACCACCGAGACCAAGGACTGATACTACTCTCTTAGAGAGATTTCTTAAGTTAAAGCCTAGTTCGTTTCTTGGAGAACCGAAACCGAGAGAGGCCGAGTTATGGATGGAGGAAATGATCAAAGTATTGTCCATGTTGGGGTGTACCGACGAAGAAAGAGTTATGCTAGCAACGTTCAAATTTAAGGGAGCCGCCGAACATTGGTGGACTGTGTTGAAAGAAAGTTGGGAGATGCAACAAGTTCCCATTACTTGGGCCAATTTCCAAAGAGAATTTAAGAATGAATATGTACCGGATGTGGTTCGCAACCAAAGGGAGAAGGAGTTCTATGATCTTGAACAAGGTAGCATGACCGTGGTGGAGTATTCTGCAAAATTCACAGAATTGAGCCGATATTGTACGTATCTGATTCCTACGGAGGCACGGAGGACACACAAGTTTGTAAAGGGGTTAAGAACTGAGTTTAGAAAGCAGATTCTAGCGCTTAAGCTCATCGATTACCGGAGTGCAGTTGATCGAGCGTATGAGGTGGAGCAAGACATTGAGGAACACCGGGTCAAGAATAATGCTAGTAATGCACGGCAGTCTACCCAGAACAATAATCAGGGAAACAATTCGGGTAATAGAAGGGGATATCAAGGGAACCGTGATAGGAGAGGTGGAGGCCAAGGTAGGCCACAGTCTGGGAAGCAAGGTAACAATACTTCTTCATCTAAGGGGCAACAAGGACAGCGCAGTGGGAGTATGACTTGCAGTTATTGTCAGAAGCTAGGACACACAGTTGATTGGTGTTGGGCGAAGCTTGGAAAGTGTACTCTTTGTGGAGATGGTACTCATTTTAGGAAGGAGTGCCCGAAAGCTGGGGCAACTCAACCGGGAAATGTGGCTCAGTCTGGAGCCAAGAGAAGTGTAGATGGGAAACCCAAGGTGCAAGGCCATGTATTTGCGCTTGATCAGCGCGAGGTTCAGGGGTCTACGGCCGTGATAGGAGGTACTCTTTCTATATTCGATCATAAGGCTCGAGTTCTCATAGATCCAGGGTCTTCGCATTCTTATGTTGCTTCACACTTTATTGAGAATCTATGCGTATTGCCTCAACCTTTGCCATATTTGCTTGAAGTGTCTACCCCGCTCGGGGAATATATGCTCGCGTCTGAAGTGTTTAAATCTTGTGATGTTTTGGTGGGTGACCACACTTTGCATGCGGACTTGGTAGTTCTACCTATACGTGATTTTGATGTGATTCTTGGCATGGACTGGTTATGTGCTTATCATGCTATAGTTGACTGCCATAAGAAGCGGGTTACTTTTTATATGCCGGGTGTGCCTGAGTTTACTTTTGTGGGTGATCATGCATCGAGTGACTTGCATTTTATTTCTGCTCTAAGGGCTAGAAAATTGTTGTCTCAAGGGTGTACGGGTTATCTTGCATGCGTAGTTGATAAGAAGAAGTCTTCGCCGAACTTAGAAGAGGTTCCGGTAGTATGTGAATTTCCCGATGTGTTTTCTACCGACCATGCTATGCCACCCGATAGAGAACTAGAATTTTGTATTGAGCTTATTCCGGGGACTTCACCGATTTCTAAGGCACCGTATAGGATGGCGCCCGCGGAGCTTAGGGAGTTGAAAACTCAGTTGCAAGAACTCTTAGAGATTGGTTTTGTTAAACCGAGTGTGTCGCCTTGGGGCGCACCGGTCTTATTTGTGAGGAAGAAAGATGGGAGTTTGCGGTTATGCATAGACTACCGAGAATTGAATAAGGTGACCATTAAGAATAAGTATCCTCCACCCCACATTGATGATCTTTTTGACCAGTTGCAAGGGTCTATTGTCTACTCTAAGCTTGATTTGAGATGGGGTTACTACCAATTGAAGGTTAGAGAGGAAGACATTCCGAAGACGGCTTTTCGCACTAGATATGGGCATTTTGAATTTGTAGTGATGCCGTTTGGGTTGACAAATGCACCAGCGGTGTTCATGGACTTGATGAACCGTGTCTTTCACAGTTATCTTGATTGTTTCGTGGTAGTCTTTATTGATGATATTTTAGTGTATTCGAAATCTCGGGAGGAGCATGAGAAACACTTGAGGATTGTCTTATCCATTCTTCGGGAGAAACAACTTTATGCAAAGTTTAGCAAATGTGCCTTTTGGCTCGAGGAAGTATCTTTTTTGGGGCATATAGTTTCTAGCGCCGGGATAGCCGTTGATCCTTCTAAGGTTGAAGCGGTGATGAATTGGAAGAGGCCTAGTTCAGTTACCGAGGTTCGGAGTTTCTTGGGGTTAGCGGGTTATTACCGGAGGTTTATTGAGGGTTTTTCTCGGATTGTGACTCCTATGACGAGATTGACGCAAAAGAATGTGCCATTTGTTTGGAGCGAGAAATGTGAGTCCAGTTTCCAAGAGCTTAAGAAGCGGTTGACATCGGCACCTATTTTAGCTTTGCCTAGTGGGGGAGATAATTTTGTGATCTATAGCGATGCTTCTAAGGAAGGTTTGGGTTGTGTTTTGATGCAAAATGGAAGAGTGATCGCCTATGCGTCGAGGAAGTTGTCTATTCATGAACAGAATTACCCGACACACGATTTGGAGTTGGCTGCGATTATTTTCGCGTTGCATAAATGGAAGCATTATTTATATGGGGCTAAGTTTGAGATTTTCACCGATCATAAAAAGTTTGAAATACTTGTTTTCTCAAAAGGAATTAAACATGAGGCAAAGAAGATGGATGGAGAAATTAAAAGACCACGATTGCACTATCTTGTATCATCCGGGGAAGGCAAATGTAGTAGCGGATGCCTTGAGTAGGAAGGTTCACATGTCGTGTATGATGGTTAGAGAATGGAAGATGTTGGAGGATTTGCGAGATTGGGGTCCTAGTGTTTTTGATAGAGGTGTGATTTTCGCAAATGTTCGTGCTACGCCAGTTTTATTTGGGAAAATTAGAGAAGCGCAAGGGAGTGATCCGGAGTTGAAGAAAATTTTGGATGGGTTGGTTGAAAGTGTATCGCCTGATTTCGTGATTAATAGTGAGGGTACTTTGACATTTCGAGGTAGGATTTGTGTTCCTTCTAATACTGAATTGAAGAGGTTGGTTCTTGATGAGGCTCATAAAACGAAGTATACCATTCACCCGGGGAGCACGAAGATGTACTTAGATTTGAAAAGACAATTTTGGTGGAAAGGCATGAAGAGAGAAATTGCGGAGTATGTGTCAAAGTGTTTGACTTGTCAGCGGAGTTAAGGCCGAGAGCATCGAGGCTGCGGGATTTCTACAACCACTTGAGATTCCTGAATGGAAATGGGAGTTCATTACCATGGATTTTGTGACAGGGTTACCGCGCACGCGGAGAGGATTTAATGCAGTTTGGGTTATAGTCGACAGATTGACTAAGTCTGCACACTTTATTCCGATAGCTATCACTTATTCATTGACTCAGTTGGCAGCTTTGTATATTCAGGAGATCGTGAGACTTCATGGCGTACCTGTTAGTATTGTGTCCGATAGAGATCCGAGGTTCACATCTAGATTTTGGAAGTCGTTGCAGGAAGCTTTGGGGACCAGATTAGACTTCAGTACAGCTTTTCATCCGCAAACGGATGGTCAGTCCGAGCGATTAATTCAGATTTTGGAGGATATGCTGCGAGCTTGTGCCGTGGATTTCAAGGGAAGCTGGGATTCTCACTTACCTTTAGCCGAGTTTGCGTATAATAACAGCTATCAGTCGAGTATCAAGATGGCGCCGTATGAAGCTTTGTATGGGCGTAAGTGTAGATCACCAATTTGTTGGGATGAAGTTGGAGAGGCGAAACTTTGGGGTTCCGAATTAGTGCAACAATCGGTTGAGAGCGTGAAGTTGATTAGAGATCGATTGCGCACCGCTCAAAGTCGACAAAAGAGTTACGCGGACAATCGAAGACGGGATCTTGAGTTCCAAGTGGGAGACTACGTGTTCTTGAAGGTAACACCGAGAAGAGGTACTAAGAGATTCGGCAAGAAAGGGAAGCTTACACCGAGGTACATTGGCCCATTCGAGGTTCTGGAGAGAGTTGGGTCTTTAGCGTATCGTATCGCATTACCACCTTCACTTTCGGAGACTCATAATGTATTCCATGTTTCCATGTTGCGAAAGTATCTGAAGGATGAGTCCCATGTACTTGAGTATGAGGAGATAACGTTTGAGCCGGATATGTCTTACGTTGAAAAGCCCGTGAAGATTTTGGATACCAAAGAGCAAGTGCTACGAACCAAAAGAATTCCCTTAGTTAAAGTCCTTTGGAGGAATCACAACATTGAAGAAGCGACTTGGGAAACGGAAGCGGAGATGCGCGAGAAGCATCCACATTTGTTTGACGAACTTGGTGAGAATTTAGGGACTAAATTCCTAAAGGAGGGTAGAGTGTAACGCCCCGTATTCTTGCATGTGCATTGTATGCTTGTCTTCATACTTTCTTGATTGATTGTGAGCATGTTTACTTAGTATAGATATGTTTTAGAACCATTCATAAGTCATTCATGAAGTCCATAACATGTTTAGAATCATATAAACTTGTTAGTTGAATCGCCGATTCGATTGCTTTGATTTTGACCTTAGCGATTTCCTCTCGTTGCTCGTATTGCCTCTATTTCGTCGTGCGAAGTGTTCGTTGAGTTCTTGGCTTTATATTCAGGTCTTAACCATGTTGAAACAACCTTTTCATGTCCAAGTTATCCTAGTTTGATTGGTGTTTGATTGTAGTTTGATTCGTTAACCATTAAATCGTCGCGTGATTCGAGCCTTGTTCTATCTTGTTCGGGTGTTGTTCGGTGCGTTTCCGACTTGTTTTGAGTTAGGTTAGACCTTAGAATGGTTGCCCATAAGTTTGGGACCATTTAGGACAAGTTTAGACCAAGTTTTGGAGGTTGAGGCCGAGGCGCCCGCTGGAACCTTGTGAGCGCCCGCCTCAAATCTTTGGGAGCAATTGCTAAATGATCGAACTTGGAGGAAGCCTCGGAGGTTGAGGCGCCCGCTGGGAGAGGCGAGGCGCCCGCCTCAACATCTTGGTGCACTACGGATTTTTTCCCTGTTTTGAAATTGGACGACTTGTACACCCTAACCCCTATCTAAACCTATCCTAAACCTCCTAACCCTTCTCACTTAAGTCCTAACATCCCTAACTAGTTGTAATGATGGATTAAGAGTTCATTAGTGGGTCATTAAGCCACCAAATCAGATTAGAATGGAGACCACATTGGCTTGACACATGTCCCACTCAAAATCTAGACCAATATAAGCCTTGTAATCAGATTTTGACTCTCATTTCTCACCCTCACTCTCCAAAAACGAGATTCATCCTCTCTCAAGCTCTCCAATGGCTTCTTGAAGCTTTGGTCTTAGTCTTCCCTCATCCATTCCTCCATTGCTCAAGCTACCTTCATCAAAAGTGTAGAGCTCGAAGAGAAGATCGTTTTCAACCGATTAGTTTCTTCCTTTGCTTTCTTTGGTGTAGAACTAGTAAGTTACTCTCTTCTTCTTCTTCTTCTCTTTAGTTCTCATTGACCCTAAGGAAACAAAGCCTATGGTGATTGAGGTCAATGAGGACACATATTTGCTTCCTATGCTCTCTTCTTGTATTTTAAAGATATGAACTTGCTAGGAGCATGTATAGGTTGATTTCTTGCCTATGAAAGTTTATAAAACTCTTGCATCTTACTTATTTATGGTTTTGAACATGTTAGAAACATGTGTTGTATTTGTTGATGGAAGTGTTGTTAAGTGATAATGGCATAAATTGAGCTTACATGATATGTTGTATGTTGTATGTGTTCTATCCTCATTATTGGACTCTATGATGAAAATGTATCACATTTTTATGCATTGGTGAAATTATGACCTTGAAGAACTTAGTAATGAACTAGGTTGAGTTATGAAGCACATAGCTTCAACTATCCTAAATTTGGGAATTTTTAGTAAAGACTCGGCGGAGTCGACTCTAGGGAAGATTTGAACATGTTAAACCCTAATTTCAATCCCTACGAAGTTCGGACACCGTTTGATCAAGTTTACTCAATTTTAAGTTGAGTTTAATTATGTGCATTTGAACCCGTTATGATTATTTGGTTATGAGCAATTAATTGCCTTGACTTGATTTATTGTAGAGATTTATACCCTACTTGGTCGGTCGAGTTCGCTCTTGTCGAATTTGATCATTATTTGGTCTTGCGAGTAAACATCTACTTGTGCATTGCATTAAGTCCAGCTGGCACTATTTGGTTTGATTTTTATGTCAGGGTAGGACGATGTATAGCCTTCACGAATTGAGAGATTCGTGCTCGCTATGGATCGCCGTACCTGGGACCTCACACACCCCTCCATTGTAGGCCGCAATGGGGAAGTATCCCCTTTGCCGTAACAATACGTGCGTCACTGGCTGCTATTAGCCGGCGGAGTTCGGTATATCGATGCAAAGTCACGAGCATCGTAGTCACGATATTGGGTTAACAAACTATTTTGCAGGAACTACGAAGCGGCCGTGCCTATATCATATCCTACTTGTATGAATTACTTTCTTGCACTTACGTGAATAATGTGCTAAGTGCTATATGATGAATGTGAACTATAATTGTGATAAATGCCATGTTATAACATGATCATGCATTTTAGTAACTTACTAAGTCTTTCGACTTACCCTATTTGTTTGTTTTGTTTCCTTAGATCCGAGCCGAGGAGACGTTCCGAGATAGACTCGCTTATTCGCTTGATCGTTGTGAGCAAGGTTGCTCTTTTGAACTTTGTCGATTAGACTTTTATTTTGGAAAGGACGTTGGGAAGCAAGTCATATAGACTTGGCTTGGGGTTTTTGTTGTTGTAGTAAACTTAACTATTTGATATTTGTAATCTTTTGGTATGCCGACTTATATGTCGAGCCTGTTTATATGTGTATGGTTCGCTACAGTTTCTTCCGCTAAAGCTCGTTTATTTATTATTGTTGTTGTTGTCTCCGGCGTGTTGTGGCCGTTGAGGTTTTATAAGCATGTGTTACTATTGTAGGAGTAGTTGTTGGGTTCCGGCTGTAACGTCGCCGAAGACTTGTTTATTTTAAGTTGTTTTTCCGGCCAAGTGTAGCCGAGTTGTTATTCGTATGCAATGTTGCGCCACATGAATTTTATAATCCTACTTGTGCATGCTTGTGTATCTTGATTATTTGGACGGCGCGACTCGGGATCTTGCATTGGGGTTCGGGTCGGGTCGTCACAAATATTTTAGGGGAATTAGCCAAAGAAAATAGGCCCCGAGGAAATTAGAAAGATAATGTGATGGTTTTAGTAAATACGCGATTGCATTTGTAGTCGCAAAATTTGACTAATGACGAGTGATGGTTTTGCCATCGCATTTATAAATAATAAAATAAAAATAGAAAAAGAAAAAAAAGAAAATGTTTTTTTCGTGATTGTTGGTTGTGATGGCTTCAAAAGCCATCACTTAATCTTATTTTTTGCAATTACTTTTTCCATTGTTTTAGTTTCAATCGCCTTATGTTTATGCGATTGTTTTACAGTCGCTAGTGTTATTACCTTTGAAATGGTCGCGATGACTTTTGAAACCGTTGCTTAATTTTTTTTTTAGCGATTGCTTTTTTCATCGTTGTTTCCGCAATCGCGTTATGTTTATATGATTGCTTTACAATTGCTAGTACCATCACCTGAGACTATAAAGAATTCAACATAAAATTTATTTTTAAAACATAAACAATTGCAAATGCATCAAATGGACGTATAGTGGTTGATGCGAAATTACTAATTATTTATTACAAAATTAATTGATTCCTTCGTTCCTAAAAGAGTGTCATGTTTACCTCGATCGAGAAAAAAATTAAGAAAACATATACTCTATTTGTTTTCAAATTATCGTACGCGTTCTCTTTGTCCCGGCACACCGTTTGAGAAAAATAATTGATTATATTATAAATATTGGTGAAATGTGTGGTTTTCTTTAATGCATTTGAGCATGTGGTTATAATCAAAGTAGGTAGAAAAACTAAGGGTAAAGTGGTAAAAGTGTTTTATTAAAAGAAAAAGTCTTGAAATAAGACAATTATTTTAGAACTGACGAAAAATGAAAGGAGAACACGATAATTTTAAAATGAATGGAGTACTATAATTGATCATCTTTATTATAATATTTAAGAGTGCATTTTTTAAGGATACATATGTGATAATGAAGTTCATCAATTAAAATGAAAATCAAATTAAGGTAAAATGATCACTACTAAAAACCTTTGGATTATCAAGGACAAATTTAAAAGGAAATATAAATTCATGGTAATTCCAGACAATTCGAAGATTTCTTCTTTGGTACCAATATGAGCACTGAAAGAGTAATATATAGACACACACAATACAAACCATGATGGAGACACTCATGTATGAGTTCATATAGTTGAGTACTCATCACAACTTCTATTGATAGCCTATTTCCTTAATTAGGCACATGAGTAGAAAAATTAAGCATGGTTTATGTGGCGACATATTTTACGGGATTTAGATTACTTGATGAGATAAAAGTATGATATGATACAATTGTATTAGAGAAGGAGATAATTGAATTATAAGAGTTGGTATTCCAGTTAGGTAAACATGGACATTGATTTCTTAACTTAGATAAATATGGATTCTAATTTCTTATGATGATGTCTGACATAAGACCCAAAAGAACAACAACGGTTCTACTGGTTGGCCACAAAGTAGATCGGTCTTAGGCAACGCCCCTTCACGAGTCACGCGGAAAAAAAACTTATATTAGCAACATGATTTAGTGCTACCTACATCCCAAAATTATTGTCCTTCTTTTGCGTCCATCCCAAAATAATTGTCTTGTTTGAAATTTTCCTTTTTAGGACAACACTTTTACCACTTTACTCTTACTTTTTCATCCTACTTTAATCGCCGGTGAACACACCTTTGTCCACTTTTACCAATTTGAGGCTAAAGTCAAGGAAGTAATAAACTGTTGGGGCCTGATAGAAACTTATGTTGCGGTCGCATGCCCCTCAGAACTTGTGTCCGCAAGAAAAACAGAGGGAGTCTGAATTTTTGAGACCCAAGATGCGCTCGCATCACCAATTCAATTGCTCATGCATCATTTACTGGGAGAGACGGCTTAGTTGTGAAGACGACATAATGCGACAGCCGGCAGACGATTAGACGAAAGAGCGCTTAGGGCGGACAGTCAGACAGAAGGATGGAACGATCAACGGGAAACAACAAACCCTCGAGATTCTCAATCTCTTTAGTCTTCCTTATACTTTGACCGCCAGATTATCCACTCCACCTTCAGTTCGACTTTCGAAAGTTCCTCTGCTTTAGACCCTAAACCCTCAAACCCATATTCTTGGTTCAAGGTTTTTAGGGCTCATAAATTACTATTTTGCTGATCCATAATTTTTTTTTCAAAATCTCAGTCTAAAAATTGTGTAAGTAGATTACAAATTTACAATGTTTTTTCTTTGTTATATGTTGGTGCATCAAGTAATCTAACTTGATTTGATCTCTGAATCTCTTATATTACTTGTGTCTGGGCATTCTGTATTTCGATGTCATTCATGAACCGTTACTAGTGACTAGCGGTTTCCATTTTCCAAGTGGCTGAGGTTGAGGCACTGAGCATAAACTGCTGAACAACTATTTGTTTTTTATATTCCATGTGCTCTCGATTATTTTTTTATATCATAATGTGTTGCCTAAAAAAATATTTATGGAAATGAAAAAAGAAAAAAACAAGAGAAAACGAGTAGAACAATTAGTATAATCACAAAGAGAAGCTATTGATAAATTTGTTTTAAAAAAGTAGGCTCCTCTGATGACAGATTGAATTTGAATGATGGTAATGTTGAACCATGTATTGAGAATTTAAGTAGGCTCTTCCAATAAATTTGTTTTAAAAAAAGTTTTAAATTAAAATTCGATGATTTTATAGAGATTTGTAAAATAAAAATTTGATATATTTTATTTAATACATTAAAAAGTTTATTTAAAAATTAAAAGTCTCATTTATTATTATTATTATTAATATTCACAATCCATGATATTGTGTATTATCGAATCAAACGGCTTTGCCGTATCTTTCTCTTTCCCCCAGTTTGCTCTCCCCCAACTCGGAGACCTTAATTTGGACGACCTCACCCCTAGCCGGCTTCAGCCCAACTCCTGCCGAGTTCTTCTGTCGCCAAGTTGCACAATAACCCCGTTCGTCCCCCCATCATAATCGTTGATGCCATACATCAGATCTTCTCCAACGAATCTCTGTCCTTCTTTCTCAATCGCCGGCCTCCGCCGTCAATCTTCAGCGCAGCCCAGACGCGGTTCCTGCCTCTCCTCCAATCATGGTTCCCCAGATCTGTGCCAAAAAGCCATCTCACCGCCATCTCTGTCGTTCCTGCACCATCGTCAACAACGCTCCGTCTCAGTCATAGAAGCCAACCACGTTCTCCATCTCCCAACGTTCAGCAGCCCAGTGAGTTCGCTCCAGTCTTCAAATCCGACGGCCTCTCCTGCTTCAATTTCAGTCTCGTCATCTCTAACACCAGTTCCAGCCCGCATCCCTCTACAAATCCAAAGTTTGGGATTGAAATTGAAATCCCCCATATCAACAATTCAAGTAAGATCTTTCTAATCTTTACAGATATAATTGCTGTAAATTGTGAAATTGTTTTGGAAAATATGCTTTCCAGGAGGCTGTTGAGTAGTATGCAATTGTGAGACCTTTCTCTATTGAATTGTGATTGGTGGGTGACAAAGTAGTATGAATTCAATGATGGGCTTGTGCCTCTGTTTATCACTTCTCAGCATTTCAACAAAAAGGTTGTGTTTGTTATTGTTGAGTATCATGATTGGTGGGTGACAAAGTATACTGATGTTCTTTCGCTGTTGTCAGATTATGAACCGATATATTTTTGTAGAGATAATAGAACACATTGCTTCCCGGAGACCATTGTCAGTCTTAAAATTCACGATGAGCTCACCGTTGATCCTTCATTGATGGAAGGGAATAAATCCATCAAGGATTTTCGAAACATTTTGGACCAAGCATAATATTGGCCTCGAATCAAGGGCTTAATTGAAAAAGAGGAGTGAGAGGAAGCCCAATTGATGAAAGATAATGTTACTTCATCATCTGCACCTTCAAAGAATCCAGTAGAAATGGTGAAAGGAAATAATGTGGATAAAAAACCAAAGCTGGTCATAATCTCAAGAGACGGGTCTCGAGCAATTACTAATGAAGATTTCTTGGTGAAGATGGCAGAAAAAATTGGGTTTTTTGTTGAAGTTTTGAAGCCGGGGCGGACGTCTGAATTGGCCAAGGTTTATCGATCGCTCAATTCGAGTGATGTCATGATTGGCGTCCATGGTGCTGCCATGCCTCATTTCATGAAGCCTGGTTCAGTGTTCATCCAAGTGATTCCCCTCGGAACTGACTGGGCTGTAGAAACTTACTATGGGAAGCCAGCTAGGAAGCTCGGTTTGAAGTACATTGACTATGAAATCATGCCAAAAGAGAGCTCACTGTACAATGAATACGATATCAACGACCCGGTTTTGAGAGACCCAACTAGCGTGAATGACAGAGGATGGGAGTTCACAAAGAAGATCTATCTTGATTGCCAGAAAGTGAGATTAAATCTTGGAAGGTTTGGGAAGCGTTTGGCTCGTGCATACTACTACACCAAGGCGAAGAGGAACCAGAATACACGTCTTCAATCACTGTAACATTTACATGTCACTTTACTGTAACATATACTCACGATACTGATGACTGACGAGAGCTAAAAGTGAGAGAGATTAGTGTGATATCTGTAGATACAAATTGCATTAGAATGTTCTTTGGATAAGATGCTTGTGTATGTTAGCTTAGCTTTGAAACATTACAAGTTCATTGAAACTTATCCGGAAAGACAAGTTCGGAAAATTTGGAATACGATGGCTTCTGAACAGTACAAACAGATGTGCCATAGGGGACGACAACAATTCACACGTAGTGGGCACCCATCTTGGTGCACGCAACATGAATGGAACCGACATTTGCTATTTTATGCAAATGACAAGGCGAGGAAAAAGTGTGAACAAGTAAGAAAAAATCGTAAGTCAGACCGCAATGGCTTAGGATTAACTAAACATTCAGGGGGGGTCAAAGAGTTTATCTATTGTCTATATAGTCTTTGTGGATATACTCTGCATTTTAGTATAATCTTGGTTGCTACACTTAATATGTTTTGAAGTTACTCTGTTTATTGTGATAGAATATAAGAGGGAATTATTATTCTCTGTCATTACAGATGAAGAAGAATCCTGACAAAGTGATCACAGAAGATGACGTTTTCCTTAGAACCCACAAGAGAAAGCAAGGAAGTGGCGAGTTTGTGGATGCTAAGTCCAAAAAAATCTTTGTGAGTTTAATCTAAATGCTTTATTACTTTTATTAGTTCACTCTAAACATTTAATTATACTCTATCGCTATTGAAAGATGTATCTTTGATCTCAATGCTCTTTTTATTATTTATAAAATGCAAATAGAAAAGTTATAATATTCTTTTTTTTTAAACATTTTAGGAGGATTATACTGCTCGAAAGATAGGTGATGGTTTTGATTCCACAGCTTGGGTGGATGTATCAGGTGGTGTTGTAAAGAATCGTTTGTACGACTTTGGTTCATCGGTTCCTGCATCATAAATCTTGAGTAGCATCACGATTTCCTCATCTACGTGTTCAAATGGAGATTTCAAACAGACCCAAGAGTTTGAAGATAAGTTGACCGAAAGAGTTGAAAAAATGAGGGATGAAGTCACGGCACAAATACATTCCACATATGAGGCTAAATTTGAACAAATGAAAAATGATTTCCAGTTGCAATTCCAAGAGATGCGCAATTCGAGGACTTAAGAGGCTCCGAGCATCGTCCACAAGCTCCTATTTAGTTTAAAGTATGACAACTTGACAATTTTATGTAGTTTAACAGTGCGACAGTTTAGTACGATAGTTTGCCAATTCATTTTGAATGTTTGAAGCTTTGTTGACTTTAATTGTTTGATTTAAGATATTTTAAATGAAATGTCCAATCAGGTACAATTGATAAATATTTATATACATGATATTAGTTACAAACCAACAACGGACTTTTGCAACCGAAACATTAGGTTACATACTTGAAACTGAAAATTTCAGTTGCTAGTTTAGTTCTATGTGTAACAAACTTGAAACAGAAAAACCAGTTGCAAATTAGGTTGCATACTTGAAACTGAAAAATTCAGTTACTACTTTAGTTCTAAGTGTAACAAATTTGAAACAGAAAAACCTGTTGCAAATTAGGTTGCCTATTTGAAACTGAAAAATTCAGTTGCTAGTTCAGTTCTATGTGTAACAAATTTGAAACAAAAAAACCAGTTGCAAATTAGGTTGCCTACTAAAAACTGAAAAATTCAGTTGCTAATTTAGTTATATGTGTAACAAGTTTGAAACAGAAAAAACCAGTTGCAAATTAGAAACAGAAATAAATCAGTTGTTGTTTGCAACGGATATAAAAAAATGTCCTAGGAAACACATCGCAACCGAAACTACAACTACTTTTTTCCGTTGCAAGGTTTTTGCAACCATAAGAAAGTGGTTGCACAATTTTGCGACGAGGCTTATTGCTATGGACTTTGTTACGGACATTTTCCGTTGCAAACATCAATTTGAAACCGATTTTCCTGAATTGCAACCGAAAAATCTGTTTCAGTTGCCCTGTTTTTTTGTAGTGAAAATTCTCTCGGCGTCGAAGGAACGCAGAGAGAAAACAACAGAGCGTCGTTGCGATTTTTCTGAACGATTTCTGAACAACTGGAGAAGGAGCCCCTGCTCTCTTATTTATAAGTGGGACGAGGGAGTCATCGGGCATTTTCAGTTTTATTCAGCCGGCTTCAGCCACTTGTACCTCCGCCTTCGCGAATTGCACAATGCGTTAAGTCTGAGAGCTACAGTAGCTCATCTGGCGCCGACACATTGGTTCCTTGGCGCGGCGCCCAGCATCCTTTTAGGCCGCGCCAAGCTACTATTGAAGTTCCAAATTTGACATTTTCACCCCTCGCAATTCACTGTTTTGCGCATCCTGCTTTGCATTTCGCATTTTGACTCTTGTAACTTGACAGTTGTTAAGTTTGAACAGTTCTTGATATCACATTTCAGAGTCACATGCCAGGGGTACGAAATTTGGGTGTCTATAGAGCCCCTCAACGATGGAGTCTACGGGTAACCCAAGGCTTACTGAGTAGACGAACATCGTTGATAAACAATAGACTCTCCAATTTCGTTCAAATAAAACGGGAGAGAAATGCAATAGGTAGCAGTTATAATGCACAGTTTATCATGATATCCAAACTCCATAACCTAGACATATTTAGTCAGTTATAACAGGTTATCGTAATTTTTAAGCAGATATGAATTTAAAGTGCTCTGATGGTCGGACCTACTAGTGTAGGCTGCCTACGTATTCCTTATTAAAGGAAATCAGACCAAATGTAGTTCATGCCAAAAACCTAAACTACAACCAAATGAGGATGTTATGTTCTTCGGGTCAAAACCTGATCAAGAACACAACAGGAAAAAGATTTTTGTGTTTTTTGAAAAAGCCACATTCAAACGGTCGCGGACGGCCGCCAAATACGGTATGAAGACTTGGATGTTTTTCGGGAACCATATTCCAACCGGTCAATACCTTGTCATTGAAACATGTTAAGAAGAATTTTCAAAATTGTGTCTGGCTGGTCAATACCTTGTTTCCAAACATAATAAGAAAACTTTCAAATTTCCAGAAAAAGAAAACTTTCTTCAAGTTTTTTCGAAAATTTGTAAAAAAGATCATTCCTTTTTGTGGGTCCCAATGAGCACAATAATAAGCTAGAAGGGGGGGGGTTGAATAGCTTATTAACACTTTAAAACTTTTTAAGTAAGTTCCTTGAAAGTTACTTGCAAACTATGAAAAGAATCAAGTAGCGGAAGACCTTCAAGAAAGTTGTACCAGGTCTGCCGATAAGGACTACCGGTAGACCTTTTACAGATTACTTAAGTTCTGCTGAAATGGATAATATAAACAATGAAACTAAGCAGTTCAAGTAAGAGACAAACAGTAGGAAATAACACAAGTATTTTGGGATGGTTCACACTATAATGAGTGCTACGTCCACCACCAAGGCAGTCAACCTTGGATTTAAATTGTGCACTATGTTTTCCACTTAGATCAATTACAAAGAATATCCCTAATGGATCGTGTACAAAATATTGACTTGTGTTTGGGTCTAGGGAATTAAATATCTGTAAAACAAGATATTTAATTCGTGCAGAAGTATAGTTAATGGAAGTTAACAACAAGAAGAATAAAGCAATAAATGTTGATGAGCAGCTTCTTGTTGTTGACGAGGACTTCTAGATCTGTTAAGGATCTATTGAATGCAATTGAAAGACTTGGAGTTGTGAAGTTTCGAGCAATTCTTAAGTGTTCGATTGATTAAATACGCTTGTCTCTTGGTTCCGTCTTCAATGGCGTATTAATAGCAGTGCATTTCAAAAGAATCCGTTGGAGAGGACGAAGACTTCAACACTCTATTCATAAATGCATTAAATGCATGGGGTGTCGATCAAGGATTTTCGTCTTCCCGATTATCTAGAGCAGATAATCATTTCGAGATCTTCAAAAGGTGGGCGATTTGGTGTCGATCGAGAGATGAAGCGTAAAGTAGGGGCGATGCATCGCTTTCATTAGACGAAAAGTATTCTGCTGGAAAGTTGCTTTCGGCGGCTTGACATGTCAGGGAATGACTTGGATTAATTCAAATAATATATGGAATAAGTTTGAATTAATCCAGCTAGCTTTTAGCTGGAGAGGACACGTAGAAGCAGATCAGCTGGACACGAGGTCTTCCGATCTTACGCTTTGAGCAGGTCTTCCGGTGAAGCTGAGAAGGAGTCTTCCGTTGAACCTGAAAAGTCCTACAAAAACTATACACGGCAAAGTTCTATACACAGTTGCCACGCTAATCGATACGCAGCCCGATTAGCAACTGAAGTATAAAACTAATGTAATGTACTGATCATATATAAATTTAACATAAGAATCAACACTTTTCCTTTCCTTTCTTCTCACTCTCTCTGTTTTTTTCTTTTTTTGTGTTTTTGAAATATTCATCTTTTTTTTTGTTTTTGAAATATTCATCTTTTTTTGTGTTTTTGAAATATTCATCTTTTTTTTTTTTTGTGTTTTTGAAAATAAAACTCATTTTGAAAAATAGTTTTTCTTTTATTTGAAAACAAAACTTTTTTTCTTTTTCTTTTTTTTTGAAAACAAAACTTTTCCTTTAAAGGAAATTATTCTAAAGTTAGGGTAAGAATACTATACCTTTCTTACCTTTTCCGTGCCTGGGTGGCTGTCGCGGATTTGGCTGATTTTTGGTATTTTTGCCACTCTTGCCTTTTCAGGCCGAGGACTTTGTTGTTGTTATTTTTTCTTCTTTTTTTTTTCTTTGTTTTTTCTTTGTTTTTTTTCTCCTTTCTTTTCTTTTTTTTCTTTCTTTTTGCCACTGAAATTTTTTTCTATCTTGATTTTGTGGCTGACTTGCTGGGGATATTATTTTTTCTTTGTCCTCGGATGGATGGTCGTCAATCTTTGGTTAACAAAATTAATTTCGTTAACCCTTTGTTAAGCTCATGGACCATTTTGGAAACTTTGAAACTTGGGGACTTAAGTGTCGCAGCTTCAAACTTTGGAGGGGTGAAAAGGAAAAATTCCTTTTCACCCCTATAGTGGACGAGAGTGAGGGAGAGAAGCTGACTGCTTCTTTCTTCTTCTTCTTTCTCTTCAGCGCCATTGTTGCTGCTGTCTATTTCTTTTTCTTATTTTCTCTAGTTTGCTCCTTTTCTCAATTTTCTTCTGCCAATTTCAGTGTTTCGTTTAGTAGATGACATCTTCTTCCCGATCCAGGAAAGGGAAGGCTCCTATGCACCCAGAATCTAACGAGAGGAGGAGAGAGTTTCCTCATTTGATCCGGAATAAGCTCAAATATCGGTACTCTACCGATGACTGGGCAATATTCTGCGAGACCGGGACACTCACGTGTCCAATCTTCCTCCCAATGCTGTAAGTTTCTTTCTTTTTCTATATTTTCCTGGATATACTTCAGATCTGCTAAATTTCTGCACTGTTTGGAACTTGTGGAGCACTCCTGGCTTTATTAATGATGCATATGCATGTTCTATTTATGCCTAAATGATGTAATTAAGTAATGATGCATGAAATTTATATGATTTATTTTTGCGATGCATGATTAAACTAGTGGTCACTATTTGACCCTACTATGCATGATTTATATTATAAATGCAAAATGGGGCTATATGATGCATGATTTACAATAAAACATATTTTTGCATGCAATAAAATCACGAGACGGACTTCTCGGAATACAATTTAAATTTTCCGAAACGCATTTTCGGACATATTTTCGGATAAAAATGGGACAAAACAGATATATTTTATGCCCTTAAATTCATTTTTCATGCATGCTTGTGCTGCAGGGACATAGTAAATGCCATGAGAATATTTATTTTCATGATTGGTGGCATTTTATTTTCTTTTTAGTGCACTCTCGATACAGCTTATTGGACAATAAAATACACATAATTGATGCATGAACTACTTTATTTGATGCAAATGCAATGCAGAACAATTATGGGATGATGTATGAACATTTTCCTATTTTGTTATGTACATGATAAATCCAGTCTAACATGCATTCCTATGATGCTTAGGATGCAAAAATAACTATTTAAATGCAAAACAACTTGCATATAATCCTTTTTTTTGTTTTTTGAAATACGTTCTTAAATGTATTTTTATTATTTATCGAAAGAATGTAAAAGAATGTGGCATATATTTATAACATATACATTTTTTATTATTTATATACCTTTTGTTTTTCACATAAAAGAATTATGAAATAAAATGTTTATTTACATGTGAATTTATGTACATGTATATAAAAAAATGGTAAGTGTTTATTTAAAAATACAAAAAATGATTTTTGATTTTTTTTAATAATTTTTTTTTATTTTAGCATGCTGCATTTTTTTTCCTATGAAGTACAACGCATACATCATGTTTATTATCTATTCATACTTATTTATTAAAAGACTGTACAAGGAAAAATAAGGATAGGAGACTTACCTTTTCCTTTTTTTTTTAGATTCGCAGGGAATTCCAGAGGGCGCGGGCATCATGCGCCAATGTTACTGAGATTTATGACACGTTGCCCGAGGCAGCGCAGCTATTGGTGGAGGGTTCTGGTTTTAGTGTCTTTATGCATTCTTTCAGCCACTTCACGAGCTATCTGCCTATTTTTTACGTGCTCAGGGACTTCTGGTGGGACACCACCCATACCTTCCATTTCAGTTGGAGGGAGGCGACCATGACCCCGTGTGACTTTGCCGCGATCACGGGTATTCCTATCAGCATAGGGGAAACCCTGGCTCCTGACTTTACTCTCCGTCGACGTAGGGAGGAGGTGGTGGATCTCCTGGGCTTTGAGCCGGAATTTAGATCGACGGATGAGATTTTTATCGGCAACGTACGGAGATGGCTTCTCGGCAATGCCGGGCGGGTGCCGGCCGATGATATAGCTGCCGTGACTCGAGTGGCTAGAGCGTTCTTATTTTTCTTTCTTGGCACATCGCTCTTCGCCAACTCCTCTACCACCCTGAGAGTTTCCGTCCTGGCTTGCTTAGCATATTTTGATCGGATCCCTTCGTATGATTGGGGACAGGCAGGTTTGGCCGAATTGTATGCTTCCATGGATAGAGCCTGCCGAAATGATTCGCCGACTCTAAATGGATTTGCCCTGGCGTGGGAGGTATATGCCTTTTCCTGCTTTTGTTGTTTCTCTCTCTCTCTCTCTCTCTCTCTCTCTCTCTCTCTCTTTTTATGCATACTCCCTTTTTTTATTTTTTATTTTTTAGCACATATTTTTCTTTTGCTCTCCCTTTTTTTTTTATTGATAACACATATTCTCTCTCTCTCTCTCTCTCTCTCTCTCTCTCTCTCTCTCTCTCTTTTTGCAAGTCTGGGCCTTCTTATTTTTTTCATTTTTCGCCGGGTCCTCTCATTTGGCAAGTTCACCAGCCTCCATACTTGTCCCAGTACGTTGATGACAACAGGGTTTATCCGACCCAGGACGGTGGTTGTAAGGATAAGGAACGAGTGCTGGAGCGGATTGTTAGCTCGAGTCCTGGTACAGTGCACTTCCTTCCTTGGGAGGGTCTGGAGGGCCATTATGCAGTTACTTTGGCGCTTAGCTGCTGCCGGATACTGATGGTTTCTATTATGGTGGATTCTTTATATATGGGCAAGCGGGTGAACCGTCAGCATCAGTCCGTTTTAGCACTTCCACTGGTGCCTCCTCGGCCTCCTTTCTGGGTGATAGAGCCCGATCGACTGCCAAACTGGTATCAATACCTGGCGAAATACCTCATGCCATCGATAGATTATCCAATGATGGCGTATGAGGATTTCCTGAGATTAGTGCTGCATCCCCCTTTTCCTGCTCCCGTTGTGCCCAGGCGGCACTATGATGCTTCTGCCAGGCCACGACCGTCTACTTCATCTCTCGACGAGAACCTGATGTTTACAGAGCCTGATGATATCTTCTCTACCTTTCAGTATCAGTGGGGCGGTAACACGGTAGAGCAGGTTTTTCCTGATGTCGAGATTCCCGAGGAGCGTCGTGTCTTTCTTTATCTTTCTTATTGTTTTTTTTTATCTTTCTTATTGTCTTTCAGTATCAGTGGGGCGGTAACACGGTAGACACATTTACCTTTATTGTCTCTCTTTCTTTATCTTTCTTATTGTTTTTTTGTATATATATATATATATATATTGTTTTTTTTGTATATATATATATATATATATATATTTTTTTTTATGCACTCAGGTATATATTTTTTCATCATTTCTTTTTTTTATATATATTTATTTATATGTATATTTTTTGAAACTAACACATTTTTTTTCATTCCTTATATATATATATATATATATATATATATATATATATATATATATATATATAGGTGAACGTGTCTACCTATAAGAAGCTGCTGCGGGGCTTTTTCAGTATTAGCAAACTTTATCAGAAACTTGCTGATGAGTTCTCTTGCAGGGGGAGCAGCACAGCGCGGTGGCCCAGACGTCGAGGTGATGATGATGACGATGATGTCGGGTCGAGCCCCAGCCGGGGCAGAGGTCGGGGATACAGAGTTGGTGGCACAACGGGTCCTTGAGTCATGGGTGGTGGCCTTAATAGAAGTCAGTCGTCCCGAGCACATTAGCTTCTGATTCCTGCACTTATTAGTTTTTTTTTTTTTATGTAAAAGCAACCTGTACAGATATTATTATATAATGCAATATAATGTAAATGATGCAGTATATTACACATGCAAAACTAAATTCACACAGAAAATAAAGCTATACCAGACATCTAAAAGGTAACGGCATGTTGTACTCTAAGAAAGGGATTTTATGAGAATACACCTTTGGATCGGAGTGGGCTTTTCGGGTGATACCAGAACAGAAAGACGGCCACTTGCCTTATTATTTCGGTGCCCTGTGGCTATTGAACCCGTGTTCGTAGCCACCTTTCATAGCCTTTCCTTCTTTCTCGCGATTAGACGTAGGAACGGTGGACTGTCGGACAATTAAACCAGGATACCAGGCAGAATTCTCAGCATAGTAGAGGGAACTTGGCGCGGCCACATGGGGGGCATGGCGCGGCGCCAAGGGGCTCTATTGGTGGCGCCATGGCTTCTTCAGTGCAGCCACTTTTGTTACTGGTCACGCACTGTGCACCGAACTGTCCGTTTCTTCAGTTTTCGGTATAAATTCAGACGGAGACCAGCCTGATTTCATGCCCAATCCTTTCATCCCTGCCTTTTACAATTCACCAACTCTCTTCTGTCCTGCCGTTGCTCTCTTTAGCCATATAAAATCCTTTACATTTCTCTTATAAATGGCCGCACGTATTCCTACGGCTTTGGAAATTGAAGTTTACGAGAATGCCCTGGATTTTTGGATTCTCTCCTTGCGATCTGACGAGCGAGACTGGTTTGATCATCTTTTTGGGTTCAGATGCCTTCTGTCCTGGCGGAATGTCATTATTAATTGGGACATGTTGAGGGGAGCCACCAGGTTTTGGTCTCCTCAGGACCATTTATTTAATTTCAGCATGAATGAGATGTGTCTTATTTTTGAGGAGTTATGTGCCATGCTGGGGGTGGCACCTTCTCGTCAGATCGCGGTGCCCGCCTACAGAAGACGTCCATATATGGCTATCCGGGAGCTTTTTAATTCTACCCGCAGGGCTACTCCAGGTTTCTTCAATGGGGAAACTTTTAATTTAATGGTTCCCCCTGGAGCCTTCACAGAATACAGGGAGGATGATGTAGACTATCTGCGGCGTAGGCTGACGTCGCTCTTTCTCTGTTTGGTAGGGAGATACTTGGTAGTAGGTCTACCCGGATTTGTCGATGCGCGGGTCGTTGACCTGGCATTACAGGCTTGAGATCGCCGGCTGAACATTGTCCGGTGATTTTGGCGGAGACCTTTGCGGGCCTGACTACTTTCGCTACTGGTGATGAACTATTCCCTACCAGTAGCCTCATTCTGGTTCATATGTGGCTAGAAGAGCATTTTCTCTGGGTTCAGGCTCCCGTGCCGTATGGAGCGCCATATGACCCATCACTTTATGGCATGCGCGGGCATTTTCCTCAGACCAATTATTCTGAGATTGGTTGGGCTGATCACTTTTATCGTCGGGGCTCGATAGACATAATCTGGGTCATTCGTCACTGGGAGATCCAACTTTTTCTTCGACATTCCGATGAATATAGCCAAGTAGCCATGTTGGGTCTTCATCGAACCTCTTTTTATCACCCAGACCGGATCTTGCGGCAGTTTGGGAGAGAGCAAGTGATCCCGGACACCGCTCGTCCTATATACATGGGAATGGAGCTTACGGACGAGGGTTTGGGTCCCACTATTCAGGTCATGTGGCTCAAAGATTCTGAGAGGCTGGATGCAGCCTATCCATATTCTGACTATATGCTTCTGTCCCTTGGGTATTTGGCATGGATTATGGTAGTTGCTGAGGGGTCGTCTCCCACTATCCGGTGTGGAGTGAGACACTTGCTGGGTCGCCGTATTACTAACGGAGTCGATGCTCGCCTGATGGAGGTAGGCGAGGACATTGATAGCTCAGGGTTAGTTGTTCCTCAGGCTCTGGAGGCAGAATTCAGGCGAGTACATGGCCTTGATACTCGAACGACCCCTGGATCGAGTACTGCGGGTCCCAACAATGCACCCCGCAGATTGAGCAGTGTTAGTCGGCAGCATAACCCATGGGAACAAGAAGTAGCTGCTCCTCCTCCCCAGACTGGTTGCGGCACGGCTCTGAGAGTTGGCGGTAATGAACCTCCACGGCTGAGCACGGCAAGCAGGCATGACAATCCATGGGAGCAAGAGATAGTTGCTCCTCCTCCCCCACCTATATGGGGTACTGGTCTCGGAGATGATGGAGCTGGTCCGAGCAATACAGCTGTTCAGGAGAACAAAGATGCTGACGATGAAGAGGGAGACACCTTTGGCGGCTCACATGCTGGCGAGTCTAGGGCTTCTTCTGCGCCTCGCAGAAGGAGTATATGGGCTCGGCTCGGTGGACGCCGTAGACATTGATAGACCGCTCTGGGGCTAAAGCTGCAAGAAAAGGAATTGTTTCTGGGGCAACAAAGGGGGTACATGCAGTATATATAGATATGTACAATGCAATCAATGTATAATATAGATGTCTTAGTAAATATTCCTAAGTTGCACTTTAGGACTTGTAAAATTATATTTTAGTATTTTAATGTGAGCTTCTTGTCGTGGTTTTTCTCTTCTGTCAGTCGGGCTTCTGATGCACTGAAGACATTGGAGGTAGCATGCTGAGGACTTCAAATAATGTCTTCCCTCTCCTTTTTATCTCCTTATTAATAATTTATTTTGTTTTTTTTATTTTTTTTGTGCTCTAACTTTTGCCTAGGTTACCCTTTCGGGTTTTCAACCTAGCGAGCCCTTATTTCTCCTTTTTATTGTTTTTTTTTTGTTTTTGTTTTTTTTATAGGCCCTAACTTTTGCCTAGGCCACCCTTTCGGGTTTTCAGCCTAGCGGGCTGGAGAGGGAAGCATTTACTAGATGGAATGACTCAGGCATAGTACCTTTTAAGTTTGTCGAGGTTGAAGGGCTGGACAAGATCTTCCCCATCCTGATTTGTAAGAAGCACGACACCTCCTGATCGGATCTCCTTAACGATGTATGGTCCCATCCAGGGAGACTTCCATTTTCCCTTAGTATCAACGTAACTGGGGGTTTTTCTCGAAGTACGAGGTCTCCAACTTGGATATCGCGGCCTTTGACTTTTTTGTTGAACGCTCGGGTGATGCGCCATTGATATGCCCGGGTATGCTCCAAGGCTAACAAGTGTCGTTCATCAATTAGAGCCAATTCTTCTTATCGCCCCTTAACCCAGTCAACTTCTACTATATCAGACTCCGTCATCACTCTTATTGACGGAATTTCCACTTCTATCGGTAGTACCGCTTCCATGCCATATGCCAGAGAGTAGGGGGTAGCCCCAGTGGGTGTGCGGACTGAAATACGATAGCCCCAGAGGGCTAGCGGCAATTTTTCTGGCCAGTCTCTTCATGTGTCAGCTATTTTTCTGATGATGTTTTCAAGAGTTTGTTGGCTGCTTCAACGGCACCATTGGCTTGCGGCCGATAGGGGGAGGATTTGTGTCTTTGGATCTTGAACTTGTCAAGTAGACGATTCACTTCCCCTTCGAAATGTGAGCCGTTGTCGGAGATTATCTCGAAAGGTACCCCATATCGATATATAATATTGGTCCGTATGAACTCGGACACCTTTCGGGCATTCAGGATTTTGTAGGAAGAGGCTTCCACCCACTTTGTAAAGTAATCGACGGCTACCAGGACGTATTCATGGCCATTGGATCCCTTTGGGTGAATTTGGCCTATGACGTCGATTCCCCACGTTGAGAAGGGCCAGGGGGCTGTGGAGTTGTATAAAACATGTGGGGGCACATGCTGCAGATTGGCAAAGCGTTGACATTTGTCGCTATGTCGCACCTACCGAATACAATCAGTTTCGAGCATACTCCAATAGTACCCCTGTCGGATGATTTTCTTGGATAGCATATGGCCATTCATGTGGGGCCCGCAGGTACCACCGTGTAGTTGATCCATAATTTTCTCAGCTTTGACCTGATTGACACATAGTAAGTTGAGGCCTTGATAGTGTCTCTTATACAGGTTGCCATCGCTGAATACGAATTGGGAGGCCCACCTTCGCAGAGAGACTCTTCTCTTTTGTCTAAGCCAGGAGGATAAAGACCTTTCTGGAGCAGATTTAAGATGTCAGCATACCAGGGCTCGTGATCTGCTTCAGGGGCTGCATTGATTTTGAAATAGTATGCCGGAGTGACCTTCTTCCCGATTATAAATGGCTGAACATTAGTTTCTGCGGGAATCTGGACTAGGGATGCCAGAGTGGCCAGGGCATCAGCGAATTGGTTCCTATCTCGAGGCAGATAATGGAACAAGATAGAACCAAATCGGGCGGCAAGTGCTGTTAACTTGGCATGATAGAGCTGCAGCCGTGGATCCTGGGTCTTCCATCTTTCTTCGACTCGATTTATGATTAAGGCAGAGTCTCCATAGACTTCGAGATCTTTAGCTCCCCTTTGGAGAGCTTCTTCTAGGCCAGCAATACAGGCTTCATATTCCGCCGTATTATTTGAACATTCGAACTCCAACCTTATAGCCAGCGGAGTATAAGAGTCAGCCAGATCGATTAGCAAGATTCCTATGCCAAAGACTCTTTTGTTCGCGGCTCCGTCAAAGAACATCTGCCAACACGTGTCATGGTCAGTGATCTCCAGGACACCTTCATCTGGGAAACCAGGCTCAGTCGCATCTTCGGCCTTCAAAGGTAGATCGGCTAAGTGGTCTGCGATGACGCTCCCTTTGATAGACTTGAGTGTGACATAAGTTATATCAAACTCGTTGAGAAGAAATGACCACTTAGCTAGTCTGCTGGACAGTGATGACTTACCGAAGATGTACTTGATATGGTCCATTCTGGATATGAGTTTGATGGACCTTCCTTGGAGATAGGTTTTGAGCCTTTGAGTGGCCCAGACTAGGCCACTGCAGCTTTTCTCCAGCGCTGAATAATTTAGCTCGTTTCTTTGTAGCTTCCTACTTATGAAGTATATGTCATTTTCGATGTAGGAATCTTCTTTCTCTTGGGCGAGCATAGCCCCTACTGACATGTCTGTGACGGTTAAGTATATGAGGAGAGGTTTATGTGTATGGGGTGGAGCTAGCACAGGGAGATTGGTAAGGTAGGCTTTTATTTTCTCGAAGGCTAGTTGGCACTTTTCGTCCCAGACTTGGTCGGTATTCTTTTTTAGGAGTTTAAAGAGGGGCTCACATGTGGTGGTCAGCTGTCTGATGAAATGACTGATGTACTGCAACCAGCCTAGGAAGCCTTTGACTTCAGTGGGAGTTTTCGGCTGTGGCATTTCTAGGATGGCTTTGATTTTTGCTGGCTCGATCTCGATGCCTTGCTCGGTTACTAAGAATCCTAGGACTTTTCCTTTGGTAACTCCAAATGTGCATTTGGTGGGGTTAAGCTTCATCTGGTGCTTCCTTAATCTTTCGAAGAACTTTCGAAGATCTTTGATATGAGCACCGTTGGCGTCGCTGGAATGCACGATCATGTCATCAACATAGACCTCCATTTCTTTATGGATCATGTCGTGGAAGAGGGTGGTGGCAGCCCTCTGGTAAATGGCTCCAACATTTTTTAGCCCAAATGACATGACAGTATAACAATAAGTACCCCAGGGAGTAGTGAATGAGGTCTTCTCCTGGTCTTCTGCTGCCATTTTGATTTGATTATAGCCCAGCATGCCGTCGACGAAGGATCGGACTTTATAGCGACGGCATCTACCACAATATCAATATTGGGCAGAGGGAAGTCATCTTTGGGCGACGCTTTGTTGAGGTCGCGGAAGTCTACACAGATTCAGACATTCCCGTTGGGCTTGGGAACGGTCGCTATATTGGACAACCAGATCAGGTATTCAACTACCCGAATGAAGTTGACGCGCAGCTGTTTCATGATTTCTTCTTTGACTTGTAGTGACCATTCTGGCTTGATGCGGCGGAGCTTGTTGATCGGGCGAGCATCCTGGATATGTGGGATCCGGTGCTCGACTATGGTCGGGTCCAGGCATATCTTCGTAGGACCAGCAAATATGTCTACGAATTCCTTGAGGAGATCAATGAGTGCCTTTCTTTCTGGACCTTGGAGGTAGCTGCCGATTCTGATTTCTTTGATTTCATTGTCCAGCCCCAGATTGATGGTGGACAAGTCTTCAGTTGATGCTGATGAATGGCCCCGTTCCTTGTACTCAACTGACTTTGCAAGCTCAAGTAGATAACTTTTATCTTTTGGGTCCATTTTATTAAATGACTCATTATCATAATTATTATTATTTAATGCCTCTTTTAATATAGGTGCAACTAGGGAATAAACAAAGACATTTAAATTATCATTAAAAGCATACTGTACAGGGTTTATTACATTGTTGAGGACCTGGGGTTTGAGATCCTCAACTTTAGGTAGCGGATCGGTAGATGACCAATCCGTAAAGCTAAGGGAAGAAGTGGGGATAGTATATCCAAAACGGTCTACTAGGTCTGCAGGCGTCAGGAGCGGACCGGTCGTGGTGTACCAATTCTGCAGAGGCTTATTAGAAATAGACTCAAATTCAGCAGGGAGCTTTTCATAATCAGTGCCTCTGTCTATCATACCCAGAAAGCTGTCTCCTAGAACATTATTGGAAACTCCTTTATTGATCAACGTATTTTACAGCACCTTCTTTCATGGTTAATTAGACTAACTTCCTTTAGACCTCCTCGGTTTGACTTGTTTCAAAGATTTTTGTGCCTGCCACCATGATTTCCTTGTTGTTGATGAGGTCCTGAATTGCGTCTCTGAGCATATAGCACTGATCGGTAAGATGACCGCTGCATCGATGATACTCACAAAACTGGGCATGGTTCCAGGTAATGGGTAACGGTTTGGGTGGTCGGTAATTATCCATGGGCTTTAGTATCCCATGGGCACACAGCGTTTGGAGTATTTCGGATCTTGGGGCGGGCAAGTCATCATAATGCCTAGAAATTGGTTCTTTTCGACCTCTTGGCTTTGGTACATGGTTAGATCGGGTTTTGATCAGGCAACTGAGCGGGGTTTTCTTTTTTTGGATATAATTGCCATGAAATTGGCTTGACTGGGCCTTGGCCCAATAGGGATTCCTTTTCTGGTATGCAAATGATTCTTTTTAAATTCCCTGGGGTCATTTGAAAATAGGTATCTGAGGGATCAAAAGAGGAATGATTCTTTTGGTCATGAAAGTAGGCATTCAGGTGGGGAGGATCAAGGCTGATTTCTGGAGGATATGAGTTAGAGCTATGGGCATTAGAAATCATATCACCTTGGGCAAGGAGGTCATCACCGGGCTGGTGGCTGGCATTTGATGGCTTTCTGGAGGCTTGAAAAATGATATTTTTTGCGGTATCAGAGGAATTTATTTCAGGAGAGTGGGAAGCATTAGGGACATATTTTGGGGTTTTGGCCTTTTGCGAGAAAGTGGCAAGGGTTTCTGAAAAACTGGCCAAAAGGTCATTTACCACCTGATCCACTATTCTTTTTGCGTGGGCATCCAGTTCCTTTCTTAACCAAACTTCAAGCCCAGAAGGAGGTGCATATACATGAGTTTCTCTTTCTGGTTCCCAACTGTTCCAGTCGTCGCTAGCCCCTGCCATAGCTTGTTTGTTCTTTGCTGCCATATTGCTCGGATTTGTACCCTCTGAACTGATTCTGTCCCTGTCTGATCTGAAACTGATACCCTCTGATCTGATTTCTACACTACTTTCTCATATCAACCGGCCAGTACTATCTCTGCTTTTCCAAATTCGGGTCAGGTTTTTGAGGAAAATGGGGTTTGGAGGTATCAGAAGGCTGGCGGGAGGCTTTCTGGGCTTGAAGTACAGCGTGCCTTTTATTAGTATATTTTATTATTATTATTTTTTGTACCCTACAATTGACCGAATAAGCACCCGCTTTATTTTGACAGTCTCAGGACTTTCCCTGGAAAAGTGGATTATTTCTCCAGAGTATAGGACCAACATATTCCACCTGCCTTTCGACTCCCCAGGACTGGACTGGTCCCAGGCGAAGGGCCTATACTCTTTCTAGGATCCACCATTCGAAACGGTCTAGGTCGAGCATCTGAGAATGATAAATCAACCCCTGTTTATTATTATTTTTTTGTGTGCACTTATTTATTTTTTCTAACTTTCGCATTCTTTTTCTTTGTATATATATATATATATATATATATAGATTTTTTTTGACAAGGGCTGACTCACAATTCGAAGATGCTAAAACCGGTCGGTCTATGAAGTGTCCTGAGAAGCTATATGCATCCTAGCGTTGGTTTATGCAGGGGGTAGGCTGGCCATGGTGTAGGGTAACAGTTCGGAATATACCTATATGCGTGTGTGTGTATGTGCGGTATCTAGAAAGCAGTAAAGTCTTTATTTATTTTCAGATATATAAATAGAAAAATAAAACAGTTATAGCCTGTCTTGCTGTTATGTGTGGATTTTCTCGGCCTTTTAGTTTGATCGCAAACAAGCAAGCACACCATATTAAGAAATAGAAAGAAGAGCGGGGAAACTATCTATCCCTATTAATTACAATTTTGGTCCTATGTCCCCAAAATAAAATGACAGAATGAATGCATATATGAGCAAATATACGTAATAAAATGAAAAAAGAACAGAAAGAAATAATAATACAGAGCCGGAAATAAAGCAATAATTAAGCCCCGACCCTTTTATTGTGCTGCCCAGAATTTATTTGTAACATATAATATATATATATATATATATATATATATATATATATATATATATATATATATATATTTTTTTTTTTTTTTTTTTTTTCATTTTCTGAATTTATTTTTTTTCATAGAATATTTTTAAAGACACCTGTAACAGTTATCGGAACGAAACTGCTGCAAGATGGAGGATCATATCCACAAATATAGGCACGGATGTACATGAACGCAATATTCAAATGCATAAATTAATATAACAAGCATACTTTAGCCAGAAATAAATAAAAACAAAATTTTTATTTTATTTTATGAGTCTAGCCCTCAATTTTATTTAAAATAAAACAACTCCCAAGCAGAGTCGCCACTGCGGGTTCCCGGGACGATGCGCCTGCGCCCCGCGCGCCCTTGGTTAGGGGTGCGCGTACGTGCGGATGAGGGACACCACTGCTCTCGTTCCACCCTCCCTTGTTTAGGGGAAGATGAAATCAAAAGTGCGAGAGGAGTGCTGTTTATGATAGCGCGTTGGAATGCGCCTCGGTTGCCTTTAGTGGATTTTTAATCCAATATGGGAACTTATGGTTTCCCACATCAAGTTATCCCTTTTTTAGGGGATACCAGGATATGAGAATGCATTACCCTTTCATTCTCATTTTCCCTTTTTTAGGGGAAAACAGAAAAGTGCAAAAAAGGATATTGCGACGCCCCCACTATGGATTTTATTAAAATAGCCTTATGGCTCATTTCGGATCACTATGGGAGCTTTGGGTTTCCTGCATCAAGTTATCCCTTGTTTAGGGGATACCAGGATATGTGAATACATCACCCTTCCATTCTCATTTTTCCTTTTTTAGGGGAGAACGAAAAAGTGCAAAGAAGGAGTGTTGCGAGGCCCCACTGGATCCAAAAAGTTTTAGAGTCGCCATCTTTATTTTAAGGCAAAATAAAGCAAAACCAAAAAGAAAGAAAAATAAACCAGAGCAAAAGAAACGGGTTCGGAGGCTAAGTTACGAGTTGGGAAGGTGCTAGGCACCCAACTCGCCCTTTCGGTCTCAAAAGTAGTTTTTGGCTTTTTGTTATATTTATTTAGCAGATAAATAAAGCATTAAAAGACATGAAATTAAAACAAATACATCCGTGGTTACATTGTTTACGGACTTGCAGCCATTTTCTTACAATAATTACAAATGTATTTAAAAATATTTGGCCATTATACATAATATTTCCTATTCTAATCCGTGCAGCACAACGGCTTATATTGACTACATTGTGCCGGATTTAAATAATAACTTTAAATAATAAATAAATGAACGGGTAAATAAATAAAAAGAAAACGCCCTTAAAGGCTTTTACCTTTTAGAGCGGTAGTGTGCTCGCTCTGTCCTTCAGGGAGAGGGAGTCTTTTTTTTGTTGTTTGTTGTGTGGTTGTTGTTTCGATTTGGGTAGAGTGACTGCTTATTTTGGATGATTTTGGCTTGTCTACTCGGGCAGAGTGACAGCTTATTTCGGAAGGGTTTTGGCCTTTTTGGTTGGGCGGAATAACGGCTTAGTCTTTGTGTATTTCAGCTCATTACTCGGGCAAAGTAACGGCTTACTTTGGGATTTTTAGGCCGAGGAAGTAAGGTAGATACCTAACTACTAGGCCAGGGATCACTTATAACCGGTGGATTTAAGTTTCGGCGAAGTTTGGACACTTTAGTGGGCTACACTCACCTATCTCACACCTCCTGTTAAAATTCTCTCGGCGTCGAAGGAACGCAGAGAGAAAACAACAGAGCTTCGTTGCGATTTTTCTGAACGATTTCTGAACAACTGGAGAAGGAGCCCCTGATCTCTTATTTATAGGTGGGACGAGGGAGTTATCGGGCATTTTCAGTTTTCTTCAGCCGGCTTCAGCCACTTGTACCTTTGCCTTCGCGAATTGCACAATGCGTTAAGTCTGAGAGCTACAGTAGCTCATATGGCGCCGACACATTGGTTCCTTGGCGCGGCGCCCAGCATCCTTTTAGGCCGCGCCAAGCTACTGTTGAAGTTCCAAATTTGACATTTTCACCCCTCGCAATTCACAGTTTTGCGCATCCTGCTTTGCCTTTCGCATTTTGACTCCTGTACTTGACAGTTGTTAAGTTTGAACAGTTCTTGATATCACATGCCAGAGTCACATACCAAGGGTACGAATACAACAGTCGACAAGTATAAAGCCCGATTGGTCATCCAAGGCTTTAGGCAAAAAGAAGGTATTGACTACTTCAATACTTATGTACCGGTTGCTTGTATCTCCACTATTAGGTTATTGATTGCCTTGGATATAATTAACAATCTTGTGATCCATCAGATGGATGTTAAGACTGCATTCTTAAATGGAGAGTTGGAAGAGGAAATATATATGAAACAACCGGAAGGTTTTATTATGGCATGAAATGAGCATAAGGTGTGTAAGCTTGTTAAATCATTGTACAGGCTCAAGCAAGCTCCTAAACAATGGCATCATATGTTTGATGTGGTTGTCTTGTCTAGTGGTTTTAAGCTTAACCAATCTGACAAGTGTGTATATAACAAGTTTGATAATACCGGTAATGGTGTTATAATTTACTTGTACGTTGATGATATGTTGATTTTCGGTACTAACCAAAATCAGGTTGACCTTTGTAAAGCATCTTTATCATCAAATTTCGCCATGAAAGACATGGGGGAGGCGGATTTGATTCTTGGAATCAAAATCAAGTGGAGTAACAATGGAATTTCTTTGACACAATCTCATTACATTGAGAAAGTATTAAAGAAGTTCAATTGTGAGGATTCTACTCCAACAAATTCTCCTATGGATCCCAATGAGAAGCTTATGCCTAATACGGGTAATCTGATATTACAATTTGAGTATTCTTGGGTGATAGGATGTTTGATGTACGCTATAACTAGTACAAGACCAAATATTGCTTATGCGGTTGGCAAGTTAAGCAGGTATACAAGTAACCCGGGTGGTCATCATTGGCGTGCGATAAATCGTGTGCTAAGATATCTTAAGTCAACTAAGGACTATGGTTTTCCTTATATGGGGCATCCTTCGGTATTAGAAGGATACTCGGATGCTAGTTGGATAACCAATGTAGAAAATCATTCTTCTACTAGTGGTTGGGTGTTTTTGCTTGGGGGAGGTGTCATTTCATTGGCTTCCAAAAAGTAAACGTGTATTTCTAGCTCGACCATGGAATCAGAATTCATTGCCTTGGCAGTAGCCGGAAAAAAGGCGGAGTGGCTTAAGAATTGGATCTATGAAATTTCATTATGGCCAAAACCAATTTCACCCATTTCTATCTATTGTGATAGTGCATCTACTTTGGCTAAGGCTTATAGTCAAGTATATAATGGGAAGTCACGACACTTGGGCGTTAGACATAATGTAGTACATGAGTTGATTACTCATAGGGTGATTTCGGTTGTGTTTGTGAGATCTCAATATAATTTAGCCGATCATTTGACCAAAGGGTTGGCTAGGGACTTGGCTCACAAGTTGGCTATTGAGATGGGTCTTAAACCCGTATGAATCGTTGGTGATAGGATACCCAATTCTCCTCTAATACAATGTTAGAGGCATAATTCAATGTGGAAGGCCTATTGTCTTAGATTTGAGCACATGATATTGTCCCTAAGGTATGTGCTTTTGCCTGCATGGTTAGGTTGAAAGTTTTTTTCTTAATAAGTCTTTTGATATAGTGCAATTGCAGGTGCACAATGAGAGCTAGATTCACCTATGTGAACATGAAGTTTGGCTGCTTCAAGGAAGTTAATTTAGTGTTGACTTTTTATATGCTCATGAATGGATATGGGCACAAAGCCTGTATAATTAGTGTTAATAATAAACTTTTGGAGTTGTTTTAACTCGTATGTATATTATCTTCATGTATTCAAAATGTGTAGAAGGGTTCAATGCTTAGACACACCCTGATACTCGAATATTTGAAATGTGTAATATTACTAAGGTGATAATTCAATCTTCGTGACATTGCCATTAATTAATGCACGAGTTGTTATATTTGTTAGTTTTAACTAAACCAAGGATTACACTTAAATGGGGGAGGAATGTCGATGATTTAAGTGAAATCATTTGCCATTTGGTATAATCGGGGTTTATGTTTCAAAGATGAGTGAGCTCAGGAATACTATATTGTGGATTTGAGGGTGCAGAGTGCACATTCATATAAGTTTTACGGGTTTTGCGGGTGTTATTAATCAAATATTCTATTTCCTTTCGATTTATCGTTTTCGCAACGAATAACCCTAGCGGGGGTCTCGTTGCCTAGTCAGCGAGTCTGGGTCTATGGGCGAAATGCCCTGATTTAGGGATTCGGTGTAACATGTTTTCACTGTTAGAATTCGGTTGTGATAATTTTTATCAGTTATTTGGTGACTGCTCAAATTCCAATGGACACAACCTTCGAAAGGAATAAAATGAAAACATGATTATCTGCAAAGTACGGATCGATTGTTGCATCATCTTTGATTTTTTATTAGAAATATTAAAACTTCACAAGTAATCTCCTGCGTGAGTGTCATAACAGGAGGACAATTGTAGTCTTATCACATAGGCATGTGATAGGGTTGAATAATTTTTGCAGGAAAGCGTATCTATAACTATTACTAAAACAAAAGCCGCTGCTGCCACGTGGCGACTTTATGTGAAAAGCTAAAATTTTTAAAGAGATTTTGTGCTGCCACGTGTCACCTTTTGAAATGGTAAAAGTTTTTTCATTTTTCAAAATTGATTAATTTAAGATAAAAATTTTAAATCTAATTATATATGATAAAATTCCTAAAACTAATTTGATAAGATAAAACAAATTTATGATAGTTTTACGAGCAAATTTATGATATAGATTTAGGATTTTGGTTTTATTTTTTTTAAATATTGCTTAATTAAACTAGAGTTTATCCTATAAAATTTATACAAGTTTAATTTTACTAAAACTTTTCTATTTCCATCTCTTTTTATTTTCATAATTTTTAATTTATACAAATTATTCACATGATAATTCTATGTTATTTGTTCTTCTACTATATATAATTATTAATTATTAGTTACTAATCTATTAATTATCTATCTATCTATAACTATTACTAAAACAGAAGCCGCTACTGCCACGTGACAGCTTTCTGTGAAAAGCTAAAAAATTTAAAGAAATTCGGTGCTATCATGTGTCACCTTCGAAATGGTAAGTTTTTTTTCTTTTTTTCAAAATTGATTAGTTTAAGATAAAAATTATAAATTTAATTAGATAATATAAAAATACTAAAACTAATTTGATAAGATAGATTTAGGATATATTTTTATGAGTAAATTTATGATAGAGATTTAAGATTTTGTTTTTATTTTTTTTCAAATATCGTTTAATTAAACTAGATTTTATCTTATGCAATTTATACAAGTTTAATTTGACTGAAACTCTTTAATTTCCATCTCTTTTCATTATCCTACTATTTAATTTATACAATTTTTCAACGAGACAATTTTATGTTATTTGTTCTTCTACTAATTTATATTTATTAATCATTAATTAATAATCAATTATTTATCTATTAACTATTATCAAAAAAGAAGTCGTCACTGCCACATAACAACTTTATAGTGAATGCTTAAAGTTGTAAATGATTTATGTGCTTTGACGTGACACCTTCTTGTGAAGTTATAATTTTGTTTTCTTATTCTTTGGTGCTGAAAATTAAAACCGGCTAGATTTTAACATCGATACCTCCTTTATAAATGTTAAAAAAATTTCATGGTAAAAGTTTTTTTTTCGGGATAGATTTTATCAATTCTCATAGATTTTAATATTTCAATTACATATTCATATGATCACTTTTGAATATTTAACTTATTTTTTATTTCTTTCAAATTATTTTTAATTATTTATTACAAGTTTAGAAAATTATCTCATTATAAACAACTTTTGTACAAAAAAAAACTATTAAAACCATACATACGGTACTATATACGGTACTATAATTTCTTTTTCTGCAAAAAATTAAAACTTGATAGATTTTAAAACGGTGTCTATTTTATGCATGGTAAAAGTTTTTTTTTTTTACCAATTTTTGCAGGATATATTTTATCAAATTTGATTTAAACGAGTTTCATCTGATTAGTACTCTAAATTTTCATGATAAAAATTTTTTTGCGGGTAGATTTTATCAATTCTCTTAGGTTTTAATCTTTCAATTACATATTCATATCATCAATTTTGAATATTTACCTTATTTTTAGTTTTTTCAAATTATTCTAATTAAATTTGTTAATTCTTTGTTACAAGTTTACAAAATCATCTTAATATAAACAATTTTTGAAAAAAAAAAATAAAACTATGCATACGGTACTATATATATACATTATTTTTTTCTGCCAAGAATCAAAACTTGATAGATTTTAAAACTGGTTTTTCCTTTATGCATGGTAAAAGTTTTTTTAATCATCTTTTGCTATTAAAATCAGTTAATACCATATTGGTTTTAGCACATTTGATTAAAACATGTTTCACTTGATTAAAACTCTTAAATTCTCATGGTAATTTGTTTTTTTTTTTTTTTTACCATTTTTGCTACCAAATTCGGTTTGTACCGGATATATTTTACCATTTTTGCTGTCAAATTTGGTTTATTAATTATGTGAATATATTGTTGTTGTTGGTTCATTCAAATAGCTTGTAGATTTTATCTATAAAATTAAGTTCAAGAAACAATACTAAATCAACCATGCATCGCGCGGGTAATAAGTTAGTAACTATTACTAAAACAAAAGCCGCAACTGCCACGTGACGGCTTTCTGTTTAAAGCCAAAAGTTTTAAAGGAATTTGGTGCTGTCACGTGTCACATTCGAAATGGTAAGTTTTTTTTCTTTTTTCAAAATTTGTTAGTTTAAGATAAAAAATCATAAATCTAATTAGATAATATAAAAATCATAAAACCAATTTGATAAGATAGATTTAGGATATAGTTTAACGAGTAAATTTATGATAGAGATTTAGGATTTTTTTTTATTTTTTTTTCAAATATCGTTTAATTAAACTAGATTTTATCCTATACAATTTATACAGGTTTAACTTGACTGAAACTCTTCAATTTCCATCTCCTTTTATTTTCCTACTATTTAATTTATACAAATTATCCACGAGATAATTTTATGTTATATTTTTTTCTACTAATTTATATTTATTAATCATTCATTAATAATCTATCATTTATCTATTAACTATTATTAAAACAGAAGGCCACATGACGACTTTCTATTGAATGTTTTAAGTTTAAAAATATTTATGTGCTTTGATGTGACACATTCATGTGAAGTTGTAAATTTTTTTGTGTCGAAAATTAAAACCGGATAGATTTTAAAACCGGTACCTCTTTTATATATGGTAAAAAAAAAATTGCAGATAGATTTTTCCACATTTGATTTAGACGTGTTTCAATTGATTAATAGTCTTCAATTCTCATGGTAATTTGTTTTTTTTTTTTTACCATTTTTTGCTGCCAAAATCGGTTTGTACCAGATATATTTTATCACATTTGATTTAGACAAGTTTCGGTTGGTAGAAGTTTTTTAAGTTTTATTATTTTTCCAAAACTCGGTCAATCTAAAATAGATTTTATCCAATTTGATTAAACATGTTCCACCAAAATTACAAACAACCACTACGAAATACTTACCCTCTGTCAAACACCTTCTTAATTAGTCTGTCTTCATAGTACTTCTCCTCCCCTCCCTAAGAATATTTGTTCGATTTTATGATTCACATAAATTTTTGATTTGATAATTCGGTGTGATCTCACAATTTTTTTAAATTTATTAATTATGTGAACATCTTGTTGTTGTTGGTTCACTCAAATAACTTGCAGATTCTATCTATAAAATTAAGTTTCAGAAATAACACTAAATCAATCGTGCATTGCACAGGTAATAACCTAGTTATGCACTATTCTGCAATATATACAAATTTTGTTTTTGACATTGTTGTAACCCTCTTATCAAATACTCCCTCCGTCCCTAAATAATTGTCTTGCTTGACCCGGCGCACAGTTTAAGAAAAAGTAATTGACTTAATTATTTATATTGGTTTAATGTGTAGTTTCCATTAATGTCCATGTATATGTGGCCCATAATTAAAATAGAGTGAAAAAGTAAGGGTAAAGTGGTAAAAATGATTCTAAAAAAGTAAGTTTCAAAGTGAATAATTATTTTGGGACGGACGAAAAAGGAAAGGAGGACGATAATTTAGGGACGGAGGGAGTAATTCATACCAAAATTTGATCCATTGAGAGACGTTCCCCGAAGTATCATATCATTTCCTTATTAAATTCAGAATCGGGCCATCGATTCTAATTACGACCTAAGAATTAAATTTATGGTCACTCTCCTCTCCTCGATTGACTCGACCTCCTCATTCTCCTCATCTTTTGCCCTCATTAGTGCGTGTTTTGCTTTCCCTTTTCATAATCTTTTGACAATCAGGTTTAGCTCCAGCAATCTACAAAAACATTTTTTGGAAATTTAATGCTCAATAAGACTAAAATTAATTACACATTTTCTTGTTGGGCCACTATATCTCACATGTCAGTTTAGCTATATGACGCTTTTTCAACACCTCCACCATGGAACCCAATGTTTGATCATTAACAATGGTGTCGGTGCCGAGGATGATCCGCTGATGTAGATTTCGAAACATGGCAATGCATTTCCTGGGAGTGAAGAAGGTTACAGATCCACGGCTTTGGTACGGAACCTTGATTGCTATGTTGCCCCTGCTTTGATGGCTATGAAATCTCACCTCACACACCAACAAAAGCTCCTCCCTATAGCCCCACTTTGCGATGGTCCTTGTTGTAACAACCACAAATGCAGAATACTGATTCTAAAGAACTTCTTTCTGCATTTGTCACAAATTCCTTGCATGTTTTGGGTTTCAGGTACTCTTTGTAGACTGTGGCAGTCTTTAAGGAGCTCTCTTGTTAACCATTGGAAGACATCGGAGCAACCTATAGAGAGAGAGAAAGAGAGAGAGAGATTATCGACTCATACATGAAAAAGGATCAAACCATTTCACAGAAAAAAGGAAAAAAAAAGAAACATTGGTGCTAACCGATTTTTCGATGAGTTGTTGATATGATTCTCAAACACCTTAACATCTTTGAACAACCACCTTCTTCGACTAAAATATTCATCGCCGCCGAACAATGGCAAATTGAGGCAGATGTGTCTGCCATATAGGTAATTGTTATGATATTGTTTAGTTGTATATATAGCAGAAATTAGGGCATGTTTACACTGGACTTGGTTTGCAGGCTAATAAATAGACATGACTTTTTTTAAAATTACATTATTTGCCATAGTTTTTTATTTTCGGGCCTTCATTTTCATCTTTCTAATCACTTGTGTAGAGCTGGCGATTGGGTGAGTTGGGTCGAAACGAATAATGGGTCAAAATGTGTCATGACCCGTTATAACCTAAAATTAAACGAGTCAAACTGGGTCGAGTTGAAATTTGTAATTAGTTAGGACGGGTCGACCCATTTTGATCCACAACTTTCCATCTAAAAAGTATATTTATATAGCAAAAAATAACGAGTCGGGATGGATAACGGGTTCGACCCACTTTAACCTGACCAAATCCAACCCATTAAATTTTTTTTATCGAAATAAATGAATTAACGGGTTTTTGATTATAATTATCAGGCCTATAACTTACATTGACATGCCTAGACCAAGATGCAGATGGCTAAGCACATTTTAATTATAAATCCCATTTGAAAAGTCAAATTTAGATAAAATCATTATCTACCAAATATAGTTAAAAGTATCATCAATACAATCATAAATTTGATCTTACATGACCGTGAATAATTCACACCCTCAATCGTATATGTCATTCTTTCTTTCTTCATTTACATTCAATTAAAATGGATCTTTTCGATGCAAATGTGGATTTAATCTTGTGTGGCATGCATTCCACCACTAATAATATTTGCCAAAAATTAAAAATTAAAAGAAAAGAGAACAACTAATAGAAATAGTTTTTAAAAAGAATAATAATGACTAGGATGTATTCACACCCTCAAGTAGAATGTGAAAAATTGACATTGTTATCCACAATGTAAAAAAAATTTGTTGCCACATCATATCCATGCTCATCATCCACATTTGCATTGAAGCTGTTTTTTCTTTAAAAAAATGTGTAAATCATAGGTGGCAACTAATTTCTTTCACATCGATATTAGCATTGGAGATACACTAATGCGTAGTTTTGGGCACTATCCAATAAAACAAAATAATAGAAAATTTATAAACACTTATATTTATTATAATTATAAATAACAACCGAATATTCTTTAATAAAATTAAATATGTTCATCCAAAATTCATAATCATTAATTTTTATGACCACTAGTTTATAAATTTATTAAACTTTCAACATATGTCAAAGAGTGGTTTAGCATAGTGAATAGTTCTCGTGTAAGATTGTCTTACGGATTTTAATTCGTAAAACAGAGTCCTACTCTCTCACAATTTAATCCACCAACACCTAGTGGCTAGTGCATCAAGTCAAAATAATACATTTTACAAAAAATAATTGTAAAACCGTCTTACCTTAGTCTTTTCCAAGACTAGTGGTGGGTAGCTTTTCTGTAGACAATTTGGTCAAAGTTCAATTTTTCCTAACAACTTACATATCTATTTATTACTATTATTTTTAAGTAAATACTCACTCTTTTCCGAGTAAATAATTTACTATATTATTTTGTAATATTTCAATTTAAAAGTCCACTTTCAAAAAATTATATTTATCGTCTCCATAATATTTCAACTTTACGCTCCACAATTTATATTAACATATTGATTATGTTCAAACACTTTTGTAATTATGATCAAATCTCATAATAATTATATAATTATATTTTTCAAACATGAACTTTTTGAGCGGAACAGATAGAGTAGCATATAGTGGCGGTGGTGGTTATCAACGGCAGCAGGTGGTGGTGGCCGGAGGAAGTTGTCGGCAATGATTGTGGTATTAATGGGGATACTCGGGTTAAAATCCATATTTATCTATTTTATAATTAATCATTATAGGGTAACCAATTGAATACCCATTAACTCTAACGGGTTTCAAATGTTTGAACCAAAATAAGTCTTTTATTATTGGTTTATTGAGTAAGGATAATGCTTGGGTTACTCTCATTTTGTATTAAAATATGGATATTCTATGATGTGACACATTCTAATTGGTTGGACATTTTGTCGGTTCCACCACTTCAACTAATAAGAGTATATCACGTTATAAAATACTCATATTTTGATACAAAATGAAAACGACCCTAATATTGTCCATCGAGTAATCCAATGGATTGAATAAAATATTGTCAAATGAAGCAGTGGACCAAATAGAATTCTGAAATAGCGGAGCTCAAGTTGTTCGGACGAAGGAAGAGTTGAGAATACTTGAGGTCATTTGCAATTGACGGCTTGGATTACGTAGATCTCTCAAATGTACAGACAAAAGGACTCCACCAAAAATGATCACAAAACCATATTATTTTCTTCTTTAGGCTCCGTTTGTTAAAAAAAAAAAAAACTTTTGGAAAACGTTTTTCATATTTTTCGGTGTTTGATAACCTTTAAAAAATATAGTCAACGTAAAAAGATTTTTCAAGTCAACGAAAAATAAAGTCTTTTTTTTCAGATTTTCAAAATGCTCGAGCACCTTTTAGCCCTTCCACAATTATACACTAGTTTTTATGCCCGTGTCTATGACACGACACTAGTATGACTTGATTGAAGTATAAAGAAGGCAGTATGCGAATATTCTAATATATGTTTATGATTTTATTGGTATCAGATCAATGTAAACTACACAACTAAAGAGAACAAAACACAAAAATTAAAGAAAAAACACATTTTATCTTTGTAATTTAACTATTTCAGTTTTAAAAATTTAACTATTTCAGTTTTTTTAAAAAGGGCAAAGAAGCATAAAAAATAAGATTAATATACGTACAGATAAATAAAGAGAAGTAGAAAGTAGAAACGGGCCCTTTTATAGGGCATATAATATATATATATATATATATATATATATATATATATATATATATATATATATATATATATATATAATATTTTTTTAAAATGCAAACAACTTATTTTATGGAGGGATGGAGAGAGAGAAAAAGAGGAGTGAAAGAGAGTTTATGGGAATGACAATTAGCAGTTTGTCCACCCCGTCCTTCAAAGTAAATAAATTCACACTTTGGGTTTCACTAAGGGAAGAAGAGATGGAGCAGGAGTAGGAGAAGTAATAGGAGGAAGAGAGAGAAAACTAAATTATGGCCGGTAAATAGCTTTTGTAACCGCCCTGATCTGTTTTATATAATAGATAGTTCAACTTCGAGTTATTTTTTTATTTTTCGACGTAACAAATTGAAAGTTAATTATTTTTATTTGTATTTTCTAGAAAAAAAAATTTAATCAATACATTTTTTACATGAGATGTGTTCAAGAATTAAAAGTAAATATTTGCATGATATTTATTTATCTATCAAAAGGGATAACTACATTTTTAACTATTTTATAATTTGACCAACCTACATCCAATATCCAAAATGTAACCAACCAATTTCCAGTTTTGTTAACAGAACAATTATGTGGTTAATTGTATAATCTTTCTAACGGCAGTTTAACGGCAATGGTCCAAAACGATACTTTCAAAAATGCTGCTGATGAACTGCAAAATACTATATCGTCATATTTAATGATAAGCTTTTCTAATGAACAAATAAAGGTAATGATTGATAAAACAAAATGTTCAATAAATCATGTACCAACTGGAAGAAAACAATGATTCCCTCTCAATCGCACCACAAACAGTCTTGCTGGTTTTTGCAATTGGAGTCCAGGCGAGTTGCTGGACACAGCAACATCTCCTCAATCTCCGCCCTCTCTCTCAAATCCGACCCAACCACCGCCGACTCCAATAACCACCCTTATAACTCCAGGCCGGGGAGACTCCATTGCAGATCTACTTTCCTACGTGCACGAACCAATCCAATCCAAACGCCTACCACCAGTCTAGATCTCCCTCTTCTCCATTCCTCTATACACACATACCCATTTTCTGAAACCCCACACAAACGCCTACCAACTGTCTCCCTCTTCTCCATTCCTCTATACACACATACCCACCTGCTCAATTGTGAAATTGTGAATTATAACTAAACAAACCCACCGAATACACGACTGGAAGAGACAACTGGAGAACTTACACAGTGAGGGAGAGATGGTGATGCTGGCGAGGCTGGACAACCGAGAAGACAACCGAACTTACACAGTGAGAGAGGCGAGGCTGAAGAAACGCCTGAAGAAACGCCGGACAACCGAACTTACACAGTGAGAGAGGCAAGCTGAAGAAACGGTAAATGGCGAGGATGAAGAACGACGTTATTATAAATGAGGGAGGCCTGATCTGTTTTGGATGGAGCAGGAGTAGGAGACGGAGTAGAATAGGAGAAGGAGGACAACCGAGAAGACAAATATCGTTTCTTCAGCAGAGGATGAAGAACGGCGTTATTATACTGAGGCAGGCCTGATCTGTTTTGGATGGAGTAGGAGTAGGAGACGGAGTAGAATAGTAGATGGAGGTCTGATCTGCTCTAGATGGAGTAGGAGTAGGAGAATTAATTGGAATAGGAATAGATGGGGAAGGAAGAGAGAGAAAACGGTTGATAAAAATGTGTAAAAAATGGTTATCGATAAAATGGAATCCTGGTCATTGATTGTGTTTCGTAAAAATAAATCTTGGCCGGTAAATAGCTTTTGATATGAGTTAATTCTGACCGGTAAATAGCTTTGTTAAAAACAAATCCTGGCCGGTGATTAGCTTTTGATATTCGACCGATCTGTTTTATATAATAGATATTTATATACACACATAATATTACACTTGATAAATGGTTTATTTAGAAATATAAATTGAGTTTATACACACATTTTATAAATTATAATTTTAATAAATATTCACTACGTCCTAAAATTAGTGTCTACTACAGTCCTAAATATTATCCATTTTCTATTTTAAAACGTTTTTTATATCAATTATAAAAAAAAATTGTATTTGCGAGATTAAAAATTGATGGACCTTATTGATTTGACACCACTAATGATAAATTGAGGGTTATTAAAAAATTTATTTAAAGTGCAACACTATCTTATATTTATTATTGACATTAATATTAGAATATATTTTTGTATTTAATGTTCGTTTGGTGGAGCGTTTTGACCAAAACGCAGGTAAAAAATGCAGTGTTTTCTCTTTAAAAGTGTTTCAATGCAGCGTTTTAAAATGCAACATTTTAAAAATGTGCAACGTTTTAAAACGCTCCAATTTGGAACGTTTTAAAAATGTGTTGCGTTTACAATTATTTTGTTTATAAAAATAACGTTTTGAAATAGTTTTCCAAACATGTTTACAAGAAAAAAATTACGTTATGAAAATGCTACATTTTAAAAAACACTGCGTTTAGAAAAAACTGCGTTTTCAAAACGCTGCACCAGACGAGACCTTATTCATAAATTGTGTTTGGTAACATTTTCTGTGCGTTTGCCAAACACCTAAAAATATTTTTCGGCATATTTTCAAAAGATTACCAAACACCTGAAAATAAAATTTTTAATTATCAAAAATCATTTTTTGAAAATAATTTTCCGTGAAATAAACGCAGTTTTATTCTATCACAAACTCACCAAAATATGGGGCCACAATGCAAAATCAAATACTCACATGTGTTACAAAAGTGATATCTTGGGAAGTAAAGAAGATAATCCCATGATTCCCATTACTGAAGAAACATAAATGAATTACTTATAGAAACAAAGAAATATACAGAATTAACTTCTAATTAGTATAAGTATAAATCTTGTTTCAAGGATAGGTCTGAATTAATGCTGTTAAAGGAGATGAAACTATAATGGAATAACTATAAAGCAATTAAAGGACAAGCCATTTCTATCCATTTAATGGGTAAAAAATAAAAATATAGGACCAGGAACATACAATGTGGACCATGTGGTCATCACTGTAAGAAATACGACAGAAAGAGAAAAGAGGAGAAGACTCCAAGGAAAAAAAGAGATCAACCATTACTCTTTGTTTCATTCCTTTTTAGTTTTTATGCAGCATGTCTTGCTTGGAAAGATATATCTAAATACAATACGATATTTCCTAAACTCTAATATATATATATATATATATATATATATATATATAATAACAACCGTTATTTTTTCGCCTAATATTCTAGCCATGCATTGGAAGCTGAAACATTTTGTTTTATTACTTTTTCTTTAGTTTGTATGCTAAATATTTAATATTTTTAGATAAGTTGACATGAATATATTTATACATTTCTATGAACTTTAAACGCACCCAAACTACTGGTATTTCTCAGCACAATCACAATATCATGTTGGACCATTTGTTTTCTATAAAGTTTGTGGATGTTCTTTACGGATGTTCAATCAATCTTCTGCAATGTTCAAAAAAAAAAAAAAAGATTGTCACAAAATAAGTTTTAGATATTTTGAACCCAAAATTTTTACTATAACTATTATGACTTTCATATCATTCGTCTTAAGAGACATCCACAAAAAAAGATTGGATTCTCAAAGCTAGAGTTGCAAAGAAATGATTAGTCACAACTGAAATAAACAACGAAGTTGTTGACATAGTTGAATTGTAAAGTTAAATATTTTTGATAAACATGAAGAATGAGGTTAAATTAAAAAAAAAATAAGAAATGTAACAGATAAATTTATCATTTCAGATAAATTCAAATCTAAAAATTTCAGCTGTGTATTCTTTTCAAAATAACTTTAAGAAATATATTTAAAATTTTAGAATATAATAGATCTCAGACAATAAAATACAATATTTATCTTTAAACGATGTTTTTGATAAATACTTTGAATTTATTTTATCAGATTTGATAAATTGAATCCTCAAATTATTATATCTTTATTTTTTCCAGAAAAATTTTTAAATGTTGTACAACAAAATAGAAAGTAAAACAAAATAATAGAAGGACAATTCTTAACTCAGTGAAAAATTAAAAGGATTTGAGTAATCTGGGGAGAGAGATCGTTAGGAATTTTTACCGAAGGTTAGGTGGATGAAATTTTGAAGTGTAGGAATAGACATCAGATAAATGATTCTAGATGAAGGGTTCTAAATTAAGGGTTGTATTTATTAGACGATGGATGTTGAATTTGGTTAGTGTTGATGTTGTGTATTACTTATATTAATAGCTTAAAAAGGACAACTTACATGACATGGGGTTTAAGGGCAGAGGTGAGATTTTAATGGGCTGCAAAAAGGATTTCTTTATGTTCGAGCTTGTTATCTCGATTATTCTTTTTTTCACGAGTAAGAGGTATCTCAGCTCGTGAAAAAGAGTTGGTGTTCGAGCCTGTTATCTCAATTATTCTCTTTTTCAAGATTAAAATGTATCTCTGCTCGTGAAAAAAGGTTGGTATTCAAGCTTGTTATCTCGATTATTCTCTTTTTCACGAGTAAGAGGTATCTCTGCTCGTAAAAAAAGGTTGGTGTTCGAGCCTGTTATCTTGATTATACTCTTTTTCACGAGTAAAAGGTATTTATGCTCGTGAAAAAAGGGTTGGTGTTCGAGTGGTTCTTAGATTATACCTAAGACCAAATGTCCATCTTTCTGACGAGCGTGATATGTCTCTGCTTGCCAAAAGGCTCACGCTCAAGTTTACTCGCTGTTGAGTTATACACCGCGCCTACTTGTGCTTCTGTTCGCTAGCTTTTTAAAAGTAGTCCTGCTCGCAAAGTCAAGTACTGGGACTTGACCTTGGCCCAACTAGAGTTCTGCTCGCTAGCTTTTCAAAGGTAGTTCTGCTCGCATAGTCGAGTACTGAGACTTGACCTTGGCCAAAATGGCACTTTGCACGTTATATAAAGGACTTAAACAATCAAATTATAAAACGCACTGGTTAAGTAAAATATACAATGACAGGCAAAAGCGACTAAAGTCGTGACTCATCCTAGCACTTCTATTATCTTGTCGACCAAGATGAAAGTGATTAAGCCTCGGTCATCCCGAGAAATTAAAGAAGATTACGAGCGAATAATACTCCTTACCCTTGAGATGAATATCGAAGAATAATGAGTAGGGGGCTACTGATGTGCATATTTTGGATCCGTCTCAATGGTGTGCGGGCCTAATCTAATGACTCATTATATTTTATATAATATCAGAAGGCTTGGGCCGGGCAGATAATCCACGAGCTAGACTCATTCTATCCAGATAACCCCACTAGTCCATAGTGAAATGACTCTCTCTTTTTCTGATTGAGAATCACACACGCACTTGGGGGCTACGCGCCCTCTCTTTCATAAGTGTACTGATAAACATACCGGAGGGTTTTTGGTGGGGGCCCTCCCCGTCGACTCACAGTATTTATTTTACAAATAATATAGCCAGATATCCACCACCGACGACAACATGGCCACCGGACGGCAACCCCGACAACCCACGTCTACAGCTACATTCGGCACCCCCGGTATGATGTTTTTTTTGGATACATCACGTTCAATTGTTGAAGTTACTACATTTGTTTATATTTGCTTTGGTTGCACTTTTGCTTTGTAATTGTGTAAGTTAAACTAGTAAATATGTGTATGTTTGAACTTTTGATGTGTTATATAATATTTTTTAGCTAATTTGTGAGTTTTTTTAAATAAAAAAAACAGTTATTTTTTGGCCCATAGACCCGAAATGCGCATGGATCGGGCTTGAGTTCTATGATGGTGGGCTTGGGCTAGCACGGCCCGACCCACAGCTCTAGTCTTCATGGTACTTCTCCTCCCCTCCATAAGAATATTTGTTCGATTTTATGATTCACATAAATTTTTGATTTGATAATTCGGTGTGATCTCACAATTTTTTTAAATTTATTAGTTATATGAACATCTTGTTGTTGTTGGTTCACTCAAATAGCTTGTTGTTGTTGGTTCACTCAAATAACTTGCAGATTCTATCTATAAAATTAAGTTTCAGAAATAACACTAAATCAACCGTGCATCGCACAGGTAATAACCTAGTTATACACTATTCTACAATATATACAAATTTTGTTTTTGACATTATTGTAACCCTCTTATCAAATAATTCAGATCAAAATCCGATCCATTGACGGACCTTTCCCAAAGTATCATATCATTTCCTTATTAAATTCAGAATCGGGCCATCGATTCTAATTACGACCTAAGAATTAGACTTATGGTCACTCTCCTCTCCTCGATTGACTCGACCTCCTCATTCTCCTCATCTTTTGCCCTCATCAGTGCGTGTTTTGCTTTCCCTTTTCATAATCTTTTGACAATCAGGTTTAGCTCCAGCAATCTACAAAAACATTTTTTGGAAATTTAATGCTCAATAAGACTAAAATTAATTACACATTTTCTTGTTGGGCCACTATATCTCACATGTCAGTTTAGCTATATGACGCTTTTTCAATACCTCCACCATGGAACCCAATGTTTGATCATTAACAATGGTGTCGGTGCCGAGGATGATCCGCTGATGTAGATTTCGAAACATGGCAATGCATTTCCTGGGAGTGAAGAAGGGTACAGAATACAGATCCACGTCTTTGGTACGGAACCTTGATTGCTATGTTGCCCCTGCTTTGATGGCTATGAAATCTCACCGCACACACCAACAAAAGCTCCTCCCTCAAGCTCCACTTTGCGATGATCTTTGTTGTAACAACCACAAATGCAGAATACTGATTCTAAAGAACTTCTTTCTGCATTTGTCACAAATTCCTTGCATGTTTTGGGTTTCAGGTACTCTTTGTAGACTGTGGCAGTCTTTAAGGAGCTCTCTTGTTAACCCTTGGAAGACATCGGAGCAACCTATAGAGAGAGTGAGAGAGAGAAATTATCGATTCATACATGAAAAAGGATCAAACCATTTCACAGAAAAAAGGAAAAAAAAAACAACATTGGTGCTAACCGATTTTTCGATGAGTTGTTGATATGATTCTTAAACACCTTAACATCTTTGAACAACCATCTTCTTCGACTAAAATATTCATCGCCGCCGAACAATGGCAAATTGAGGCGGATGTGTCTGCCATATAGGTAATTGTTAAGATATTGTTTGGTTGTATATATAGCTGAAATTAGGGCATGTTTACACGGGATTTGGTTTGCAGGCTAATAAATAGGGATGACTTTTTTTTAAATTACATTATTTACCACAGTTTTTCATTTTCCAGCCTTCATTTTCATATTTCTAATCACTTGTGTAGGGTTGACGATTGAGTGAGTTGAATCGGATATAAATTGGGTCAAAACGAGTAATTGATCGAAATGTGTTGTGACCCGTTATAACCCAAAATTAAACGAGTCAAACGGGTCGCATCGAAATGGGTAATGGTTTAGAGCGGGTCGATCCGTTTTGATCCACAACTTTCCATCAAAAAACGTACATCTATATAGCAAAAAAAAAAGGTCAGGTTAAGTCAAGTAATTTTCAAGTTAGATTAGGTGAATTAGCGGATTTTTTGGTGTAATTACCGGCCAGCACTTCTGTCATTTCTTAAGCTTTGATGCTTTAGTAAGGATCCAAGAATGGTGCAACAAACTATTTATAACTTACATTGACATGCCTAGACCAAGATGCAGATCGATGGCTAAGCACATTTTAATTATAAATCCCAAAAGTCAAGTTTGGATAAAATCATTATCTACCAAATATAATTAAAAGTATCATCAATACAATCATAAATTTGATCTTACGTAACCGTGAATAATTCACACCCTTAATCGTATATGTCATTCTTTCTTTCTTCATTTACATTCAATCAAAATGGATCTTTTCAATGCAAATGTGGATTTAATCTTATGTGACATGCATTCCACCACTAATAATATTTGCCAAAAATTAAAAATTAAAAGAAAAGAGAACAACCAATAGAAAGAGTTTTTAAAAAGAATAATAATACGGAGTAACTAGGATGTAAATCATAGGTGGCAACTAATTTATTTCACATCTACATTAGCATTGGAGATGTTAATGGGTAGTTTTGGACACTATCCAATAAAACAAAATAATAGAAAATTTATAAACATTTATATTCATTGTAATTATAAATAACAACAGAAAATTCTTTAATAAAATTAAATATGTTCATCCAAAATTAATAATCAATACTCCCTCCGTCCCTAAATTATCGTCCTCCTTTCCTTTTTCGTCCGTCCCAAAATAATTGTCCACTTTGAAACTTACCTTTTTAGAACATCACTTTTACCACTTTACCCTTACTTTTTCACTCTACTTTAATTATGGGCCACATATACATGGACATTAAAGAAAACTACACATTAAACCAATATAAATAATCAAGTCAATTACTTTTTCTTAAAATGTGCGCCGGGTCAACCCAGACGATTATTTAGGGACGGAGGGAGTAATTTTTATGATTACTAGTTTATAAATTTATTAAACTTTCAACATATGTCAAAGAGTGGTTTAGCCTAGTGAATAGTTCTCGTGTAAAACTGTCTTACAGATTTTAATTCGTAAAGCAGAGTCATACTCTCTCACAATTCAATCCACCAACACATGATGCGTCGAATCAAAATAATACATTTTACAAAAAATACTTGCAAGACCGTCTTACCTTAGTCTTTTCCAAAACTAGTGGTGGGTAGCTTTTCTGTAGACAATTTGGTCCAAGTTCAATTTTTCCTAACAACTTACATATCTATTTATTACTATTATTTTTAAGTAAATACTCACTCTTTTCCGAGTAAATAGTTTACTATACTATTTTGTAATATTTCAATTTAAAAGTCCACTTTCAAAAAATTATATTTATCGTGGCGGTGGTGATGGCCGGAGAAAGTTGTCGGCAATGATTGTGGTATTAATGGGGATAATCGGGTTAAAATCCATATTTATCTATTTTATAATTAATCATTATAGGGTAACCAATTGAATACTCATTAACTCTAACGAGTTTCAAATGTTTGAACCAAAATAAGTACTGATATACCCGGCCCAAACTCGGTCACGAGTAGAGCACGAGTTATCTTCACGTGCCGGTCACGAGCACAAATCTTACAAGGCCCACGGGCCCAGCGAGCAAAGCCATGGTAGCATCGAGCATTGAGCATGGTATTCCCGACTAAGCCAGGCCGGGCATAGGCCCTGCCTGTCCGACCAGGGGCCTTGCCCGGGTAATATATCCGCTCCATTACATTATCTATCATACAGGCGGGTAGGGCCCTGCCCGCCCAGACCAATATCGAGCAGAAGACATCAATAGCTTGCCCGCCAAGACACTGTTGAAGATTATCATATGTGGGCAGGACACTTGCCTTATCTGTTCCTGATATCTCGCGGCTACCCGGATTCAACCACAACAGGGCCAATAAATACCCCTCCGCCAGACGTGACAAGGTACACACACGCCTTCATACACTCATCCTCTTCCTTGAGCTTTGACATTCTCTCTTACACACGATACTTACTCTCACGCTGGAGGGGTTTCGCGAGGCCCTGCCTTGCACTTCCACTCAGGTTTTCTCTATTCTTAGCCAGGTTCAAGGAAGCCGATTCAAGCCCAGATATCCTACCCAAAGTGCATACGGCCCAAGCTGAGGATTTGCCACATCAGTTTGGTTCCGTTGCCGGGAACTCAACATAAAAACACTCCCTTTTTCTCAAAAGTTTTTCGGTACAAATTTCCAACCCTTGCAATGGATGGTAAGAGCAGCAAGCACCATGCTACTGTGAGCAACAACCAGGCTGGTAGTCAATTGGCCGGTGACCTCCCACCAAAAGCACCCCAAGGGTTTCAGACAAGAAGTAAGAAGATGGCCGCATGGCAAGCAACCCATGGGAAGGATGTGCCCTATGTAGAGGAGCAGCCATCTCAACGTGCTGGTCAGAGCCGGGCCAGCCAACGTGATGCCAGAGAAATCATTAATGAGCAGCGCAGTGCCCACGCGGATGTTGTGGATCTCAGGGCACAATTAAATCTCCAAAAGGAAAACGGCCAAGGCAACCACGTGAATCCACCAGGACAAGCCCCCGAACAACAGGCCGCTGCTCTCCAAGTCCAAACAGACTATTATAGCAAGATGTACAAACTCAACCAGCAGCTACTTGCCTAGGGCCATGCCCCGGTTCCGGTGGCTGATTTGGAATTGCCAACTCTCAGTGTCCCCGAGGCTGTTGGTGATGGCAACGCCTCACAACATCTGCCCGCTCCAAGCAAGCGACTCCAATCTGTTATCCGCATATCGTCAGAGAAGGATGAAGAGGTAAAACGAGCAGATGACCAGGCGGAAAGTAGATATAGCCGTCCAAATTTTTCACACAAACGTAGTCGCGGGCAAATTCATTATGTCCGCAGTGAAAGTCACAGTCACCGCAGAGCTCGTGAACACGCAGAGAAAGAGGCATATCGGCCTAAGCGTAGATCACGAATAGAAAGAGAGGTGGAAGCTTCCTGCGCGCCGACCTTCTGCGCGCCGGCCTCACATGAGCATCGGTCAGATCATGCCCGTTATGTCCGAACGCATGGAAGCTATGAAACGTGACATGGCAAAACAGATGGCTAACCTGGCTGTGGCCAAGCCCGGCTATGGTATCATTAAGCCACTGGAAGGAAGCCATTTCACCCCTGAAATCGAGAATGCACCACCCGCGCAAGGTATCATATTCCCACAATTTGAGAAATACTTCGGGAAGACGCGGGCAAGTGACTGGCTCAGATCATTCGAGGCACATATTCGAATGGTGACAGATATTGAAGCCCTAAAAATGCGAGCATTCGAGGGGGCCCTTCAGGGGAAAACACATGCATGGCTAGGAAGGGTTCCCCGTGGATCCATCGGCAGTTGGGAAGTGTTAAGGGAGAAATTTCTAGAAGAATTCGGCACTGCTGGGCCACTACCTAAAAACCGTTTCGATCTCGCTAAAGTCAAACAAGGTGAGCATGAGTCTTACGGAAGCTATTTGAAGAGGTTCGAGGAGATGCTCGATCAAATGACCGCTACCAGTGACCCCGAAATAACTTTCTACTATTTAAACAACATGAAAGCAGGGCCACTGAAGACAATGCTAGCTATGAACCCGGGCGCCTCCAAGGCTGAACTGCTAGCGAGTTCCCACCTTTTCTGCTCGACCGAGACTGCCCGAACAGACAAAAATAAAAACAAGGACAAGGCCCAGGACAGCTCGGCCACGCCTAACCGACCAGACCGTGAGGGCGAATCGTACTCGCAGAGACGTAGGAGATCATCTACTCTGACGAGGTTATTCGTGAGAAGCACGCTTACCCTCTGAACACAACGCGGGAAGATATCATGCTCCAAGTGGGAGATGCTTTGCCAGTCCCCTATCCTCTTGATCCCGAGCTCGCCCACACTAGGGACCCCAACAAGTACTGCGACTACCATCATGGTACTGGGCACACCACAGAGGAATGCGTAGTGTTGAAATGCGAAATACAGAAATTGATAAACGCGGGCAAATTAAACCGCTTTAAGAAAGACCAGGGAGACGGTGACAGACAAGGGAGACCTCCAAGAGGAAGAGGTGGCCAGGCCCCTCAGATTCGAGGAGTGGTCAACGTGATCCAGGAAGAGCTTCCGTCTAACACTCATCTTGGGAAGCACATATACTCGCTCTCTAGAGCGATAAATTCCCCAGCGGTACAGCGGGTAGGGGAGCCTAACATCTTCTTTACCCGCAGCGAGCTAGCAAGCACCCCTCTGGCCTCCGAGCAACCACTGGTCATCTCCTGCCTGGTAAATGAATGGTAAGTCCACAGAGTCCTGCTCGATACCGGAGCATGCAGAGATATCATGTATTATTCCTGCTTCAAAGAGTTAGAACTAGCAGATGCCTGGCTCAAGCCTTACCTTGGGAAGCTGGAAGGGTTCACTAACCACCAAGTGAGCGTCAAAGGCACTATCGAACTCGAGGTTTTCATGGGAGACGGGGCGCAAACCCGAACAGAGATGATCACTTTCCTGGTAATCGACCTCAAATCAGCGTACAACTGCATCCTGAGCGCACCAGCCATGGCCAAATTTCAGATGGTGACTTCGATACCCCATCAGAAGGCAAAATTTTACACCGAGGATGGAGTGGGCATATTGAATAGCAAACCCCGGGCAATGTGGGAGTATGTCCGAGACTCCCAAAAGAAAAAGCAAAAACTGATCGTGGACAGTCCCGACCAGACAACCCCAGAAAAAGAGATGCCCGATACCATGACAGCTCCCGCCTCCATAAACAGCATAGAGATGGGACAAAAGTCGGAAGCAGACGACCCCATGGAAATAGACGAGCCCGTACAAGCCCCATCCCCAGCTCATTCCAGGCGTAAGGCTAAACGCCCAAAGCCACAAGATATTGAGATGGATGCCCTGCAAGTGCGGGATGAACCCGATATTCAACCTGAAGGCGAGCTGGAAGAAATCATCATCAACCCCTTCTACCCCGAGCAGAAAATCAAGATCGGGAAGGCCATGCCTCCTGAAGCTCGGGAAAGACTGATTGAGCTGCTAAAAAATAGCATGGACGTATTTGCCTGGACTGTCGAAGACATGCAAGGGATTAGCGAGGACGTTGCACGCCACGACTTGAATGTTGATCCAACATTCCGACCTATCCAGCAGCGTCCAAGACAATACTCCCCGGAGAAAAGTGCAGCCATCCGGGCTGAAGTTGAAAAGCTTCTAAAGGCAGATATCATCGAAGAAATACAATACCCGACTTGGTTGGCAAACGTAGTGATGGTCAAGAAAGCCAATGACAAATGACGGATGTGCGTTGACTTCACGAACCTCAACAAAGCTTGCCCAAAGGACTGTTACCCGCTGCCTCGTATAGACATGCTCGTGGACTCCATCGCCGGTTTCGAGATGCTCAGCTTTTTGGATGCATACTGTGGTACCACCAGTCGATGAACGAGCAGATAAAGCAAAAAGCCTTCCGGCAATGGAGGCCTGCAGCTACAAGATGATGCCCTTCGGGCTAAAGAATGTAGGGGCAACTTATCAGCGCATGGTTAACAAGGTCTTCGGTTCACAGCTTGGGAGGAACATGGAAGCATACATAGATGACATGGTCATCAAAACCAAAGGCCGCGACCACACTCTTGACCTGGCAGAAACATTTGCCAATCTACGAAGACATAACATGAAGCTGAATCCGGGCAAATGCGCTTTTGGGTTTCGGGCAGGAAAATTCCTCGGGTTCATGGTTAACCAGCGTGGTATAAAAGCAAACCCAGAGAAGATACATGCCCTACTTGACATGGAACAGCCCTACTGCATTAAACACATACAACGATTGAACGGTAGAATCATTGCCCTTGGCCGCTTCATCTCCTGGTCAGCGGAGAAGTGTCAACAAAGGATTCGAATGGAATGCTGACTGCACCAAAGCACTGGAGCGCCTCGGGAATATCAGGCAAACCTCCCTCCTTAGCGCCCCCGTGCCCGGTGAACTCAGACGTGTACCTAGCGGCCACGCATCAGCCGCTGTCTTGGTTAGAGAAGAATTAGACATTCAAAAGCCTGTGTACTATGTATCCAAAACCCTCAGTCCTGTTGAGGGTCGTTATTTTAATGCAGAAAAATTAGCTTATTCGCTTGTTGTAGCTGCCCGGAAATTAAGGGCTTATTTTTCTGCACATGTAATCATAGTATACACAGATGCACCACTACGCAAGATTCTTCACAAGCCCGACTCGTCGGGCAGACTACTCAACTGGGCGATAGAGCTCACTGAATTCCACATAGACTACCTGCCCAGACGAGCAATCAAGGCTCAAGCACTAGCCGATTTTCTGGTAGAAACAAGCTTCACCCAGCAAGAAAAGCCTGAAACCCAGAGGTCAAATGAGCCCGAGCAAGAGCAGCTGCCACAACCCCGACCTGCCTACTGTTGGGATTTATATGTTGATGGAGCAACAAGCAAAGTCGGGAGCGGAGCTGGCATCCTTCTCATAGCTCCCGACCAGGTTACAGAATTCGAGCTAGCATTACGATTCAAGTTCCCCGCCTCCAACAACGTTGCCGAGTACGAAGCAGTAATTGCCGGCCTCGAACTAGCAACAGACATGGGAGTAGACATGATCACAGTGTACTCGGATTCACAACTGGTTGTAAACCAAGTCCAGGGGGAATACATGGTGCATCACCCCTCACTAGTCAAATATCGCGAACTTGTCAAAGGAATTTTGAAAAATTTCAAATTCTTGGAGATAATTAGAATTGACCGAGCGGACAACATGCGAGCAGATTACTTATCTAAGATCGCTGAGGAAAATTTGTCACTACTGAATCCTTCAGTGATGATTGAGCACCTAGAAACTCCGGCCATCGATAGACCAGTGATAATGGACATTGAGCCAGCGACCAGGAGTTGGATTGACGATTACAAGGACTACATCGAACAGGGGACCCTGCCCGCAGACAAAGTCAAGGCCACCACAATTAGAAGCCAGGCCTGTCGATACTCGATAGTAGGGGGAATACTGTACAAATGATCCAAGGTCAGACCAATGCTTCGTTGCGTACCCCCAGAATTAACTGAAGGTGTCCTATATGAGGTGCACGAGGGAGAATGTGGTGGCCACCCGGGCACCCGGGCGCTGGTAGATAGGGTACTACGCGCAGGATACTACTGGATAACCCTCAGAAGGGATGTAGAAAGATACGTTCGTGAATGTGACAAGTGTCAGAGGTACGCGGACATACCGAGGCTTCCATCCACCATACAAACCCCAGTCGTTGTGGCCTGGCCCTTCGACATATGGGGGATCGATCTGATCGGCCCGTTTCCTCTGGCACAAGGCAAATACAAATACGCGGTGGTCACCATTGATTACTTTATAAAATGGATAGAAGCAAAACCTCTGGCCAAGATCACAAAAGCAAACTTCATCAAGTTCGTCCATGATCAAGTTTGGTGTAGGTTTGGCCTTCCGCGGGCAATCATATCCGACCACGACACCCAGTTCTCGGACAAGTTTACTGCAGAATGTGCTCGCTTAGGTGTCAAACATTGGCAATCATCCGTAGCCTATCCTCAAGGAACGGACAGGCCGAAGCCGGAAACAAGCAACTCTTACACGCACTTAAGAGAAATTTAGAAGGGCGAGCTGGGAAATGGGCCGAGGAACTACCATCAGCATTATGGGCAGTCAGAACTACCGTGCGCGGTCCAACAGGGGAAACCCCATTCGCTCTTACTTACGGGTCGGAGGCAATGATTCCAGTCGAAATGGCTTTGCCTAGTTATCGAGTCTCTCATTACAGCGAGCAGGACAACCAACTCGCGCGGGCAATAGACCTTGACCTCCTAGAAGAAAGAAGACTGGATGCTCGACTCAGAATGGTCAACTACAAGCAGCGGGCAAAAGCTCATCATGACAAAAAAGTCCGGGGCAGAGCCTTCATGGTTGGTGACTGGGTACTCAGAAAGATAGAAGTAACCGGCCAGCGGGCAAAATGGGGAAAGTTATCACCTAACTGGGAAGGACCTTTCCAGGTTACTGACATAATTAGAGAAGGCACTTACACACTCCGGACTCGGGAAGTAAAAGACTTAAAGCATCCATGGCACACTAATCATTTGAAAAAGTACTATCCTTAGAATCGATCTTCAATACATGAATGGGCAAGACCCTCAGCCCTGTTGAGGGTCACAAATTTTATTCAATAAAGGCAAGTTTTCTATAAAGTGTTCATTCAGACTTTATTAGCATCGATTGTTTACAGTATATGCGAAAAGCGGCTTGCCTACAAGCGACCAGGGCCAAGCCCAGTCAACACTCAAAATACCCGAGTACTAGTGAACTTAATTTCTCTGTGGGTGAGATGCGGCCCTGCCCGGTTCACGTACTTAGGATGCCCGCCACGCGGTAGGGGCCATGTCCATCGGATAGCGGCCAACTACCTCGGTTCCTATAGTGACCGAGCAACACTGCTGGTTGTATATCTTTACACCCAGTTGATATACTAGCAACCGATTCGAGTTACCCACATCGAACTAGGGCCGTGCCCGGTTGCCAGTCGCCGAGACGGGCCATGCCCACTAGGCAATCATCTGAAGCTCGCCCCAGGCGATAGGGGCCTTGCCCGCTCAAAAGCCTTGGCTCATGCCAAGCACTCAAAGTGAGAGACTACGACCCGTATGCCCGGAAAAAGCACCGGCGGACACCGGGCAAACAGATCGAACTCCTACTCGTAAGACACTTAACCTTGAAAGATATGATATGATTTATGGGTTAATCTTTTTGCACGACTACTTAGTCAAGATATATATGCCCGATGTGTTTTTGGGGGACTACCCCGCATACAATTTTGTTGGCACTAATAAACTACAGGAAAAACATATACTATCGGGCAGAAAGACAATAAATAAACGCAGAGTACAATAGTCAAAAGGACTAGTCTGGCAGAAAGACATTAAATAAATACGGGCTACATCAGTCAAAAATCATTGTTCAAAAATCAACAAGTATTCCGGACATAATTGGAAAAGGCTCAACGGCCAAATAAACTACGAACATTCAGACATTCTCGGGGGCCATCTGGGCGGCTGCAACGGCTTCCTCGGCGACAGGCGCCCCTAACTCTGCTTGCAGCTAGGTTACGGCCTCCGTGAGCCGCCCTTCTCTCTCTGCCCGCTTGGCCTCGATCAAACTGCACACGTTAACCGCCAAGGGAACAGGGGGATCCCACGCCTCCAAGCCGTCATCGGCATCATCCCGAGCTAGGGCCTCCAGCTCGCCCTGGGTGTATAGCACAAGATGATGCAAACTTTGGGCCTCCGAGCAATAAGGATCGAGCAGTGCCCATTCAGCCATAGTGGCCATATCCACTGCCCCCGTACCCGACAGCATCCGCAAGATGTGATTTGTACCCACTGCGTAGTAGGGGAATATGGCTTTGCGCACTTGAGAGGCATAGGCCGGGGAGGCTTCAAAATCCTTCACTGCTTGCTCCTTGGCCGCCACCAGTTGGTTGGTAAAAGACGCTATGATCGCTGCATCCTTAGCCGCCCGTTCCTTTAGCGCCTTCAGCTCGGCCTGAAGCTGAGTCCGCTGCTCAACGAGGGCTCCTTCAGCAGCTTGAGATTTCTTCTGCTGGGCCACAAGGGCCGTTTTCTCTTCAGTCAAAGATTTGTTATCAGCCTCCAGCTTCTTGGTCGCAGCTGCGCTCTCCTTCAGAGACTTGTCCAGAGCGGCCACTTGATCGTTCTTGCTCTTTACCATCCCCGCTAGCTCCTCCCTCTCGGACTCCACTTTTCGGCGAGCATCGATCTCCTCAGCATATCGGTTGTATATATTGGTGCAGGAGGAAGCAATCTGTAACAACGATCACAAGCAAAGTCAGAACAATTCAGCAAAAATAATCAGTTAAAAACAAAGTATGGGCATACCTCACTCAAGTTAAGCCCGATATGTCTGAGCAAAACATGACCGGCCGTTTCCCGATCACTGGTGACATCCTCCTGAAGCAGCCGCTTCACTATTCCTTTCCCCACCAGCCCGGCAGGACTGCCTCGGGCAGTCAAATCTATGTGCCCGATGTTAGGGCCCTCGGACAGTCCAGCCACAATTGCCCGGGCAGCAGGGATGGTTGTTGGCATTTCAAAGTTAGGAAGCAGCCACGGTCTGGAGGAATCACGGGCAGCCTGCTCAGATCCCGCGACACGCTAACGGGAGGATCGATCAGCTTGCGGGGAGGGATGACTTCTCCTTTTTCCCGCCGCCTTTGCAGCCCGGGCAGCGGCCTCGGTAGCAGGCACGTCAGGAACATCAGCAGCAACCTGAGGAGGGGGAGGAGGTGGTACCTCAATTGTTTTCTTGGCCGCTGGAGCTTTCCTGGCCGCTGGAATAAAAGGGACTGTGGGGATAGCTTGTGGTGGTTGACTTGCTAGGGCGGCCACCCTTCGGCTCTCTTCAGCCTCAAGCCTCTGAAGTTGTCTCAGAGTCAACATAGCCGCAAAAAAGAAAGACAGATCAGTATCACAGTTGGAATAAAAACGATCAGACAAACAGTTAAAAAGAGGTGAGGAGAAAGTAAAATCCGACCAGGAACATCAGTATAAAGAGGCGTGTAGTTATGCCCAAGTCTACGGAACTCTTGACAATCTTGACAAAAGTTTTGCTCATGGTAGTCGCCCCAGTAGTCATGGGCCTCTTCAGCGCCAAAAGAGCACAAGGGCTCTACCCCGGGGATCGCAGCCCTGAGCACCTCGGCCAGGCGAAGGTTTCGGGAGTTGCACACTAATTCTTTCCAGTCAAACAGACGCTCTTGGCTAACTCTCTTCTCCCCATCCATCACAACGCCCAGTGCATCCCGGATAACCGCCAGGCGACCAGAGTCACCGGTGGTGAAGCTTCCACGGGGGAGTTTGGGAACGTGTATACAGTCCTGGCTCATAGGCATTATCGGCCAACCAGTTCGGGATTCGATCAGAACAGCTCTCCTATCCCAAGCCTCGACCTTCCCCGGTACATCGGACAGAATCCTAAGGAAGCTGGAGTTGGACCGAGCATTTACACGGCCATAAGCATCAACGCTCAGAATAAAGAGACGCCGGAAAATCTTGCTTGTGGGCTCTATTCGCAACAGGCGGCACGCCACAATATACGCCATCAAGGCCCTAACCGTATTCAACATTAGATCGCCGGGCATCGGGCAAAATTCCTGGAGAAATAAGAGGATGAAAGGATCTAGGGGTAGGCGCAGCCCCACACGGAAGAAATCGGCGAAGAACAACAATTTCCCGTCTTGTTCGCGAGGATACTCGCCGTCCACTAACACGGCCTTCTCCACGCGATAATCCTCCGCCTCTATGCCCATCGAGGTGAACTAGGCGGTTAGCTTAGCCGGCGTATCTAGCGATGCCCAGTGGGCTGCGTACAGCGTCTCGTCGGCCTCTGACATCCAGGCAGGCGCGGGGACAGAAGTGGTAGCCTCGTTTTCTGCGTGGGTAGCTCGCCGCCTCCTCCTCGCGATCGGAAAATTGTCAGAATCTTCTTCAACGGAGTTACAAGCCTCGTTGACGGCCAAGGTTTCCCCAGCTCCAGGAAACATAATGACATCAGCCCTCTCTTCGAGCACGGGTTCCTTCTGCTCGGCCAACCATTCGTGGCCCTGCCCGCCGGTGGCCAAGCGGCCTTGCTCCAACTCTCCTTCGGATAAGCTCGAGCCGGACAAAGTAATAACGGGCACATGGGCCTGGGAGGGCACGGGCACCCGGGATCGCGCAGCTACGATCTCACCAGCCACGGACTCATCGCCCTCTTCAAACACTACGTCGAGGGATGGGGACTTCTCACTACTCAGTGGATCGTTCTGCCCGCCGTAGCTGAACTCTTCCCGGTCGTTTTCAGAAAACTCTCCGTCAGACATCTACAGAGATCGAGGAAAAACACGGTCAGATCCTGCCCGTAGAAAAGAACAGACTAAAAAGGGGAAAAACCTTAAGTCTAGGTGAACCCAAAGGGCCCTGCCCGCCTAGCAGACAGGACACAAGGGGGACTATCCTCGATCTCAACCTATGGGCTTTTTCTAAGACCAATCAAGCCTACCCAGAAAGCTTAAAAGATGAAGAAACAAAGAAATTCTACCCAGAAGTACAAATACTGGAGGATCAAACAGGCAAAACGAAAGAGGGAAATGAAGAAACTTACTGTTTAAAAGCTCTGAAAAACGTTACTCCTGGAAAATCACAGCTTGGACTGAGGGAAGACGGTAACAGCACCGGTGACGGAATGCAGCAAGGAGCCGGTGGCAAGTGATAACAGAGCTTCTCTCTCCTCTATCTATTCTCTCTCTAAGGAACTTCAAAAACCGTAAAGTTCAAATGGGCAAAAGCTTCTGGTTTATATAGGCAAAAAGATTTGGGGTTTTTGGGGTACCGATCTAGAAGATGAAAAGACAGTACGCCGCCGTCAGCCCACGCACGCGCATTAAATGCACAGTCCCGAAAGAAGTGCCCCCGTCTTTTCGGTCACCTCCTTGGCGGCTCACGCGCGCCCCGTCCTATTCCTTGGTAGATCCACTCTGCGAAGGCTTCCCTGATACGCTCCGCATGATTGCCTAGTTGAAGTTCTAGAACAATCCATCACTTCGTTCAGCCCAGTCATCATTTGCTGGCAATACTTACAAGTGTTTGAGCCCGCGCTACGGGCAACCTCATAACAACCTGTACGTGTGAGGTTCCCGGGGTGCGCCCCGCGCGCCCTTGGATAGGGGTGCGCGTACGTGCGGATGCGGGACACCACTGCTCTCGTTCCACCCTCCCTTGTTTAGGGGAAGACGAAATCAAAAGTGCGAGAGGAGTGCTGTCTATGTTAGCACGTTTGAATGTGCCTCGGTTGCCTTGAGTGGATTTTGTATCCAATATGGGAACTTATGGTTTCCCGCATCAAGTTATCCCTTTTTTAGGGGATACCAGGATATGGGAATGCATTACCCTTTCATTCCTACTTTCCCTTTTTTAGGGGAAAACAGAAAAGTGCAAAAAAGGATATTGCGACGCCCCCACTATGGATTTTATTAAAAATAGCCTTATGGCCCATTCAGATTACTATGGGAGCTTTGGGTTTCCCGCATCAAGTTATCCCTTGTTTAGGGGATACCAGGATATGAGAATGCATCACCCCTCCATTCCCATATCTCCCTTTTTTAGGGGAGAACGGGAAAGTGCAAAGAGGGAATGTTGCGAGGCCCCACTGAATCCGAAAGTTTTAGAGTCGCCATCTTTATTTTAAGGCAAATAAAGCAAAACCAAAGAAAATAAAAATAAACCAGAGAAAAAGAAAACGGGTTCGGAGGCTAAGTTACGAGTTGGGAAGGTGCTAGGCACCCAACTCGCCCTTTCGGTCTCGAAAATGGTTTTTGGCTGAAGTATGCTTATTGTCATATTTATCTCGCAAATAAATAAGATATTAAAGAGACAAGAAATTTAAACAAATACATTCGTGACTACATTATTTACGGACTCGCAGCCGTTTCCTTACAATAATTACAAATGCATTTAAAAATATTTGGCCATTATAACGGCTCTTTTACATACTATTTCCTATTCTAATCCGGGCAGCACAACGGCTTATATTGGCTACATTGTGCCGGATTTAAATAACAACTTTTAAAAATAAATAAAAGACAAAAAGATAAGTAAATAAAATAAAGGCGCCCTTAAAGGTTTTACCTTTTAGAGTGGCGGTGTGCTCGCTCTGTCCTTCAGGGAGAGGGAGTCATTTGTTGTTTGTTGTGTGGTTGTTGTTTTGATTTGGGCAGAGTGACGGCTTTATTTTTGAGGGTTTGGGCTTATCAACTCGGGCAGAGTGATAGCTTATTTGGGTAGGTTTTGGCCTTTTTGGTTGGGCGGAACCTAGACTTAGTTTTTTTATTTTTCAGCTCGTTACTCGGGCAGAGGAACAGCCTACTTTGGGATTTTTGGACTGGGGAAGTGAGGTGGATACCTAACAACTAGGCTAGGGATCACTTATAACCTATAGGTTTTTATTTTGGCAGAGTTTGGACGGGGTTTGGAGACTCTAGGGGCTACCACTCGCCTATCTCGCACCTCTCGTACTAATAGTATCGGTAGAGCGACAGAGCTTCGCTGCGATTAAAAATCGCGGAGGAATTGAGCACTGAAACTGGGAGCCGGGGGTCTCTATTTATAGTGGGAGATGAGGACACGGCCGGAATATCTTGGTTTGTTCTCCATGCTTCAACAACTTGTACCTTGCGCTTCAGGAGTTGTACATTTCTATTCTTAGTGAGGTGAATAGTGGCAGGCATGGTGCGGCCAAGGACTCCTTGGTGCGGCACCAAGGGGCCTTGGTGCGGCACCATGCTTCTTTCCAACTTTCAATTTTTTGCACTTTCCCCCCCATGAAGTTTCTGTTTCGCGCATCCTGCTTTTCCTTTCGCATTTTTGACTCATGTAACTTGACATTTGTTAAGTTTTAACAGTTCTTGATATTTTATGTCAGTCACATACCAAGGGTACGAAATTGGGGTGTCTACAGTACGCTCCCCGCCTCGAGCATAAACACTCGACAGACATGAAGCTAGGGGCCACAGATATACCCGGCCCAAACCCGGTCACGAGCAGAGCACGAGTTATCTTCACGTGCCGGTCACGAGCACAAATCTTACAAGGCCCACGGGCCCAGCGAGCAAAGCCATGGTAGCATCGAGCATTGAGCATGGTATTCCCGACCAAGCCAGGCCGGGCATAGGCCCTGCCTGTCCGACCAGGGGCCTTGCCGGGGTAATATATCCGCTCCATTACATTATCTATCATACAGGCGGGTAGGGCCCTGCCCGCCCAGACCAATATCGAGCAGAAGACATCAGTAGCTTGCCCGCCAAGACACTGTTGAAGATTATCATATGTGGGCAGGACATTTGCCTTATCTGTTCCTGATATCTCGCGGCCAGCCGCGTATCACGCCTAAAATCTTGGGATCCCCTCCTTGTTGAACCAGACAACTGAGGAGACCAAATCCTACCCGGATTCAACCACAACAGGGCCAATAAATACCTCTCCGCCAGACGTGACAAGGTACACACACGCCTTCATACACTCATCCTCTTCCTTGAGCTTTGGCATTCTCTCTTACACACGATACTTACTCTCACGCCGGAGGGGTTTCGCGAGGCCCTGCCTTGCACTTCCACTCAGGTTTTCTATGTTCTTAACCAGGTTCAAGGAAGCCGATTCAAGCCCAGATATCCTACCCAAAGTGCAGACGGCCCAAGCTGAGGATTTGCCACATCAAGTACTCCCTCCGTCCCTAAATTATCGTCCTCCTTTCCTTTTTCGTCCGTCTCAAAATAATTGTTCACTTTGAAACTTACCTTTTTAGAACATCACTTTTACCATTTTATCCTTACTTTTTCATTCTACTTTAATTATGAGCCACATACACATGGACTTTAAAGTAAACTACACATTAAACCAATATAAATAATCAAGTAAATTGTTTTTTATTAAAATGTGCGCCGGGTCAATTAGGACGATTATTTAGGGACGGAGGGAGTATTTTATTATTGGTTTATTGAGTAAGGATAATATTTGAGCCACTTTTATTTTGCATTAAAATATGAATATTCTATTATGTGACACATTCTTATTGGTTGAATATTTTATGGGTCTTATCACTTCAACCAATAAGAATGTACCACGTCATAAAATATTCATATTTTGGGGCAAAATATTGTCAAACGAAGCAGTGGACCAAATAGAATTTGAAATAGCGGAGCTCAAGTTTTTGGGACGAAGGAAGAGTTGAGAATACTTGAGGTCATTTGCAATTGACGGCTTGGATTACGTAGATATCTCAAATGTACAGACAAAAGGACTTCACCAAATATGATCACAAAACCATACTGTATTATTTTCTACTTTAGGCTCCGTCTGTTAAAAAAAATGATTTTTGGAAAATGTTTTTTATATTTTTTGGTGTTTGGTAACCTTTAGAAAATATAATCAATGTAAATTTTTTTTTCAAGTCAACAAAAAATGAAGTCTTCTTTTCAGATTTTCAAAATGTTCGAGCACCTTTCAGCCCTTCCAAAATTATGTATATTTATATGCACACATAATATTACATTTGAAAAATGGTTTATTTAGAAATATAAATTGAGTTTATACACACTATTTATAAATTATAATTTTAATAAAGATTCACTATGTCCTAAAATTAGTGTCTACTATATTATTTAGGGACAGTCCCAAATATTATCCATTTTTTTATTTTAAAACATTTTTTTTCATATCAATTATGAAAAAAAATTTGTATCTGTGAGATTAAAAATTGATGGACCTTATTGATTTGACACCACTAATGATAAATTGAGGGTTATTAAAAGAAAATTATTTAAAGTGTAAGTATTTATTATTGGCATTAATATTAGAATATATTTTTTGTATTTAATGTTTGTTTGATGGAGCGTTTTGACCAAAACGCTGGTAAAAAACGTAGCGTTTTCTCTTTAAAAGTGTTTCAATGCAGCGTTTTAAAACGCAACATTTTAAAAATAAGCAGCGTTTTAAAACGCTCCAATTTGGTACGTTTTAAAAATGTGTTGCGTTTACAACTATTTTGTTTATAAAAATAACGTTTTGACATAGTTTTCAAAACATGTTTACAAGAAAAAAAATTACGTTTTGAAACTGCTGCGTTTTAAAAACATTGCGTTTAGAAAAAGTTGTGTTGTCAAAACGCTGCACCAAACGAGGCCTTATTCATAAATTGTTTTTGGTAACATTTTCCATGTGTTTGTCAAACACCCAAAAATGTTTTTAGGCATATTTTCAAAAGATTACCAAACATCTAAAAATAAAATTTTTAATTATCAAAAATCATTTTCTGGAAATAATTTTCCGTGAAACAAATGCAGTTTTATTCAATCACAAACTTACCAAAATATGGGGCTACAATGCAAAATCAAATACTCACATGTGCTACAAAAGTGATATCTTGGGAAGTAAAGAAGATAATCCCATAATTCCCATTACTGAAGAAACATAAATGAATTACTTATAGAAACAAAGAAATATACAAAATTAACTTCTAATTAGTATAAGTATAAATCTTGTTTCAAGGACAGGTCTGAATTAAATTAATGCTGTTAAAGGAGATGAAACTATAATGGAATAACTATAAAGCAATTAAAGGACAAGCCATTTCCATCCATTTAATGGGTAAAAATATAGGACCAGAAACATACAATGTGGTCATCACTGTAAGAAATACGACAGAAAGAGAAAAGAGGAGAAGACTCCAAGGAAAAAAAGAGATCAACCATTACTCTTTGTTTCATTCCTTTTTAGTTTTTATGCAGCATGTCTTGCTTGGAAAGATATATCTAAATAAAATACAATATTTCCTAAACCCTAATTGCTAATTACAATTAGGGATGATAATTGAGTGTTAATAGATAGTTTTGGATTAGAGTATTATTTATTGGCATAATGGATAATTGTCTAACTCAAAGCTATCCATTAACACCCAATTGTCACCCCTAATTACAATCAATTATCAATTCGATCATGTTAATTGATATGGATGGAGTATGAGAATATATTTACACAAAACTATACAAATGGACTTAATTGATTTTGTGATATCTTGTTGCTGTCACGGTGAAATTGGGTTGCTATCACCTGCCCTCAAGCCAAGCCGAACATCGTGAAGCTGCAACTTGGAGGAAATAAGACTGAGACGAGGTTGGGCAACACTTTTGGCGAACATGTCTGCGATCAGATTCACGACTGGGAACATAAGAAACAAAGAGAAACCCATGGTTAGAAGATCCCTAACGAAGTGATAATCAATGTCCACATGGTGAGTTCGAGCATGAAAAACCAGGTTACGAGATGTGAAGTGCTTAGATATTGTCGCATAAATAATTGGTGGTGATAAATAAAGACCCAACTCTCTATTTTTTTTTATTTTTTTTTAGGGAAGCAGGGCGGGACCTGCGCAGATTTTATTAATTAAAAGAAGAGATACAAACGAGAGGGGGACAACCAGCCTTACCCAAAAAAAGGGGGGACAAAGGAGCCAGACCTCTTAAAAGAAGGCTTAAAGCCATACAAAAAAAGGACCAAAAAAAATCTAGAAACCAATAAAACATCCTTATACATCTCATCTACGACCTGGTCTAAACGTGGTAAAACCATTATAATCCATAGCAATAAGACTTTTAGCCTTACCCGAGAGTGCCGAAGGAGAACTCAAGACTATATACTTTCTATGACTATACGCAAAACTGGCCAAATAATCCGCCACCCTATTCTGTTCTCGAAATACATGTGCTAACCGGAAGAAGCGAGACATGCTACTGGATTTTCTTAGATCATAAGTATGTTGCCAAGGGGCTCCATGCTTATTCTGCAGAACCTTTATAGCTACCATGGAATCTGATTCCACATCCACATCAACCAGACCCAATGAGTGGCACAACTGCAAACCATCACAAAGAGCCGTTATCTCAGCCCGCATATTAGTTCCAGCGCCATAAAAATGGGAGAAAGCAGCCACGAAAGCACCATTATCATCACGAATAATTCCTCCACCCGAACATGCTCCATTCCGAGCCGAACCATCCGTGTTAAGCTTATATCTGCCCGAAGGAGGAGGAAACCATCTAAGCCATTTACCTTGTAGAACACCAAGATGCTGAACTGGAATAGAGGCAGCCATCAAAACCGCTTCAGCTTTGTTAGAAATCTGAGTTTTCGGCTTATAGCTGAAGACCATCTCTTTGATTGTAGCTAAGACCCAAGTCAGAATCTTATCTATCCTTATTGGGATACCCCTCAAAATATGCATCACATCTAGCCTTCCAAATCTCCCAACACATGAACATGAAAGCTCCAAGATGACATGCCACATATTGTCGACGGAGAGAGCCCTTAGACCAAAAAACGAAAAGCTGAGCTAAACTAGACACCGAACAACGAACTCCAAAAATTCCAGCTAGCTTCGACCAAAGGGCTTGAGCCAACGCTGACTGAACAAAGAGATGATGAGTAGATTCTTGACTCGCATTATTGCTACAGCACACGCATTTGGATACCAACTGAATGTGTTTAGACTGAATATTAAGCTCAACCGGAATTGCATTATGAAACAGCCTCCATATAAAACAACTAATTTTGATAGGAATCCATGGTTGCCATATTTTTTTTGCCCAACCAATAACAGGATGTTTGAGGCGAAAATGATCCCAAAAACTCGCAATTGTTAACTCACCTGTCGATGTGAGAGAACAAATTAACTTATCCGGAAAACCATCATCACAACCAATCTTTTTAATACTGTCATGAAATTCAGAATCCACCAGCGGGGCTAGCTCCGCAAAATTACTTAAACCTTCACGAACTGAGAAGTTACGATCCATAGGCAGGGGACCTCTTAAACGAACACCACACCAGTTGGAGTCCCAAAAAGAAATGCGGCCCTACCCAACAATCCAACGACTACACTGTTGAACCTTCCACATTTGATCCATAATAGCTTTCCATGGTCTAGAAGCAGCCATAGGAGTGGTAAAACCTGAATCTCCCCCATAGTTAATCCAACAAAACCGAGCCCAAAGACTAGTACCTTGCATGGCACTCCAAGCCAATTTGGCATGAAGGGATTCCATAAAATCGGAAAGAGATTTAACACCCAAACCCCCTTCCGAAAATGGTCTGTAAATCTTTCTCCAAGCAATCCAATGAATACGAGATTCCCCATTTGAACTCCATAGAAAATTAGCCATTTTCATCTCAATACGATGGAGAACCGAGTAAGGGAACGGAATAGCAGCCAAGGCATATATCAGGATACTACAAAAAACATACTTAATAAGGGTTAATTTAGCTCCAAAGGATAGAAGACGAGCTCTCCAACCGTTAATCCGCTTAGAGATCCGATTCTCATAATCCTCGAAATAATTTCTTCTGATTCTGCCCTTAAAAAGGGGAAGGCCGAGGTACTTCATAGGCCAAACTCTATGAGAACATCCAGACCACTCTCCAATCTGAGCTATCTTCCTGCCCGAACATTGTTTAGATACAAAAAAACCACTCTTTGATATATTAACCAGCTGCCCCGAACTCTGCTCATAACATGCCAAGACTTTACGCAAACCCATGATAGAGGCTTTCCCCGCGTTGCAGAAAAGAAGCATGTCATCTGCATATAGAAGGTGCAAAATAGCAATATCCCCACTGCCATGATGAAACTGCCTAATCCCCCCATCTCAGACAGCCTTATTTATGTTATAAGTTAAAACTTCCTGAGCCAAAATAAACAACAGCGGAGATAAAGGATCACCTTGTCTAACACCACGATGAGATTTAAAAAAACCAAAATTCTCCCCATTAATCCGTAACGAATACCAAACACTGCTAATGAGATTCAGAATTAGACGACAGACTTCATTACTGAAACCATGAGCACCCAAGGCCCGAACCAAAAAATCCCACTCTAAGCGATCGTACGCTTTAGACATGTCCAATTTGAAAACTACATTACCCCCTCTAACCTTTTTATCTATCCTTTGAACCATTTCGTGAGCCAGAAGAATATTTTCTTGAATACTCCTACCTTTGACGAAACCAGCTTGCTCTTGCGATATCATACGGGGGAGAAGATGAGACATACGAGTAGCTAAGATACGAGATATGATTTTACAAGAAAAGTTGCAAAGACTTATAGGCCTTAAATCCCCGAAGCCATCTGGCGCAGAAACTTTGGGAATTAAAATCAGGACTGTGGAAACCATACCTCTATGCAAATTTTTTCCATTAAAGAATTCATGAACTGCATCACATACCTCCGTCTTAATAATCTCCCAACAACCCTGATAAAACCAACCTGTAAATCCATTCGTTCCTGGAGCACTCTCTGGATTGAGCCCTTTCACAGCATCCCAAATTTCGTCCTCCGATGGTTGAGAAATAAGATGAAAGTTATCCTCCAAAGTAACTGTCTTCGGAAAACCTTGAAATAAGGAATCAACCACCATATGATTCGATGACGAAAAAACAGAAGAAAAATACTCCACTGCCAAAGGCCCTACTTTCGAAATATCGTCACTAACTGTCCCGTCTTCCATACGAATTCGAACCGAGTTATGGTTAAGCCTGTCTCTGATACTAGCATGAAAGAAAGCTGAATTCCTATCACCCTCCTTCAACCACTGCTGGCGCGATTTCGAAGCTAGCAGCTCCTCATCCCATTTTAAAAGCCGCCAAAGCTGTTTACGGGAAGCTTCCAGCGTAGCAATAGCATCTGAATCCCCCCTTGCTGAACATCAACCTCCAGCCGAAGAATATCATCCTGTACACGTTCTATGTTACGTTGAACATGGCCAAAAACATTCCAATTCCACGTCTTAAGGGCACCACGAAGCTGCTGTAACTTTTTAAACAGAACATCTATAGCAGAACCTTCAACATGAACTTGCCATTGGGTCCTAACAAAGGATAGAAAATCTAGATGATCCAACCAGATTCTCTGAAACTTAAACCCGCCACCTTTTTTATTAGAATCCCTGAAGTCTAATAACAGCGGCACATGATCTGAGTTAGACTTTGCTAGATGTAAAACCTTCAATCTAGGACACATAGATTTAAATAGGCCATTTATTAAAATTCTATCCAGTCTTTTCCATACTCGATGTCCATCACTAGAATTATAGGATAAGATGCGAGAGCCCGTCTTATTAATTTCGAAAATCACAATAATTGTTTGCGTTGAGTGAGACCGAGAGGAGATCGTGTGTAGATAGTCATTGGATGCTTGGTTTGACATGCGACTATTTTCTTCTATGTTATAAGAAGCGAGAACTCGTAGCTAGGAGTTGTAGCTAGATTTTCTATACGTTGCGAGAGCTCGTAGCGAATATTATAGTGCGCCCGACTACCAAGACTTGAGTGAAAGAAAAGTAGAAAGAGGATTAAATTAAACATCGGCTAGACTAGAAATATTGCACTCCTATATTTTTATCTTGATTTGTTATTGCCAAACCACCTTCGTGTTAGTTTAGATTGAATTGCTTTTTTAGTTTTTTATATATATATTTTTAGATTTTAATTCATTTTCTTTTCGCTCAAATATAATTAGTTAGCTTAATTTTGGTACTTAGTTGAAGTGAGAATCCTGTGGGATCGATAACTCGTACTAATTAGGTACACTTTATTACTTGATACGGCCATGTATTCTTGCCCGAGTTGCATTTTTCGCACATCAGTTCGCATTCGGCAACCATTCTACCCAAATCTGTATTCTCTAAACTTATCTTTATATTCGTTGATGTGATCTATGTACTTGTATCCCTTATAAACCGACATGTGTTATCTTTTCCTTTCCAAATTCGAGCTAGGTTTATGAGAAACAGGGTTGAAGGTAATGTATACGAAGGCAAGATTTCGGGAATTTGTTTAAGTACAGTATGCTTTTATAATTAACTTTTGTTTATTTTTCCTAACAATTAGTCAGACGAAAATTGCTTTGTTTTGACAGTCTGGGACTTTAAACCTGGAATAATGTATTCGTCCTCCAAAGTATAGGACCTTCGTAATCCACCTAACATTCAATCTTGACAAAAGTCAACGAGCAGTATATATAAATTAAGAAACCTCCCAATCCCAATCAACTCAATTTTTTGAAGCATACAATCTCTTACACAATCAATGAAATAAAGATCATACAAATTTACCGAATGATCGCAACCCAGAAGCGGGATATGAAGAAGAAAGCAGAGTGGGGAACCTCCGAGCTGCCATGTTTGAGCTTAGAAGATCATCTCCAACCTGTACCCCAAATTTGGTTAGATTTTACCCCAATTTTGGCTCGTCTCAGTACCAATCACTATTTCAACTCTAACCCACGAGCTCAAATCTCTCCACAAAGAATATTACTTAACATATTCTATTTTTATTTCTTTTACTTTATTTATCAATATGTATATTAATTTGTTATTAACCTTTTAAATAATTATTATTAAAATTACACAATTAATAATTTTAGAATATTAAATAATTTTATAATTATAATATTATTTACGTCATAAATAATATTTTTAAATTAGTCATTTTTTAACTAAATTGAAGAAATATAATTTAATAAACATGTCAGCACTTGAAAATACCAAAAAAAATATTCTAATCAATACATAATAATTTATTTATTTATTTTTATATAATATATACAAATAATTGAAAAAATGTTAATTAATTATAAATTATTGAATTAAAAATGTTCAATAATTTAAAATAGATATTATTATTATTATTTATTTTATTATTATTTATATTATCTAATATTAGATATTTATTAGTTTTTAATACATTGAAATTAAGAATATCATATTATTAACAATTTTGAGATTTAATAATAAATTAAAAATTAATATATATCATAGGTTCCCACCAATACCAAATTTTGGGTATGAATAGTGCAACCCCAAATTTGGGGTAGAACTATTCAATACCCCAAATTTGGTAAAGGGTTTGGGGGTAGGTTGGAGTGGTTTGGACTCTCAAATTAAAGAAATGGGGTATGGGTTGGAGATGCCGGAACAGTATCGTGTCAGATCGGATTCGCCACTCTTCGTAGCCAGAAAGAACCCTAACGTAGAACACGATTGATATGGAGAATTGTCGGCTCAAAAAACGTTCCAATAATTCATTACGAAGAAGGAGGTCGGAACTGAGTGAAGAGAGAGAGAGAGAGATAGAGTGTGTTTACTGGAACAACACTTGATAGAATGTGTATGACCTTGACATCTAACCCATCCCGTACTTTATCTTCCTCAGTCTGAATTAAGTATATATTCTTCTTCATCAACCGCCAAGTGAATTTATAGTATCATCATCTGCAGAAGAAGGTTTACCCAAATTAGTTTTTACTTTCATGGGTAGCATAAGGTCATTTTTAATACATTCAATCAATCTTTTATCTATGTTGTTCATATATCTTGTAATCCTTTCTTTCCATGGGCAAAACACACCTCCGGGCCACTGTACTTACCCAAAACTTGCAATTAGGCCACTGAGACGTCAAAATTTTCGGGATGGCCACTGTACCCGACTTATCTTGCACGTTAACCCATTTTTTAACGGACGTTACCTTTTGACGTTATCTTTAAGTGAAATACCATTTTTGCCCTCTCCTTCATCACTTAAACATCATTTCTTTGGAGCTACAGATGAGCAGATCAAACCAATAGACCCAAACAAGCAATTTGAATGCTTAGATCAAACCAATAGACACCAAATCCAAAACGAAAATCAAACCCAAATTTGAAGGGAGAAGGACATAAATTCTCCAAAGCTTGTATGAGTTGGATGCTCGCTGGGTTTGAGGCAAAAACGAGGCTGGCAGCTTTGATGAAGTTGAGAGATGAGGGAGATGCCGACATTGGAAGATAGCGGGACTGTGAGAGGAAGGATTTTGCGAGGCTGAGTTTGCTATGTCGAAATCTTGGAGATGAAGATCGCATACAAGGGAGACGAAGATGGAACAGATCTGGTCGGATTTTTCGATCCCAAATTCGATTTTCCGGTTTGACATGGGGGCTGTTTGGCTGGAGACGGGGAAGATGAAGGGACACCGGCGGCGGTTGGAGACGGCGGTGGGCTTGGTGATGAAGACGAAGGTTGGGGTTGATGGGGATAGGCCATAGGCTAGTGCATGATGAAGGCGGACATGGAGGATTTGGGCGAAGACGGCGGATCTAAATGGATGTCCCGGCTGTGAAGATGGCGGAGACTCGCCGGAGAAGGATGAGGATTCAGATCGCTGATGTGAGGCCGGAATCAGCTTCTTGCCATGAACTGAGGATGGCGTGGCCTGTTTGGACGGAGAGAGAGGGCTGCTGGGTTTGGGCAGATGAAGACGGAGGTTGGGGATTCGCCGGAGAAGAAGATCTGGGGCGGCTGGATTGATGGAGATGCAGGATCGCTTGGGTTGTGATGGGGGGAGAGAGAAAGATGGGCGGGGCAATTTGGAGTGAGGCCGGGAAATTCGCCGATTGGGTTATGGGGGTATCGGTGAGAGATGAGAGAGAAAGGGGAGAAGAGAGAGAAAGGAGAGAGAAAAGTATGTAGACGCCTTTTCCCTTTTTCTTTTCTGGGTTTGATTTTCTAGGTTTGAAGATGTTGATGATGAAGACGGGGGTAAAATAGACATTTAACCTAACTTAACGTCCAAACTTAACGTCCATCCAAAAAAAGGGTTAACGTGCAAGATAAGTCTGGTACAGTGGCCATCCCGAAAATTTTGAAGTCTCAGTGGCCTAATTGCAACCTTTTGTATAGTACAGTGGCCCGGATGTGTGTTTTGCCCTTTCCATGTATCAAAGTGATCTTCATAAAAAATAGGTACTTGAGTGACATTGCGTGATTGAAACGATTTTATGGTTGCCATGATCAATCTTTCAAGTTGTTAGACTTGGAAAAATGGATTTTTCAAAAAATTAAGCTCTGATATCAATTCTAAGTCCAGTAGGTAATGAAATAAGGCTAGAAGGGGGTGACTAGCCTTATTTAAAAACTTCAAGGGTTATTTTGAAAAATTTTAAGAGTTGCAGCGGAAAAGGTAAGTTTTCAGCAGCCGATCTAAAATCAGCAGGTAGCAATTGATGAACGTAAAAAAAATTAGTTTGGTTTTCTTTTGATCACTAATATATAAGGACTGGACTGAATGACAAAGTATAAAATCAACTATGTAAAGAATTCAGGAAAGTAACTGTTAAACACGTAAATAGATAGAAGTTGTTTAAGTGTTAGAATAGTAAAAACAACAAGCATACACAACATAATATTTGGAGTGGTTCATAGTGTTAAAACTCTACGTCCACTACCAAGTTAGTGAAACTTGGATTTTGAAGTGCACTAAGATTATATAAATTCTATGTGATCACTAACGGATTAGTGTACAAAAACCAGTATTTGAGGAGTATGCTTATTAAATAATCAAACTCGTCAACAATGAAGGGTTCCTTAAAGATTTGAAAGAATAAAGGAACAAAACAAAATAATGATTGTTCAAACAAAAACTAGAAAAGATTAATATGAGAAAGACTATCTAGTTGATATTTTAGAGAAGAAGCTCTTCAAAGAAAGATTGAAGTTCTGGGTTTGAATGAAGGCTTCAATGTGTTTGTTTATTTTAGTGCGCTTTGATGATTTGAGATTTATGAATATTGAGTACGTAATTCTGCGAAAGTTATTTTCTTCAATCCTTGCTTCAAGCGTTTTATATAGATATCAAAAATTGTAGCCGTTTGAAAGAGCAATGTTGAATCTTTAATTTCTTGACGAAATGATGATCAAGATCTTTCATTGAATGTTTGGAAATCTTGAAAAGTGTAAGAGACAAAGAGTATTCCCTAACATGAAATATTAAAGAGAGTGATTAGCTAGGTTTAAATATATGAAGAACATTTCAGACATGCATGAAACTCTTCTATTGATAAGACATGTGAATAATTTTTTTGTTTGAAAAAAACGACCAAATAATGTTTTTTATAAAAGGCGCGTGAAGGTCAAATAATTCAACGGATACAGTGTTTTAGTAGATAGAAAATTTCAAGTATTTAAGCAGGCGCTGACACTGTTACCAGCAGCTGCTAGCTACTTACTACTTTAAGGCTTAAGCAGATAAAATGTAACAAGTAAGAAGATTATTTTAACAAAGTCAAAGGGGGGTATCTTCTGTACTTAAACAAAAGAGGGTCTCTTATCTGCAAAAGGTTCAACATATAGATTTAGACTTGATACAAAGTCTACATTAAAACATTTTTTAAGGGTTTGATCAAATATAAACTAGCTATTTTAGCTTAATGGTTTTAAATAAATCTAAAACATGCAAATTTCTACACTTTTTATTATTAATAGATAATAGAAGAATTTTATCTCACATTGGTTATATAGAAGTAATGTTAGTTGTAAATTTTTTTAAATATAAGACTTCTACTATTGACAATAGAAGAAGTTATAGATACTAATATTAATACCCCTTACCATATTGATTATTATTTTGTATTATTAATAGTTAATTGCTAGAAAATCAAGAGTTTTTAAAACCTCCACATGGATATTTTACAATGAAGATTTATCAAAAGGTGGTGAGCTGGCACAACCATGGTTCTCCTCACTAACTATATATATATATATGTGTGTGTGTGTGTGTGTGTGTGTGTGTAGATTTAATAAAAACATGTTTGCTAAATATTTAATTAAATTTATATATCAAAAAATAAGGCAAATTTAAGGATTGGGGTAAGGAGTGGGATGAAGGGAATTGTAGTAAAGAAGGGCATTTCCTTTTATTCCTCGATTTCTCCTACATATTCTTCAAATTTGAAGGGAAGAGCACCAACCATTTGTTTCAACAATTTGTTTGCACATATTTGTTTTGAATGATGAAAAAAAAATATTTATTTTCAGAAAAATAATGTATTTTCTTCTAGCAACATTATGTACATTTTGCAACAACAAAATAATAATAATGAAAACATAACTTTGATGCACTGAGTGACAGTGTTGATCCAAATTTCTCAAGTTTGATGTAGAATTACACCATGAACTAACCCCCTCAAGTTGATGTGAACTTTGATATTGTGAATGGCGTCACAATTAGGATGCAACACCAAATCCACGATCTTATGCATGCACCATGTGAACACTAAAAAAGAAACAGACTCTTTAAAAAAAAAACTCAATCTCAATATTTAGCTTAGCTATACAAAACAATGTTTAAGTGGCCTATGTATAAGCTTATAAACCCTAATAATAAAATATGTAAAAGATAGGTAGTTATATAGGAAAGTAAAACCCTAAAATTGCCAAATATAAAAAATTCTTACTACGCAGCACGGGGATGCTACCAAGATTGTGTGAGGCCGCGGCATGCTGCGCGGGCACTGTCTTGTTCACATGGTTGTTTTGGCTTGATACTAGAATTGGTGAAAATCCACATGTTTCTTACGCATCAGCACGACCAACTTCTAACTTTTACGCTCTAGCCTTCTAGCTTCCAAGACTGTTTCTATCCCCCCACCCCCGAAGTAGGCTTGTCAATGGATCGAATATGTATCGAATATATGTAAATTTGAATCCGATTCGAAACCCCATATCACCGATCTGATCCGATAATCCGACGGATCAAGTGTACGCCAATCCATATCCGAATTTGTTCCCAGTTAATATATTCGATTAAATATCTAATACGATCCAAAATATAAATATTTGAATAAAAAACAATTAGAATATGAAAGGGATGAGGATCAAAAGACAACATACGTATATAATTATGTATACTATGTATATGTATAATAAGAAATATGTTATTTTTGGATCGGATCGGATCCTTAACGGATCAAATATAGCTAAATCCATATCCGATACGTTAATAAATAAATTATTGGATTCAGATTTGGATTCGGGTTATTGGACAATTATACAAATTCATATCCAAAATTTTAGATCGGATTCGTGTTGATGATTTAAGTAAAATCATTGGCCATTTTGTATAATCGGGGTTTATGTTTAAAAGATGGGTGAGCTCGGGAATACTATATTGTGAATCTGGGGGTGCAGAGTGCACATTCACACAAGTTTTACGGGCTTTGCGGGTGTTAATAATCAAATATTTTGTTTCCTTTCGATTTATCATTTTCACAACGAATAACCCTGGTGGTGGTCTCGCTGCCCGGTCAGCGAGTCTTGGTCTAGGGGCGAAGTGCCCTAGTTTAGGGGTTCAGTGTAACCTGTTTTCACTATTAGAATTCGGTTGTGACAGTTTTTAGTAGTTATTTGGTGACTGCTCAAATTCCAATGGACACAACCTTTGAAAGGAATAAAAGGAAAACTTGATTATCTGCAAAGCACAGATCGATTGTTCCATCATCTTTGATTTTTTTATTAGAAATATTAAAACTCCACAAGTAGTCTCCTGCGTGAGTGCCATAACAGGAGGGCAATTGTATTCTTATCCCACACGAATATTCGTGTAACCCAGGGCATGTGTTAGGGTCGAATAATTCTTGTAGGAAATTGTATAGTGCATGATTCTACAATATATCCAGATTATGTTTTCGACATTGTTGTAACCCTCTTATCAAACAGTCTGCAATAATTATTTTGTACTGTTTTACAATGTCGAGTGTAAAAGAAATGACTACAAATTTTGGGAAACTGGAGAAGTTTAAAGGGTGATTTTCGTCGGTGGCAGAAGAAGATTCATTTTCTGTTGACGACTTTGAAGGTGGTATATGCGCTGAGCACTCCTATGCCGGAGGCGATTGATGATGGGACTGTGGAAGATCTGCGGAAGAGGAGCAAATGGGAGAATGATGACTACATCTGTAGAGGCCACATTCTTAACGGTGTGTCTGATTCTCTATTTGATATTTACCAAAATGTTAAGTCTACCAAGGAACTATGGAATTCCCTAGAGTCTAAGTATATAGATGAAGATACCTCTAGTAAGAAATTCTTAGTTGGAAACTTTATGAATTATAAGATGGTAGATTCTAGATCGGTAATGGAACAATACAAAGAATTGCTTCGCACATTGGGTTAGTTTGTTCAACATTAGATGGAAATGGATGAGTTTATTTCAGTGTCCAGTATTATAGATAAATTCCCCCCATCTTGGAAAGATTGCAAACATATGTTTAAGCATAAAAAGGAAGAGTTGACTCTGGTTCAACTCGGTAGCCATTTGCGCATAAAGGAATCTCTAAGGGTGCATGAGGGTGGCAAGTCCAAGGGCAAAGATGCTATGGATTCAACTTCCATCAATATGGTGGAAGTCGCTGAGGGTTCTTTTAAGAACAAAGGCAAGGGCCAGAAAATGGTGGACGCCGTTAAGGGCTCTTTCAAGAATAAAGGCAAGGGCCAGAAACGACCCTTAGGCAACACTAGAAATGATGCTGTCATGAAACCTAAGGGTACATGTTGGATTTGCAGTAAAAGTGGGCATTTCAAGGCTGATTGCCAAGTGAAAAGGGGGAAGAAATGAGCATACAACAACAACTTTGGGCAGGGGTCTAAGGACCAAGGTCCACCTAAACATCAAGGTCAAATTTTAACTTGTGGAATTAATTTCGATATGAATTATGTACCACGTATTTCTGAGGCATTTTATGTGCAGGATGATGATGGTACATAGTGGATAGACTCGGGTGCAACAAGACATGTGTGCAAGGATCGTAGCTGGTTTGAGAAGTATGAACCAGTGAATGATGGATCCATACTCTTTATAGGCAATGAGTCAAAAGCGGCCATTATTGGCCAAGGAACTATTGCATTGTATTTTAGCTCTAGGAAATGTATTTATTTAAAGAATGTATTACATGTACCTTGTATTCGTAAAAACTTAGTTTTTGGTAGTTTGCTTTCTAGGGATGGTTTTAAGCAAGTTTATGAGTCGGACAAATTTATTCTAAGCAAGTGTGGTGTGTTTATAAGATTTGGATATTTATGTAATGATATGTTTATGTTGAATATTAAGCATGATGCTGTAAATAATATTATGGCATGTTCTGATGTTGATACTTCAGTTTTGTGGCATGCTCGTTTAGGTCATGCTCATTATAAATGTGATCGATTGTTTTATTTATCTATTTCCTTGCAAGTGTACAAGACTATTATAGAATAGACTCGGAAGCAAGGGTCGAACCCACAGAGACAAGTGATCACGAACAGTGCGGTTATAGATAGCAAATTATTAACCTAAGGGGGTTTTTTTATGTTTAATTCTACTCTAAATTACTAGTTATAGATGTTAACTAATTAGACAGTAATAACAGATATGAAGATCTTATGGTGAGTGGAAATCTAGGATTCTGGGTTTCACTTATATCTCCTTTATGTTCAATTCATAATAATGTCATTCAATGTCTTGGGTTCGTTCACTAAAAATAGATATAGTACGTTGAACAATTGGTTCGGCCTCCATCCCATAAAATTCACCCATTCCATATCCTAAGCACGAGGCGTAATCTAGTGTCACCTAGATTTATGATCTATCTGTCACCTAGATCATGTAAGAACACGGTCCTAACTTATCACTCTCGTGCTTCGATAGGTCCAATTTATTGTGTTGGTGAGCCGATTATGCGACATATGCACTTGGTCATGCGAGTATCCGCACCTCTAAGCCTTTATTATTTGCGATTACATTCATTTGTTCAAAGCGAAATAATAGAGGGATTGATAAACAACACAATCAACAAGCATTGAATAGACATATATATAAGAATCAAAACATAAATTCGATACAAGTTACCTCCCACCTCCTAGATTAGGGATGATTTAGTTCATCATAGGCGATGAACGGCACATGGAGATGATGGAAGACATGATTTGATCTTCAATACTTGAAATTACAAAACCTAATTATGTTATACAATCTAAAACTACCTAAAATCTATGTAAAGAGAGCTTCCAGCCGTCCTCCTTATGCTTAGGCTCGGCATCGACTTCTATATATACTTGGGAGTTGTGATTGAATCGAATGTGTGTGAAAACCGAATTTTGCGCATTCGCCTACCTTGCGGTCGCAAGAGTCTTTGGATACTGCGTCAAGGTCTCCGATGTGTGTGCTTCTTGGCTCTTCGATTGGCCCGAGGGACCCGTCTGCCTACCTTGCGGTCGCAAGGTCTGAGGCACTTGCGTCCGCAAGGTGTCCAGAATGACAGACTTTATTTTTCTTCAATTTTTCTTTCTTTGTAATTTGCACTTAAAACCCTGGAGTTTCGCGTATTTTCACGAACAATCCTGAAACTTACAAAACTCACCAAAAACATATATTAGTACTCAAAAAACTCATGAAATAGCCTAATTCAAGTCACAGAAGCATATAAAATCGACGTATAAAATACATCGATCAAATACCCCCAAACTTGAACTTTGCTCGTCCACGAGTAAACAAATAAACTTATAAATACAAAAACATCTAAATAACAAAATTAAAATCTTTTTGTGAGGGTGACACTATTTACACTCCTCTATAAACCCACAAACTCAAGGAGACTCAATCGAGTGACTCGACTATGCAGATAAATACAAAAACAGGTAAATATAAAACTAAAATACAACTACAAACATAACACAAACCTAAAATCTTTTTGGTTTCATCCTCAAATTATACGCATATGGCATGCATGTAATCTCAGTTTGGTGCTCACCACATATATGCAGGCTTAGTCATGTAAAACCAACTAGTCTTTTCTTAATACTGCTACTACTTTTAATTTCTCCGTGTGTGTGTGATCACCAGTCTTAAAGAATATCTTAACTAAAACAGTTTTATTGAGCTAAACACCACATTCATATGAAAATTACAGTTTAATAGAAAATCATGCATTAAGAAGTATGAGATCTACCATTCAAACCTGGTCAGTTACAGACAGAAAGGTCCCAAGGATTCAAAAGATTTACACATCCATCCCATGCACTTCTATGTATGTATACAATGCTCTCCTATCCCAATGACTTGTAATAGCTAAGATTATGCTAACACAGTGAGCTTTAGGGTGAATAATAATGAATATGGAGTGTGTGATCAATTTTATGTTACTCACTTGACAATAAAAAACAACATAAGCATTGGCAAGAAGATCATTAGGACTTTTTAAGCTTGTAATGTAAGGCCAAGGTGTTGGGGGATTTGATGGAAAGGTATTGGAATTCAAAGTGAGAGAGTAAGACTACCCTTTATCCCTCATACTTCCAAGCAAAAGGAAGTTTTCCCTATTTAGGCTAGGACCTGCAAAGACCACAAGTGGAGGGGTACTTTGTGTTACTTTTCACTTTTCTTCTTTATTCCCCCAAACTTGTTTTGGGCACTAGATTTTCTAAAAATATCACATTCAATCAGCGAGAATTTTTCTAACATATTTTCTCTTGAAAGCTATGCTTCCATTTGAATCTTTGTTTACACTCTTCTTCTTAGTTTCATTTTTCGTCGACACATGATTATTTTTTTTTTTTATTTTTTTTTCAACGACGGAAAGAAGAAGCCTTAGAAAAATAGCCTAAGCGAAAAGAAGTGGTCCTCCTAGAATCAATTTCCCACCCAATCCTACTCTCTCAAAGGGTAGGCTAAAAGTGTATAGGCTTTTAGGGTTAAGTTAATGTGGGTAAAAGAAAGCGATGTCGAATGGGGGTTTTAAATAGTGTGCTTAGCACACTCCATTCTTTTCATTAGGCTCAAAGGGACACTAGGGATATATTTAGTATAGGTCGGGGAATATTTAGGCTCTAACGATCCAAAGATGGCCTAAATCATTTCTTAATGCCAAATGCTCACATAATATTTAAAGCAAGTAATATAACACAAAATATCATATCAACTATGGGAATTGGGTTGAGTGTTTAGCATCACTGGATTTCACATAAGCATTCGCTAAGACAGGATGGTAGGGACAATTGAGACTAACATGCGGAACACGGTTCGAAAGTGTGCTTGAGATATATAAATGAGAAAAATCAAGGGATCTAACTAACATGCAATTGACCTAAGTTACAATTTAATGCAACAATTATGTTCGAATGGCTATGCATCATATTCTTGTGCATATCCTGTTGAAGATCAATCGGTGTTATAAACTTTATAAAACTATTCTAATCAATCCAAAGTTATGACTGGTGTGAGTGCATGAAGAATTTGGAGAAAAGTAAAAGTTTCGCAAAATTAAGTAAATTCAGGGGATCTACGGACTAACTATGCGGTTCATTGCACTAATCTCCTCATGGACTACGACTAGCATTACCACACCTAAACTCGAGGATGAATATTTTGAATTAAAAATTTTTTTTTTATATATATTTTTCTAAGAAATTGCGAAAATTGGAGGTGATGACGATGACACAATTGATGATGGGTCCCCATAAGAGGAACCCATGAGTATCTAATGTGAGTGTATTCTGGTCAAGGCAACACCTCCGAAAATCAGAAAAAATAAAAACAGGATAAATAGGGTGAAGAGTTAAATGGTCATCAAATAAAGCAATTCTCTTTCACCCTAACGACATAGCCCAACTCCATTCTTCGTTAGGCTGGGACCTGCTAAGACCTAAAATTTTCAATCCCCCAAACTTAAAGTTCTATTTTGTCCTCAAAATAGAGGAACATATGAGAGGATTGATGGGGTAGGACAAATATCAAAAGGACATAGGCTGGTCCACCAGCTTGACGAGGATGGAACTTGGGCCTCGACTCAAGTGAGTCGGGCGGAGATAACGAATGAGGATGAAACTTCGGGGATCGTGCACGGTGGCGGCCCATAATAGTTGGACAGATTACGTCCCGGTGCTTAGCAGAAAAAGTTAAATTTGGTGGCATGCATACGTTAGCTATTGCGACCATACTCTCGATTTGGAGGATAAGCGCCTCGACATTTGGAAGATCCCAAGCGGATCTCTTTCCTCTTCTTCGGGTTCCTCCTCTTGAGGAACCCTCACTGCTGGCTGGTGATGTTCAAACAAAATGGCCTAGTAATGACCAGGACCGACCTTGCCTCTCGGCGTGTTTGGGCATTCTCACGTTGCCCCCTACACAAGTCGGTGATCAAATGCGGGAGCAGCGAACCCGTTCGTCCTACCTCTAATTAGGGTCTTGATTTGGCCGGATTGATCAAGCGGCCAACATCAATAGACCCGTTAGTCATGATGGTGTAGGTCGAGGTGACCTCTCCCGATTCAGGTGTTTTGGTGACTTGAGGGCATAGAGGCGACCACAAACAAATTTATACACGGGCTTGGCCGGTGTCTTGAAGAAGGACTCTCTCATGGTGCGAGGTCCATAGGGTGGAGTTACGGTTATAGGACCACTCCACACCGGGGAGAGCAATGGCGGCATTGACCACCTCGGCAGGGGATGCAGGTGGAGGTGTGTGCTATAATCATCGGCACCATGAAAAGTTGGAGGTGCCGAGAAGTACATGTTAATGCTTTCGGATGAAAAATTAACTACTTTATTCCTAACATTAACGATGTCTAGCACACGCCATCCATGCCAATGTCGCCATTGGCGTAGAATTCTCGGACAATAGGGACTATGGCGTCCCAGGCGGAGAATCTGCGAAGCCCCCACCTACGAGCCATCGAGCGGGACGAATACCAAAATCTTCGGCCTTGAATCCCTTTCGGGCACCAAGGACTTGGAGAGTTTTTGGTGTACTTTACGATGCTTCGTAGAGACAGCGAGTGATGTCAAAATTTTGTTCTTCTCTGGCCCAGGCGGGAGGATGAAGAAGGTATTTCTACGCTTAAACATTTTGTTTGATAAAATTTTAAAAACTAAAAAATATAACAATTAAAATTGTTTTAAAATTTTAAAACTAAATCTTAATCTAAAGCATGCAAAAATATATCTACGTTAAAAATTAACTAGCACCCTAGCATGCAAATATTTCACGTATAAAATTAAAGAGGGTGTTAGAAGTACTAGTTTGCGGCGATGCAGTGAATGGGCCGGAGTGGAGACGATCTTTGACAGCAACAATGGTGGTTCTTCCTCTCGTTCTCAAAGGCTTCAACTTGGAATGGAGTGTAATGGGAGATGGGTGAGGGAGATGAAGGGTTTGAGAGAGAGAGAGAGAGTGTATCTTGATTTATCTTTGAAATTCTTGAAGATCAGGAATTCTTGAAGAATTTGAGCTTCTGGCTGGCGCTTGCTTGAAGAGAGATGAGAGTTCGTGTGTGATCTGAAGAAGAACCGGTGGCTTTAAATAAAGGGACCTGCGTCGCAGGTCTCCCTTGCTAACGTCGCGGGTGATCAGCGGTTGGGATTCCTTCATTCATTCCCCATGTCGACACTTGCAGAATTCGCATTCTGGGGACCTTGCGGTTGCGCAAGGTCCTTCACACTGCGTCCTTAAGGTGGGCCGGCTTTCCACTTTGTTTCTTTCCAACTTTTCAACGGTTGCGGTTTAGTCCTTTCGTTAACCGTTATGTCTTTGATAATTCGTATGAAAAATCTAAACAACAATTCTAAACTAAAAATTATTAGCAACATATAAATACAACACTAAATGTTTTCTCCCCAAACTTAAATTTTGGCATATTTAATTAAAATTAAATGTCCAGAATAGAATTTAACGGAGAAAAACATATCTAAATAACTAGTTAACAAATAACTTTCAAATTAGTGGGTTGCCTCCCACTTGCGCCTTTGTTTAATGTCTTTGGCTCGACCAAGCGCAAAGCCTAGTCTCTTGGTGGTTCATTGTCGACCAAGCGGATTAATTCAATTGTTCGTTCAGCCGACATTGGCTCAAAATATGACTTGAGTTGGTGTCCATTCACTTTAAACACTTCATTATTTTGGGGTTTGTATATCAACTTGACCCCATGAGGATAAATTAGTACTATTCTAAAGGACGGAACCATTTTGGATTTTAATTTACCTTGGAATAACCTTAACCTAGAGTTAAACAATAATACTTTCATACTGGATGAAGCATTTTGTTGGCTAATCCCATGTCATGATATTTTTGGTCTTTTCTTTATAAGTTTTTGCATTTTAGTGCAATTGGTCTATGTTCTTCTAATTCATTTAAGCTGGAACAATCTTTCTTCTCCGACTAATGTCAAATCTAAATTCAATTCTTTAATTGCCCAATAGGCTTTGTGCTTTCAATTTCTCTTGGTAAATGGCAAGG